>CM042688.1:441817786-443034665 GCA_023614405.1 Avena insularis | reverse complement strand
AATGGACTAAACTAATTAATCCATCCTATTCTTTTCCAAATTCACTTTCCAAACTATGGGTTGGTTCCTAGGGTCAGTAAGGTCACAACAAACTAAATTGCAAAGGTTTTAACCTAAATATCATTTTTAAATGATTTTTCTAATGTTAGCAAGCACACAAAAGAATCTGCAAAATCAAACAAACTAACAAATACTATTTGCTAAACTAAGGGAAGGGTTGGTTAGAGCTTGTCTTGCTGAATCCAACGACATCAAATTTGTAAAATTTGGACGTGTGGATCAAAAGATACAAGGGTTTGAAATTGGCAAAAGTTTCTGTTTTCAAATTCTGTTTTAAACAGATCTAGTGCCACGCGTCTTAATATTATTCGCCCGTACCGGTTCGGTGTGGATCGGCAACGTGGAGCGTTGGATCTATTTAGATCGTACGGTCCAGAGAGCGTACCTATTCGCGTGTAAGTGGTTCTATCGTACTCGTCCGATCTGGATCGAACGGCTGTCATCGCATTGACCAGAAGCTGGCGGCGCTGCTGTGGCTACCGGCAGCGGAGCGGTCGGTCGACGACGGAGGCAACGCTACAGGAGGTGAGGGAGAAGGAGGGGTTGCTCACCGGGCTCAGGGGATCACGGCGAAGCTCAACTCGCTTGCAGTTTGTCGAGGGGTGCACAGAATCAGTCGGGATTCCTCGCCGGAGTAGAGATCAACGTCGGGCGGCTCTGTCCACGGTCGAAGACGGTGCTGTGGACCACGAGAGGACAAACGGAGGTCTGGGTTAGACGTAGGAGATCATGTCGGAGCTATGGGCGTGAGCCGAGAAGCGGCGGTTGCTCACGATTGACAGGCGACGCCTTCGGTGTGAGCTAGGACACGAGGACGATGGCATTAGTTGCGGAAGAAGTCACTGGTCTTAGGCGCATCATTGAAAAGAAGAGGGGCGGCTGGAAGCTACCTGTGGAGTTCGCCGGAGAGGAAGCAGACGGCGGCGCTGTAGGTCGTCGTCGAAGGCGAGGTTTCAGGGCACCCTCGGATGAATGGGTGGTATGGATAGATGCGTCTGGATGCGTGGAGTAAGGGTGCTAGGTCGGCGAGGTAAGGGGAGGTCTGGTTTCGCCGGAATTGCTCAGAGACGTGGTCGAGCTGCAAGGCGGCTGAGAGAAATGGAGGCAGCCTAGGGGCAGAGGGGAGGCGACGTCAGGGAAATGACAGAGGAGAGGGAGGCGGTTAAATAGGCGTCGTCGCGGCGAGGTTTAATGGACGGCTTTACTGCGAATTGACGGAGCTATCAACGGGCAGAAACTGCCGCGCGGTGAGGGGAAGAAGGAGTCGCGGGGAGGACGAAGCACAGTGGCGTGGGACCCGTCTGTCAGCGAAAGAGAGAGAGTGGGTGTGGGTCCGAGCTATCATGGACTGTGTGGGTTCAGTCCATGAAGAAAAGCAGTTCTCGGGTTTGTCGGGCCTACTGGTCAGTGAGGTGAGGGAGGGAGAAGAGGGCCAGGCTGTCATCATGTCTCTGTTCTCGAGTGAGAAAAGAAACGCCGGGAGGGAGGGGCTGAATGGGCGTTAGTGGGCTGGGCCCGTTTTCCTATTTTTTTTCTGTCTGCTTTATTTTTCCTTTTTCTAATTCTTTTTCTGTTTTCAATTTCAAACAATTATTCACACTTTCAAACAACACTCAATCAAATCAAACAACAAACTTTTTCATTTGAATTTGGTTCTGTTTGGCAACATAATCCAAATCTCAAAATGAAATAATATTTCTATTTATTTTAGGATCCATTTAATAATTAAATAAAATGGATCTTTAGTTATTAGGGTTTGATTTATTTAATAAAATTTCCAATTGAAATCTAATTATTTTCAAAACCAAACCAGAAGGTTTAATTTTAAAAATAAAAGAATACTTGGAAACTTATTTAAATAAATAAATAAGTTTTGGTGTTTTAATTAAAATGGGAAAGCCTTTACTTAAATAAAATTGGATATTTAAATCCTTATTATTTTATTTAAATAATCCTTTACTCATTTTAATCAAAGCAAAACCTTTTAATAAAAGATTTCAAAGTAGTAATAAAATACTTGGTGTTTCATTTAAAATGGGAAAAGCATTTACTTAAATAAAATTGGATATTTAAATCCTTATTATTCTATTTAAATAAACTTTTACTCATTTTATCAAAATAAAATATTTTATTACAAAAGTTTGGCCAAAAATTAATTTGGCTTATCTTTTCATTTGAAACCAAAGTCTTTTATTAAAAGATCTAAATGTGTTTCCAAAACAATTTATTTTCCTTTGATAAATGTTTATCTTTATAAATCCCTTTAGGATTAATTGTTCACCAAATGGTATGGGCTTTGGTAAGGCTTTAAAGGCTTTGGAAATTCAATTTCCTTATCTTATTATATTCATAAGATTTTGTCTATGGTTCCAAACTAAGTGAAACCAATCTCTAAGGTCTTTCTTGATCCTTTGTGATTATTTGTTGATCAACTTTGGTATGGATCAAATCCATAGATTTGGAGATAACTTGGGAAATGATTTCCTTCCATTAGGGTTTAGGGATTTGGATTTATGTTCCAAGTGTTCAAATTTCCAGATACATTCATTGAGGAATGCATTTCCCTTGATTTGGATTTTTGTTGAATTCTAACTTTTACCAAAGTTTGTTCAGGATGGGATTTCAAGTCTCCTTTTAGAAACAAAAGTTTCTTTTCACCCTGATTTTCAACAAAATTTTATTTTGTTATTTTATTTTTCACATTACAAGATTTGGAAAATCTTGGGATGTGACAGGTAATAAAAAGAACACATGCATTGACTCTAGTGGATCCATATGTGGTTTGTGAAAAGAACAGACATGCAATGACTCTAGTTGTAGTTCATGAAAAGAACACACGTGCAATGACACTGGTGGATCCATGTGTGGTTTGTGAAAAGAACACACATGCAATGACACTGGTGGATCCATATGTGGTTAATGAAAAGAACACACATGTAATGACACTGGTGGATCCATATATGGTCTATGAATAGAACATACATGCAATTACACTAGTTCTAGTTAATGAATAGAACAAACATGCAATGACACTAGTGGATCCATATGTGGTTTGTGAAAAGAACACACATGCAATGACTCTAGTTGTGGTTTTTAAAAGAACACACATGCAATGACACTGGTGGATCCATATGTGGTTTTTGAAAAGAACACACATGCAATGACTCTAGCCGTGGTTAATGAAAAGAACACACATCTAGTGACACTGGTGGATCCATGTGGTTTGTGAAAAGAATAGTCATGCAATGACACTAGTTGTGGTTAATGAAAAGAACAAACATGCAACGAATCTAGTGGATCCATATGTGGTTTGTGAAAAGAACACACATGCAATGACTCAAGCTGTGGTTAATGAAAAGAACAGACATGCAATGACTCTGGTGGATCCATATGTGGTTTGTGAAAAGAACACACATCCAATGACTCTAGTTGTGGTTAATGAAAAGAACACACATGCAATGACTCTAGCCGTGGATCCATATGTGGTGTATGAAAAGAACAGACATTCACTGACTCTAGTTCTGGTTCTTGAAAAGAACACACATGCAATGACACTGTTGGATCGATGTGTGGTTTGTGAAAAGAATAGGCATGCAATGACTCTGGTGGATCCATATGTGGTTTGTGAAAAGAACACACATGCAATGACACTGGTGGATCAATATGTGGTTTATGAAAAGAACGCACATCCAATGACTCTGGTGGATCCCTGTGTGGTTTGTGAGAAGAAAACACATTCACTGACTCTAGTCGTGGATCTTGAAAAGAACACACATGCAATGACACAGGTGGATCCATATATGGTTTATGAAAAGAATAGACATTCACTAACTCTAGTGGATCCATATGTGGTTTGTGAGAAGAACACACATTAAATGACACTAGTGGATCCATATGTGGTTTTTGAAAAGAACACACATCCAATGACTCTAGCTGTAGTTAATGAAAATAACACATGCACTGACTCTAGTGGATCCATATGTAGTTTGTGAAAAGAACACACATGCAATGAATCTAGCTGTGGTTCATGAAAAGAACACACATGCAATGACACTGGTGGATCCATATGTGGTTTGTGAAAAGAACACACATGCAATGAAACTGGTGGATCCATATGTGGTTCGTGAAAAGAACACACATGCAATGACACTAGTGGATCCATGACACTGGTGGATCCATATGTGGTTTGTGAAAAGAATACACATGCAATTACACCGGTGGATCCATATGTGGTTTGTGAAAAGAACACACATGAAATGACACGGGTGGATCCATATGTGGTCTATGAAAAGAACAGACATGCAATGACTCTAGCTTTGGTTAATGAAAAGATCACACATGCAATGACACTAGGGGATTCATATGTGGTTAATGAAAATAACACACATGCAATGACACTGGTGGATCCATATGCGGTTCATGAAAATAACACACATGCAATGACACTGGTGGATCCATATGTGGTTTGTGAAAAGAACACACATGAAATGACTCTAGATGTGGTTAATGAAAAAACAGACATGCAATGAAACTAGTGGATCATATGTGGTTTGTGAAAAGAACACACATGCAATGACTCTAGTTGTGGTTTATTAAAAGAACACACATGCAATGACACTATTGGATCCATTTGGTTTGTGAAAAGAACAGACGTGCAATGACTCTAGTTGTGGTTAATGAACAGAACACACATGCAATGACACTAGTGGATCCATATGTGGTTTGTGAAAACAACGCACATGCAATGAACTCTGGTGGATCCATATGTGGTCTATGAAAAGAACATAGATGCGATGACACTAGTTGTGGTTAATGAAAACAATAGACACATGTAATGACTCTGGTGGATCCATATGCGGTTTGTGAAAAGAACACACATGCAATGACACTAGATGTGCTTAATGAAAAGAACACACATGCAATGACACTGGTGGATCCATATGTGGTTTGTGAAAGAACAGACATGCAATGAACACTGGTGGATCCATATATGGTCTATGAATAGAACATACATGCAATGACACTAGTGTATCCATATGTGGTTTGTGAAAAGAACACACATGCAATGACTCTAGTTGTGGTTTATTAAAAGAACACACATGCAATGACACTGGTGGATCCATATGTGGTTTTTGAAAAGAACACACATGCAATGACTCTAGCCGTGGTTAATGAAAAGAACACACATCTAGTGACACTGGTGGATCCATGTGGTTTGTGAAAAGAATAGTCATGCAATGACACTAGTTGTGGTTAATGAAAAGAACAAACATGCAACGAATCTAGTGGATCCATATGTGGTTTGTGAAAAGAACACACATGCAATGACTCAAGCTGTGGTTAATGAAAAGAACAGACATGCAATGACTCTGGTGGATCCATATGTGGTTTGTGAAAAGAACACGCGTGCAATTACTCTAGTTGTGATTAATGAAAAGAACACACATGCAATGACTCTAGCCGTGGATCCATATGTGGTGTATGAAAAGAACAGACGTTCACTGACTCTAGTTGTGGTTCTTGAAAAGAACACACATGCAATGACACTGTTGGATCGATGTGTGGTTTGTGAAAAGAATAGGCATGCAATGACTCTGGTGGATCCATATGTGGTTTGTGAAAAGAACACACATGCAATGACACTGGTGGATCAATATGTGGTTTATGAAAAGAACGCACATCCAATGACTCTGGTGGATCCCTGTGTGGTTTGTGAGAAGAAAACACATTCACTGACTCTAGTCGTGGATCTTGAAAAGAACACACATGCAATGACACAGGTGGATCCATATATGGTTTATGAAAAGAATAGACATTCACTAACTCTAGTGGATCCATATGTGGTTTGTGAGAAGAACACAAATTAAATGACACTAGTAGATCCATATGTGGTTTTTGAAAAGAACACACATCCAATGACTCTAGCTGTAGTTAATGAAAATAACACATGCACTGACTCTAGTTGATCCATATGTAGTTTGTGAAAAGAACACACATGCAATGAATCTAGCTATGGTTCATGAAAAGAACACACATGCAATGACACTGGTGGATCCATATGTGGTTTGTGAAAAGAACACGCATGCAATGAAACTGGTGGATCCATATGTGGTTTGTGAAAAGATAACACATGAAATGAACTCTGGTGGATCCATATGTGGTTTGTGAAAACAACACACATGCAATGTCTCTAGTTGTGGTTACTAAAAAAAACACATGCAATGACACTAGGGGTCCATATGTGGTTAATGAACAGAACACAGATGCAATGAAACTACTGGATCCATGTGTGGTTTGTGAAAAGAACACACATGCAATGACACTAGTGGATCCATATGTGGTTAATGAAAAGAACACACATGCAATGACACAGGTGGATCCATATGTGGTTCGTGAAAAGAACACACATGCAATTACACTGGTGGATCCATATGTGGTTTGTGAAAAGAACACACATGAAATAACACTGGTCGATCCATATATGGTCTATGAAAAGAACAGACATGCAATGACTCTAGCTTTGGTTAATGAAAAGAACACACATGCAATGACACTAGGGGATCCATATGTGGTTAATGAAAACAACACACATTCAATGACACTGGTGGATCCATATGTGGTTCACGAAAAGAACACACATGCAATGACACTGGTGGATCCATATGTGGTTTTTGAAAAGAACACACACGAAATGACTATAGATGTGGTTAATGAAAAAACAGACATGTAATGAAACTGGTGGATCCATATGTAGTTTGTGAAAAGAACACACATGCAATGACACTGGTGGATCCATATGTAGTTTGTGAAAAGAACACACATCCAATGACTCTAGTCAATCCCAATGTGGTTTGTGAAAAGAACAGACATTCACTAACTCTAGTTATGGTTCTAGAAAAGAACACACATGCAATGATATTGGTGGATCCATGTGTGGTTTAATGAAAAGAACAACCATTCACTAACTCTAGTGGATCCATATGTGGTATGTCAGAAGAATAGACATGCAATGACTCTAGTTGTGGATCCATATGTGATTTGTGAGAAGAATAGACATTCACTGACTCTAGTGGATCCATATGTGGTTTGTGAGAAGAAAACACATTCAATGACACTGGTAGATCCATATGTGGTTTGTGAAAAGAACACAGATCCAAAGACTATAGCTGTGGTTAATAAAAAGAACACATGCATTGACTCTAGTGGATCCTTATGTGGTTTGTTAAAAGAACAGACATGCAATGACTCTAGCTGTGGTTCTTGAAAAGAACACACGTGCAATGACACTGGTGGATCCATGTGTGGTTTGTGAAAAGAACATACTTGCAATGACTCTACCTGTGAATCCATATGTGGTCTATGAAAAGAACACACATGCAATGAAACTAGTGGATCCATATGTGGTTTGTGAAAAGAACACACATGCAATGACACTGGTGGATCCATATGTGGTTTGTGAAAAGAACACACATCCAATGACTCTAGTGGATCCCTATGTGGTTTGTGAAAAGAATAAACATTCACTAACTCTAGTTATGGTTCTTTTAAAGAACACACATGCAATGACACTAGTGGATCCATGTGTGGTTTGATGAAAAGAACAAACATTCACTAACTCTGGTGGATCCATATGTGGTATGTGAGAAGAACAGACATGCAATGACTCTAGTTGTGGATCCATATGTGAATTGCGAGAAGACTAGACATTCACTGACTCTAGTGGATCCATATGTGGTTTGTGAGAAGAAAACACATTCAATGACAATGGTGGATCCATATGTGGTTTGTGAAAAGAACACACATCCAAAGACTCTAGCTATGGGTAATAAAAAGAACACATGCATTGACTCTAGTGGATCCATATGTGGTTTGTGAAAAGAACAGACATGCAATGACTCTAGTTGTAGTTCATGAAAAGAACACACGTGCAATGACACTGGTGGATCCATGTGTGGTTTGTGAAAAGAACAGACATGCAATGACTCTACCTATGAATCCATATGTGGTCTATGAAAAGAACACACATGCAATGACACTGGTGGATCCATATGTGGTTTGTGAAAAGAACACACATGCAATGACACTGGTGGATCCATATGTCGGTTGTGAAAAGAACACACATGCAATGACACTGGTGGATCCAGATGTGGTTTGTGAAAAGAACACAAATGAAGTGAACTCTGGTGGATGCATATGTGTTTGGAAAAAGAACACACATGCAATGACTCTAGTTGTGGTTAATAAAAACACACACATGCAAGTCCATATGTGGTTAATGAAAAGAACCACATGCAATGACACTGGTGGATCCATATGTGTTTTGTAAAAAGAACACACATGCAATGACCCTGGTGGATCCATATGTGGTTAATGAAAAGAACACACATGCAATGACACTGGTGGATCCATATGTGGTTTGTGAATAGAACACACATGAAATGACATGGGGGATCCATATGTGGTCTATGAAAAGAACAGACATGCAATGACTCTTGCTTTGGTTAATTAAAAGAACACACATGCAATGACACTAGGGGATCCATATGTGTTTAATGAAAAGAACACACATGCAATGACACTAGTGGATCCATTTATGGTTTGTTAAAAGAACACCCATGCAATGACACTGGTGGATCCATATGTGGTTTGTGAAAAGAACAAACATGAAATGACTCTAATTGTGGTTAACGAAAATAACATGTGTGGTCTATGAAAAGAACAGACATGCAATGACTCTCGTGGATCCATATGTCGTTTGTGAGAAGAACAGACATGCAATGACTCTAGCTATGGATCCATATGTGGTTTGTGAGAAGAACAGGCATGCACTGACACTGGTGGATCCATGTGGTTTGTGAAAAGAACACACATGCAATGACACTGGTGGATCCATGTGTGGTTTAATGAAAAGAACACACATGCAATGACTTTGGTGGATCCATATGTGGTTTGTGAGAGGAACAAACATGCAATGATTCTAGTTGTGGATCCATATGTGCTTTGTGAGAAGAACAAACATTCACTGACTCTAGTGGATCCATATGTGGTTTGTGAGAAGAACACACATTCAATGACACTAGTGGATCCATATGTGGTTTGAGAAAAGAACACACATCCAAAGACTCTAGCTGTGGTTAATGAAAAGAACAGATGCGTTGACTCTAGTGGATCCATATGTGGTTTGTGAAAAGAACATACATGCAATGACTCTAGCTGTGGTTCATGAAAAGAACACACATGCAATGACACTGGTGGATCCATGTGTGGTTTGCGAAAAGAACAGACATGCACTGACTCTAACTGTGGTTTCTGAGAAAAGACATTCACTGACTCTGGTGCATCCATATGTGGTTTCTGAGAAGAATAGACATGTAATTACTCTAGTGGATCCATATGTGGTATGTGAGAAGAACACACATTCAATCACACTAATGCATATGTGGTTTGTGAAAAGAACACACATCCAATGACTCAAACTGTGGTTAATGAAAATAACACATGCAAGCACTCTAGTGGATCCATATGTGGTTTGTGAAAAGAACAGACATGCAATGACTCTAGATGTGGTTCATGAAAAGAACACACATGCAATGACACTGGTGGATCCATTTGTTGTTTGTGAAAAGAACAAACATGCAATGACTCTAGTTGTGGATCCATATGTGGTCTATCAAAAGAACACACATGGTCATGTGGTTTATGAAAAGAATAGACATTCATTGACTCTGGTGGATCCATATGTGGTTTGTGAGAAGAATATACATGCAATGACTCTAGCTGTGGATCCATATGTGGTTTGTGAGAAGAACACACATTCAATCACACTGGTGGATCCATATGTGGTTTGTGAAAAGAACACACATCCTATCACTCTAGTTGTGGTTAATGAAAAGAACACATGAAATGACTCTAGTGGATCCATATGTGGTTTGTGAAAAGAACAAACATGCAATGACTCTAGCTGTGGTTCATGAAAAAGAACACACATGCAATGACACTGATGGATCCATGTGTGGAAAAGAACAGACATGCAATGACTCTAGCTGTGGATCCATATGTGGTCTATGAAAAGAACACACATGCAATGACACTAGTGGATCCATATGTGGTTAATTAAAGGAACACACATGCAATAACACTGGTGGATCCATATGTGGTTTCTAAAAAGAAGACACATGCAATGACACTGGTGGATCCATATGTGGTTAGTGGGAAGAACACACATTCAATGACACTAGTGGATCCATTTGTGGGTTGTGAAAAGAACACACATCTAATGACTCGAGCTGTGGTTAATGAAAATAACACATGCAATGACTCTAGTGGATCCATATGTGGTTTGAGAAAAGAAAAGACGTGCAATGACTCCAGCTATGGTTCATGAAAATAACACACATGCAATGACACTAGTGGATCCATGTGTGGTTAGTGAAAAGAACAGACATGCAATGACTCTAGTTGTGGATCCATATGTGGTCTACGAAAAGAACACACATGCAATGACACTGGTGGATGTGTGGTCCATGATAAGAACACACATGAAATGACTCTGGTGGATCCATATGTGGTTTATGAAGAGAACACACATCCAGTGACTCTAGATGTGGTTTATTAAAAGAACACACATGCAATGACACTGGTGGATCCATGTGGTTTGTGAAAAGAACAGACATGCAATGACTCTAGCTGTGGTTAATGAAAAGAACACACATTTCAATGACACCGGTGGATCCATATGTGGTTTTTGAAAAGAACACACATGCAATGACTCTGGTGGATCCATATGTGTTTTGTGAAAAGAACAGACATGCAATGACTCTAGCTATGGTTTATGAAAAGAACAGGCATGCAATGACTCTGGTGGATATTTGTGTGTTTTGTGAAAGAATAGACATTCACTGACTCTAGTTGTGGTTCATGAAAAGAACACACATGCAATGACTCTGGTGGATCCATATGTGGTTTGTGAAAAGATCACACATTTCAATGACACTAGTGGATCCATATGTGGTTTGTGACAATAATACACATGCAATGACTCTAGTGGATCCATATGTGGTTTATGAGAAGAACACACATCCAATGAACTCTAGTGGATCTATCTTGGAATAATTTGATGTATGCCATGATGTATTTCCTTGTACAAGACACTCACTTTCCATTTTTATACTACTCAGTTTTGCCCTTGTTTTTTTGATTCCACTCAATTTTGCCCTCTCTCTATTTCGTAGAAGCCCAAACCTGTGCTCACTCTATCTACTATGCCCTGATTGGTTGTCACAGTTGTCACGTAGATCGTGCGCACCAACCGTTGATCCTGTGTGATCCAACAAGGATCGTTGCACACGTCGTGCCCTTCACAGTACAGCGTGAGACAGCACAGACGTCTCCCTTGACGAGACTTCTACAAGAAGGAACATGATGCCATCCATGGAAAAAGTCGTCAAGTGGTCATGTCACGTTTAATCTAGTCTGCAAAGGCTACTACTGCTACTACAACACATGCACAGGGCAACGGGGTCATCAAGTCCACGGTTGTCAACGAGACGCTGCAATTTATTACCACTTGATTTTAATAAGACATATCCCATTTTTACGGAGCGCTCTCAATCTCACTTCCAACTGGGCCCTACCGCAAGTAACTTCCATGAGTCAAGGGGGCCCCTGAGTTAGATCTAACGTTGCTAGAAATTGGTTCCGCGTCACTTGCATGCAGCGGAATCGAGGTCTGCCATGAGCGTGTTTTCAATGCAGTTCTAAAGTGGAGATTGTGGTTGTTTCAAAAAAAGGGAACCCAAAAAAAAGGTGGAGATCGTGGTAGCCCCATCCTCCCGCCCACCACACGTGTCCACTCGAGGACTACGAATGGTCCAGTGTTTATAAACCCGCTCGACCTTCTTCTTCTTCCATCAGCTCGTGTCATTTTCCCTAATCTGTCTAGTCCCAAAACCCCAATCTGCACCTACTGCGAGCATCGAAACTCCTTCGCTTGCACCACCTCCTTCCCTAGGTGTGCCATGAAGCGTACACATGGAGACGAGCTAGAGGTGAAGCCAGTTGAAGGCGCAACAGTAGATGGGTTAGTCATCGCCAAGTAGGCAGAGGCATCTTCTCTGGGCACAAACGCCGATTGTCGCCGCGCCGTCGAGGGTTCAAGCTCATCCGTCCAGCCAGTAGCCATCGCCGCCGAGCAGCAGGTGGCCGACAACATCATGGTGCTAGCGACAGATCTGGCTGGGGGCAGGCAGTAGGCGGAGGCAATCTTGTGCTCTACATCAACAACCCCATCGCCGTCCAAGAAAGCTTCGACGCAATCGCGGAGAATGACGAGTTCGAGGAGGAGGTCCCTGATGAGGAGTCCGAGGTACTACATTGCTAGCTTCTCTAGTCGCAGCCACAGATTTCACTGTTCATACATAGGATTTGCTCAATCATGTATAGATTCTTTTGCTCTTGAAGTAGGGTAGTATATATATGGTTCGAATGGTCGATTGATGCATCTGCCATCTAGTCACAAAACCCCAACCCGTCTAGTCAAAAAACCGCAATCTTCTCATCTACCATCTAGTTGAGTGTTGATTTTGATACACAACATGCCTATAACATTACATTTCTATTCCTTACCGAGCCCAATGATTCAATTTTTCCCCAAAATAGTGCAAGGGAATTTGATGGTGTCGTTTTCTTAGGGCTGGTTAGTGAACCTAAGGCAGCAATGTACATAAACAATATAGGTTGTGCTGTTGGTATTTTGGTTCTCCAACTCCATCTCTGAAAAATAACGAGGCCCTTAATTTATTCTCATATGGAACCTATATATATTCTTTGTATTGTTTCTGATCTTTGAATGAGTCGTATGATGCATATGTATATCCCTGAATATTGTTTTGTATGATTACATTTCAATTTCTTATTGTGGCAGTGATTCAAATTTGCCCCAAAAGAGAGGCAGAAACATTGGTGTTAGATTTTTCCAGGGATGAGTTAGCAAACCTGGGGCCATGTACAAGATCAATATAAGTTGTGCAATTGTTACTTGGTTTGCTTACGCCATCCCTGAAGAAACTTATGAGGCTGCAATCTTTATTCTACATTCATAGAACTATGATATTTGAATTATCTATTCCATGCATTCATAGTGTATACGAATTACATTTTAGTTTGTCACCGAGGCCTATGATTGAAATTTGCCCCAAAAGAGTTCAAGGGGATACACGTATGATGGTGTCATGTTTTAGGGATGGGTTGGTGAACCTGAGGCAGCAATGCACACAAACAATATAGGTTGTGTTGTTGGTACTTTGGTTCTCCAACTCCATCTCTGAAACAAATTATGAGGCCCTTGATTTATTCTCATACGGAACTACATATATGATCCTTGATTTGTTTCTTATCTTTGAATGATTCATATGATGCATATGTAAATGAATGGTTTTGATCATAAGTATTTTTAACATGTACCTGAAGATTAATTGTTTGGTATTTTATTTATAATTACAATATTTAGGCTTGTTTTGGTACCTGACTATGTATATCCCTGAATATTGTTTTGTACGATTACTTTTTAATTTCTTACTATGGCCAATGATTAAAATTTAACCCAAAAGAGAGGCAGACACATTGGTGTCAGATTTTTTTAGGGATGAGTTAGCGAACCTGGGGCGATGTACAAGAACATTATAGGTTGTGCAATTGTTACTTGGTTCACTCACTCCAACCCTGAAGAAATTTACGAGGCACATAGATTTATTCTACATACACTCTGGTGGAATTAATTGTCATTGTGTTGAGATGAAATGATATATGAACTGATCAAACTATTGGTGAGATGCTTTCTCTTTGGTATCCACGGATATATTGTCTTACATATACATGTTGTAAATTCTTGAGTTGTAATACAATTCAATCATATGTATGAGTTCTGAGTTATGTTCTTAAAAATCAATAGGAGGATGATGATGGCATGGACGATAGCAAGGAATCCAGGGACAATAAGAGTTGCTACGTGCTGAGATGGTTATGGTGTGGGCTAATCCGTTTCTACCATAGGGGAGACTGTTTTGCCCATTCTGTGGCAAAGAAATCAACGTGGACCTCGACAGCATGATCCAGCACATGGTGGGTGTTGCCAGAGGCGGAGGCAGAAGGCATAGGCCGATTACCTTGGCGCGGCATGCATCCTTTGGCAAATGCCTCCGGGATTATGTCAGGACTAGCCTGTATCCCGTCGACTAGGTTGTCCCTGCCTCCTGCTGATGCCCCTGCCCTGCTAGGCGTCTCCATGTCCCGGCCTCCTGTTGCTGCCCCTGCTTTAGTTAATTATTACCTCTGTCGCATGTAACACGGTATATCCATGGTTTCTCTAGTGAACCTTCTATATATATTAATCTACTCCTTTATATGGAGTGCTTTAAAATTTCTAGTGTTTAATTATATTACTGATCATGCTCATGCACACTACAAAATATTTCTAGTGCTCGATTATATTATAATTGTCAAGGAATACACCAACAAGTTAAATTGGTCAAAATTTTGTATTGAAGTAACTAAATTATCTCACGTCGGCGGTGGACGTTGGTAGAAGCCAAAAGCATCAACCGAAGACCTTGGAGCGACACATAGTCTTCAGCAAATTCCTTATAGGTTCAACAACGGGTTGTCGTCGCCCAGCTCCAAATTCGCTTACAGGTTCAACATGGCAGAACTTGAGCTACCACAGAGACCTCGGCAGAGGTGGAAGAATTGGTGTGGGTGCGACCACGGCGATGTCAAGCTCGGATTCTGGAGGAGGAAAACAGGACTGAGGATGGTCGACACGGTGACAGATCTCATCGGGAACCAATTCTCGTCCCTGCACCGTGCCATGGGTGCGGCCATGGTGAGGGCGAGCTCGGACTCAATATGGGGAGGAGAGCGGGGCCGAGCAGGTTCGTCACGTCCTAGCTCTACGCCATGGCCGCGACCACAAATTTCCGCTCCGGGGAAGAAGAAGACGCATAATGGATGCAGGCGCCAACACTGCAAGCCTACAGGGAGGAGAGTGGGGCCGAGTAGGTTCATTCACATCCCAGCTCCACGCCATGGTCACGACACCCCACAGATTGCCGCTATATGGAAGAAGAAGACGCGTAATGGATGCAGGCGCCAACGTTGCAAGCCTAAATTGACACCTAAGAGATGGGAGCGACATAACAGCGAAAACTGATAGGGGGCCAACTTGACGGCCGTTAGCCTGATATTTTGTATTGAAACGTAAAGTTGAGTTCGTGCCTAAAAAGACCCTCTGAGTATTTGGCACGCCAACTGTGGTCATCGCGGCTGATTACAGGCAACTTGGGTACCGTGTTTCCTGGGCGCCTCAACTTTCGGGCCGCAAAATGATATTCTCTTCATGGGCGTCCTCTGGTCCTTCGTGAAGAGGGGGTGCCTGGTGCTGTCCTCCACTACCCGATGCCTCCCTTGTCTCATTTACACCACAACACCAAGGGATAGCTTCTCTGGCACCGGTGACGTCCATGATGCCTTTGCACCAGAAGGGGAAGTTTGATTTCTCTTTACCGACAAGGTCCACCCTGCCCTGGCCTTTCCTGCAGGGTCTTGTCATCTTCCTTCCTTTCACCCTAATATTATGAACACACCCCTAGGTACGCTCTGAAGCATCTGAGGCCCGCTGGAGGACCCGGACAAGCCGGCACTCCACCGTGCATAGTGGTGGTAGGTGGGAGGACCTGGGCGAGGGCTCTATCGAGATCAAAGCCTCGGGTTTCGCTCCTAAGGTCGTCTGCATCATGCCTCCGCCTCTAAAGGTTCAGTGGCTCTGTCGGTGGGCATGTCGGCCGTAGGGTCGTTGACATAGGTACGGTTACTCGGGTACCTATGATTTGATACCCTAGCTGTATAAAAGGCTTACGGCCCATGAAGCAACCGACAAAGGCTTTAGTTGTATTAGGAAAGGGAAGAAAGGACCGACACCATGTTGGTATTATAATTATTCATATGTAACCTATCTGCATACAACTTTGAGAGCCGGCCTATTATATATAGGGCAGGAGAAGCCTAGGCGAGGACAACGAAAAATCCCCAAGCGATTTGTAATAGTGTGATTCACCAAATATTCAGGCGACTTTGACACCATCATTCTCCTGACATCCGCCGAAATCCCCAGCGTTCTCTTTTCCGCAAAACCCTAAGTCCTTCTCTATGGACATTGCCGAGGTCACCCTTTGTCAATTGGCGCCGTCTGTGTGAAACTTGAATGCTGGAACCATGGTTTCAGTGGAACTCTCTTTTCCAAGCAGCAACCGATCAAAAGTGATTCCACACCCGCCCACCCCTGTGATAGTACCCGTCGAATTCAACATTGAATCCGATCTAATCATCGAAAGCTTCCGCTTCCAAGTAGAAGACCCCCAAGAATCATAACCTTCGGCCCTGATTACATCATAACCGTTGGTCGCAAAGACTGTGCTTACAGCGATACTAGCATCATCTGTCGGATCCTCCATGGAGGTCATGGCGGAAATCGAAGCAGACGAAGAAAATAAGCAAGATGAGACGGATTTGGGGGTCCTTGATGGTCTTTACGACAATCTCTCCTTCGGATCAGATTCTCCATTAACTCCACCACATGGAACAAGCCCAGCAAACTCTGAACCCGAGGAAAGCAGTGAAAGCATCGACTTCGGGATAAGGATGGGAGAAATCTACCCAGAATAGAAACTAACGGACTTGACTGATCCACCCGACAGTGTCTCCCTCGGTTTAGATGATGACATCACCCAGTTCATATATTACACAGCACCAAGTATGCATGATCATCGGAGACGCGTCGACTCAGCAAGACTCCAACGGTAATCTTATTTTTAACCCTCACGATATCCTATCAAGTGACAATGGGAAACCACGAAAACAAAGGATATCGCGGAAATAGGGAAGACCCAACAAACAACCGCGTAACCCTAGGAGGATGAGAACCACGTGGAGGCGAGAGGAAAACTCTCCGGCTACCAGCTGAAACATGGCAAAAAGTGAAGGGGTTCCGTAGGACAAAACAAAAAAATTCCTATATTGGAACCTCCTAAACTGCCTAGGATCTATCTTTGTAGTAATGCGGTAATGGCCGAGCGTATAGAATACAGACCCTTGTAGACCATATGCGGTTAATGTAGTCGAACTCGTAGCCGACCTCAAGGTCGCGAAGCTCCTTGCAGGTCACCCCTTGCTCCTTCTTCATCGTGCAGCAGCTCCAGCTCACGACATTTAAGCACGTCAAGTGTTGCGCCTCGTGTCTTCGTACACATCCGGTGTATGATGAGACCTCTGGCTCCCCGATCCCGCCGGGAGTGCCGAAGTTGATATCCGGCTAGGAATCCCTGTAGCGCAACGGCGTGCTGCAGGTGTTCCTTGTTCGCATACCCCAAACATGGGGCCATGGTCACAAGAGAGAGGTTGGAGAGGGAGAGAGGAGGCGCATGGAGGAGGGAAGAGAGCTCCCAACTCGTGGGCTTGGTGTCTTGTATGTGTCTCCAAGGGGGAGAGGGGGCCTATTTATATAGGGGTGGAGGGGGAAGCCTTACCCCTCCCCCAAGGCACCTAGGCGGGGGCCAAGGAGGGGGAGGTAGCAGCCAAGGGAGGGGGCAGCCCTAGGGCGCCCAAAACCCTAACCCTAGACTCCATAGGGTTTCCCCTAGGCGCATGGGCCCTTAGGGCCCATCTGGGTGGCCTTCCCTCTTCCGGTTTCCCTTATGGGCCCTTTTTCCCTAGGAAGTTTGGCCCATTAGTGGAATAACTCTTCAAATTAGATTTTAATATCATAATTTAATATTAATTACATTAATTAATATGTAAATACATATATTACAAAATTCGATTCGACCCAAAACATCTTTCGGTTCCCTTTATATATCCTCCGAACAACTTCGGAATTCCAGGAACGATTCCGGTCCTCTCACCGGAAATTTTCCAGTTTCCTTTCTTTCTCCACGGAACAATTCCAGTTTTCTCTTTCTCTACTATGATTCCATCTTACGGATGATCACTCTCATCGTACCCTTAAGTGTATCCCCTCACGGCTCGGGAATGCTCTAGACATGATCTATATCAATGATCAATAGAGGGACCAGGGATGCCCATGTGACCCCTATGCATTCCCGATGACAATGTCATTTGAACCGGTAAATGTAGCATCCAATTTCCTTTTTTTCTTGATACGACTTGTCCAAGATCTGATCATTGGTATCACATACCCTGTTCAATCTCGTTATCAACAAGTTCTATTTTACTTGTTACCGTGATATTACATCCCCGTGACCGAGTCACATGTTGCAACATTTATGGATGTAATCTCACCAAGTCGGCCATATGTATCTTAACCCGTCATGTGGGTGAACAAATCCTGGTCTTGTGGTCACGTGTCATCTACTGTTCATTTGGAATACCCGATGTACACCTTTATGATCATCATTTCACTAAGTGACGTTTGATACAATCAAAGCAGCCTCCGGAAACAGTGAGTAATATGAACTCACTGTCTAAAGAAAAGGATTCTAGATTTTAGCTGTTGCAACAATGAACTATATGACTTGATCTTGTCGCAATCCTCCGAGGAATGTCCATCACATCATTCTCCAATGATATGACCCCATTGTCAATTGGGGTAAATGCCCATGATCTTGAAACCCAAATCATCCCCATGACCAAGGAACTAGTATAAATAGAGGCTACTAGGGACTTGTTTGTTTCATACCACACCTGTACCAATGTTTCAACTTGATACAGTTATAGCAAAATATGAAACTATTATAAACTAATTGAAATATGACAATAAAAACCTATTTATTATTTGCCTCTAGGGAATATCTCCTTCAGTATCCCACTTGCACTAGAGTACAAATAATCCAGCTCGCATATTACTCATCATAAACCATATCACATATGCATTTATTGGTCATGCATGCTCACAGGAAACATCATGTCTATGTTCTGTTTTACCAGATCATTATGTTTTTTGCAAATCGTTAATGTCTTCCTAATCTTGACATTCATACCATTATCTTATAATGGGTTGAAGTATTTGTTTGGCGACAAAGTGAGACTTTGTTTCTATTATTTACAATGACGGTCGATTTCACTGTTGTCATCTAAACTTCGAAACACACTTTGCAATCCTTTGTGTATATATGGCAGTTATGGCAGCAGAACAAGGCCGGTTTCTAGGGGCTATAGTGACTTCATATCAACCTCAGGGGCTTTCTCATGGGCACTATTCCCTGGGACACATCATTCTACGTTAAAGACGAACTAGTCCCGCCATAACAATATACATCACATCAGATGAAGCCTTTATACTTCTATATCTATGTAGATACTAGTGCATGAAATGCAACTATGCCACTTACTTTGCTTCTTGCCATTTAAGTACAAACTTAATTCTTATTCGGTGATCAACTCAGGAATCTCTTCAAGACATGTTCTTACAGTTAAGAGCTAGTCCTTCCAACCATAACCTCGGGTCACATTACGTTGAGTATTCAATATGGTTGTATGAAGAACCTATGACTGAGGCATAGGAGATGCGACACATCTATTTCTTTCTTTTAACCATAGTTGCAATACTAACTCAATGCTTCATATAGTAAGAACTTTCTTTCTTAGCTTGTTCCATTCTGAGCTTCTTCAGAATCTTGCTTAGGACATTCTGAACATCTTTCAGAATCAAGTCCAGGAAGCATTCGATATTTCATTTTTATCAAACTCACCAATCTATCTTGATAGATCTCATTGTTTAATAACTTCAACTTCATCCTTATTTACCTACTTAAATGTTATTAAGACCAATCACATCATTCACATATGTCGTCCACATATCCCAGAATGATTTCCCACTCAAATATGGCATCCATATTTGAGATCCAGGGATTTTGCTTAGCTCCTACTCAAAATATGTCAACTACATATTATGATTTAGCCAAGTTGATTTTCTCCCACTCAAATACAGGTCCTCTCGATCATCTTGGACACTCCAAAATTCTTTGATCACCATCAAATCGAGAATTCCACTAACGAGATTTCAATATCCATATATTGCTGGTGTAAATCTAATAAACTCAAGCATCGCTACAGTTGTAGTCAACTCCTTGAATTTGTCTATACTTTGTGACAAATTGAGATTTATGTCTTCATTAAGTTTCATTTCATTCTTATGACTTTGAAGTCATTCAGAAATATGAAGTAAACTTCTTTACTTAATAAGATCAAGTAACATATTACTTTGCAATCTTAAATGTAACTTAATACAGGGTTTCTTAACTCCTAGTCATTTCTCGCATTTAGGTCCATCACGCTTCTTTGTATTTTGTAGGTATGTCTTGTTCAAAACATGACAATTAGATCAACAATATAACTCCACAAATTTGTAGAATATATATAGTTGAATCCTACTTTGTTTAGTAAAAGTATTCACTTGAAACTTTATGATCATTATCATTATTTTTCCTCTATTTGTAGAGTTCGGTTTCACAAAACAAATTCCACTACGCCACACAATAATCAGGAGGTAAGGTCAAATACCTTGTTTTGATCTTTTACATTCTTCCACATGTATCTTCATCAAGACACATCAACTTAGGATAACAGCAGGTTTGCCCCTTGTGGACGATGCATTCATAGCTTCCTAAGAATGTCTACAAAGACTTGTTTATTCGCCATGATTTTGACTTATCGAAACCTCCAGAAACTCGAACGTGCCATAACATTTATGGTATTGTTCCCACAAATCTTTTAGATGTTCCTTTGTATTTCAAATGAGTGTTTGCTTATTTTGATCTCTAACTCTAAACGACAACTATAACCCCGATAAGAGATAATGTTATACCAAATGTATCAAATATAAAAAAATGATTATGATGTTTAGACATTTCAATACACTTTAATCTATCCAATTGTCATAATTTGTGAAACCTCTTTCACAATTCCCTTTTATGCTAAACTTAACTTGAATACTTTAGTCATGTCGATCAAATCGAAGAGACTTGTTAATTCAATATCCTCCTTTATTGTGAACTCATTTAAACAATTCAAATTGTTTCAAAATTTATGTTTCATTAAGTAAATACGCTTATTCACTTAAATCCACAATTAACTAATGATTTCCTCTACTTGTTGAAAATACGATACATCACTATGTATAAAGTTCAACATTTCTTCGCATATCACCGTTTTACTAGAATGCGGAGTTTTAGTCATTCTGCCCAACGAGGCATGGTTTTGCAAAGTCTCCAAATTAAGCATCTAGGACCCCGATCTTCATTAAGAATGAAGAACATGCAATAACCAAAATGACTTAAACTATAGTGACATTTCATTATTAGACTTTGGATATCTTTTAGCATTCTAATCCTTTATAAATGTTTAAACTATTATCGTTAACATACTGATGAGAATAACTTATTATAATCGTAATGTGACCATAAGGTATTGTTCATAAGAATAGTAGAACTGGCTTGTAACTCGTTCATATGAATAATCCTCTTGCCAAAATCAAGACACACAAACAAGGATTACAAATTATATTCAAGTCCAGTAATCCAAATGATAAACCTTTAGGAAAGGGGTGATATTGGCCATCAACTGTTTGGCTTGCCGCCATCAAGTCACGTTGCCTCAAATCCAGCAATTCTGAAGCAGATCATCCTATTTTCACAAAGCAGGACACGCATCAAATACTTTGCAAACTGCAACGAGTTTTTTCAAGAATTACACTTATAACTTTGTATATCTTTCATCCATGACCTCCATATACAATCAAGCCCTTCTAAGAGTTCTCAACTCTAATGCAAGATCACTAAGTGATTTTCCAAATATTCTCTTTTCATCCATGATGGAGGAAAACTCATCCAACGGCCCATACTTTATGTGCCAGATTTTGCATAATACAAAATTGTCGTCCAACTCTCCATCGATTGGAGAATGGTTTATTGGATGATAATGGAGAAAACACAAACATTGCACAGTCATGAAATTATCTCCTAATGGTTATTGTATCAAGAAGAGAATATCACCTTTTACGAGGATATCCCTCAGGCATGGGTATTAATCTATGAAGTTGGACCCTTTTTATAAGTTCCACATCAAACAATGAATTTCCCATGGTTGCAAAGGACCTCAATGGGATAGGCCATGATCTACTAAGATATTTGCAAATAGCCATCTAGACTAAGTTCATAATATGAGTTCAATTTACAATTGATCTCCCACAAAAATTATCATCCCCTGGATGATTTTAGTGATCACATGATCCCAATCCTCTGCACCTCCCCCGATCATCACGGCCATCAGTGCAGCATCAAAGGTAGACATTCCCTAATGTCAATCACATGATCCATGTGACTTGTGCTCGATCATTCGATCTCGTGTGTTTTGAGGCCATGTATGCACATGCTAGGCTCGCCAAACCTAACTTGTGTGTATTCGTTGTGCAACATGGCTTACACCCACTGTATGCGAACGTATATATGCGTAGCCCCGATCGTCATGGCTGGCTTCATAACGAAGAACTTTCTTGGTGGTGCACACACAAGGGGAACACGATCATTGGAATTAAATAGGGATTATCTTATTTTCTACCGTTGAGTATCTAATACTGGCACACAATAAGATGTAAAACAGATATCAACATCATATGTTTATTGTGATATGATATAGTCCTTCTTGCGTATTGATCTCCATCAAGCGCCCCGGCATGATCTCCATCTTGCCCTTGGTTTGCCGCCAAGTCACCAAAGCCACCACCAGGTTGTCCATCGGAACAATGACTATTACTATACTACTTAGTAACAGAAAAGTAAACTACTTTACCTTCGTAACGACCAATACCATATCATAACACATGCCCTCCTACAAAATAAAGTTAGACGCCTCTACTTTATCTATTGCAACTTTTACGTGGTTGTTAGGCCTTTTGCAATAGAACCGTTTGTAATCTACGAAGTTTCCAACCACAACATGGATCCAACAGTTGTCTCTACTACACCCCTTCCGGGGCCCTCCGTTGTAAATGCTATATCAACTATTGAATGAGCACCTGCTAGCCACTTATACGGGACAAGCCGTATGTTTAGTATGGAACCAGTCTCGTGTACGAATACGCGTAAGGTTGCTCCGGGCCTCTTCATCAAACAATACCGCGATATAAACAAGTACATGTTAGAGGGTAACAACTAAGGGATCAATGCCCGCACAATACTTGTGCGTATTGGACGTACGACACTCCTACGCATAGATTGGCTCTGATACAATTGAAGGGGTTCCACAACAGAAAACAAAAAATTTCCTATGTTGGAACCTCCTAAACTGCCTAGGATCTATCTATGTAGTAATCGGTAATGGCCAAGCGTATAGAATACATACCCTTGTAGACAGTACGCGGTTAACATTCGGAGAGGAACATGGTTGATGTAGTCAAACTCGTAGCCAACCTCAAAGTCGCGAAGCTCCTCGCTGGTCACCCCTTGCTTCTTCTTCATCATGTAGCAGCTCCAGCTCACGACATTTAAGCGCCCCAGGGGAGAAGGGGGCCTAATTATATATGGGTGGAGGGGGAAGGCTTACCCCTCCCCCAAGGCACCTAGGCGGTGGCCAAGGAGGGGAGACGGCAGCCAAGGGAGGGGGGCAACCCTAGGGCACGCCAAACCCTAACCTTAGGCGCCCTAGGGTTTCCCCTAGGCGCATGGGCTCTTAGGGCCCATCTGGGTGGCCTTCCCTCTTCCGGTTTCCCTCATGGGCCCTTTTTCCCTAGGAAGTTTGGCCCATTAGTGGAATAACTCTTCAAATTAGATTTCAATATCATATTTAATATTAATTAAATTAATTAATATGTAAATAAATATATTACAAATTCCGATTCGACCCGAAAAATCTTTCGGTTCCCTTTCTATATCCTCCTAACAACTTCGGAATTCCTGGAACGATTCCGGTCCTCTGACCGGAACTTTTCCGGTTTCCTTTTTTCTCCACGGAACAATTTCGGCTTTCTCTTTATCTACTGTGATGATCGCTATCATCGTACCCTTAAGTGTATCCCCTCATGGCTCGAGAATGCTCTATACATGAACTATATCAATGATCAATAGAGGGACCATGGATGCCCATGTGACCCCTATGCATTCCTGATGACAATGTCGTTTGAACTGGTAAATGTAGCATCCAATTTTCTTTTGTTTCTTGATACGAATTATCCGAGATCGGGTCATTGGTATCACATACCTTGTTCAATCTCATTACCAACAAGTTCTATTTTACTTGTTACCATGATATTACATCCCCGTGACCGAGTCACGCTTGTAACATTTATCGATGTAATCTCACCAAGTCGGTCGTATGTATCTTAACCCGTCATGTGGGTAAACAAATCCCGGTCTTGTGGTCACATATCATCTATTGTTCCTTTGGAATACCAGACGTACACCTTTATGATCACCATTTCACGGAGTGACGTTTTAATGCAATCAAAGTAGCCTCAGGAAACAATGAGTAATATGAACTCATAGTCTAAGGAAAAGGAGTCTAGATATTAGTTGTTGCAACAATGAACTATATGACTTGATCGTGTCACAATTCTTCGAGGAATGTCCCTCACATCATTCTCCAATGATATGACTCCGTTATCAATTCGCATAAATGCCCATGATCTTGAAACCCAGATCATCCTCATGACCAACGAACTAGTATAAATAGAGGCTACTAAGGACTTGTTTGTTTCATACCACACCTATACCAATGTTTCTAATTAATACAGTTATAGCACAATATGAAACTATTATAAACTAATTGAGACATGACAATAAAAACCTATTTATTTTTTTTCACTAGGGCATATCTCCTTCAAAAAGCAAGAGCGGAAATTTCGGGTGCAGTTCCCATGACAGCCGACGCCACGCGCTAAGATCTACTGGCATACCAATATTTTCTTCATCATAAAAGAAGATACATGCTAAGGATGC
The DNA here is from genome assembly GCA_023614405.1 of Avena insularis. Classification (NCBI taxonomy): domain Eukaryota; kingdom Viridiplantae; phylum Streptophyta; class Magnoliopsida; order Poales; family Poaceae; genus Avena; species Avena insularis. The sequence goes on along the minus strand of CM042688.1, from coordinate 443,009,607 downwards.
AGAGGAAGCTCGATGAAAGAAAAAGGTTAGCCAACGAATCCAGCCTGCAACGGGCACAACTAAGCTCTACCCGAGGATCAGGGAAGGTAACAGGAGGAGCACCGCTAAGAAGGGGAACATTTCGACTACAGAACATCCCCGAAATAGAACGAAGTGAACTGATCCGAGACCTAGATCTATCGTTTATGTCAATAGATCAAGCAGGAAATATCAAGGAAAAACGGCTCAAGCAGCAATTTTGTCCGCACAAACATATCTGATCACAACTCAACCCTCACCCGACGATCCTTGTGCGGCCCTCCACTGCTCCACCCTGATGAACCCCTGAAATGGATCGTATGGGCATCTAGAGGGGGTGAATAGGTGCTACTTCAAATTTTAATGCTTTGTCAATTTTAGGCTTAACACAAAAGGTAAATTCTCTAGATATGCGACTATGTAGAATTTCCCTATATGCAAACCTAACTACTAGCAAGTAAAGGCGAGTAAGAGAGGAACGAGGAAACCGTAGTGGAGAACATGGAGACACAAGATTTGTTTTACCGCAGTTCCTTCCTTGTTAAGGGAAGTACATCTGCATTGGAGGGGTGGGCGGTACTAAGACCACCATACCATAATAGGCCTCACCCTATTCTCCGATGGATCTCGCCACCAAAGGCCTGGTCCACCTTTCCACTATTGGAACCTTTGAGGCGGGAACCAGCGCCTTTACACAACTAGCGGGGCACAACTCCACAACCAAATTGGAGGCTCCCATAATGACAACAAGCTACCACAAGAACGATTGTTATCAATAACGAAACATAAGATCTAGATATTAACAAGAATACTAGATTAAGGATTCTCCAAGTGAATGGAGGGAGTTGAAGCGCTTGATCAGTGATGATGGTGAATGATGTCTTGGATGAGAGCTTTTACAACAGGTCTAAACTTTTTCGAATGAATCAAGAGATCTGACAGGAGGGGTCAATGGGACTTTTATACCCCCTATCCAGGCAGAGCTGTTGGAGTCATCTGGGGCTAGATTATCTGGCCCAAGTGAGAGCCGGATTATCTGGTCTGGGGAAAACTCCGCCCTAGACTCGGGTTATCTAGGGGAAAGTCCGCCCCCGGACAGAAGCTCGTGCCGAACCGTCCTTGGCAGCTCCACTTGGGGACCAGATTATCTAGCCCAAGAGGAGGGCCAGATTATCCGGCTGGGGGAGAAAATCCGCCCCAACTTCGGATTGTTCGGGGGAAAATCTGCCCTAGACAAAGACTCGCACCGAGCCATCCTTAGCCACTTCTCCTGGGGGCCGGATTATCCGGCCCAAGAGTAGGCCGGATTATTCGTCTGGGGAAAATTCTGCCCCATCCATGGATTGTCCGGGGGATAATCTGCTTCCAGAAAGAAGCACGCACGCAGCTAACTCTATCCAAGAGGGTCAGGCCGAAATATTCGTCCCTTGATGGAGGCGGATAATCCGGGGCCCAACCACACGATTTCTTTCCTACAGCACTTAGCGCACATGAGAAATTCCACGGTATTGTTATCTAACACACAAAGCACAAGGGATCATAAAATGTTCTTTCTATCTCCCCCTTTTTGGTGTTAGATGACAATACTAGGATTTGCAGGATAGCTCTAATAACAAATATTCAGCGAATGAAAAGGACTCCCCCTCAAAGTGTGCATACTAAAGATTTGCATTTAAATACAAATGCACACAAGCACGTACAAGTCTAATTCAAAAAAAAGCATACCACCGTGTGGGAGAGGCATCCTCAATATAGTAAAAGAATACCCAATGTGATAACCATTATGAACACCTTCTCGAGATAGATATCCAATAAAGCCAATATGATAGGTGAATCCATAATAATAATCCACGAGATAGAACCAAAGCCACACATAAACATAGTCTCATACAAAGCAAACCACGATAAGATTTCAACGCTAAATGGGCACAAGCGAGAAAAAGACTGAAAAGATGAAGTGCAAATGCTTGCTCCCGACCCATGCAAATCCACGAAGACCTAATAGAACTACTTCTCCCCTTTGGCATCGAAACTCCAAAAATGAAGAAGAGCGATGCTAGCGCCCCAAGGGATCACTCATAGTCCTCATCATTGTCTCCGTCCTCGTCCTCATCCTGAAGCTCCTCGGTGTCTTCCTCCTCATCATCAGTTGGTGCAGCGGGCTTCCTTGCTCGAGTAGGAAACAGGTGATGCTCAAGCTATCCATAGTTGATCCCTGACGAAGAATTCCACTGAGCATATGGAGTGGGAGCAGAAGGAGTGGGGGGGGTCACCTGACGCCCCGGACACATGGTGAAGAATGAGCTGCTGAGTATGGGCCATCTCATGGTGTTGCTTGTATGTCGCATACTGCCCCTTGTGAGTGTCCACCCCCATGCAAAGAATGTTCCGCTGGAACCAATTCAGCTGCTTGACCTCACGAGCAATAGGAGGCACTGGAGGCCTACGAGCACTGGCACGGGCATCCCTCATGAAGCCCTCAGAAGCAGAAGATGGATGTGAGGTCTTCCTAACCTTGTTGTATATCTTCTTCACCTTATGCTCAACATCAATGTGAAACTCTCCATTGGGAAGTAGGTGCTTGATCAGCATCATAATGTAAGGGGCATACAGGATGGAGAGCCTATTGAACAGTGCAATAGTCAACTCATGATAGATAAAGTCCATCACATCCATCTTGTAATCAACAGACTCATCTTCATTAGAGGCCACCTCGTGAGAAAAGGCAAGTAGCTAAACCAGGTGACCACGAATACTGTCATTGTTCCCTCCACTTGGTGTAATAGAGTAATGGAAGATGTCCACCAAGCTAGCACACAGAGGAGAAAGACTAGCAAAGGAACCCACAATACCATTGTCAACTGTGCACGGAGAGAGGACAACATCTTTATTCGGCTTGAGCTGGGTGATGATACGATGGCCACTAGCATGGTCCCTATGGTGGAAACAATATCCAAGCACTCTAGCAAAAACCCGAAAATCAGCTTGCATTGGCATGTCATGAGTCATCCACTTCATGGCGCGGTGCTCATCACCACAAATGACCAAAGTGGAGAAGAATTGCTTCACTACCTCTGAGTCATAGGAACATTGAAGATCCATGAGATGGTGCAGCCCCATCCTCTCAGTCACATCCATAGCATCAACAAGTTGAGGTTTTTCCATGGCCACAGCAAGAATCATGGGATGCATAGGACGAATCTTCAGCTAAGCATAAACATCTTCATAAATAGACTTTTGGTCAGCACACTAAAAGCGAGAGTCACCAAGCTTAGTGTCTTGCGTAGACTCCGCAAACAAATCACGATGGTGAATGGAAGAGTAAGTAATAACATCCATATTATTATAGTTAATCTTTGGTTCCTTCCCCTTTTTCTTGGACACACCCTTCCTGCTCCTATCCCTCTTTGCCTGTTCAGCCATACGGTCAGCCTCTTTGTTCCTTCTCCTCCGTTCAACCTCGTCCACGAGACCACCCTCACCGTCGTCCCGGAAATAGAGGCCACGAGGACGGCGCTTGTATGTCTTGGGAGCACTAGAACCACCTGTGAAACGAATAAGATGGATAGCATGGGGATAAGCACACACACAAGTCCGGGAGAGAAAGTAGAAATAGTAGGAAACCAGTCCATAGTCCAAACATACATAATGCAAAAAATCCACAAAAATCTGAAGCAGATTCGACTCTATCAGGCCGGATTATTCGGCCTGGCCAGAGGCGGATAATCCAGCCCTGGCAGAAATTCTCAGATTTTCCTAGATTGAATGCAAAAAAATTAGATCGGACTTAGGAACTGCAAGACTACGATCTCTAGACAAAACAACAACCTTCTAGTCCATCTTCCACCAACAAGTGACACATCAACTCAAAAGATGGGGAGAGAGGGAGTTAACCTCACTCACTGAAGGAAGAACATGGAGGAGTAGGTACCCGGAGGCGCGGGGAAGAAGATCCGGGGGAGACCCGGAGAATCCGGTGGCCGGGAAAGCTCTGGGGAGGGTGGGGGTGGTAGGCGGCCGATGGGGAGAGGGAGGGGTCGGGGGAGAGGAACTCCTCTTTGTGAGCCCTTCCCCCCGATGCCCAGTCCTTAATAGACTGCAGCCGCCAGGGCCAGATTATCCGGCCTACACTTGGGCCGGATTATCCAGCTTGAAATCTGAATTCCTGTTATACAGAGGTTCAGGCCCGCGCATCCCCAAGCAAAACCCCCACAAGTGTGAACAAAGGACTTGTGTGCTAGAGGAGATGGCTTAGGGATAGAGAGAGGCTTCGGATAGACAACCAAACTGAGATGGTACTACACACTCAAGATTGCAAGAATCAAATCAACTAAAAGACAAAATTGAGTGTGATTTCCATAAGAACAAGAGATGAGTAGTAAAAACCAAAAAGATCCACATAGACCCAATACTTCTCATGGAAGAGGGCGGTGACCAAGGCCACCTTGTTGGAGTGCATGGTATGACACCGCAAAGATATATCTTGGATTCATGACCAAAAATCATCAAAAATCTCACATATCACACAATGATATGAAGAGGAATGATTTCACTTGCTTTCTGCATTATGGGGGAGGATTAGTCCAATCAATTAGGACCACACTCCCCCTATATCCATGCCCACACCTAAACTAAACAAGGATGAGATGTAAGAGTGAGTGCATGGGTAATCAAAACAAGCTCCTTGAATCAATGATATTTAGCCCATTCCTCAAGTAATAAATTCTTGCTTCATCAAGTGGCTTCGTGAAAATATCAGCAAGTTGGTTTGTCATGCTCACAAAAGATAGATCAATATCACCTTGAGCTACATGGTCCCGAATGAAATGATTCTGAATCTCAATGTGCTTTGTCCTTGTGTGCTACACTGGATTGTACGCAATTTTGATTGCACTTTCATTATCGCATAAAAGAGGCACTTTGTCACAATTGACACCTTATTCCTTTAAAGTTTGCCTCATCCATAATAATTGCGTACATGGACTAGCAGCAGCCACATATTCGGCCTCGGTGGTGGAAAGAGATATACAATTCTGCTTTTTAGAAGACCAACATACCAATGACCTTCCCAAGGATTGACAAGCTCCAGAAGTTGATTTCCGATCATCCTTATCACCAGCCCAATCTGAATCAGTATAGCCACATAGAGCGAAATTGGAGCCCTTGGGATACCATAGACCAAAATTAGGGGAATGAACCAAATATCGGAAGATTCTCTTGGCCGCCACTAAGTGGCTTTCTTTAGGAGCTGCTTGATACCTTGCACACACACCTATGCTTAACACAATATCGGGTCTAGATGCGCAGAGGTAAAGAAGAGAGCCGATCATGGACCGGTATACCTTTTGGTCCACATCTTTACCGTCAGGATTGAGTTCGATATGACATTTAGTTTCCATCGGGGTGGCAAAGCCATTAAGATCCGTCATCTTGAATCTCTTGAGCATGTCTTGGATATATTTTGCTTGATTTATGAAGGTTCCTTCTCTAAGTTGTTTGATCTCAGAGCCAAGAAAGAACCGTAAATCCCCCATCATAGACATCTCAAACCTGTAAGTCATAAGCTTTGAAAATTCATCATTAAAAGCTTTATTAGTAGAACCAAAGATAATGTTGTCTACATATAGTTGGCATACGAAGAGCTCCCCCTTAACCTTCTTAGTAAAAAGAGTGGGATTGATTTGCCCAATTTCGAAGCCAAGGTCTAGCAAAAGCTCTTTAAGGTGCTCATACCACACACGTGGGGCTTGTTTAAGGCCATAGAGTGCCTTATCGAGTTTGTAGACATGGTTCGGAAAGTTAGGATCCTCAAGCAGGGCAATGACAATGTCAACACCTATATCAAAAACTTCATGAATCTTTCTCGGTATGGTGGCGATGAGATCTCTGATGACAAGCAGAAACAAAAGAGGTTCAGGCAAGGGCTTAATGCATCTATCAAATATGCAATCACTCATGCAAGGCCAGGGTCTTTTCTGGAACTCCAACATACAACTCTGCAGGAAGAAGCCAGTAGGCAAGTGTTTGAGGAGTCCGAGAAACACAGTCGAGACGCAGCAAGTTCTTCAGCTATGACAGCTCCTTCTAAGCGCCGCGTGTGGGTTCCTAATACCGCACCGCCGCTCCCGGCTCCACCAAGACCTTCAAGCTACACGGCAAGGCCACCAAACTCCTTCACCGCTGCTCCTAGGGTCTACAACCATAACTACCCTAGAGCGCCTGGCGGAGTCCCTGGCTATGCTGATCCACGTCCACCTGGTGCTTGTTACACTTGTGGGAACACTGGGCATTAACACTGGAGTTGTCCCATGAACAACAAAGCTCTTCCTCCACCACTTCCAAGACCTACAACAAGTTCTTCTATGGTTCGTGCACCTCCACCTCGGGCTCTCAACATCAACACCAAGCCGGGGCCCACTGTTGCTCGTGCCAACTGTGTCAACGTCGCTCAAGCTGAACATGCACCTGGAGTTGTGATGGGTACGCTTCCTGTTAACTCAGTCCCTGCATGAGTTTTGTTTGATTCTGGTGCATCGCATTCTTTTGTGTCTCACAAGTTTGCAAATGAGCATGAGCTAACTATAGACCCACTGGAGAAAAAGTTAATGGTTCTTTCTCTCGGGGCAAGAATGCTATCTACCAAGATCAGTCATGGCAATCAAATTCTAATTGGTGGTTCTTCATTTCTGGCTTCCTTAATCATTCTCGGCAACTCTGACATTGATGTCATCTTGGGCATGGATTGGTTAACGGCAAATGCAGCTGTGATTGATTGTGCTAAACGCTCGGTTTCTCTGAAAATTCCTGAAGGCCATATAGTCTATTCTCCAAGTCTGACTCCTGCAATTCAGCTTTTCTCTTTGGCGGCTCTGAATGATGATGCTATGGATGCTATTCAGAGTGTTCTGGTGGTCCGTGAGTTCCCAGATGTTTTTCCTGAAGAGTTACTAGGTATGCCTCCTGACCGAGAGGTCGAGTTTGTGATTGAGCTTGAACCTGGAACCGCTCCTATCTCCAAGCGGCCTTATAAAATGGGTCCTGCTGAGTTGGCTGAACTCAAACGTCATCTTGATGAAGAAGAGAAGTTGGGTTTCATTCAGCATAGCACTTCCTCTTGGGGCAGCCCAACAATCTTTGTGAAGAAGCGAGACCAGACTGATAGACTTTGTGTTGACTATCGGGCTCTCAATGCTAAAACCATCAAGAATAAATATCCCCTTCCGCGGATTAATGATCTCTTCGATCAGCTAGCTGGAGCTGTGGTATTCTCTAAGCTTGACTTGAGAAGTGGATACCATCAAATCAAGATTCGCAAGGAAGATGTTCCCAAAACAGCTTTCACCACCCGCTATGGCCTGTACGAGCACACGGTCATGTCCTTCGGTCTCACCAACGCACCTGCCACCTTCTCGAGGCTTATGAACTCGGTTTTCATGGAGTATCTTGATAAGTTTGTCGTGGTCTATCTGGATGACATTCTGGTCTATTCTAAGTCAAAGGAAGAACATGAAGAACACCTTTGGTGTGTCCTAAACAAGCTTCGTGAGAACCGCCTGTATGCAAAGTTCTCCAAGTGTGAATTTTTGCTTCCCGAAGTCACCTATCTTGGTCACGTCATCTCTGCTAAGGGCATTGCCGTCAACCCAGAAACTGTTCGGATAATTGTTGAGTGGCTCCCACCCAAAAATGTCAAAGAAGTCCAACGTTTCCTTGGTTTGGCTAGTTATTGGCGTCGCTTCATTCAGAACTTCTCGAAGATTGCGAAACCACTTACCGATCTCCTCAAGAAAGGAAAGAAATACCATTGGTCATGTCAAGCTAGCTTTGAAACACTCAAAGAGAGGCTCACTTCCACACCAGTCTTGATTCCTCCAGATACATCAAAGCCTTTATAGATATTATGTGACGCCTCCTTGCAAGGATTGGGTGTGGTCCTCATGCAGGAAAAGCAAGTCGTTGCTTATGCTTCCCGTTAGTTGAAAACTCATGAGCTCAACTATCCAACACATGATATTGAACTTGTAGTGGTTGTCTTCGCCTTGAAAGTATGGAGGCACTACTTGCTTGGAAATCGTTGTGAGATCTTTTCTGACCACAAAAGCCTGAAGTATATCTTCACTCAGCCAGACCTTAACCTTCACCAAAGGAGATGGATTGAAACCATCAACGACTTTGATCTTTCCATCAACTACACTCCGGGCAAAGCTAATGTCATGGCCGATGCTCTCAGCCGAAAATCTTATGTCAACAACCTCATGGTGGAAGAACAACAGCCTCTCTTATGCGAGGAATTCCGCTAGCTCAACCTTGAAATTGTGGATCAAGGGTATCTTCTGAATCTTCTGGCAACCCCTCTCTTGGAAGAAAAAGTTCGCTCCATTCAACTTGGTGATCCTTACACTAAAAACATCATCTCCAAGATTCAGCTTCCGAAGTATGAACCTTTCCACCTTGATAACCAAGGCACTCTATTCTTTAAGCACCGGATGTTCGTTCCGAAGTATCCGGGTTTGAGAGAGCAAGTTCTTAAAGAAGCTCATGATTCTGTTCTTTCTATCCACCTTGGCAGCACTAATATGTGCATGGACCTGAAAACACAGTATTGGTGGCCTGGGTTGAAACGATATTGTGCCAAGTATGTCTCGGAGTGTGATGTCTGTCGCAGAGTTAAAGCTGTCCATCAGAAACCTCCGGTCTTCTACAACCATTGAAGCCTCTGGAATAGAAATGGGAGAAAGTAGAGATGGACTTCATAACTGGTTTTCCAAGGTCACAGAAGGGCAACAATGCAATATTTGTTGTCATCGACAGGCTTTCTAAAGTGGCTCACTTGTTCCCCGTCAAGGAAACAATTTCTGCAATTCAATTGGCTAAGCTCTATATCAACCGAATTGTCTCTCTATATGGGGTTCCTCTTGAGATCAGCTCAGACTGTGGAAGCATCTTCACTTCCAAGTTCTGGGGAAGTTTCCAAAATGCTTTGGGAACAAAGTTGAACTTCAGCACTGCCTATCACCCTCAGTCGCAAGGACAAGTTGAAAGGATCAATCAGATTCTGGAAGATATGCTCCGGGCTTGCGTCATCTCTTTCGGCATGAAGTGGGAAGAATGCCTTCCTTATGCTGAATTCTCTTACAACAACAGGTTCCAGAAGAGTCTAAAGATGGCACCATTTGAGGTTCTCTATGGCTGCAAATGCAGAACTCCGATTGGTTTGTCGGGCGCAGGTGAAAGAACATTGTTTGGCCCCGACATTGTAACTCAAGCGGAGGAGAAGGTTCACATAATTCTCGAAAACCTGAAGGTTGCTCAAAGTCACCAGAAGAGAAACTATGACAGAAAGCACACGGACATGGAGTATGTCCCTGGTGATCTTGTTTACCTTCGTGTCACTCCCATGAGAGGCACGCACCGGTTTGGTATCAAAGGAAAGCTGGCTCCTAGATACATCGGTCCTTTCAAAGTTCGTGGAAGAAGAGGAGAAGTTGCTTATGCTCTTGAGCTCCCTAAAAAACTCGAGGTCCATGATGTTTTCCATATCTCTCAACTCAAGAAGTGCTTCAAGGATCCCGACAGGACCGTGGACCATGAGCTCATCAATCTCCAAGAAGATCTGTCTTATCAAGAACACCCCACAAAAATCCTAGAAGTCGCAGAAAGAAAGACTCGCAACAAGTCTATCAAGTTTTGCAAGGTGCAGTGGTCGCACCATTCCGTTGATGAAGCCACTTGGGAACGTGAGGATAAGCTCCGTGCCAAGTACCCCCACCCTCTTCATGTCTTCTTTTTCTTCCTAGAGTCTCGGGGCGAGATTCCTGTTTAGTGGGGGAGAGTTGTAGCATCCCATCTGTCTAACATCTGTAATGCTACATGGTCTAATAATAAAATGCTACTTCCTACATATAATTGTTGCATCATAATTATATCATGCTCATGTCATCATGCCACATTGCATTTAAGCATCATATAAAACCCTTTTCATTTGGTTCTTATCTCATATGAACTATTAATTGTACTTGCCTCTTGATATATTGTATTTGGTTCTTGATAAATGCTTGATGCCCAAGTGGAGTTGGTGGTATATCTTTTATTAACTCCACCACCTTTCTTTGTCACCACTCCATAATTCCACCATCCAACTATATGTGAGCCTTGCATTTTATTTGGTTTACCTCTAGCTCATGTGGGTTGGGATGGATCCACTTCTACTTCCACATGCTCCCATTTATGCATCATGTTGTTTTCACAATATTGATATGTGGAGAGCCACATGGCCACCTTTGCATGTATGTGGTTAGTTTCACTTGCTCTAGCTTCCATATGGATCTATCAATATATGCCCATGTATGAGGGCGTATTTTGGCCATAAATAATCTAGTGGGAAAATACACACTATATTGGTCATATGACTTCATCCATGTGCATATGCTAATTAATTCATATTGGTCAAGCAAACTTCTCCTTTGTATGGGTTTATTCAAACTCTTGAATGCATGTATGAATATATGTCCATGTGTGTAATAGTTGTTTTCACAACTAGAAGTATTGGTCCTATATCACATGTGCATGGCCCATGCAAGCTTCCTCTCTCTCCTTTTTCTACCTATTTGATTTGGCTTTGGTTTTGGAAGAGTTTTAAGTAGTTTGTTTTCAAACTAGTAAAATAAATAAAAGAGGAATACACCTACCTTATCTCTACATCATGTCATACTACATGCAATATTAGTCTCTAATCACATGTGATATCAATTCCACTAGTGACCTTTCTTCTATTCAAATTCTTTTGGCCTTGTCCGCTTGTTCAAATTTTGATCAAATCCTATATCTACACTCCATCTACCAAGTTTTCCTAGCTAATCTAGCTATCTAAATAAAGACTCCATCTCTAATATTTATTTATTTATCTTTGTCTCTTGGTCTCTGCCTAAATCTTTGGCACTAATTCCGTCTAAAGTTTTGTCTAAAACTAGTCTCATCTAGTCTAGTTTAGACTAGATAAAAACTCCAATCCCCTTCTTTCTCTTGTTGGCTGGAACCAGACCAAGCCACCACCCTGGTCCCCTTTTCTCTATGTGGCCGACCCAGCCTGGACACGCCTTCGGCTCAACGCGCCAAACCCTGTTGCTCTTCTCCCTCTAGCGCACGTGATCGCCAGCCCCACCCCCACGCCGAGCGCATGCTCCCTCTCTTCCCTCACCTCTCCATAAAGCAGCAACAGAAGGGCAACCTTGCCTCATCCTCCCCAACCACTCCCAGATCAAAATCTGGGAGGACACCTTCCCCCTCTGCAAGCAAACCAACCCAGCCGCCGTCTACCCCTTGTCATCGTCCTGCTGCCGCCATCGCCGGGCCGGGTGTCCAGTCACAACGCGTGGAGCGGCACGTCGATCCTGACGTTGTACGATAACGTGAGCTAGGAGGAGCAGGCCCGAGCACCTCACCATATCGCCGCCGTCCTCCATCTCTTCAGCAAGCGTCGCTCGGCGAGGAGCACGCGGGTGAGCGTCCCGGCCTTTTTGTTTCTCGCCTTTGTAGTCGTAGCGCCTAGCGCCGTCGTTGCTGCACCTTCCTGCCTTGTTTCCCTGTACCCCTACCGCCTCACCGTCGCCACCACGCCCCGCTGCCACGGACGCTGCGCGACGCACCGCAGCTGCAAGACGTGATCCTCGTGACCGCTGCTGAACAGCTGTCTGCAGCGCAGTCTCGCCTCGCGATACTGCCGACGCCACCGACCTCCTTCGACGCTGAATCTCATGCTCCTGGACAGAAGGAGCCACCAGCTTTCTAACGCTGCAAACCCTGCTCGAATCCGTGCCTATAGCGTTCGATAACATCCGAAGAAGACAAATCGATCTCAGCCCTTCTCTAAAACTTCCCGTCAGTTTTAAACCGTAGAGACACCCTCTGTTCATCATGTTTTTACCGTCGATACAGCCCACCCCCGCCGAAACACCAAACACGGTACTTGTAGATCTTGGTTTTCTCCGTATCTTTTCTTTTTGAGACGTCACGAAACTCCCAAAGGATAACTCGCAATCGTCCTCGCAAGATCGCTTCAGCTCAGGAGTTACCTGACGAAATCCGGTCCGTGCCGGACGTGTTTTTTCGCCTCTGTTCATCGCGAGATCCCGGCCTGCACAGTCCTCCTCCGAAAAACTCGCTTAAATGAAAGCTGTACATCTTGCTGCCCTCTTCAACTTTGCATTTTGTGCCATCTCGAAATTCCCATCGGTTCCGTCACTATCTTCATCCAAAGATCGTTCCAGCTAAACAATTTTCTGCTGATCAAACAGATCCGTTTCAGACTTTGCACAAAACCCCCCGACAGTTTCTGTCTATCACGGATAGGTCCCTCGCGCCCTAGCCTCGCCCACGTGTCCCATGACCGCGGGCCGTACTGTGGCCCCAAGATCCGGTTAGCCCGTCATCGATCGTGGGTAAGGTCTCCGCGGTGAGAAAAGTCGGCCCAGCCCGCTGCGCCCCACCTTGTGCTGAGTCAGCGATGGTCCCACCCGTCAGCGTCTATGGCTAGCTTCTGCCTGTGTGCAAAAAGTCTGCGTCCTTTTCTGTTTAAACAAAATAATTTCCAGAAATGTTAATATGTTTTTCAAATCTAGTTTTAAATAACTTTTAATTGCCAAATCCAAATCATACAAATAATATATGTTTCTGAATCAGAAAAATGTGAGGAATTCAAATATGCCATCCAAAATAATGTTGGGCTAATTTAATTTTTCGAAATTATTTAATTGCAATAAAAATGCCTTTTCTTAATTAATTAATAACTTTAATTCTATAACTCCAAATTTGACAAATAATATGTCTAAATCGATCAGCGCGACGAGCCCGTTCTAACTATGCATTCCATGATATGAATTGAAGCATGCATCATATAAAGATTAAATAATAAAACCTGTTTATGGTAATAAAACTTGACCAAATAAATAATAAAATGATTTATTCTTGTCCCCGCACCTCACCCTTGCCATGCTACATTATTGCCATGTAAATTATGCATCATTCATCATGGCATGCTTGGTTGCTTGTTGCATTTTATTCATATGCTTGTGCACTTTATTTATGTTGGCCCTTGTTTGTTTGGTTCTTCTTTCGAATAGACGTCGAGCAGGGGAATTATCAGGAATCCTAGGAGTACTACCCAGATCCATCTCTCGCTTCAACTCAGCTGCCAGGCAAGCACTACCACATGCTTGCATACATATAGTACCTATTGCTTCTATCTTATTCTTGCATCATGGAGTCGCGATTGCATTAAATTGAATTCCAAGTATTGCATGGCCTTTACTTTTAAACCCCACTGAAGCTTGTTCCTCCATCCTATGAGCCATTACTACAGGAGTTGTTTGAGCCTTGCGAGTCGTAGAACAGCATGTGTAGGGTATGTGAGTGTCTGATGGATAACGAGGTACCTAACACTACAAGAAGACCCTCCCTACAACAACAGATTTATGTGTATCTAAATGCACATATAGGCGTTGCTAGAGACTTTACCAACGGAAAAGAATGTGTTGCATTTTTGGGCGTTGCTAGCATACAATGCAACGAATATAAATCCGTTGGTAACCAACCGCTTATGCGTTGCAAAATAACAACGGAGTTCAAACAACAGTTGCATGCGTTGGTAGACATAATAAAATGAATGAACCTTTTATTTGAAAATAAATACTATTTTTACTTAAATGCAGTATTATTTTATGGATTGTATTGTTAAAGCGCTTCATCCATTTTCACAGTGAGAGAATATAATTTAGAAAAATATATCACAACACACAAAAATTACATAGTAGAAATGAATCGAGTGGAGAAACAATTCAATTTATTTTATTAGAGTCACTGTCAAAATACATGAGACCTATCCCAAAAGTACACATAGCTTACAATCTTGATCCAAAATATGGCATTTAACTAATCATATATATATCCCTACAAATATTCTGCCTTTAGATATGCTCAGAGCTTATATTAACAAGTCATTGCCGATCTTTTAGTCCTGCAGTAAAAAATGCTATTTAGTATCAAAGTGGCAAAGCAGGAAGGGTATATCGAACACTCTACTATTACTTCACAAAATAGAGAAAAGGGAATGGATACAAACTGATCAATACTACAATGGTATTAACTTCAGGAAGAAAATATTTGTCAGAAATCCATATGGAAAACTGTTAGTATTCAACATCATTTTCTCGTTTCCAATCATATAACGTCCCAAAGATAGATAGTAGTGCATGGAATAAAGAACGACATATAAAAAATTATAAGTCCTTTATTATATTCATATGCAGGTAGATGATCCACGGCAAAGTTGTACCTGCAGATTATGTTTGACCACACTCATGCAATGTGTGTTAATATTAACCGCGCCAATTCTCAAATAACCAGAATCTAGCGATGATTAAAATATGGGTAAAAAGTTATGATGTATTACTTGATAATAAGAAATACCACAACAAACAAGTATTACTCGATAAGCATCATAAACTACAGCTAAGACGTATCCAACTACTATGTGATTAATACATAGAACAAGTGTGTGAGGACAAAAAGCTCGTGTTGTAAAATAATAATTTACTTCTCAAAAAGGTATAGTGAATATGAAGCAATAATTTAATTGTATCAAGATGGACTAGAAAGAAGTAGCCTATTGCAACGTGACTTTTCCCTGAATTATTTCGTGTGGTATCTATCTAGGAGTACGCGTGTACCTTCATCAGGTCCTGTCTGCATTACCGTTTCTCGATGATTGCCGGTCGGTCCTTGCTTAATAATAAGATCAGCCACCTGCAACTAGCAGATCCTCACCCAGCAGACCACACCACACAAGTGATCGTCACAGGGAATGTTCTGAGCTTGCACCACCCCTGAGTAAGACCAACTGTTGAGCACGAGGTTTCCTATATTATGAAGATCAACTATATGAAATAATTTAGTTCGCATGTAATCACATCGAGGCAAGTTCCATGATTGACATTGTGGGGTCTAATACAGTAAGAGGATTATTGAACTAAGTCTACTCGGCACATACCATTAATTGGCAGTAACAGACAAAAGAGAGGACTGTGAATATTCGAGAAATGGCTCCCTGCATAGTAGAGCTAACAAAAGCACCAAAGAATAGCAGTAATATAAGCAATTAAGTTTAGATTCAGCTACGTATTCTTCGTCACTTTAAGCCTTGTCACACTAGAGCCAATGTATTAAGATATAAGAGAGATAAACAATTATGATGAGATGGTTTAAAAAATAAAGATAAAATAGGAATAATAACCAGTTGTAGATGGATCCCTAACAGCATTATAAGTTTGCATGGACTTCAGAATTAAAGATTATATTAGTAAATCGTTTAATATTTACTTATCCAAATAAAAACAGAGACATTAATATCTGATGTCTGTAATTAGTGGGAACTGAAACATTTGTAATGCTATATGTGGTTGGAATAGTGAGACATCAACCTTACTCTAAACAAAAATTCTCAGTAATGTGCGTGGAGAGCTTTAAGCAAGCAACATACCAATAGTTTATTGCACTAGACAGTCGAGGGACTGTCGTAGCTGTCCGCTGGCCTCATAAGCCTCGTGGCCAGTAGGCAATGATCTGAGCCAGGTTTTGTCATCCTCTCCTTGCACTTCCTTCACGTGACTTCTTAATGTGGTGCTCATTGCAACACCACAGTTCTTCTAGCTTCCCTGCATTTGGGGTTTCTTAGCGTACCAAGATATTGCCTACACACAAGACACTACTAAATGCTAAGTCGCATGAACTTGGGATAAAATATTACATCACAATGTTGTACATGCATGTAGTATAATTATTGCAAGATATATGATTGAGCTAAGTTGAAGTGAAGCAAAAATAAATTATTGATGACCAGAATTTCCTCCTCCTCTGTAGAGGCCTATGGCAATGCATTTAGATCACAAGAGTGTATCGAACACTAAAATTTCAGATAAGTTTTCAAAATATTCATACAGGTCACTGATATTCTCTTCTTAGTTACCCCATAGGAGCAATGACAGGCATGTCTGCATAATATCTAGGAGTAACTTGGCTAGATAGTTGTGCCATATTAAGACAGTTCTATACCGTGAGCTCCCTTGACACCTCAATGAATCTTGCTGCTGAGATCCTATGCTCACACGCCTTGGCATCCTGAAATAGGTAAATGAGAATGGACATATTACAAAAGAATGACTAGTACTACAATTTGTACAGAATATGGGCTCATAGTTTAGAAGTATTAATTTAAATCCTACCATGCACAAATTTCAGTTAAGAGAAAGGCATATATAATCTGAATTCTGGAGATACAAGCAGACTAAGAAAACATGGGAAACTCTCTAAAGCCAAGTCATACCAATGGAAATGAATGACTGAAACCACATCTAAGGCATGAACTATTAGAGCCACCATTTATCAGAACAATTCCGATCTACTGTACGTCTGTACCAAGGCAGTTTGCACCCAGTGGGCTATCCCAAATTCAATTGACCAGAGACAACATAAAACGGGAAAATGTGCACGAACAAAAAATAAAGTAGCAACTAAATTGTTGAATCTGCAATACAAAAATAATTGGAGCGGATGCCCCGGGGGAGGGATGAGTTCAATCTTTCAGGGCACCTTGAGAGGGCGACTAGAAGGTTGTTGACGTTGTAGGACGACGAGCTCGACATCCAGGGAAAGGGGTCTCTGAGTTCATCGACGAGGCTGACGGTGGCCGTTAGCATGTTGGAGGTCGACGAGATCGTCGATGCGGGGTGACTGCTCGGGGATTGGGCGATGGCATCGCTGGATCGCAGGGATCAACCAACGTATTGGAGGCTTTGTTCTGACGAACACACTATAGATCGAAGTTGCGCGTGGTCGTGAGGGAGGGCTCACTAGCCTCCGGCAGGAGCGACTTCCGATGGCCTGGCCCAGGGAGGAGGTGGCGGCGCAGGAGGGTTTCGCACTTTCGCTCGGTGGGGAAAAAGATAACCAACGGGGGAGTCTAATATGTATTGACTGTTTAGATCTCGTGATTTTTTCCTTTTGTTTTTTGTGTGCGCGCGCTAGAAACCAAAAGCGACGGGAGGGCGCCCACGATGGAAAATTTCTCTACAATAGAACGTTTCTTGGTGAATATTTGCCGCGAGTAGTTGTTAAAAAAAATATAAGAACGAATGTAGACTGCTACACTTATATTTGTATCTACAAAATATATTTGCAACATGTATTTAGTTCGTTGGAATATATGCGTTGCTTAACGGGGAGTCTTCTTGTAGTGTAAACAACTTAACCTGAGTAGTAATAGGATAAGTAATGAAAGAGGCACCGGTGGGCAATATCTGTTATTTGGTTTTTCATACTCACTTGTGTCCCGTAGGACCCCGAGTACTTGATATCTGATCCTTGACTATTCGCACTATCCACATACGGGAGACTCTATGAATCCCCCTTTGCATGAGCTTGATTTGCACTTTATTTCTTGGGGCCATAAAGTAGTTTGGGGCTTTATTACTATCCTGTACATATGCCATGCTTTAATGCTTTATTTAAGATCGTGCGTGGAGTACCTGTACTGTTTTGGATCGTTGGATGTTTTCACGGTATCGACAAGCCCAGTCACACTTTTGGGTTTCCAGTCGTTTACAGCCATTGACACAAACCTTGGGTCCGTCTCAGAGCCGGCCAACTTCGTTGCAGGTAGCTTAATGGGGTGGCCCCCTGAAATATTTTATGAATCCTGTGATTGCTTTGTCGTGAAAGCCTCGTTGGGTTTTGATTTGGTTTTTCCGAGGTCGATCGTGTGTGTGTTGCTATTTGTGCACCCCTGCAGGGTAAATCTTTCTGAAAGCCGTGTCCGCAGTTATGGACGACTTGGAGCACAGTTTCTCGATCATAGACAAGCATAACTAAAGTACCACTTTTAAATTGACTAAATATCTGACTAGTAATTAGTGCAATACTCATGGAATGATTAATAAAACTGCCAACAGATAGGTTGTTCGTCTGCTTTCTCGTTGGTAAGCGAGAAGGAGGATGGATCTGTTACTTTATACTATTATAACTATTGTTTCTAATTAACGGACATCCGTCTATCATTGGTTAGGCGGATGGTTAGCGAGTATCTATAGGCTTGTTAGTTATTATCTTTTGCTGCAATTGCGTCACCCCAGGTATATGTCCCCTTTAGAGGCATAAAGACTTGCTGAGTACCCCTAGGGTCTCAAAAGATAAATTGTTTTATTCAGATGAACATGTATTTTCGCAAGATGGATACTGGGTGGAGAAGACAGATGATGTTGGCAACGATCACTCGGTGTAGAGATTCCGGGGATGGGATCCATGAGATCTGTGGGCGGGATGTGCTTACTTATGTGGCATCTTATGCCGATTTGCTTCTTATCCGTACTCGGATCTTGTTTCCTGCTTCCGCTTGATACTCTGTTGATTGATGTATGAGGAGCTATTCTACACTATTGTTTCTATCTAGGATATTTGGATCTTGCCGTATGGCGTTGCAATATTTCTATTTCTTTTAGATGGTATGTCTCTGAGAATTGTTGTAAGGTAGCTTGCATACATACTCACTTGTGTATGTATTTGATCTCTTCGTCTGTTGCCTATGCCGCTCGCTCTTGTCTCGATGTTCTCGGAAGTGGTTAGGGTGGCCGACGGGCCTACATGTGGGTGGCCCTGGGCCCCCGCTGTAATTCCTTAACCACTTTTGGTTCATCCAGGCTTGAACTTAGAGCGTAGTGTCCGAGGTTGTTACACGGCAGCCCCTGGGTGGCTCCAATCTCCGGCCCTGTTCCTCCACAGCAGCGGCAGGCTCTGGCAAAATTACGGTGATGTGGTGCTCGCCTTGCTCCAAGGAAGGGTTAGAGGGGTTTCTAGGAGAGAGGTGGGTCGAGTGGTGTGCAAATGGAGGGAAGGGAGGGGTCTATTATACCCTCGGCGAGGGAGCATTGCGGCATGGCTCAGGCTCGTCGGCGACGTCGCTACAGGGGGCTATTAGCATGGCAGTGCACATAGGTCGACGCGGTGCTCTGCGGCGATCGTCATGCGCATAGTGGCACGACGAGGCACGGTCTTAATCGGTCGGGGGTGTCCGTGCTCTGTGCGGGTACCGCGGGTGTTCGTCATGGCGTATGGTGGTCACGGGGCGCGCGGCATCGAACGGTCATGTCTAGGAGGTTGCTGGTGATGCAGCGAGTGTAGTTATGCAAGGAGAGAGCGAGGCACGGCGTGGCTGCGCGGGGACGGCTCGGCGCTCTAGCATGCACTCAGCATGGTAGAGAGATAAATTGGCGCGTGAATATTGGCTTCTCCACTGCTTGTTGTTGGTCGAGGCGTGGACTGAGGGGTGCGGTGAGGTCACGCTTATCTCCTCGTGGTCGTGGTAGAGGGTAGCGCGGCGTGTGGCGTCGTGTCCATGCTCGACCGGCATGGCACGGTCAGGTACGGGCTTGCACTAGTCATATGGTCGAGTGAACGGTGCTAGCTTCATGGCCTGGTACTGGGGGTGATCGTGGGTGAGTAATTGAGGCTGAATTGAGTACAAAGATGAGCACTAGATTGATCAAAACAGTAGATAGTTGGTAGACTTGTACTGTGCCTGCTAAGTGTTTGATTAAATGGCCGCATGAACTAAACATTTGAATTTTCAAATTCTTTTTGGTGGGTGTGTTTGTCACATGCTTGAGTGTCTCTAGTTGCTAGGATTTGTCAAATGGAGAAGGTTTGGTTGGTTTTTGAAAAATGGCCATCTTTATGTCTCACTAGATTCAATTTTGAAATGTCCTTCAAATGGATGTTGAAAATGTTTCTGTAAGTTTGTAGAGTTCACTTGTGTTTATTTTCACTTGGTCTAGCAAGGGGAAAAAAGCAATGGAATTGTTTCTACTTGAAATCCTTTAATAGATGCCCAAAGTGGGCTAGTTGTTAACTTTGCCAAAAATGACCATTAGGTCATATTCCTTAATATTTGATTTTCTTTTGATTTGATCTTGTTTGGATTTGACCTAAATGATATTGTTTTGATCCTTAAGATAATCCTTATCATCTATAACAATCAAACATGGCATAAAAAATATTCATAGACCATTATCAAACACACATGCATTCATATAATGCTTAATATTAAAAAGCTTTTGTTAACCCTAATTTTGGATGATTGGATATTAATAATTTATTTAATATTTTTGAGATGTTACAAACCTTCCCTCCTTAAACAAAATCTTGTCCCGAGATTCAAGGAAAACTAGGAACTAAAGAGATTGGGAAACTCAGTCCTAATATAATCTTCTCGCTCCCAAGTGGCTTCTTCTTTAGTATGGTTGCTCCACTGGATCTTTAGAAACTTGATACTTCTGGTTTGGGTGGTTTTAAAGGCTTCTTCTAAAATACGAATGGGACTTCACGATACGTTAGATCCTTGTTAGTATCGATGGCTCTGTGATCGATGTTCTTGAAAACTTCGGTCTTGTTTGGAACTTCTAGGCATTTCCTAAGTAACGAGATATGGAACACATCATGTACGGCTGACATCTCTTTAGGCAGTTCTAGCTGATAGGATACTTCTCCTCGGTGACTTAAAATCTTGAAGGATCCAATATATCTGGGGGCAAGCTTCCCTTTCAGTTGAAAATGTTGCATTCCTTTCAAGGGTGATACCTTGAGATACACAAAATCTCTGACATTGAAGGTCAGGTCTCGACGTCTTTTGTCAGCGTAACTCTTTTGTCTGGATTGGACGGTCTTGACGTGTTCACGGACCTTGTGAACCTTCTTTTCGGCTTCTCATAGGATGTCTGGTATGAATATCTGACTCTCTCCTACTTGCGACCAATTCAGGGGGTACGGCACTTCCTTCCATACAAAAACTCAAATGGGGCCATTTGCAAACTGGCTTGATAACTGTTGTTGTATGAGAATTCTCTGAAAGGCAGACAATCTTCCCATTTAGATCCATATTCTAATACATAGGCTCTCAGCATATCTTCTAGTATCTGGTTCACTCTTTTTATTTGTCCGTTGGTCTGTGGGTGATAAGCTGTGCTGAAGTTCAGTTTGGTTCCTAATCCTTCTTGGACTTTCTTCCAGAACCTTGAGGTAAACTGGGTTCCTCGATCTGACACGATTGTCTTGAGGGTTCTGTGCAGACTGACTATTCTAGCAATGTACAACTCTGCTAGCTTAGAGCTTTGATAGGTGGACTTGACGGGGATGAAATGAGCTAATTTGGAAATTCTATCTACTATGACCCAAATAGAATCATTTCCCCTACTAGATGTAGGAAAACTTATGATGAAATCCATTCCAATAGAATCCCATTTCCATTCCAAAATCTGCAATGGTTGCAAAAGTCCTGCGGGTCGCTGATGTTCCTCTTTGACTCTCTGACAGATGTCACCCTTGGCGATATAGCTTCCGACTTCTCTCTTCATTTTGTGCCACCAAAATTGCTCCTTCAAATCCCGATACATCTTCGTTCCTCCCGGATGAATAAAATGCATTGCTCTATCTAGTCCATCCAGTCATTTGTTCTCCCTCAAGGTGAATTATATCTTCTCAGAGGTGGGTGGCTCCATCTTGCCTCTCAGATCCGCAACGATCAACCATTGTAGTTCTCCTCCTAGCTGATCATTGAGCTGCGCTCCAAAGAACTCAGGGTGCGGGCGTTCAAGAACTCCGCTAGCTGGCTTAAGTCCCTCTCGAAGACGATCTCTCCTCCGTTGCCCAACTGGTAGAACTTGCTATACTTGACTTTCATCTATAAGCAATTAGGATGAATAAGTTAGTGAGGTGATCAAGTGTGTCAAATTTTATGTAGAATTGCAAGAATTTTGAGGAACATGTGAACTCTTTTGAAAGAATTTCAAGGATAAGAGTGAGAATAGGTTTTCGTAAATACGCACTTCCTTTGTTTTTAAACTAAGTTTTTCAGACGTCCATTCTAACTAGGGTCTCCTATGGTCAGGATGGCTCTAATACCAAGTTGTCAACACCCATATTTTTAAGTCCAGATGCTTGTTATGCCGTACATCACAATCCCAAGATTACCATTTTTGCGAGACATAGTAGAATTGGTAGCACAGTACATCATCCATTACAAACCATAATAGTCTTACAAATAGTTGATATCATGATCAAGTCTTAGTACACATCAAAGCAGCGGAAATAAACGTAGTAGACTCCATCTTCATTGTCACAGGCAATGCTGATGATGGGAGATGATCCTAGTTATCATAGACCTCCTGATGTCCGTCCTCCGGATAGTCCTATTTATAGTCTGGCCATGGGAATAGCCAGGGACAAAGCCATGAGTACTCTTAAAGTACTCGCAAACTATCACTAACACAAGTAAGGTAATACTAGTACAAATCCTAAGCTCTAGTCTTGTTTGCAACAAGCCAATTTTATTTCAGATGTACTTAGTAGTAAGGGCCTAGTTTAGTTCTCTAGATTACTCAAGTGGGAACCTAGTTTTCATTTCCACAACCCTGTGGTGTTCAAATCAAAGTCATATTTCAAGTCACAAGTCATTCGGAAAACATCTGACAACAGAACAGTATGGCCACTCCAACTAGCCATAACCGCGGAAGCGGCTATTCGAATAGTTTGACACTCTGCAGAGGTGGTACACTTTCACCACAAAATTCGATACATTCGTCAGGGATAACCCTGAATCATCATACTTGGTATGCGTATAATCAATCCTAACCTTCCAATTACACACCCTAGTATAGGCACCTCCCCTATGAATTTGGCCTCCAGTCATGGCCAACTACCATCCCGGGAACTGCATAGGTGGACAGTCATATTCACGAGGCAGCCTCGGCTTCACCTCTTTCCGCGAGGGAACCCATACTAAGACATATAAACTTCCAGTTAAGCCCTACCCAACTCAGGTATTGTGGTTGTACGAGAAAATTGGAATGGTATCACATCCGAACCCAACCATCAGTTTTTATCAAAGTCAAGGCACATGCCCCATTCAGTATCATCTTCAAACCAGTGTGTTTCATAACACATGTCAAAACATTTCAATAGAATGACTCATCATTCCAAGGTTTTCATAATCATTTTCAAGTGTTCCCATCTAAAGTGATCAATTTTAGTTTAGCACTAGCCACTATCAATGAGGGTATCAGTATTAAGGGGTGCTAATTAGGTGTAACTACCCAAGCTTAGTTCTATGCTCTTGAGAGCATCTATTTCACTTTCCACTAATCACAATTCATTAACTATTTAATAAACTTTGGTAAAGGTAAAAAAATAAAGCTTGCAAGTAAAACTTGGGATTGGTATAATCAAGGTTGCATAACCAAGCATGCATAATGCATCTTGCATAGGTTATCTTGCATGGATGGCTTGCCTTGGTTGGTGCAGTTGTTGAAGTTCTCTTCTTCTTCTTCATAGTACTCGTCCTCCTCGTAGCCTGGGTTGGTACTAGTGTCTATAAGTAAATACGAGGTACACAATCACCAAACAATACTTAGCTACTTCTATTTAGCACACAAGGTCTCATACTAGATGATCTAGCATCATCTCAATCATCACATGAAATATTGACATATTCTTATTTATCTTATTTTGGAAATGCAATTTCTACTCATTGAAAAATAATTAAGATTTAATATTCTCCAATTAAAATATGGGATCATGTTAACACATGTCATCACCACATATTCCAATACTTGGGAAGGTGATTTAAAGAGGCTTATATTACAAAGTTGAATATAACTATTTAATAGAATTTATATGACTAGAAATACCTACATAGCATTCTTTTAATTCTAGCCCATGACTACTACATGTAAAACTAACTCTTTTTACATATTCAGATAGAGCATGGCAAATGTGGTTTTGAGAGTTGGAATCAACTCAAAAGCATTTATGGTCGATTTTATAATAATGTTTGAAGTTGGAAAATCTCTGTCTTGTTATTTTTACTATGTGTGATCTATAAGTTCAAAATGTATGATTCCAACGGGATTGTCTAGATATTTTTAATACCTTTCTAACAAAATTGGAATCATGCAATTTGGTTAAGTAAATCTCTTTGAATTCAATTTTGAAATCACTAATAGAATACGGTTTTGAATTAAATGAAAATTCTAAGTTTGAATCTCTGGGCGCTAGGAATGATAATGGGTGCCTAATCGTCACAAGGCAGCTGTGCTCTCATGATGGTCCCACGCTTCAGCGGCTATGTCTAAGCGAAACAATATCAGCTAATCTAGGCCGCACGATTAGAGCACGATCGACGACTAAGCGTCATCGTCTCCGTCGCCCTGAGCGCGTGAGATTCTAACCCTAGCGCTACGGTGGGGGTCGTCGGGGGCTTAACAGGGCTCCAGCTAGGTCCGGCGATGGGGGCGAACGAGCTGGTAGACGAGGCAAGTCGAATGGTGGTCATGGCAGCTCCTGGGGTGGCTCCAATATCTGGCTCCGTTCCACCACAGCAGCGACAGGCTTTGGAAAAATCCTGGCGATGTGCTACTCGCCTAATCTGGGGAAGGGTATGAGGGGGTTCTGAGAGAGAGAGGTGGGTCGAGTGGTGTGCAAATGGAGGCAGGAGGAGGGGTCTATTTATACCCCCGGCGAGGGAGCATTGGGGCATGGCTCAGGCTCATCGGCGACGTCGCTACAGGGGGCTATCGGCATGGCTGTGGGCATAGGTCGACGTTGTGCTCTACGGCGATCATCAAGCACATAGTGGCACGGCGAGGCGCGGTCTTAATAGGTCGGGTGCGTCCGTGCTCTATGCGGGTACCGCAGGTGTTTGTCATGGCGTACGTTGGTCACAGGGAGTGCGGCATCGAATGGTCGTGTCTGGGAGGTTGCTGGTGACGCGACGAGTGCACTTACGCAGGGAGAGAGCGAGGCGCGGCATGGCTGCACGGGGACAGCTCAGCGCTTTGCCGTGCGCTCGGCATGGCAGAGAGATAAATGGGAGCGCGAATGCTGGCTTCTCCACTGGTTGCCGTTGGTCGAGGCATGGACTGAGGGGTGCAGTGAGGTCATGCCTATCTCCTCGTGGTCGTGGTAGAGGGCGGCACAGCGTGTGGCGCCGTGTCCATGCTCGACCGGCATGGCACGCTCGGGTACGGGCTTGCACTGGTCATATGGTCGAGTGAGCAGTGCTAGATGCACGGGCTGGTACTGGGGGTGATCGTGGGCGAGTAATTGAGGCTGAATTGAGTACAAAGGTGAGCACTAGATTGATCAAAACAGTAGGTAGTTGGTAGACTTGTACTATGCCTGCTAAGTGTTTGATTAAATGGCTGCATGAACAAAACATTTGAATTTTCAAATTCTTTTTGGTGGGTGTGTTGGTCACATGCTTGAGTGTCTCTGGTTGCTAGGATTTGTCAAGTGGAGAAGGTTTGGTTGGTGTTTGATAAATGGCCATCTTGATGTCTACACTAGATTCAATTTTGAAATGTCCTTCAAATGGATATTGAAAATGTTTATATAAGTTTATAGAGTGCACTTATGTTTATTTTCACTTGGTCTAGCAAGGGGAGAAAAGAAATATAATTGTTTCTGTTTGAAATCCTTTAATTGAGATGCCCAAAGTGGGCTAGTTGTTAACTTAATATTTGATTTTCTTTTGATTTGATTTTGTTTGTATTTGACCTAGATGATATTGTTTTGATCCTCAAGCTAGTCCTTATCATCTATAATATTCAAACATGGTATAACAAGCATGCATACATCATTATCAAACTCACATGCATTCATATAGTGTTTAATATAAAAAAAGCTTTTGTTAACCCTAATTTTGGATGATTGGATATTGATAATCTTATTTAATATTTTTGAGATGTTATAGAGGCTATCTCCAAGGCGTCTTCTCTTTCAATTCTACCCTTCTCTTCGAGAAGTTCTTCAGAATGAGCAAGTTGACTCATAAGAGCATCAAAATGAAATTTGTGCTAACCTTGCAAGTTAGTGAAAAAATTGTCCAAAGCAATAGCTTCTTCTTTTATCTTAAGACTAGTATGATCATCCATATACATATTTATATTGGTCTTAAGAAATGAAGAAATACAAGATGATACCTCGGATCCTCTTGCCATGCGGCAAGTGACGTTGTTGTTGATGACATTTTCATTTGGCGAGTCGAAGAGCGATGTAGGGGCAGATGTGGTGGCTATAGCAGCCACCTCTCGAGAACTATCTTCATCCTTTCGGCTTCACTTGCAGAAGAATATTCTTCTTGTGCCACCAAGATAATCTTGGGTTGCTTCTTGTAAGGGTCATTCTTTTTGAGAAATGGATTCTTTCGAGGTGCCTTGGACTTTTCTTTGAGGATGAGCCTGCCCCATTGTCTTCTCTACTTTGATACAGACACTCAGCTACAAAGTTCAACCGGTCCCCACAATTGTACCATGTCCTTAGTTTTGGCCCATTCTCTCTTCGCCCACTTGACCCATTTTTGCGCTCAAGTTCAGACTTCACCTTGGCTGGGTCCTTCCAAAAGTTCCTTGCGTAGAAGCCCATGTACTCACCATGAGCATGCTTGACCTCCTCGGGATAGCCCATGGAGACAACATCATATCCTCTATCATCCTCATCTTGTTCAATGGCCTTTAGAGCAACATTAACTTCCTTTTGCATTCCAATTGCTCGAGAACGAGCGTCTTCGGCATTCTTGGTGGCAACTTTGAAGGCCGCCATTTCTTGCATGACTTCATTGGAAGTCATTTGGTGGTAGTTGTGTCTACCTTGCAAACTCTTCAAGTCCGTTGGCTCAAATGGCATGAGGGCACTCACATCTTTCCTTTTGATCCAAGCATCGTCAATGTGAGCGGCTCCATGCTTTCTAAATGTTGTTGCAATTCTCTTGAGCCTTCTATACATGTCTTCATGGTCCTCACCATCCAACATGTAGAATCCTCCAGCTTCATTACTAAGAGCATCATACCTATTCCTTCTCATGCTTTCATTTCCGATGAATAGGTCAGTGAGAGCATCCCAAGCTTCTTTGGCGGTGTTGAAGTGATCAATGTGTGGCATGTCCTTGGGACCCACTCCGAGCTGAATCATGTGAAGAGTTGTTGCGTTTAGTTGACTATCCACAACACCTCTTCTAGTTAAGTTGGTGGGGTCTCCAATATGAATACCATCTTGAATAATCCTCCAAAGCTCAATCGACGAACTGCATACATGAGATTTCATTAAGAATTGACATTGAATAAATGAAGATGCAGTAAGCTTGGGTGGATCACCCCTATTGTTTATATGAGGATGAGGGATAGGTGGATCAGGAGAATATAGGTGAGGGACCTCACTATAATCCTCCTTACCACTTCCCTTCTTGGAAGCGGAGCCATTATGTTTCTCACCCACCACCTCATCTTCCTTAGATTCGGCATGAGCCTTATCCTTAGATAGAGGAGTGGTGGCCTCAGAGGAAATGGAGATGGGGTTGTAGATGATGTGAGGCGATCAATCATTTGCTGCATCTCTTCCATCTTGGTCTCAAAGGATTTCAACAAGGTTGTTTCCAATGTCTTGAGGTTATCCATTATAACCTTGTCCACAACCTCATTCCCATTTTCCTTAGTACACATACTTCTCTTAGGCGGTTAAGCCCGAATAAAGAGCCGGGACTCTGATACCAATTGAAATGGATCGTGTGGGCACCTAGAGGGGGGGTGAATAGGTGCCACTTCAAATTTTAATGCTTTTTCAATTTTAGGCTTGACACAAAAGGTAAATTCTCTAGATATGCGACTATGTAGAATTTCCCTATATGCAAACCTAACTACTAGCGAGTAAAGGCGAGTAAGAGAGGAACGAGGAAACCGTAGTGGAGCACGTGGAGACACAGGATTTTTTTACCGAAGTTCGTTCCTTGTTAAGGGAAGTACATCTGCGTTGGAGGGGTGGGCGGTACTAAGACCACCACACCACAATAGGCCTCACCCTGTTCTCCGGTGGATCTCGCCACCAAAGGCCTGATCCACCTTTCCACTATTGGAACCCTTCGAGGCGGGAACCGGTGCCTTCACACAACTAGCGGGGAACAACTCGACAACCGAATTGGAGGCTCCTATAATGACAACAAGCTTCCACAAGAACAATTGTTATCAATAACAAAACACAAGATCTAGATATTAACAAGAATACTAGATTAGGGATTCTCCAAGTGAATGTAGAGGAGTTGAAGCGCTTGATCAGTGATGACAATGAATGATGTCTCCTCCTTGAATTCCCCCAAAGGTCGAAGCCTTCTGGTGGTTGAAGTGGGAGATCTTGGATGAGATCTTTTGCAACAGGTCTAAACTTTTTCGAATGAATCAAGAGATCTGACAGGAGGGGTCAATGGGACTTTTATACCCCCTGTCTAGACAGAGCCGTTGGAGTCATCTGGGGCCGGATTATCCAGCCCATGTGAGGGCCAGATTATCCGGCCTGGGGAAAACTCCACCCGAGACTCGGATTATCCGGGGGAAAGACTGACCCCGAATAGAATCTCGCGCCGAACCATCCTTGGCAGCTCCACCTGGGGACCAGATTATCCGGCCCAAGAGGAGGGCCGGATTATCCGGCTGGGGGAGAAAATCCTCCCCAACTTTGGATTGTCCAGGGGAAAATCTGCCCCCAGACAGAGACTCGCGCCGAGACATTGATGTCTACGCACTTCTATTCTTGTAGACAGTTGTTGGGCCTCCAAGTGCAGAGGTTTGTAGAACAGCAGCAAGTTTTCCCTTAAGTGGATCACCCAAGGTTTATCGAACTCAGGGAGGAAGTGATCAAAGGTATTCCCTCTCAAGCAACCCTGCAATCAAGATACAAGAAGTCTCTTGTGTCCCCAACACACCCAATACACTTGTCAGGTGTATAGGTGCACTAGTTCGGCGAAGAGATAGTGAAATACAAGTGGTATAGATAATTATAAGTGGTAACAGTGCGAGAAAATATCTTGATGGCGTGGAAGAGACTATAGGAAAACTGAAATAAAGAAGCAAGCAAGCAAACATGTAACAGATCTAATAGCAAACGGTGTTTCAGTGCTTAGAAACAAGACCTAGGGATCATACTTTCACTAGTGAACACTCTCATATAAATATATTCTTCTCAATGATACTACGCTGAACTACTCTCCGGTTGGACACTCTAATTGTTGGTAGGGCTACAACAGCACACCTCAAAGTAAGCCTTTCCCATCTAGAAAACCCCACACTGTCACCTTGAGCACTAGATGAGTCCAACAAACACCACAATTTCATAAATACATCCAAGTCCAAATATAACTCATAACAAGTATTTGAAATCTATAGCCTAAGTGCCACCATGGTGTGCACGCTGTCACTTTCACACACATGGGGAGAGCAGAGATCTATTAAATCACTTGAGTAGCAAGGTAGATCTACTAGATTACAAATCTCATGATCACAATATGATCATGCATAGAGAGAGAGATGAACACATATCTACCGGTAGAACCCTTAGCCTCGAGAGAAATCATAGTAACTTTAGCTTTTTTCCCGTCCAATTCCGAGAATATTCATTTTCTGACTTCCTGGAACCAAAAACAGCAGAAAACAGGCAACTGGCACTATGGCTCTTGTTAATAGGTTAGTCCAAGAAATCATATGAAAAGTACTCCAAAGTGTGGGCAAAACACAAGAAAGTAGATAAAACCAAGCATGGAACATCAAAAATTATAGATACATTTGCAATGTATCAACATCCCCAAGCTTAACTCCTACTCGTCCTCGAGTAGGTAAGTGATAAAAAGAATAATTTTTGAGGTGACATGCACCATCAAAGACTTGATCAAAGTATTTGTAAAACATTCAAAGCTGGGATCATATTACTTCAATCATAACATGAAAGATAAAGTTCTAGCAATAAGACATAGCAACTATGTTGCAACATGAAAAGATACAAACAAAAGATTCATGAATAACAATGCTTTGCAAGACGTTTGTTTGTTTCACATAAAGAAAACATAGCATAATGGCATTCAGCTTGTCCCTTATAGAGTAGCAAATATAAATGCATAGGACACCTTCAAAGTTCATAAGAGTGACTAGATACAAATAGTTTAAAACAAGCAATATCAAAGCTATGCATCAATCAACAAGTCTTGGGACAATGCACATAGAACTAAGAATGTCCACTATGCTCTCAAAGTATGTGCATAAAGGTAGAAGGTGGAGACTCAACATAAAAGTAAAAGAAAGGCCTTCATAGAAGGAAGCAGGGATTCAAGTCTCATAAAGAGCTTCCAAAAATTATGGTACTTAATAGCTTTCAGCTCTCATTGCCCCTATCATAAGGATCTTGAAGTGATTAAGGTTAAAGTGAACAAACTATGGTGTACATGCTTGATGTAGTATAAGTCAGAAATCTCATGTCCCTTGTATACGAGGGCCTCTCCTCATGCTACTCAAGTTTAGTCACCAGTAAGTTCTTGTCATCGTAAGTACATGTGTATCATAGAGAACCGCCAACGGGGTACCCCTTGCCCGATGATACGGAAGAATCCCCATATCAAAATGAAAAGGCAAGTAGACAACGAGCATCTCAACAATTTTCTTATTTACCATGGGAATATGGTGCTTTTTTCTCTCTTTCCTCTTTTCATAATCTCTTCTTTTTTTCTTTTTCTCTTTCTTTTTCTCAATATAGGACACTTTTTTATAAGAAGAATGCTTCATAGACAGCTCATTATGGTTACGCTACAGGTTTCCACCATGTTAGCATGGATTAGACCAGCAGCCCAGGCATTTCTCTAACACATATACATAACTCCATGGACTTACAAGCTCCCCTTTCATTTCACACCGACGACATCCATATACAAAATAGCATGATATCAACTAGGTACAAGTACCAAGTGCAATGTTGAAAGCGTTCCCCATGAAAGCATGGTTCTACTAATCCCCAACAAATAAGTGCAAGCATATACAACATAGACGACACAATGGTTCAAGTTTATTAAGGACAAGAAAAGTAAAGTGTGCCATCAAGTTCGTGAGCGCTTTAATCACTAGTTTTCTCATAACAAGTTTAATTCGGAAGGTAAACAAAAGCATGAATATACTTGGAATATCATAAGCTAGTAGGTAGGTATGGTGGCCTCTTTGGAATAACTTGGTTTAAGGAGTTGGATGCATGAGTGGAACTCATACTTGGTTATGGAGGCTAGCAAAAGACTGGGAGCGACAAACTAAGAGAGCAATAATGGCCATAATCATGTAGAGCGACAAAACATTATTGATCAAAGCATAAAGTGATACTACAAGTTGAAAACTAAAGGATCATAAAGGCTATGGTGACTTGAGATAGTCATAACATGGTGTGAGCATGCTCCAAGTCAACCCAAATAAAGCATCAAAGGAGAATACCACTATACTATGCGTTAATATGCTAAAACAACGCATGATTCATCCAAGGCACATTAAGCAATCTCAATTGTTTATAACAAGTCATGCTTTAGCAAAGAATACTAAGCATAAAGCCAAAACAATATCAAGCATGGCATGACAAAGCATAGGCCACAGTCAAAAACAAACTCTCTTTACCACTTAAGCATGAGCTTTCCTACTCTTTTCCAAATCAAACCAAACTATTTGAAAACCAATGTATGAAAGAGGGGTCCAACCAATTTATTCAGCAAACTAAGAAAACCAAGCAAGCGAAAACCAAAACAAAAAATGAAAAAGAAGACGCTCCAAGAACAACACAACTGTGCATGAAACAATACAAATGAAGCGTTTGTAAGAAACCTGGGATTTTTATTGATGAAGAGGGGGGTGCCTTGGGCATCCCCAAGCTTTGACGCTTGTACTTCTTGGATATTTCTTGGGGTGACACGCATGGCATCCGCAAGCTTGAGCTTTAGTCCATCCTTCATCTCATTACTCATTCCTTCCATACACCTGAAATGTTTTCTTCATACAAAACTTCACACAATCTTTATTAGCAACATTAGTGCACTCAAGATAAGAAGTCTTTGGGTTCAGTTTCAACACCAATAAAACTTCCACTAAAACACAAGCTACTGTAGCACTTCCCTTGAAAATATCAGTTCCCCAAAAGAACTCAAAAAGGAACCAACAAGAAGCAAATGCAAATAATGGCAGAAATCTGTCAAAACAGACCAGAAGGTAAAAACTAATTTTTTCTAAGACCTTCTGTTGCTCAAATCGAAAAGTGTTGAACTAACAAAAGTTAGATAACAACCTGGGGAAGAAGCACAAAAATTCACGCCTCAAAAGGACGTTCAGAGATTTTACACGAATTTTTACGGTGAAGCATAGAAATCTGTTTCGGGACAGCAACTTTCCCAATCATTACTTCTCCCTCATTAGAGGTTACTCTTGGCACCAAAAGCAAATAAAAAGGATAAGGAGAGGTTATTATAGAGATAATAACTTCCAAGACTCATCTAAAACTTTTGGGTTATCTCCCAATAAGTACTTTTTTTAATGCCTTTAAGTTAGGTTTGATAGTTTGAGAAGATGCTCACTTAAGAAATATGAATTGAAGTAAAAGAGAGCATCAAGAAGCAAATTCAAAGCACATTTAAGTCTAACCCACTTCCTATGCATAGGAATCTTGTAAAGAAACAAGTCATGAAAGCACAAAGCAACAAGCATAGTAAAGCAAAACAAGTGCAACTTCAAGACTTTCGACATAAAGAGGGGAAACTTAATATTATTGGGATACATAAGACCATGTTTCCCTCTCTCATAATAACTTTCAGTAGCAAAATGAATAAAATTAACAATATAACTGTCGCATAAAACATTCTTATCATGAGCCACATGCATAAAATGATTACTACTCTCCACATAAGCATAGTCATTCTCATTAATTGTGGTGGGAGCAAATTCAACAAAATAGCTATCATTATTATTCTCATCACCATAATCATCAAATATAGGAGGCATATTGTAATCATTAATTTTCTCCTCAATAGTAGGTGGACTGAAAATATCATATTCATGATTGTAATCATCATATATTGGAGGTTTTGTATCATCATAAGCAATACAATAGCTATCTTCCAAAGCTGGGGAAATAAAAAGATCATTTTCATAAAAACCAACTTCCCCAAGTTTAGATGCTTCCATAGCATTAGTAACAAAGGTGTTCAAAAGATTCATACTAATAACATTGCTATTAGCATGCAAAGAAAGTTCCATGGGTTTTTTAATTTTCTTTTCAAAGAACTCATGTTCTACATTAGGAAAAATTCTAAAAAGTTCTCTAACTTTTTTGTTGTTTTCCATTCAGCCTAGCTGGTGAAAACAAGAAACAAAAAGACAAAATTGCAGAATCTAAAAGAAATAACTTCGAGTACTCACACCAGAAAATAGGCGTTTGCCGTGGGAGGTTCTTCTTCTTTAATCCTCCGGTGTGAATACCTTTTACCTCCCTGCAACGGCGCCAGAAAATAGCTTGATGTCTACGCACTTCTATTCTTGTAGACAGTTGTTGGGCCTCCAAGTGCAGAGGTTTGTAGAATAGCAGCAAGTTTTCCCTTAAGTGGATCACCCAAGGTTTATCGAACTCAGGGAGGAAGTGGTCAAAGGTATTCCCTCTCAAGCAACCCTGCAATCAAGATACAAGAAGTATCTTGTGTCCCCAACACACCCAATACACTTGTCAGGTATATAGGTGCACAAGTTCGGCGAAGAGATAGTGAAATACAAGTGGTATAGATAATTATAAGTGGTAACGGTGCGAGAAAATAGCTTGATGGCGTGGAAGAGACTATAGGAAAACTGAAATAAAGAAGGAAGCAAGCAAACATGTAACAGATCTAATAGCAAACGGTGTTTTAGTGCTTAGAAACAAGGCCTAGGGATCATACTTTCACTAGTGAACACTCTCATATAAATATATTCTTCTCTATGATACTACGCTGAACTACTCTCTGGTTGGACACTCTAATCGTTGGTAGGGCTATAACAGCACACCTCAAAGTAAGGCTTTCCCATCTAGAAAACTCCACACTGTCACCTTGAGCACTAGATGAGTCCAACAAACACCACAATTTCATAAAGACATCCAACTCCAAATATAACTCATAACAAGTATTTGAAATCTCTAGCCTAAATGCCACAATGGTGTGCACGCTGTCACTTTCACACACATGGGGAGAGCAGAGATCTATTAAAGCACTTGAGTAGCAAGGTAGATCTACTAGATTACAAAGCTCATGATCACAATATGATCATTCATAGAGAGAGACATGAACACATAGCTACCGGTAGAACCCTTAGCCTCGAGAGAGAATTACTCTCTCCTCATCATGGGAATCAGCCGTGGTGGAGATCGATGGAGATGGCTCCGAGGGCACTTCCCCGTCCCGGCAGGGTGCCGGAACAGAGACTTTCTGTCCCCCGAATCTCCCCTTCGGTGGCGGCGGCGCAGCGGAACTTTTCGTGGATTTCTGATTGATCCTCTAGGGTTTTGTTATCGCGAGGCTCTTATAGGCAAAAGAGGCAAGGTCGATGGCTGGCCAGGGGGCCCACACCATGCCCTGGCGCGGCCTAGGGTTGCCCGCGCCGAGGGGTGGTGTGGCCACCCTGTGGCCCCTCTCCGACTCTCCTTCTGGCTCCGTGAGTCTTCTGGGAAAATAGTAACTTTGGCTTTTGTCCCGTCCAATTCCGAGAATATTCATTTTCTGACTTCCTGGAACCAAAAACAGGCAACTGGCATTGTGGCTCTTGTTAATAGGTTAGTTCAAGAAATCATATGAAAAGTACTCCAAAGTGTGGAGAAAACACAAGAAAGTAGATAAAAACCAAGCATGGAACATCAAAAATTATAGATACATTTGCAATGTATCAGACATCCTTGGTCACTTCTCCTGGGGGCCAGATTATCCGGCCCAAGAGTAGGCCGGAATATCCGGCTGGGGAAAAATTCCGCCCCAGCCACGGATTGTCCAGGGGATAATCTGCCCCCAGACAGAAGCACGCACACAGCCAACTCTGGACAAGAGGGTCAGGCCGGATTATCCGGCCCTTGATGGGGGCGGATAATCCGGCCCCCAACCACACAATTTCTTTCCTGTAGCACTTAGCGCACATGAGAAATTCCACGGTATTGTTATCTAACACGCAAAACACAAGGGATCATAAAATGTTCTTTCAACCCGGAATGGTAGGAGCATCTATTGCGCAGGAAGAGTAAGGAACCACGCGGTAACCCGACAGATCCCCATGCCATCGCAGCATCCGTCGGCAAGTAGGTCACACCCGACGATCATGATCGCCACATCATGTCCACTTATCAGGATCAGAGCCACAGAATGATGCAAGAAATGATATTACACAAAGAAGGATCAATCGATCTACGGAAGAGCGTAGCAGTCGAAGATACTATGACAGTGAAAGCGAAGAATACCAAGAGCTATGTGGAGCTAGTTGCTTTACCCGACGGGTTCGGAAGACTCCAGTACCAAAAGACTTCAAATTACCTCATGGTCGTCAGAAATAAGATGGCCTCCAAGAACCTGAAGCCTGGTTATTAGACTATCTGGCAACAATCAAACTACAAGGTGGCTCCAAGGCTAGTGCAATGCAAAGCTTGCAGTTGCACCTAACCAGTGCAACACGCTCTTGGATAAGACAAATACCCGAAGATTCTATCAATAGTTGGAACGATATTGAGAACAAATTTATCAGAAATTTCTAATCCACATTCAAGCGACCAACATCTCTGGAACAATTGTGAGCTTGTAAAAAAAACCAGGAGACTCAATACGAGCTTTCGTCCAGCAGTGGAACATTATCAAAAACTCAGTGGAACACCAAGTTATGTTGCAGCTAGTTTCTCTAGAGGGGACAACCAACGAAGCAACGATCTCAACAACGGGTACCGTAGTTGTAGGGATGACACCGATAGAAGCCAACCGCATCAACCGTACCAGCCAAAAAGTCGAGATCCACCTATGTCAGCAGGAGAAATATTGGAAGGACCATGAAATATGCACTTCTATGTCGACTTGACAAGCAAGAGGCAATCCAATCACTTCCTAAAGTATTGTTGAACATTCTTAAAAATGAAAGAGCTATGCAACGCACGGGCAACTGAAGTAGCAAACTCAAGCTATGCTACTACACCTGGTGCTTTTGCTATCGGTGCACCACCACCATCAGGGCATCAGCTAGTGGGACAGCCGCAAAACACAACAAACCAAGAAGACGAGTACCCTAGATGAAAAGGAGCAATGCCGATGATCCAGAAAGGATGGCCCTCTAATAGAACACAGAAGCTGATCACTAGACAAGTGAACATGGAAGTAACAATGCCACCCCTACGCCGGAGTATCTTCATTGGTCAGAACAAGAAATAACCTTCAACAGAACCGACCACCCACTTCGAGTCCCACGACCTGGTCAATCGACACTAATAGTCGAGGCACAAATCGACGGGTTTGACATGAGAAAGGTTTTCTTGGATGTAGGAAGCAGCATTAACCTCATCTATTCCAAAACTCTATGGGCAATGAATTGGTCCCTGGCAGATCTAGCACCAACAAATACAACCTTTCACTGAATAGTTCTAGGCAAAGCCGGAACTCCTCTGGGCAAAGTGCACCTCGACGTAGTCTTTGGATCGAGAAGCAACTTCAGGCGCAAAAAACTGGAGTTTGAAGTAATGGACTGGCCATCACAGTACCACGCGGTCCTGGGACGACCAGCTTTCTCTAGATTCATGGCAGTACCCCACTATGCATACCTGGCGCTCAAAATGCCATCCCCCAATGGGGTCATAACAATAAAAGGAAGTTTCAACTGCTCGGATAGCTGTGATCAAGAATTCAATAAAATATTAGAATCCTTTAGTTTGGAGACGCAATTTGTCCAGTTGAAAATAGCGGATGAATAACTACTACACGAAGGATGTGTCCCCAGTAAGCAAACCCTGGAAGATCAAGTACATCACACACCCGTAAAAGCTACCTATTTGGTTTCCACTCCCGGTCCTGCATAGGAAGGCGCGCTCGTCGGGTTCCCCCATGAGAATTGGGGAACCACTGGAAACTACGTAAACAAGGAAAAAGCCCAAAAATAACTCGACGAGCAACCAGCAAAATCAAGCATAGCCGCAAACGGAAAAGCCACCCGACAAATCAAGGCCATTGGAGACAAAAGCAACATGGGTAGCCAACACAATGCTCGTCCCCAAAGGAAGCAAATGCCTACGCGTATGCATCGACTTCCCAAGTCTAAGTGACTCAGTAAACCAACTACTTTTCTCTCTAGTCCGTCGTGCATACATGGCGCCTCTAGTCGAAAAGATGAAGCTCCCCTCAAACCAACAAGGGGCATGATGGAGTACCTCAAGACAGAAGCCGCAGTTTTTATTCTTTACTCTTATATATTTCTATATTCAATAAGGCCAACGGCCAGGCGAACACGCTAATGCAATGTATCCCCTTGTACTTATCAATGAATCAAGAAAGTACTTCTCAGCATAATGTTTCAAAAGTATATGAAGGCAATAGAAATTATGCAAAGAATAGCAAAGTTCATAAAAAACTCCTCGTATGCCTCTAGGCACCCCCGGACAATCTTAGTCGCATGACTACGAGCGGCGGCATAGTGAGGCACCATACTAACAAGACCACCATAAGAAGGAGAAGGCAACCCCAAAGATATGACTTCCAAATCAAGCGTCGGATGGTGAGCATGCACCTAAGAGAGCGCAAGCTTGGCACCCACCACAAGTTGAAGCTTCACCAAATGATGAATCCCTTCACCCTGACGAAACTTCACCATCAAATAAGCTAAGTCTGAGGCTAGGGATCCCGAGGAAACATGGCATTATAAACGATGACCAGCGATCTACGACAGCACTCAACAAATTTCTCCACCTCAGATATGAAGTCTTGAAGCAGAGCCACGGCATAAGCACAACGGTGATCAATCCAAATGTCCATCCCGGAATTTTGAGAAGCAGACACAAGAGCTTGAATTTGGTTGTGCAGATGTTCGATTTCTTCCCTCTCGCACAATCAAATGCCTACAAAAAAAGAGGAGGAGAAAGCATTGGCATCTCGCAAAAAGGGCAGCAGCAAAAAGCAAACGCAAAAGGACTTACATAGCATATTTTCACTTGCCCCAGAAATTTCGTCCAAGAAGTATGCCTCACGATCGAGGGCCTGGCGCTTTTCGACTAGGCAAAATCCGCCATTGATTGAACAACCCGAAGTTTCCCTTCAAGCCTCTTCACCTACTCAATTTTTCCAGCATACAACAGCGGGTCTACTGTATGTATAATGGCAAGTCTCGGCTGCACCCATTCTAGATGAGGACAGGATTGCATCTGACGTCTGTGCAGGCGTAGGAGGAGCCACCGAATCACACAAAATCTGGCAAGGCACAAGAAAGATAGAAAACCTTCAACACACAATGAGCCACTCATATGCATATGTACAGAAATTTTCTTTTCATCAAAAGGAAGTATTCCAGCAACAGGATAAGTTCAATATTCGTTACAATAGTAGCAGAAGAAACATGGAAAACTACAAAACAAAGCTAGGGAGCCGATTTCTCCAAGGACAAAGTCGCACTAGCAGAAGGAGCACTAGCCATGGGATTAGCAGGGGCAACAGCCGAAGAAGGAGCACCAGTCGAAGAAGGGGCAGCTGATTTCTCCGGACATGAGCTTATGCCCAGAAGCAGATGAGAGTATTTATTGGCCCTCTAAATGAAAGGCTTCAAATCAAATTATTGGCCTTTGGAGTTGACTGGTACAGAGGAGCTAATCTTCTCCCAGTCGACCTTCTCGCCGTGTGCCATTTCCAATGCCATCGAAATTTTGGCGCTCCTCTTCAATTGCATCGCACTATAGCCAACAAGAGGGCTTGGATCAGCACCAAAAATAGCAACGAGGTTGTTCAAATCAGCAGGTACTTCCTTCAAAGGAAAAACTTCTCCATGTAGGCTCTTGAAGGCACGGCGTGAGCGGACAAGGAGGTTGCGCACATGAACACTGTTAGACTCCAAAGTGCTAACAGCATCCGATAAAGGATCAACCTTCTTATCTTCATCCAGCAACAAATTTTGACCTGTCAGCTCTACACATACCAAAAGAAAAAGGAGGGAATAAGAACGCAGAAGCCAAAAAATTGGGATTGAAGCAAAATTTCTCCCTTGCTAACAGAAAACTTACAAGTTAAAGAAACATTGAGGGTCTCCACATGCTTCCGGAGACTTTCATCTCGGATGGAGGCTTGTTTGGCCTTCTCTTCGGCATCAATGTTGGCCTTGTGCTTGGCCTCTTTTAAAGCTTCCTCAACAATCCGAAGTTTGGCCTCCAGATCATCGGCTCACATCATCGCCTTGTCCTGGATTACCTTGGACTCTTTGGCGGCGGCTAAAGATATCAGAAGGTAACACAAAAAGTCAGAAAAGTAGAAGGTAGTGCAAAAGCCACAAAAAGATGAAAATATACCTTTTGGACCTTCGGCTTCATTACAGATCCTAATGAAGTGAGTCCATGTAAATCATCTCACGCATCACAAGCTGCGAAGAAGGACATTAGGAAAAAACAAGCAAAGGATGATCCATGGTGAGATTAAAAAGCACGGATACACTTATGTCTTGCATATCACCACGCCCTTTCCCACTGATTATCTTCTTTCTTACGGCGGTGGTCTGTGTGAAGTGGCGACATCTTTGTGGATAGTTTGACCTGTAGGAGATGCATGTGAATCCTTTGGGCCCTTGGATAGCTGCGGAGACTTTGCAGAAGGAGGGGCAACTAATGTGCCAGGTGGAGACAAAGGAGGATCTTCCCCGTCATCACCACTACAAATTAAACACACGTTGATCAAAACACAGGCTCATCCTAATAAATAGAAAAGGAAGTTAGTACTTACAAAGAAATGTTATGCGTAAAGCAAAATAGTTTCATCTAGGGAGGAGCCGATGAAATAGGGACATCACGCAAAGGCTTTGAACTAGTGGAGTCGTCCGAGTCTTCAATTGCTTCCACGGTGTCAAGATCTTTCCTTTTCTCGTGTGCAGGTGCCACGCGAAAATCTTCCGAGCGAGCCGACGAAAGCGACGACATCCCCGACGAAGATTTTGTGGTAGGCGTCTCCGTCTCCTTATCAGCAGTAGTCCCAGTCATAGGGAGATCTTCGGATGTAGAAGGACTAGTGAGAAGCTGGAAGAGGAAGAAGGCAGGATAGATGATCATAATCCTGCGTAAACAAAAGACTAACAATCACAAAAGAGGACAATTGCAAAAGAGCAAAAAACAGAGAAGAACAAGGAGCAAAAGATCAAGGAATTTACCTCGGGAAGGCGATTCTTCTTACCAAAAGGCTCCACACGACAATTAGAGGGAACCGAGCTTTTCTTCATGAGGGTCGTAAAATTCCGAACCCTTTTTCATACACCTTGAGGGTGAGATCATCCCGTGAAATCCTCATAGGGTCCTTCTTGCTAGTATATGCCCACATACCAAAAAGTCTGGCCTGCAGAAGCTGCACGCAGATCCGCAAGAAATATGCCAGAATTTGAAGTCCTGACAGTTCCTTGCCAACCTCAAGCCGCAATTTTGAAATACGGACAAGAAGGGGTTCAATCTCCATCATTTCTTCGGGAGTGGGATGCTGATCCCAAGAATCAAGTTTGCGACAAGGCTTCTTGGGGTTAAAGGGGGCTAAGCCGAACGACTGACCTTCGACAAACTGATCCTTGATATAAAACCACTTGGTTTTCCATCCTTGGACAGAGTCAGTGATCTTAAAATCAAAATAGTCTATGTCGGAGCGAACAGAAAAAATGGTGCCACCAACATCATGGACAATGGTGTCAGTGGCATTCTGATGAACATAAAAGAAGTACTTCCACAGGCCCCAATGGGGATGGATCCTGAGGAAGCATTCACAAAGAGTAACAAAGCAAGCGACATGAAGGATAGTGTTGGGCATTAGCTAATACAGCTGCAGGCCATAAACAAAAAGGAGACCACGAAGGAATTCATGTATAGGGAGAGAGACGCCACGGAAAAAAAGGAAAGGAATATTATCCTCCAGCCCAATTCGGGGATTGGAGCAGCTTCATCCCCAGGGAGCTTGAAGGAGCCCTCCTCCAGATGATCGGAGTTCCACGCCTCGCGCCACTCCCGCATAGAGCACTTCGAAGGGGGCCATCCAACAACCCTCTTTCTGGTGGCCTTGGCGGCCGTGGTGGAAGTCCCCACCCTGCTTTTCCCCATGGTGGTGGAGGAGCGAGAAGAGCACACGGAAGAACAGCCGGAGTAGGCGAGGAAGAAAGAGCAAGGGAAGGGCGCAAGGAAGAAGATGAAGCTAGCGGGGAAGGGGTAAAAAGAAGTAAAATAAATCCCCTTCCCTTTATAAAGAGCAAGGACACAATCTTGGACCATTTGATGTAAAATCGAACCGTCAGAAACACACCCGATGGT
Source organism: Avena insularis (assembly GCA_023614405.1). Lineage (NCBI taxonomy): Eukaryota > Viridiplantae > Streptophyta > Magnoliopsida > Poales > Poaceae > Avena > Avena insularis. The sequence continues at coordinate 442,968,153 of CM042688.1, read as the reverse complement.
GGCACATGTCAAAAGATTTTGTAAAGGAAAATATCTGAAGAAGTTATTGCTGAGGTAAAAATGGGAGAACAGCGCACGTGGCCTTGATCTTCGCGCAAAAAGGGGACATCTAGTCAAAAAACTTAGCTGAATACGCCACCACGCGTCATCATTACTGCTGCACGGTCCCATGTTCAAAATGTCTCATCAAGACGTATCTTATGGGAATGAACAACATAAAATTCGCCATCAATAACGTCATAACAAGAGAATTCATAACATTGTGGATCAGTACAAGGGATACGAACCTGAAGAAAAATTTAGAGTCGAGGTAAAATCCTACATAACAAAGATTGAGACTACAATCGAATACAAAGATTTTGACTCTAGCCTTGGGGGCTACTCCTATCAGGAGCGTTGATGCGCACCTAATAAAGGACGTCGCAAGTATAATGTAAGATTTTCGAGCCTATGTCCTGATGCATACATCTGAACATAGCCTCGGGGGCTACTCCTATCAGGAGCACTGATGCGCACCTAATAAAGGAAAACAAATGAACAGTTTTGAACAAATACTCCTATTAGGAGTGTCCATAAGAAACTCTAAGTTCTAGCTGCTAAATCCGGTAGCCGACAAAATCAATATATAAGAAAACCTCGGATCACACTCGAAATGCGATAAAACTCTGAATTCCATGTTCACAAACATGAAGGTAAGACCCTGGGATTCGTCATGTGTGGCCTGGTAATTGCACAAGAATACGCTATGTGAGGAATATATCCGTATCTATGATATGATGAAAAATCCAGACGGATGCGTTCGGTACTCGATAAAATAAAACTGGGATTCAGTATTCGATAAGACCTCAGCAGCCCAAACTGAATTACGCCAGTAATAAATTCCAAATTCAAGCCTGGAGACCTGAATTTGATGTAGGACAACCTTGCCTTTACCCAGGAGCAATTAACTTATTCCCGATCCATCGGATGCATCAGGCTCGTTGTACCAAATCCCTATAAAACTGAAAATAGTAAAAATTGAGCATATCTTTGAGACTCGACCCGAATCTATGGTTTGGGTAGAGTCTTGGGGGCTACTAACATAGGTACGGTTACTCGGGTACCTATGATTTGCTACCCTGGCAGTATAAAAGGCTTACAGCCCATGAAGAGTCGAGATGATGGCCCAAAAGAAGCAACCAACAAAGGCTTTTAGTTGTATTAGGAAAGGGAACAAAGGACCGACACCGTGTTGGTATTGTAATTATGCATATGTAACCTATCCGCATACATTTTTAAGACCCGGCCTATTATATATAGGGAGGGATAAGCCTAGGCGAGGACACCAAAAAATCCCCAAGCAATCTGTAATAGTGCGATTCACCAAATATTCAAGCGACTTTGACTCCATTGTTCTCTTGACATCCGACGAAATCCACAGCATTCTATTTTCCGCAAAACCCTAAGTCCTTATATATGGACATTGTCGAGGTCATCCTTCGTCAATCGTGGTTCCCCCAGTGCCAGGACTCCGACAGCTGCCACCAGCTTGCTGGGAGAAAGCAAGAAACGCTATATCGGGTGCAGTACCCATGACGATGCATGTTTCATGTGAAGATTTAATGGTGTACCAATACCTCCTTGACAAGAAAAGGAGGCAACCGCCCGAGATGCAAAGGGACCTAGAGGAGAAGAAAAGAAGAGCTGGTGAATCAAGCATGCGGCGAGCACAACTTAGCTCCACCCGCAATTCTGGAAGCATCTTAGGACAATCACAACCAGGAAGGGGTGGCTCTCGGCTAAACAACATACCTGAAGCCAAAATATGCGACATCACCTAAGACCTAAATCTATAATTCATGTCTGTGCACTTGGGAGGACACATCAAAGTTGAAACAGTCCAATCCGCCCTCATCGCAGCTCAAACCTACATGCTTACCACCCAACCGGTAGCCGATGATCCGCGGGCAGCCATCCACCTCTCCACCCTCATGGGCCTCGGCATGGTTGGATAAACACTCGCAAAGGAGGGCCAGGAAATTATTCCACACTCTAGCAGATCATCACGCCATCACAACACTCCTTGGTAGATGACAAGAACCCGAAGATCTAGGTCACCGCACCACGTGCGGTTTGCGCACTCCTCATGCAACCATGGCACACTTGACGACATTATGCAAAGGAAAGTCGATAAAGCTCAAGAAAGGCACATAAGGTACTGAGACAAGGAAAGTGAAGAAGATCTCGAAGCATGTGGCGCAAGTTGCTTTACCCATCGGGTTCGCAAGACACCCGTACCCAAGGATTTCAAGATTCCTCATGATCGCCAAAAGTACGATGGCCTCCAATAGCCAGAAGCGTGGCTAGCCGATTATTTGCAGATAGTGAAACTTCTATGGACATCAAAGGCCACATCTATGCAGAGCTTCCAGTTGCACTTAACCAGAGCCGCACTGTCCTGGCTAAGATTGTTACCCAAAGAATCAATCAGCATTTGGGGCGACCTGGAAGACAGGTCCATCTTAAACATCAAATCCACGTTCAAGCAACCCACATCCATGGAGGAGCTGAGAGCATGCAAGCCAAAATCAGGCGAATCAATACACACATTCATATAGCGGTGGAACATCATTAAAAACTCAGCCGAATATATCTCCGACGAGAGGACGATCAATGCTTTCAACGATGCTTTGTGCCAAAAAGAATTCATCGAGGAGATGGGTTGGGTCAAGACAAAGATGATCTCCTAGCTAATGGAAATGGCGAATCGATGGGCTGATGATAAGGATGCAGTAAACAACAAGCAGGGTTTCTCACCAAAAAAGATCATGACATGAGAAATAATGACAACAAAAGACGATGTAACTACGACGGCTATGGAGGGCCAAGCCACATTGTGGTTTATTACTTCAATACGAATAACCGCAGGAGTGATAACCATAGTAGAGGATATTGATGTATTCGAGACGAAGGAGGACCAAGTGGGGCAGCACAGCAGTACTGGCCGACGCAGCCAAGGGAAGCCCCAATACCAGCTATGCATAGTTAGATGGACCATGCCACATGCATTACTACGTCAACTCTAAAGAGAGGAGGCGATCAAATCACCTCATGAAAGATTGCTGCACCTTCCCGGGGCTCAATCAAGCATTCATCATTAAGGTGGTCGAGGAAATGAACCAGGGATACAACACCGCCCTTGGGGCACTGGTGCTAAACACACCACCGCCACCACTAGGACCATCTCCGATAGCCGCGGCAATCCAGCAGCAACCCGCGGAAAATAGATGGCAGAATGACAAATACCCAATGTCCAAGGGAGCAATGAACATGATTCAGAAGGGACGCCCATCCAACAAAACACAAAAACTAATCACCTGACAAGTTAACATGGCAGTAAGGACACCACCACCAACACCCGAGTACCTCCATTGGTCTGAGCAGGAGATCACTCTTAGTAGGGCTAATCACTCCCCCCTCGTGTTCCCCGATCGGGTCATTTGGAATTGATAGTTGAAGCACAAATCGGCAGGTTTGACATGAGCAAGGTCTTCATGGATGCAGAAAGTAGCATCAACCTCATGTATGCCAAAACACTATGCACAGTGAACTTCTCTCTCACCAACCTAGCCCCAACGGACACATCCTTGCACCGTATCGTCCCGGGAAAAGTCGAGGTGTCCTTACTCAAGATCAACCTTGACATTGTCCTTGGAGCCCGAGAAAATTTAGACAAGAAAAAATAGAGTTCGAAGTTATGGATTGGGCAGCATTTATCAGACCTTATGGTCTATTCTGCTCCAGCACAATGCCCTTCAGGCTGAAAAACGCGGGTGCCGCCTACCAGCAGATGATGCAATACTTCCTAGGACACAAAATCGGCAGAAACGTCCAGTTCTACATTGACGATGTCGTGATTATAACAAGGCAAGAGTCGACCTTTATCGATGATTTACGTGAAACATGCGATAATCTCGATAAGTACCGCATAAAGCTCAACCCAACAAAGTTCTCCTTTGGAGTCCCTACTAGGCAAGTACTCGGGTACCTCGTGTTGGCTAGGGGAAAAGAAGCAAACCCTAAGAAAATACCGGCGATCCTAACTATGAAGAGACCAACAAACCTACAAGGCATCCAGCAGCTGGCTGGGCGCGTGGCAGCACTAAGATGATTCATCGCTCGGTTTTGGGAAAAGCACTGCCATTCTATGCACTGCTGAAGAAATCAGACACCTTTGAGAACCGCAAGAAAACACTCTTGACATCACCTATTTTGGTGTCACCCAAGGAAAAGGAACCACTATTGCTATACATCGCCACCACCAACCAAGTGGTCAGCACGGTACTGGTTGTCGAACGATCTGGAGAAGGAAAAACTCACGGTATCCAATGGCCAGTATACTACCTCAGCGAGGTACTATCTCCGTACAAACAAAGGAACCCACACTATCAGAAGCTTGCAATATGGTGTATTCATGATGGTGCGAAAACTGCACCATTATTTCTTCGAGCATCCAATAGTGGTTGGCAACGAGGCTCCCCTCTCCAATATCCTCAACAACTCGTACCATCCTCAACAAAGGTACCTGAATCAACAGGCCGTGTCTCTCTCTGGGGCATCAAGCTATCCCCTCGAGATATCACGTACGATAAGCAAAAAACAATAAAGTCTCAGGTTCTTCCTGACTTCATCACAGAGTGTATGGAACTCCAAAGCACGGGTCTGTTGGACTTATCGAGTGCATGGACGATATATATCGACGGGTCCAAAGAACTAAAGGAGCATCAGCTAGAGTCATAGTGGTATCACCACAAGCAGACAATATGGGCTACATACTTAAGTTGAGTTTCACGAATGCGTTAAACAATGAAGCACAATATGAGGCCATGTTGCATGGTATGCGGATGGCAAAAGCTTGGAGTCTGCAGCACTTCCTGCCCCTCCACCTCTGGTGGTCATGATCAAGCTCGAGGATGACCCTGAGTTAGATTGGGTCATTGATTTCATCCTCATCCTTTGGGATGAGGACTAGTTCACCTGGGTGAAGCTTCCTCGGTGCTTCGCTCTTGGCGTGACGAGCGACCTTCCCGGGGGTGTGCTATAGAAGCATTCTGGTGGCGGGGACGAGTGGGGCATGAATGTCGAGGTCCCCGCGCCGGGCGAGATGTACCTCACTGTTGGCTAGGAGGGCTTTGTCCGCGACCACCGCAACTAGCAAGGCTTTGTGCTGCGATTCCGCTACGCCAATTGGGGAGGCTTTTCTGTATCAGTGTTTGAGCCCCTGATGTGTCGCGTCGAGTACCCGCGCCACCTTGAGAGGGTCTGAGCCAGGCTTCTGGCACGACCGTAGTTCCATGGCCCGTGGGACATAGTCATTTTGCCGGTGTCACTGTGTCGTAGTGCTCTTTTAGCCTCTTTCCTTGTAAGCATGTCTATGTCGAACTCCCTCTAGAGGGTCCTTATGTTTGCTGCTTTCTTTCCACGTGCGTGCTTTGGTGGCGTTGGCCAGGCGCAAGGCCGCTCCGGGGAATATCTAGGGGACACCGTGTGCCCTGTTTTTTAGTGACGCAACTAGTGAGGTATGTGAAGGCCTACCAGAAATTACCTAGTCATGCTCCGGGCAGCCTCTCGAGGGAGTCCCTCTGCGAGGGTGGTCAGAATTTGGGCCGCTGGGGGAGGGCTCCCTGGTGAGCTACCCCGTGGTCCCCTCAAGGGTGAGACTAGAATGGGTCCCTACCCTGTTGGTCCCATAAGGAGGTGACCATGAGTCCAACCATGCGATTTCCCGTGGCTGAGGGGGATCTCCCTCACGAGCGGCTCTGTAAGTCTGTTAGAGGGACGACCATAGGGTAGGAAAGTTCCGGTTAGAATCCACACATGCATTTATGTAATAGAATCGAGCTTCCGGAACCATGGGTGAGGTGACTTGTTTCCTGAACCGTCCCGTAAGTTCAGTGCTCGACCCCATAGGCTCCGAGTTTGACTAGCTGAGGTTACTTGGAGGGGAGCATCCTCTTGAGCCTCCCTATTAATTTCTCGAGGGTGTATTGATAGGTTCGGCCCAGATCTTAGCTGTCGGGTGGGCTCCTATAACACCCTCGAATCGGCTGTATGCAAGTTTTAGTGGTTCCCGCCAAACTTGCATAGAAACGATTCAAAGATGCCCACCAGGCACTTGCGTGTGGGTGGAAAACAAAGTAATATCATTTCACAATAGTCCATGATGGAACCCACAGAACATACATATACAACAACGACTCATCAAGTTGAGGATACAGATATACAGTACAAAGATCCAAATCACCTTGAAAAGGATACAACATCTGAGTACGGATAAGAAGCAAATTGGGCTAAGAGCCCTGAAGAATAACCAATGCAGTCCGTAACCCTGCCCAGGCTAAGCCAGAAGGGTAACCCTTCTAACGACGTCGAACTTATACTTGTTAAACAAAAGGGGTGTTGACAAAGGGCAAAACAAAAAGGAAGCGATTAGTACAGAGACCAGTACACGACGAGTCTATAATTTGGCGGCTCTCACCTATATAGGTATGGTGAACTGAAGCGGCAGCGAAGCATGCACTACACAACCTATAGAGACTCGATACTTCTATCGCCTATCAGAGAGGGATAAGGAAGACCTATTCGGAACCAATCTGATACTAACACCAAACGTACCCATCCTTGTATTTCCCCCTCAAAACCAAACGAGGATTTCCTGCCAAGGAAACTCACACGATTGGCAGTTTTATTCATTCTTTCCATGGTGGTTATCCAAATTACTAGTCATATCAGATCCAAGTCATATTATAACAGAAATTCTTTAGTTATAGTTGTGTATGATCAAGAAAATGTGCTCCAAGTCGTCCATAACCGTGGAGATGGCTTTTCAAAAAGATTTAACCCTGCAGGGCTGCACCAAAGTTTTCACATGCACTTCAACCCTTTTTGCTAGATCAATTAACATACACCCATTGGTATGTTGGCAGGGCTTCAGACACGACTCTTTCCCAGACCCAAAGCAAGTACATGGGGGCCACCCGAAAGAGCTACTCGTACAAGGTATAGCTAATCCTCCTCGTATGGACCCTAAGGTTGTGTGGACTTGTCACGCGAGCCGAGGACATAGACAAAGTATTCCCGTGAGAGAGTGCCGCACCTACGTAATAGTAATAAACGCTCATCGAGCAACAGGTAATAAACATGGCATACATGGCATAGGTACAGTAGGTAACGTATAAAGCCCGAACTAGTTTGTTGGCCCCAGTACCGTACTTCGAAATCAGGTAATAAGCCGATAGGGGCACCCAGAGACCCCACATGTGGTTAGCGCATTCAGTCTCGGAACAGGTGTCAAGAACTCGGGTCCTAGGTCGACACAAGTGGGCGGTTAAAAACCAAATATTGACTATTATCCACCGATGTCTCTGCATTATATCTAATTCCAGCATTTTAATTGACAAGTTATATTGAAAGCCATGATCATCATCCCCATTAAGCATGTGCCAACCTCCCAACAACGATGGAACATCGATGACATGAAATAGCACCTGAGCAAGAAACTACGACTCGCAAGGCCAATGGTTGAAAGAACATTTCATGATCTCAAGTGGTTTATGTGTTAGATAACAATACCAGGGACCATGTCATGTATTTTGAAGTGTTGCAGATAAACTAATCATTCAGATGTAGCAAAACTAAAAATGGGGGGGGGGGGGGGGTTATCCGACCCACCCCAATCTCAAGTATAGGCAAGGCGCGTCATGCAGTATGGGGGCAGAATATCCCTCATATTGTCCGGCCAGGGCTAGAGTTTTTGAATGGCTGAATAATCCGCCCCTCCAGGGGTCTAGATAATCCGCCCCCCTCCCTTGAGAAATTTTGCAAACGTTAGCCAGGCGCGTCACGCAGTATGGGGCGGATTTCCCCTCGGAAAATCCGTTTATGGGGCGGAGTTTTCCCCAGACAGATAATCTGGCCCCCACTTGGGCCGGATAATCCGGCCCCCAAAGTCTCCAATGGCCAACATTGGCAGGGCGTATTTATTCTCCATCATCCCTCCTGCCAGAACTCTTTATTCATTCAAAAAATCTCAGACATGTTCTTCAAGTTCCAAGCGAGATCTCCATCCTTACCCACCCAAAGGGTTCAATCTTTGGGGAATATAAGGAGGAGGAATCGATCTTCATCAACACCAATCAATCGCTAAAGATCCCCCCATTCACTTGGCGGATTCTTGATCTAGTATTTCTTGCAAATATCTAGATCCTAGTTTTGATTATTTTATAATCCTTGTTCTTGTGGCAGCTTGTTGTCATCACGGGAGCCTCCAATTCAGTTGTGGATTTGTTCCCCGCTAGCGTTGTAAAGGCACCGGTTCCCGCCTCGAAGGGTACCAATAGTGGAAAGGTGGATCAGGCCCTTAGTGGCATGATCCATCGGAGAATAGGGTGAGGAATATTGTGGCGTGGTGGTCTTAGAACCACCCACCTGTCCAATGCAGATGTACTTCCCTTAACAAGGAAGGAACTGCGGTCAAACAAATCCCTGTGTCTCCGCGTGCTCCACTATGATTTCCTCACTCCTTTTTACACGCTTAGTAGTTAGGTTGGCATATAGGGAAATTCTCCTAATTGCATATCTAGAGAATTTACATTTGTATCAAGCCTAAAATTTAAAAAGAACTGAAGTAGAACATATTCACCCCCCTCTAGGTGCTCTTTTATTCGGGCTTTTACCGCCTAAGAGATTATGGGCACTAAGTGAGATGGTAGTAAGGTTGTGGACAAGGTAACTATGGATGATCTCAAGATGTTGGAAACAACCTTGCTGAAATCCATAGAGGCCAAAATGGAATAGATGCATCAAATGATTACTCAACTCTCTCCATCTACAGCCCCACCTCCATCTACCTCTGAGGCTACCTAACGAGGGGTTAACTCATCAATGCCCATCGTTGATGGACTTAGGTTCAAGGAATTGGGGAGCGCTGGAGGCATCAATCGGCTAGCAAACAAGCACGCAGGTGACACGAGGTTTACCCAGGGTCAGGCCTCATAGAGGAACCTACTCCTGCTTGTCTGCTCTTGATTACGAGGGAGTCGAAGATTACAATGGTGTGCAAATGCAATCTAGCGGTGTGTATGCGTTGGTCCTCCTTGCTGCCCCCTCCTGGCCTTTATATGCGAGAATCAGTTAACTGCCTTAGGGCAAAACATCGCTATCTACTCAAATTCAAGTCCTCGGACTCGAATTCGGAATAATGCTGGCGTAATTCGGCTCAGGCCGCGGAGGTCTTACAGAGTTCGAATTATAGAGTTTAGGTGTGGGAAGTCGACGTGTCCGTGAACGCTTATTTCATCGTGCATGTAGGCATGGCTCATATCTAGTAGAGCACAACAGATGCGTTGCCAGGCCTTTCTCAGGTCTTACCTTCGCGTTGTAAACATGGCATCCAAAGTTTTGGTCAACGCGGAGGTGATTTGGGTAACCTAGGAGATGTAGTCTCTTTGTAGGGAGAATGTGAGACGGAGTCGCCATTTCGAGTGTGGATGTAATCAACACATGCTTTGACGATTAAAAAATTTCATAGGGTGTGCGACCAGCGCTCCCTATGGGAGTAGCCCCCAAGTGCCTATTCGTGTCGTAGACTTGGGCGGGGACTTTGAATATGCTTTTGACTGCTATCGTTTCTTGTTTCAGCCGAAAATGTTTTTAGCGATCCCTATGGGAGTTACTCTTTAGTAAAATAATGAATTGTTGATTCAAAGAGGAGTAATGCTTTGATGAGGGCAGTTCTATGCCTATAAAAAACTTCGGATGCACGGCCAGCGCTCCTGTTAGGAGTAGCCCCGAGTGCTTGGTCGACTCGCAGAGTCAAGCAAGGACTGAAGTAGTCAAGTGAATTCTCTACTGAAGCAGATGACGTCAGTGCTGATGATTAGATGATCTCATTTGCCTGCCCAAGCGGTATTGACGGGTCGTGACAAAAGTGGGGCCCCATCTCTGACTAAGATTTGACCAAGCATGTGTAATCGTCGTTTTAACTGTGTCTCCTTGATTTTCGCGCATAGTGGGGAAGTGCAACAACGGTTCAACGTTTCCTTTGCCACGCGTCTGCCTTGATTTGCACCACGCATCTGGCTGGTGCACTCCTGGTCATTGGATTGCATCTGCCTTTTAGGTTAAGTAGGGGCTCTTGTACGATAAATTCCCCACAGTTCATCGTCTTCCTCCCTATGCACTTTCCTCATTGCTCGTTGCTTCTCTGCTGCTCCTGCCCATGCTGCTGCACTGGACGCGCTCAAGACCTTCCCTAGTTACTTCCTTCACTCCCACTGTCAGTGAAAGATGGGGATGAAGAAAGGTACGGCTACATCTGGATCTACCATCATCGCTATTGCGACCATGAAGAAGGGCAATTCCGCCGCCGGTTCCGGTACTACAACTGCGGCCGGAAAGAAGAAGGGTGCGGGGATGCGCATTACCAACGGCTCATGGTGGCGCACCGCCATCAAGCAACATGAGCTCGAGAAGCACCGCCAGGATGGTCTTCTTCATACTGATGCAAAAGACTAGAAGGTTCCTAGCTTGGAGGTAATCCCTGATCCCCCTGCTGGATTTCGGGTGATGTTTCTAGCCTTTATCCTTTGAGGCCTTTCTCTCCCCCTCCACAAGTTTGTGCGAGGGTTACTCTATTTTTATGGGATCCAGTTGCACCAGCTGACCCCAAATTCCATTCTTCACATTGCGTGTTATATCACGCTTTGCGAGTGCTGGCTCGGAATCGAGCCGCACTTTGGCCTCTTCAAAAAGCTCTTCAAGCTGAAATGGTAGTCGGGTTCTGGGTATGTGGTCTACAACATTGGAGGTTGCGGTATCCATGTGGACACATCTGTCCAATAATTCTCCCTCAAGAGCTCCGAGTCTATCCAAGGGTGGAGGGAGAAGTGGTTTTACATCCACGATCAGAAGGTTGAGGGCGAGCACTATGGGCTTGCCCCTTTCAACCCGAAGGCAGAATTGAAGAAGATGAGGTCTTGGAAAAATGTGGTGATGCCCGACAAGGCCGGTGAAGTCGAAGTCCTGTACAAGCACGTCTACAACCTCCAACTCGATCAAGGAAAGGAGATTAATAGCCCTGACCTCATCCGCACTTGGATGCGTTGGTGGGTGCAGCCGCTGCAAGCTAGGGCACACCCAATGTACTACTAGACTGGCGTTGGTGACATCATCTGTGTCTCCCAGGAGAATATTTCTTCGGTTGAGGTGGACAAGAGGTTCCATGGGATAACCAAGTGGACCACCAAGGAGAAGCTCCTAGGTGACTCAGTCATGCTCCCGTTCTACGCAAGCCACCCTCCACCTAAGGTAGTTTTATTATTGCTTTTTCCTTGGTTCTCCGATTGTCTACAAGGCTTCTTACGATGATGTTGTGTATGTTTGTTACAGGAATGGAGAGTGGCAATTGTCCTCCCTCCCCAACCGAAAGGGATAATTCCTCTCAAGGCAGAGGAGGAGGATGAATCTGTCATCACTATCCCTGTCGTTGAGGACCGAGGAGCCCCCGAGTGTAGCGGGGACGACACTCGCAAGCGCTCCTGCAGCAAGGACTCGGATGCCTCTTTGCCGGAGACACCGAAGGGACCCTCGACTAAGGTAGACGTCCCGATCCCTATATGGAAGAATCTGAAGGAACAGAAGGATGAGGCGGAGGACTCTTTTGACCTTGATAACTTCGACGGGTAAAGTTTTCATTGCTGCCATTGTAATTCCATGTCTTGAGGATCTTTTTTCCTGAAGTTAGTTGTACATTTTGCTGCAGCAAAACTGCATCATCATCCTCCGATGATTGTTGCTTCCTGAAAGAGACCGGAGTCGTAGACTCCAAAGGCAAGGACGTGGAGGAGCATATGTGCTCTCCCCAGGTAGCGGCCAACTCCGGCACCAATTCATCGAGCTTTACGCACGTGGGGGGTCATCAGATGGTTGCCCGGGCGTCCACCCAGAAGGAAACTTCAGAGTCCCTGGATGATCATGTAAGTATCTTTATTCTTGCCATTCGAAGTTGTTTTTGGAGCTGATTTTGCACTGTCTTCTACAACCTGTTTTGAAAGAGTCTATTCGCCTCGGCGAACAGATTGCAAATTTGGGCCGGTAGCATACCTGGCTAGATAACCGCACTCGCCAACTCGAAGGTGGGCCTCTATACATTTTTATGTTTACTGTAGAAATTTGGTTGTTTCTTGACTTTTCTGTATCATTCTTGCAGCTGAGAACAACGATCTCCTCCGCCGCATTACTACCCTCGAGAACGGCCTTAACATTCAGAGAAGAAAAAGGATGAGGCACTCGCAACCCTCGAGCGCTCTGAGAAGAAGTTGAAGAGGCGCGAAGATGACCTCGTGGCTGCCGCGGCTGAGTAGGAGAAGGTGTTCGCAGATGCTATTGGGGTGAGTTTCCTTTTCCTCCTTTGTTTGGCATTTCATGACTTTAATCTTGGAATTTGTGCAGATGCTATTGGGGTGAGTTTTGACCCCCAAGCGCTTGCTCACGATGATGTGTTAGCCAACATCGTGGCCGCAATCAGAGACCACAACATCGGTGTTCAGGACTCACTCAAGAAGGACAAGGCTACCCTTGCACGTCTTCGAGAGGAGATGTTTCCCAAGGCCAAGCTTATTTAAGATCTTGATGGCCTCGCTGAGTCCTTCGCCAGTGGTGTCTTCACGGAATACAAGAATGCACAGAAAGGGGTAGGCGCTACCATGGGGCTTGTAATGGCACTGACCCATGGTGTCAACTTGGAACCGAGCAAGGTCTCCACGACAATGCCGGTTGCTGCGGATGGCCAGTAGGTGGTTTTTGCCCCCTTTGCCACTCGTTGCCACAAATATGGGCCTCGGCTCATAGAGACACCCACGAGGTACTCGGAGGGGCGGAGAAGGTCGAAGACGGCGAAAGCCATGGCGTCAGGGGCTGTAGCTGAGAAGGCCACGACGTCGAAGGCAGCCACGGAGTCGATGCAGCCCCCGAGTGCCAAAGCGTAGCTGTAGGCGTAGTCGTGTTGTGTCCTTTTGTAATCATGCTGATACTTACAGACCTTATTCTGAATTATGTTTGTGGGGAGTGTCGCCTATCAAAACTTGTTAAGTTTGATGGCTGGTTCTTCTATACTTTTTCTCCTTTCGAGTGATGGCTCTTATTCTTCTATTATGTTGCCTGGTTAGGGATCTTCGAATGATTCACCTGATGCGCCCTCTGCTGACGCTCCTGGTCCATCCTCCCCTGGTGAACCTGTGGCGTAGCCACGTTCGAAGGTGGAGGAGCTATCATTGTTGTCTCGACTGCTCGATCGCGTTAAGCATTTAGAGCGAGAGGCACCGGTCGTCCATGGTATTGCCGACGTCTGGAAGTCGAAGGTGGAAAAAGATTTGGAGCGAGAAACTTATCTGCTTCGCGAGGTGGCTTAGCTTAATGAGGAGCTGTAATGTTAGTTTTCGTGGATTCCTTTTGTCGCACCACTTATGATGGCGACTCACTATTTTGCTACTTGATTGTCCTTTGCAGTTGTGAGTCTTCGTCTCCTAGAGGAAGAGAAGGACCGTGTGAGTATTCGACTGAACTGCCTGACCTAGGAGCAATTGGAAGCTAGCAGGTACTTCTAGGTTGATCGGGATCGTGTAGTCACGTTGGTGACGCTGCAAGATCGTGTGTCTCAGGTGCAGCAGTATTTGAAGAAAGCGCAGTCGTGCTTGAAGCACATCTTCCGGGCGATATTTCCCTTGGATGCGGTGCCCTCAAGCCTGCTGGCCCTGATGAGGAAATTCCAAAGTGCTGATGTGGTTCGCGAGTGTGTGCACCAGCAGTTGGTTGCAGGTGCCAAGGCTACGCTGGCCCTTGTGCGCCTACATCGACCCGACATGGACTTGAGTGCCATTGCTGCAGGGCCACCACCACCTCTAGAGGATATGTTGTGGAACATGGTGCCCCACTATCGAGTTGTCGATCAACTAGACGAAGATATTGTCAAGTTCTTTGACAAGCATACCAACGTTCTTCTTTTGCGCCAGTAGAGTAGTTTTGGACCTGCACAGGGATGTATATGTGTTGTAAAGTTCGTATATTTTTTACTGGGTGTTTTCATACCCGTATTGTATGTAAAAGCTTGCTAGCATGTGTGTTTTTCGAGTGACTTGTATTATGAAGTTCCTTTTTGTTAGTCTGACGTGTACTTATCTCAGCACTTTGCCAACCTACCAAATGTGTTGCACCTAGGTTGGGTTTTCTCAAGGGTTCGATTAATAGTATGTCAGCTACTCAGGGTACCGGGTTTTTCGTGTGACGAGGTAAACAGGGTGGCGCAGCACCCGAGTGCAAAATAGCAATGTAAATAAAAATGAAACACGAGGTTGGAAGCACTTAGCTTTATTTATTTGTAGAATATCAGGAGGTACAATGTTTGGCTAAGTAGCCTGGCTGAGTAGCCTTACTGAAAAAACAAAAAAAACATCTAAGGGTAGAAACAACGCAGCTGCGCGATGTTCCAGGGGTTGGAGTATGCGATGCCACTTGTGATTACTTTGGTAATTACATAGGGTCCCTCCCAGGGGGACTCGATCTTGAGGTGTCCTTTCTGCTTCAGTCGCAGGACGAGAACTCCTTGGATGAAGGACCTTGGACGTAGCCATCGCGATTTCATGTGCTTCGTAGAGGAGGTCGATGGAGTCTTCGAGTGTGGTCGTAGACTCGGCCTCGCTGTATGCCACGACCCATGGGGCTTTATAGCGTACTTCTGCAGGTAGCACTACCTCGGAGCCATGTACCATCAAGAATGGAGTGTAGCCTGTGGCTCTGTTTGGAGTTATGCGCAGGCTCCATAGTACTGATGGTAGCTCCTCGGGCTAGCACCCAGCCGCTCGTTCGAGTGGCCTAAGGAGCCTTTTCTTGATGCCGTTGCAGATGAGGTTGTTGTCCTTCTCGACTTGACCATTGGTCTAGGGGTGTGCTACTGAAGCATAGCTGATGTTAATTCCCAGGTTTTTGCAGAAATCTTGGAACTCAACCGAAGTGAAGTTCGTCCCGTTGTTGGTGATAATGCTGTGTGGCCCCCTGAACCTGTAGATGATGGATTTGAAGAATTTGACAGCGGTGGCACATGTCTGATTTGTCACCAGCATGGCCTCGATCCACTTGGTGAACTTGTCGACTATGATGAGGAGGCAAGTGTAACCTCCTGGTGATGACTTTTGCAGCTTGCCGACCATGTCGAGTCCCCATTGCACGAAGGGCCAGGCCACAGGTATTGGCCTAAGCTCTCTGCTAGGTGCGTGTGGTTTGTCCGCAAACCTTTAGCAGGCACTGCACTTTTGGATGATGTCCTTGGCATCGCGCATTGCCATTGGCTAGTAGAAACCGGCTCGTAGAGCCTTGGCGATGAGGGCGCGGCTTCCGGCATGATGGGTGCAGATGCCTTCATATATCTTCAGGAGGACGGCCCTTCCGTCGCCATTGGAAATGCATCGTTGAAAAAATCCTATGATGGTGCGCTTGTACATCTCACCGTTGATGATGGTGAAGGCTTTTGAGCATCGTGCTATTTGTTGCGCATCTGTCGGATCGTCTAGCAGCCTTTTACTGAGCAAGTATGTGATGTACGGCTGCGTCCAAGATGGCTCGATGAGCATGAACTCCATGGGGCCTTCGAGTCCTCCAGGTTCTTGCTCTTCGTCATCTGTTTTTTTGAGTCCTCAGGGTGGCGCAGCCCCCGAGTCCTTCGATGTGCCAGCTAGTTGCTCTAGAGCCTTTGGCTTGATGGAGCGCTCACAGATCTGCTCCATAAAGACTCCAGGTGGTATCAGAGCGCAGGTGGATCCTATGTTGGCGAGTGTATCTGCCTCCTCGTTGATTTCGTGGCCTACGTGTTGCTGCTCATAATCGTCGAAATCTCCTTCGAGTGTGCCTTAGAGGTTGCGGTAGGTGATCATGTTGTCGCTCAGGGCATCGCACTGGTTCATGGTTTGATCCACCATGAGCTTGGAGTCACCATAGATGATGAGTCGCGTGGCGCCGCAGGCCTTGACCATCCGCATCCCATGGATCAGGGCCTCGTATTCAGCTTCATTGTTGGAGGCACGGAACTGCATCCGCAGAACATACCTCATCTTGTCTCCATGTGGCGACTTTAGGATGACGCCGGCGCTAGCTCCTTATCGATGTTTTGATCTGTCAAAGTGCATTGTCCATAGGCAGGACATATCTGGTGTGTCATGGAGCTAGTTTTCCATCTAGTGGACCAGGAAATATGGGAGTACTTGTGATTTAATTGCATCTCGCTTCTCGTATGTGATGTCTCGTGGAGACAACTCGATCCCCCAAAGCGCGACTCGTCCGGTGGCGTCGGGGTTGTTGAGGATGTGCCCTAGTGGAGCGTAATTCACCACAATGATGGGGTGCTCCTGGAAATAGTTCCACAGTCGTCGGGTTGTCATGAAGACGTCGTATGCTAGCTTCTGATAATTCGGGTACCGCTGCTTCGTCGGTGTGAGCACCTCGCTGAGGTAGTAGACTGGGCGTTGCACGCCGTGGACTTTGTTCTCCTCGGCTCATTCCTCTACCAGTACAGTACTAACCACCTAGTTGGTGGAGGAGATGTATAGCAACATGGGCTCCTTTTCTCTGGGTGTCACCAGTACTGGCGAGGTGGAGAATAGACACTTGTGGTCTTCGAATGCTTCTTGCACTTCTTTTGTCCACTTGAACTTCTCGGCATTGCGGAGGAGTTGGCAAAACGGCAGTGCCATCTCGCCCATTCGACTAATGAATCGACTAAGCGCCGCGATTCACCCGGCTAGCCGCTGGACACCTTTTACATTCTTCAGCTTCTCCATGGCCAGTATGGCCTTTATCTTCTTCGGGTTTGCCTTGATTCCCCTCGCAGAGATGAGGTACCCGAGTAGCTGCCCCGATGGAACACCGAAGGTGCATTTTTCCGGATTTATCTTGATCCGTAGTGGTCGAGGTTATCGAAGGTCTCGTGGAGATCATCGAGTAATGAGGCCTCCTCCTTGGTTTGGATGATGATGTCATTGATGTAGACTTTGATATTTTGGCCAAGTTGGCTCTTGAGGCAGGCCAGCATACATCGCTGGTAGGTGGCTCCTACGTTCTTCAGCCCGAAGGGAATTGTTGTGTAGCCGAATATGCCAAAAGGTGTGATGAGGGTTGTTTTCTCCTGATCCTATTCCTTCATTCGAATCTGGTGATACCCTGAGTAGGCGTCGAGGAAACAGAGGCGCTTGCATACCACGGTGGAATCAATTATTTGGTCGATCCGTGGTAAGGGGAAGTGATCCTTTGGGCAATGCTTATTTAGAGAAGTGAAGTCCATGCACATTCGCAGGATATCCGTGTCCTTTTTAGGAACAAGTACAGGGTTTGCTACCCAGGTGCTCTCCTTGATCTCTCGTATGAAGTTGGCGTCGAGGAGTTTGTTGACTTCCATACCCACAGCTTTTGCCCTTGGCTCTGACAGTCGACGTATCATCTACTTCACTGGTCTAGCTTCGGGGTTCATGTTGAGTGAGTGCTCGGAAAATTCCCTAGGAACTCCTAGCATATCTGTTGGACACCAGGTGAAGATTTCCCAGTGCTCAAGGTGGAATTCAACGAGCACGGGTTCCTATGCGGGACTCAAGTTGTTGGCGATGAGGGTCGTCTTGGTCGGGTTCGTTGGATGGACCTGGACCGCCTTGGTGTGCACCGATGAGACGAAGGATTGATCAGGTGCATTTGGCTTACTAGGAGGAGGAAGACTGTTGTCTATTGACTCCTTCAGCCTTGCCATCTCCTCCTGCATTCCGAAGGATTGGGAGATTCTGTTGAATTCTCTATCACAGCTATCCGACTTGGTGAAGTTTCCACTGATGGTGATGATGTTGTTCGGTCCTAGGATTTTCATCTGCAGGTCGGCATAGTGTGGCATGCCATGAACCTCGCAAACATGAAACATCCGAGGATGCAATGGTACTACGAGGGCCAGTCAACGACTTTGAATTCCAGGCTCTCTCGCCTGAAGTTAGATGGCGTGCTAAAGATGATGTCCAGGCTAATCCTGCCCAAGGGTTATATGCCTTTCACTGGGATGATGCCGTGGAACATTGTGGCCGAGGCCTCTAGACAAGAGGGTGGGATCCGCATGGCGTGCAAGGTGCTACGAACATCAGATTGATGCTAACGCCGCCATCCATGAAGACACGGCTCATCTCAAGGCCCCCAATTTGTGCCTCAAGCACTAGGGGACAGTGACCTGGGCGAGGTACTTGGCACGGATGATCGCTCTTGTCAAAGGTGATGCAGGACTCGCACCCACTGAGGTACTCAGTGGTTCAGGGTGGAGAGTTGATCGCCAAATTGACTTGGTGAGTGATTGATTTTTGCACTCGATTTGATGGGCGTCCTTTTTGGATCCTGCCATATTCCCCAGTGCTCGTGGGTACTGTTCGCCTCCATTGTTCTGTGTTGGTGCAGCCGTAGGCGATGGTGGCCTGGGTGGTGGTGGCGGCACTCCATGAGCCACAACGCCCGGCGCAGCTCCGTAACCCTGGTTTATCGCGTCGCGATTTATCTAGGCGAGGCCTTCATCGAGCTTGAGGAACTCATGGCATTCCTTTAGGAGGTGGCTGGACTTTTTCTTGTCATCGTGCTTCTCAATGTATAAGTGGACATTGCAAGGTCTAGATAGTTTGTCCTGGATAGACGTTCCAGGTGCTTCATCGCGGGTAGAGTGTTGCCATACCTGCATGGTCTTCCCGCTGTCGCCGTATCCACCGCTACGATATCCGTTGATGCTGTTACCGTCGCCACATGTATTAGCGCATCCAGCCGGGACCATGTCAACTTCTTTGTGGTCTTCGTAACCACGCATCCGACGTTTTCCTCGATAGTCACGTATGCGGCCGAGATCATCGTCATCATCTGAGTGGACACGGTTGTTTTTCACCGAGTCCTCTCCATCAGCCCACCTATTCACGATCTCCATCAGGTGGTCAATTGTTTTGGGCTTCGAGTGGCTCAGCTCCTCCTTGAGCTCTCTACGGCGTACGCCTCCGTTGAATGCTTTGATTGCGCAGTCCTCGGAGATGTCCTATGCGGAGTTTTTAATGATGGGCCACCTCTTGATGTAAGAGCACTATGACTCGCCGGGTTTTTGGTAGCAGCCCCTTAGCTCTTCGATTGATCTGAGCCTTTTTTAAGTGCCCTTGAAGTTTCGCACGGATCTATATACCAGCTCCTCCTAGCTACGGATTGACCCGCGGGGGAGGTTGTTAAGCCATGTGTGATGGCTCGGTGTTGATGTAGAGCTCGTTGGGAACCCCAAGAGGAAGGTATGATGAGCACAGCAACAAGTTTCCCTCAGTTATGAAACCAAGGTTTAATCGAACCAGTAGGAGCAAGGAAACACCCCAAAGGTGTTAGTAGCTGAGCTTTGGCAGGGCACACTACCGGTGCTAGTAGCAACATGGAGACCTGCACAACACAATCACAGAACTTTGTCCCCAACTTGTGATGAGGTTGTCAATCTCACCATGTTTTGCGGAAAACAAAGGATTAAACGTATCGAACGGAAAGAAGTAAAAGTTTGCAGAAAGTAAACACAAAGCAGAAACAGTTTATAGATTGTATGTAAAATAAAGGAACGGGATCCATAGTTCACTAGAGGTGGCTCTCCTTAGATAGATAACATGCTGGGTGAACAAATTACAGCGGAGCAATTGACAAACATCAAGAAAGCAATACATGCATATACTAATCATCTTGACTCCTTTGAGACTTGATTGGGCATTACAACATTATACATAGACCGCCATCCAACTGCATATATTACTAATAATCCACCTTCAGGTTATCATTCGAACCCCCTCTAGTATTAAGTTGCAAGCAACAGATTATTGCTTTACAAATTGCGTGTAAAGTAAACAATACGATTGTTCTATGACCAAAGGATTATTGTTTTATCCCTAGCAACAGCACATCTAGTACCTTAGAGATTTCTGTCACTTCCCCAGATTACTAGAGGCATGAACCCACTATCGAGCATAAATACTAACTCTTGGAGTTGCTAGCATCTACTTGGCCAAGATAGCTACTAACAACGGAAAGCATGCAAGATCACAAATAACAAAGACATGATAGAATCAATAATCAATCTGAAATAGCATCTCAATATCCATCGGATCCCCGCAAACACAACATGCAGAATTACAAATAGATGATCTTGATCATGAACGGAGCACACAAGATCTAAACATGAAAGCACAAAGGAGGAGAACCAGCCATCTAGCTACTACATGGATCCGTAGTTCAAGGATGAACTACTCATGCATCACACCGGAGGCTTGAATGGTGATGAAGAAGGCCTCCAGGGTGAATTCCCCTCTCCGGCAAGGTGCCGGGAAGAGCTTCAGATCCCTCCCAATTTAGGGATGGAGATGACAGAGGCTACAGACTCTTTCATGGATTTTTGATCGGTACTGAGGGTTTACATCCCGAGGGCATCTTATATTCGAAGGGGAAGCCGAGGGGGTGCCGGGAGCAGCCACACCACCCCCTGGCCCGGGCCAGGCCTAGCCGCACGGCCAGGTGGTGTGGTGGCCACCTGGCCCCTCTCCGTCTCGTACTCTGGCATCTGATGGCTTCTGGAAAAATAGGCACTTTGGCTTTTGTCCCGTCCAATTCCGAGAATATTCATTTTCTGACTTTCCTGGAACCAAAAACAGTAGAACACAGGTAGCTGGCACTGTGGCTCTTGTTAATAGGCTATTCCAAGAAATCATATGAAAAGTACTCCAAAGTATGGACAAAACACAAGAAAGTGGATAAAACTAAGCATGGAACATCAAAAATTATAGATACATTTGCAATGTATGAACATCCCCAAGCTTAACTCCTACTTGTCCTCAAGTAGGTAAGTGATAAAAAGAAAGAATAATTTTTGAGGTGACATGCACCATCAAAAACTTGATCAAAGTATTTGCAAAACATTCAAAGCTGGGATCATAGTACTTCAATCATAACATGAAAGACAAAGTTCTAGCAATAAGACAAATAAACTATGATGCAACATGAAAAGGCACAAACAAAAGATTCATGAATAACAATGCTTTGCAAGAAATTTGTTTGTTTCACATAAAGAAAACATAGCATAAAAGTATTCAGCTTGTCCCTCAATAGAGTAGCAAATATAAATGCATAGGACACCTTCGAAATTCATAAGAGTGACTAGATACAATAGTTTAAAACAAGCAATATCAAGATATGCATCAATCAACTAGTCTTGGGACAATGCACATAGAACAAAGAATGGCCACTATGCTCTCAAAGTAGGTGCATAAAGATAGAAGGTGGAGACTCAATATAATGGTGGAAGAAAGGCCTTTTTATAAAAGGAAGTAGCGATTCAAGTGTCATAAAGAGCATCCAAAAATTATGGTACTTATAGCTTTCAGCTCTCATTGCCCCTATCATAAGTATCTTTAAGGTGATTAAGGTTAAAGTGACACAACTAAGAGGATATGCTTGACAAGTTATAAACCAAAATCTCATGCCCCTTACTTACGAAGACCGATCCTCATGCTACTCAACTTTAGTCACGAGTAGGCTCTTGTCATTGTAAGTACATGTGTATCATTAAGAACCGCCAACGGGATACCCCTTGCACATGATACAGGAGCTTTCCCATAATCAAAATGACAAGGCAAGTAGACCATAAGCATCTCAGCGATCTTTTTATTTTCTATTTGCATAGGTTTTTATTGAGGATGCTTCATAGAGTGCTCATTATGGTGATGCTGCAAGTTTCCACCGTGATTAGGCATGGCTTAGGCTAGCGGCCCAGGCGTTTCTCTAACACACATACAAAGTCCATGATCTTACAAGTTCCACTTTTATTTCACACCACCGGGATTCGTAAGCAAAAGAACATGATATCAACGGGGTACAAAGTACTAGTGCAATGTTGAAAGCGTTCCCCATGAAAGATGGTTCTGCTAATTTCATCTTATAAAGCGCAAGCATATACGCAACAAAGAAGGACCCATTGGTTCAAGTTTATTAGATGCAAAAAGTAAAGTGTGCCATCAAGTTCGTGAGAGCTTTAATCACTAGTTTTCTCATAACAAGTTTAATTTGGAAGGTAAACAAAAGCATGAATATACTTGAAATAGCATAAGCTAGTAGATAGGTATGGTGGACTCTTTGGAATAACTTGGTTTAGGGAGTTGGATGCATGAGTGGAACTCATACTTTGTTGTGGAGGCTAGCAAAAGACTGGGAGTGACAAACTAAGAGAGCAATAATGGCCATGACCATGTAGAGCGACAAAACATCATTGCTCAAAGCATAAAGTGATACTACAAGTTGAAAATTAAAGGATCATAAAGGCTATGGTGACTTGAGATAGTCATAACATGGTGTGAGCATGCGCCAAGTCAACCCAAATAAAGCCTCAAAGGAGAATACCACTATACTATGCTAAAACAACGCATGATTCATCCAAGGCATATTAAGCAATCTCAATTGTTTATAACAAGTAATGATACAGCAAAGAATACTAAGCATAAAGCCAAAACAATATCAAGCATGGCATGACAGAGCATAGGCCACAATCAAAAACAAGCTCTTTTTACCACATAAGCATGAACTTTCCTACTCTTTTCCAAACCAAACCAAACTATTTGCAAACCAATGTATGAAAGAGGGGGTCCAACCAATTTATTAAGCAAACTAAGCAAACAAATAAAACGAAAAACCAAAACCAAAACGAAAAAGAAGACGCTCTAAGAACAACACAACTGTGCATGAAACAATAAAAATGAAGTGTTTGGAAGAAACCTGGGATTTTTATTGATGAAGAAGGGGATGCCTTGGGAATCCCCAAGCTTTGATGCTTGTACTTCTTGGATATTTCTTGAGGTGACACGCGTGGCATCCCTAAGCTTGAGCTTTAGTCCATCCTTTATCTCGTTACTCATTCCTTCCATACACCTAAAATTTTTCCTTCATACAAAACTTCACACAATCTTTATTAGCAATATTAGTGCACTCAAGATAAATAAGTCTTAATGTTCAGTTCTAACACCAAATAAACTTCCATTAGAACACTAGATACTGTAGCACTTCCCTCAAAAATCTCAATTCCCCGAAATAACTCAAGAAGGAACCAACAAGAAGCAAATGCAGAAAATTGCAGAAATCTGTCAAAACAGACCAGCAGGTAAATACGAATTTTTTCGAAGACCTTATGTTGCTCAAATCAAAAAGTGTTGAACTAACAAAAGTTAGATAACAACCTGGGGCAGAAGCACAAAAATTTACGCCTCAAAAAGACGTTCACAGATTTTACACGAATTTTTATAGTGAAGCACAGAAATCTGTTTCGGGACAACAACTTTCTCAATCATTACTGCTCTCTCATTAGAGGTTACTCTTGCTACAAAAAGCAAATAAAAAGGATAAGGAGCGGTTATTACTGAATTAATAACTTCTAAGACTCAACTAAAACTTTTGGATTATCTCCCAATAAGTACTTTTCTTTAACGCCTTTAAGTTAGGCATAAGAAGCAAGAAAGAATCAAGTGTTCTCAAATGAAGAAGCATTAAGACCAAATTTTGTTTTCATAGGAGTAGCAAAAGAAATATTTTCTATCTTTTTAGGGAAGTGTTCTATACCTTTCTTGACTGGGAGTTGATATCTAATGGTGCCTTCTTTCATATCAATAATGGCACCAACAGTTCTAAGAAAAGGTCTTCCCAAAGTGATAGGACTAGAAGCATTGCATTCAACATCCAAAACATAGAAATCAACAGGGACATAGCCATTGTTAACCATAATAAGAACATCATTAAGACTCCACATGAGTTTCTTTTTAGCATTATCATCAAGTGGGACATTCAAATAACAATCTTCAAGTGGAGGCAAATCAAGCATATAATAAATCCTTCTAGGCATAATAGAAACACTACTATTAAGATCACATAAAGCTTTGAAATCAAAGACATTCACTTTCATATTAATGATGGGTTCACAACCATCTTCTTGTTTTATAGGAATAGAAGCTTTATGTTTCATATTTTCTTCTTTAATCTTTATGAGAGCATCAGTAATGTGTTTTGTAAAGGCCATGTTCATAGCACTAGCATTAGGACTTGTACAAGCTTTTGTAGGAACTTAATAACTTCAGAGATGTTGCAACCATCAAGATCAAAATCAAATTTATCATCTCAAGTAGTAGAATTATTACTAGCATCAACACTAGTGGTGGTAATAGTAGAAACACTAACGTTTCTAGCAATTTCGGAGGGAGCATAACTTCAAGTTAATGTCTTTCAGCATTAGAGAGTTTTTCCTCAATAGTTTTATTGAAAGCAGTTTGTTTATTAATAATGTCTTTAAGCATAACTTCAAGTTCAGAGGGAGCACTCCTATTATTGTTGTAAGAATTTCCATAAGCATTACCATTGTTGGGAGGATATGGCTTATAATTGTTGTTACCAAAATTACTCCTATAAGCATTATTGCCAAAGTTGTTGTTTCTTATGAAGTTCACATCAACTTGCTCTTCTTGAGCAACCAAAGAAGCCAAAGGAACATTATTTGGATCAATCTGGGCTTTCCCATTAACAAGCATAGACATAATAATATCAATCTTATCACTCATGGTGGAGGTTTCCTCAACAGAATTTACCTTCCTACCTTGTGGAGCTCTCTCAGCATGCCATTCAGAATAATTAACCATCATATTGTCCAGAAGTTTTGTTGCAGCACCCAAAGTGATGGTCATAAAGGTACCTCTAGTAGCAGAATCCAATAGGTTCCTTAAAGAATTGTCGTGGAAATGGCCACGGCAGTCGCTACCATTGGCAGCGATTGAGTGTTTCGTGAGGAAGACTTGGAGGCCATCTGCGGTGCGAGATGGGGGCGGATGCACATGGGTTTACCCAGGTTTGGCCCCCCGGAGGGTAAAGACCTACTCCTGCTAGATTAGATTATTGGAGAGCGAGTTACAAGGGTGGCGAGCTCGGTTGCTAGGCAGCGAGTCGCTTGAGGGGGTGTATGATGGAACGTAAGTCTCTAGGATACCCTAGGGAGGTTTATATATGAGGCACCTCGCTAGGGTTTACAAGTTATCACCAAACAAGATAAGATCCAGAGGCTTTGACCTAGTCCGACTGGGCTTCTGTTATGCTCCTAGGCTTCCAGTCGCTAGTCGCTGGGCCTTTCCTTCCTTCAGAGTCCGATCGCCGCCTTCGACGCACTGCAGTTCTTCGCCCATCGAACGCCCCGCTGGTATACCCTTCGCATATCCCCATCAAGAGTCCCCGAGGCCATCGCTGATGCAAAGCGCAGACGCCCTTTATGCTCGAGTAGGCGAGCCCAATTTGGGCGTCCAGTCGAGTCGGTGATGGACTCCCTTAGAACCAAGGAGAATTTCCCCATGTTTCCACTCGTCATCTTCAATGAATGTTACTACCACCAAGTCGTTGTCTTGGCGAATGGAAAGACTGGCGGGTGGCGGGTGAAATAAAGGAGTTGGACCGTCAAATCTGGTCAAACTATCCGTTGGAATTTCAAACGGTAACTTCGGCGCAATTACCGTGAGTAACGGCTACCCCGATTTTGGCGGGTGGCGTTTCCCATATAAGGGGAGTGATGGTTCAGCTCCGCAGACCTTCTTCACATTCTTCATTCCTCCTCATTCATTCTTCCTGCCTCCAATCTTCCTGCCTACGTCCTTCCGACTTGTCCTTCCCGCATCGTGCGATTCCACATCCTACCCGACGGCGCCTCCCAAAGGCTCATGGGGGAAATCCAAGTGTACCACGACCCAGCTTAGATCTTTCGAGGACGCCGGAGTGCTCCGCAAGGGGAATTGGCGGGTTCCCCCCTCCGAGACCGAGCCGAAGCCACGACCCGGCGAGTTCATCTGCTTTCCCAGTCATCTTGAGAGGGGTCTGGGATTCCGCACCTCACTCTTTTTCCGCCGCTTCTGCGCGCATTACGCAATCAAGCCATCGCATCTTGGCCCGCATAGCATCGAGCAGCTGGCGATCTTTGTCGCCTTCTGCGAATGTTACCTCGGCTGCAGGCCATATTTCCCGCTATGGCTGGAGCTCTTCCACGGCCGCATCAGGCGCAAGGCGTCCAGCGGCTTGATGTTGGCCACAGGTGGAGTCACGTTTCAACTGAAGCCAAAGGCCAATTTCGTCAAGCTCCTCCTACCGAAGAAGGCCGCCAGCGAGTGGAAGAAGAGTTGGTTCTACGTCAAAGAAGCCACTCCCTCCGGCGAGGTGGCTCTTCCCGAGTTCGTCTCCGAGAGGAGCGAGCCCTGTCGGTTGGCGCCAAAGAAGCTTCCCGAAGACCAGCGGATGGCCGACGCGGAGATGATGGACCAGATCTAGAAGTTGAAGGTCCAGGGTTGATTCCGATCAACCTCTACAACTGCTGGCTCGGGCGGCGCCTGGTTCCGCTGGCGGCTCGGCCGCACTGGATGTATGAGTACAGCGGGAAGCATGACCCATCCCAAACCAGCAAGGAGTCATGGGAGTCCGAGGACTACAAGGCCGCCCTGAAGAAGATCACCGACGCAGAGTTCACTAGTGTGGTGGTCGGGGTCGCCCCGTACACTCCTGTGAAGAATGAAGCCCCCACAGTAAGTTCTCTTTCCAATCGCTACGTCCGTGTTTCAGTTTTCAGTCTCCTTGTTTGGTGTTTTACTCGTGGTGGTTCTTAGCTTTTTCAGGTGTTGGAGGTCTGGCTCCCTCCGCTCGATGAAGAGGTTCCCCAGGAACTGGAGGAAGACTCCGAGAGGGACCCTTCCGACAACGATAGGGAGGAGGAGGAGGTTCCTCCCCCGGCGCCCATGGCTTGCAAGACCCGCATGCAGAAACAACGTGAAGTTGAGGCGAGCCGCAGCCTGGATGAGCATGACGGAGGCGACGAGGTCGCACAGGAGCACACGTCCCGGCGTACTGCCATGCCATCGAAGCCCGCACGCAGGCCCAAGTCGCCAGCGAAAGGGCCCACGTCGCCGTCCAAGTCGACGGTGGTGTTCGAGTCGGATGATGATTCCGATGATGAAGGTTCTCCCGAGGTGTCGCACAAGGCCCCAAAGGATGCTGTCCCGACAAAGGGGTTGGAGGGCGAGGACACGAAGGTAGTGGTAGAGGTTCCCCTGGTGGCGATTGCGCCGATGACCTCGGGGGTTCCAAGTCAAGAAGCGGCTGAGGCGATGACGTCCAAGTCGCCACAGTCGTCGAGGGCGGCCGCGTCGGAGCCGGAGATCCCGGCGACTGCAGTTTCATCGTCAAGGAAGCCCACGGTTTCGTGGGCTTTAGACGTCTTCGAGAGGGGGCTCACCCGTAAGTTGGGTCCCGAGTTGGACAAGCCCGCCCACATCAGCACCGGGCTTCGCGTCCTCCCAGTCACTAAGTAAGTACTGCTCCTTCATCCCGATTCGCCTTGCTCTTTTGTGTTGTCGTTATATTCATTGTGGGGACTCGTGCAGGTCGGGGGCCAAGAAGATTGGCCGTCCTTCGGTGGCTAAGATTCCACCAGCCACCGACATGTGAGAGGGCGACCTCCCCAAGAAGAGAAAGGCCACCGGAGATGTGGCGACTGCCGAAGTCACGAAGAAGCAGAAGGGGGGCGTCGACGATGCTGCGACCAAGGTGCCACGGAGTCAGCTGCTGCGCGAGTCACCAAACAGGTGGTTGAGACGCGATCGGAACCAGCCTTGGCTGCGTCCGTGCCGGAGCGCCGGTCCCGACAACCAGCGCCCCTGCCAGAGCGTCGGCGATGTTCCCGTGTTTCATGGCAAGGGGTTTCCAGGTGTGGCGGTCACGCAGTCTCCGCAGAGTCCATAAATCGTGGATGCGGACATTGGGTCCCGTCGCGGGCGCACTTCCTTCACGATCCCGTCGACTGACGTCGGAGAACTTCACAAGATGCTCGCTGCTATTCAGGTATGTTCAGTCCCTGAGTTCCTGGTCGCTGAATTTCAGCGTCTAGGAACTGAACTTCTTGCTCCTCTCCAGTCCCCGAATTCCTAGTTGCTGAATTTCGGAGGCTAGGAATTTGGTTTCTTTCTCCTTCTCCAGTCCCCGAATTCCTAGTCGGTGAATTTCGGCGGCTAGGAATTGATTTTCTTTCTCCTTCTCCAGTCCCCGAATTCCTGGTCGCTGAATTTCGGCGGCTGGGAACTAGGTGTTGTTTTGCCAAATGTTGAGGCAAGTTGTTTGTTTGCAGGGATTGCAAAGGGAATCGACCGATTGGCAGGCCATGAGAGAGCACTTGGAGCGTGACTTGTGCGAAGCACAAGAGGTGAACCGGCGGCTTCAGGAAACTATTGGTGAGTATCTATTTGTCTTTATTCTCCTCTTTTGGGTGTGAGCTAGTCGTGTACAGTACACCGATGGCTTCTTGCAGATGGTTTCCCGGCTGAGATCTCCAAGGCCCGTGAGGGGTATGTTCCGGTCGCCGAGCTGGACACGGCGAATGGACGAATAGGCTCCCTGGTCAAGGACTTGGAGGAGGCAAAAGCAGCCTCAATTTCTTCGGAGGAGCGAGCGAAGGCTGCTATCGCTGCAGCTGAGGAAGAATGCAAAGCCATGGATTCCATCATCGTGGAGCTGCACAACGAGCAAACAGCCTTGGAGAAGCACGTCAAGGAGAACTGCTGCAAACTCCTTGGTGAGTCTCTATCTTTGCCTGACCCGTTTGTCGAGTCCCCGCTTTGGGGGTTTCGTAGTTTCACTGACACCTGACTTTGCAGCTGTGGTAGGCCAAGGCGACCTGGTGGTGCAAACTTACAACGCCTCGCAGTATGTGACTGCCGTGGTGAATGCGGCCACGGCCTCGGCATTGTGCGTCCAAGCGGCTCTTCAATGCATGTCCCCCACCGAAGTTATTCCTGGGGGCTTACGGAGGTGTGGTGCTATCTGGAAGAGGTGCCCACCGTTGTGGAGTGGATGACGCGCTCAACGTTCAGGCGCGGGGCCGCCACAGCATTGAGCTTGGGTCTCGCCCATTTCCCCGACGACTTCGACCTTAACGATGTGACGAGTGGCTATCCATCGGCGACCGGCACGGTGGAGATGTCAGAGGTGCTGAAGCTGACCGCTAAGGCCGCCCCTTACGCCGATCGTGCCTTGGTGATGGGGGATCGCGACATGGCGACCCCAAGCCGGAGCATCGCGACATGAAGTTGGAGCAGCCCTTCCGATCGTTGTTGTCGAAGTCACTGACGACATACCTGATGAACCCGTGGCAGCCTTTTGTTCATGTCGAGGGGGTGGTGCTGCTTCTTCATCAGGGCCTATGGAGTAAACAATGTAATTGACCAAGTTGTGATGTATGCCAAGTGGCGAATGCTGTAAGATATTTTTGCAATATATGCCCAGGGGAGTCGATCGACTCGTATTGCGACTAGGAATGTGTGGTGTGTTTTGTTTATGCATCGTTTTGATTGAGCCAGTCCCCGAGCGCGTCTGCCCTTTGATGGGGTTTAACTCGATTGTATACTTTGTGTATTCTTTTGTTTATGCATTGTTTTTGTCCCTCGTGTCTTCTGAGTGGTGAGTCCCCGAGCGCGAGTAGGACTAACTTATAAGCTAGTCCCCGAGCGTGGTGCTCGACCATATTGGTCATGCTCCTATTGCAGGTTGTGAGTTTGTTGTTTGTAACGCGTCTCCTCCCCTGGCCCGGAGAGCCAGTCGCTTGGCGAGCCCTAGGCAGCTCTCTTACTTGGTGTGTTCTCGAGCCGCGTGGGGGTTCCCTTTTTGCGGAGTCCTCATGCGTGGTACTTTAACCGTTCGAGTTGCTTTGCACGAGAGTGGGAGGGACAGGTCGCTGTGAGAAGCGTGTACCGGTTGTCTTGGCCCGGTGGGCCAGTCGGGCTAGGCAACTCCAATGGCGGCTCCGGGTTGGCGTTTTTCGTGGAGGACCCAAGGCCCGAATATTTCCGGTGCCCTTGCGACGCACTACTTAGCCGTGCCGGTCGCTCGACCAGAGGTTGACTTCCGTGAGTAGCATATTGCTAGTATGTATGAGTGCGAGTGGCACAAGAATATGGCGAGTGGACACAATTTGTGCGATCTGGATGAATTTCATTATATATTCCGATGGAGTACAATGTGAGGTTCTAAGTGTAGAACTTTCTTAGGAGGTTTACATTCCATGGCCTCCCGACCTCCAGTTGGCCGTCACCCCGTATGTCAATGAGGTAGTAGGCATCATTGCCAAGGACTCGGCCTATGGCGAACGGCCCCTCCCATGGGGGAGAGTTTGTGCATGCCCTTCTTGTCTTGGGCCAGTCGTAGGACCAGGTCGCCTTCCTGGAAGGTGCGAGTTCACACTCGGCGGCTGTGGTAGCGACGGAGTCCTTGCTGGTATATGGTGGTGCGGGAGCGAGCTAGGTCGCGTGCCTCGTCGAGTTGATTGATGCTGTCTTGGCGGGCAACCTCATTGGCCGCCTCTATGTAGTTGGTGACTCGAGGTGAGTCATGCTCCAGGTCGGTTGGCATTATGGCCTCGGTGCCATACACCATGAAGAAGGGCGTGAACCCGGTTGAGCGGTTGGCGGAGGTGCGAATCCCCATATCATAGAGGCGAGCTCGTCGACCCAGCATCCTAGGGTGTGCTCGAGAGGCACCTGGAGTCGCGTCTTGAGCCCATGGAGGACGCTCTAGTTGGCGCGTTATGCTTGGCCATTTGACTCCGGGTGAGCGACTGATGCGAGGTCGAGTCAGATGTCGTGTTCTTCACAGAATTCCGCCATGGCACTCTTGGCAAAGTTGGTGCCGTTGTCTGTTATGATGTTGTGCGGGTAGCCATACCAGTAGATGAGTTCGCGTAGGAACTTGGTGGCCGTCTTGCCGTCGCACTTTTTATCGTCCTGGCCTCGACCCATTTGGTGAACTTGTCGACAGCGACCAGGAGGTGAGTGAAGCCAGATGGGGCCTTCTTGAATGGGCCTACCATGTCCATGCCCCATACGGCGAATGGCCACGTGATGGGGATGGTATTGAGTGCCAAGCCAGGGAGGTGCGTCTGGTTGGCATACTTCTAGCACCCGACGCATCGTTGGACGATGTTGGTGGCGTCGGCGTGTGCGGTGAGCCAGTAGAAACCGTGCCGCATGGCCTTGGTGACTAGCGACTTGGCGCCAGCGTGATGGCCGCAGTCGCCGGTGTGAATGTCCTAGAGGATCTTGCGGCCTTCTTCTGGCTGTATGCAGTGCTGGAACATGTCGGTCACGCTGTGCTTGTGGAGCTCGCCGTGGATGATGACGAAGGATTTGCAGCGGCGCACTATCATTTGCACCTCTGTCTCATTGCTCGATAGGAGTTTGTGCTCTAGGAAGGCGACGTATGGTGTTGTCCAGTCGCTAGGTTCCACAGCCATGGCGACTAAGGCCGGTTCTGGTTGCAGTGGGATCCTGACGTCGATCTCTTTTGGTGGGCTGACCGATGGTTTGTGGATGATGTCGAGGAAGAGGCCTACTGGTGGTGCTTGTCGGGTCGATCCGATGCGGGAGAGGGCGTCTGCCTCCTCGTTTTTGCGTCTGTCGATCCACTCGACGGAGTAGCCGTCGAAGTGTCCCCCCAACTGGTCGACAGCTTGGTGGTATGCGATCATTGTTGGGGAGATGGCGTCGCACGTCCCGGCGACTTGGCCGGTGACTAGGTCGGAGACGCCATAGAATCGTAGGCGGTTAACGTTCATGTCCTTAGCGGCTCTCATGCCGTGAAGGAGGGCCTCATATTCTGCCATGTTGTTGGTGTAGGGCTTGAAGTTGAGGTGGAGCACGTAGCAGAGCTTGTCTCCTTTGGGAGAGGTCTGGATGACCCCAGCCCCTGCGCCATCGGCGTTCTTGGAGTCATCAAAATGGAGCGGCCTGTAGTGGAGGTACGGGAGCTTCTCTGGCTGCTGTGCTTCTTCCTAGTCTGCAAGGAAATCAGCCAGGGCTTGTGACTTGATCGCTTTGTGGGGCTCGTATTTGATGTTGTGGACGCCGATTTCGATGGCCCACTTGGTGACTCGCCCGGTTGCCTCGCGATTGCGTATTATGTCCCGCAGGGACGCGGAGGAGACCACCATGATTGGATGCTCCTGGAAGTGGTGTGGGAGTCGCCGCTGTGCTCGGAATACCGCGTACACCAGTTTTTGGTATTGCGGGTAGCGCTGTCGTGAGTCCGTTAGGACTTCGCTGATGTAGTATACGGGGTGTTGTATGGGGCAATCCTTGCCCTCTTCCGGTTGTTCGACGACCATCACGGCGCTGAGGACTCGAGTGGAAGCCGCGACATAAACGAGCATTGGCTCTTTGTCGAGTGGCGCAGCGAGTAGTGGTGCCGTGACTAGCACTTCTTTGAGCGCTTTGAGTGCGTCGTCGCCCTCCGCGTCCCATTGGAACGTGGGGTTCTTGCGCATCAGGCGGTAGAGGGGCATGGCCTTCTCGCCTAGTCGAGGGATGAAGCGACTGAGGGTCGCGACTCGCCCTGCCAACTTCTGGACGTCGCACAGGCACTCGGGTTTCCCGAGTCGCGCGATGGTGTCGATCTTGGTGGGGTTGGCTTTGATGCCTCGCTTGGAGACTACATAACCCAAGAGTTGTCCGGTGAGGACGCCGAAAGTGCATTTTCCGGGGTTCAGCTTGATGTTGTACCTCCGCAAGTTTGCGAAGGTTTCGGCTAGGTCGGCGAGTAGGTCGTCCTGGCGGGTGGATTTTACCACCACATCGTCGATGTAGACGTGAATGTTGCGGCCAATTTGGCTCGCTAGACACTCCTGCATGCACCTCTGGTATGTGGCGCCTGCGTTCTTGAGGCCGAACGTCATGGCCGTGTAGAAGAATGCGCCGAATGGCGTAATGAACGCCGTCTTCTCCTCGTCCTCGACCGCCATCTTGATCTGGTTATAACCAGAGTAAGCGTCGAGAAAGCAAAGCGACTCCGATCCCGTGGTCCAGTCGATGATCTGATTGATGCGCGGTAGGATGAACTCCTCCTTGGGGCTGGCGCTATTGAGGTTGGTGTAGTCAATGCACATTCTCCATGTATTGTTCTTTTTAAGAACCAGGACTGGGTTTGCCAGCCACTTGGAGTACTTGATTGGCCGGATGAAGCCTGTGGCTAGCAGGCGCTAAACTTCTTCGGCGATTGCTCGACGGCGCTCTTCATTGAAGGGCCATAGCGACTGCTTTACTGGTCGCACTTTGGGGTCGGCGTTGAGTTTGTGCTCAGCGAGTTCCCTCGGGACACCTGGCATGTCAGATGGCTTCCATGTGAAGATGTCGCGGTTCTCATGGAGGAACCCGATGAGCGCGCTTTCCTATGCGGGGCTGATCTGCGCCCCAATGGTGACCATCTGGCTAGAGTCGCTTGGGATGATCTCGACGGTGCGGGTGTGCGTGGTTGCCTCGAACGTGGAGTTCGCGGCGGTTGGTTTCTTCAGGATGGTGGGGTCGTCCTTGTTGATGTTTCCCGCGTATTTCGTGAGCTCCTCCACGTGGTCGGTCTCCGCGGCGATGACAGTGTCGGCGCCCTTGTCCTCACATTCCACGACCATGTCGGGGTCACCGTGGACGGTGATGATGCTGCTTGGCCCGGGGAGCTTCATCATGTTGTAGGCATAGTGTGGGGTCGCCATAAACTTTGCGATTGCCTGGCGGCCCAGGACGCAGTGGTAGGGGCTGCGGAAGTTCACCAGCTCGAACACGATCCTCTCCGTGCGGTAGTTTGCTGGAGTGCCGAAGGTTACTGGCAGCGTCACTTTCCCGATCGGGTACGCCTTCCGACCGGGGACGATGCCGTGGAAGGTCGTCAGTGTTGGCTCAATGGCTGGTTCTAGGAGTTGGAGCCTTTTGAATGTGTCGACGTACAAGATGTTGATGGAGCTCCCACTGTCCATTAGTGTCTTGGGCATCCAGTAGTTGGCCACCTTGGGCCTGACTACCAGGGCGACTCGCCCTGGGTATTCGATCCTTGGCGCATGGTCCTGGCGACTCTAGGTGATGCTCTGCTCGGACCAGTTTAGGAAGCGAGGGATGTCGACTTGTGTCACCGCATTGACGGCGACCGCGCGGGCGAGCACCTTCTTCTCGCGCTTGGTGCCGAGTCCAGTGAAGGTATGTAGCAAGCCGACGGCGGTGCAGAAGCCGCCGCCGTTCCTGTTGTCCCGAGGTGGGTTGTTGTTTGGGTCCTCCCTTGCTCGTCTCGCCTTCTCAATCTCTTTGAGAGAGTGGCAATCGGCGGTGGTGTGGGTGGCGGGTTTTCCCTCCCTGCTGTGGTAGATGCAGGGCTGATTGAGCAGGGCGGCAGGGTCGAATTTCGGCCTCGTCGTGTTGTTAGCGCGGTAGTTTCCTCCGTCGCGGCGGTAGTTCTTGGAGTTGCGCTGGCCGTAGCCGGCGTTGGCGACGAAGTCGACTCGCCCATCCGTGTGGCGCTTGCCAGTGATGCGGGTGTTACTGTAGCGCATGTCGTGTAGGCGCCCGCTATCGTCGATGCTAGTGCGGCGTCTTCCTCCCGACTCGTCGTCGGAGTCTTGGTTGGGGTCCTCCTCTGCATAGCGCTTGGCGATCTCGAGGAGGTCGAGGATGTTGTCGAGCGTCCGGTAGACCCTCTTGATCTTGGCGACCAGGGGTTCGTATCGGCACGCGTTCTTGAAGCAATGTATCGCCGTGTCTGGGTGGATGCCGGAGGCGTTTATCCATAGTTCTTGCCATCTTTGGATCCAGCGGCAAGTCGACTCGCGTTGTCCCTGGATGCATCGCTCCAGGTCCTCTATGGTGGTGGCACGGGTGTAGGAGCCCTCGAAGTGCCTGACGAAGGCGTCCCGCATTTCTTCCCAGGAGTCGATGCTGTCGGCAGGGAGCGTATTGATCCACTGCCGGGTGGCACCCTCCATCAAACGGGGGAGGTAGCGAGCGTCGAGAAGGTCAGTGTGGCCTGCGATTCCCACTGCCATGAGGTATGTGTCCATCCAGACAACGGGGTCGTACGTCGGGTCGTACTTCTCGATCTCCTTGGGGGCCTTGAAGTTGGCGGGATATTTTTCCCCGTGAATCATGGGTCCGAAGCATTGCGGCCCGACTCGACTGAGCGAGCCTCTTGGTTACGGGTCACCGCGGTTGGTGAGGGTGTGCCGCAGGTCATTGGGCTGGCGCGACCGCCACGCCTGGTTGTTGATGATGTTCGTTCAGGCATCGAGGGGCTGCCTGTTGGCAGTGACCGTGTTGTTCGCCGGTCGCAGCTCGTTGGTTGATGATGTCTCAATGCACGACGCCCAGAAAAATGCTTGTTGGTAGTGTTGATGTAGATCTCGTTGGGAACCCCAAGAGGAAGGTATGATGAGCACAGCAACAAGTTTCCCTCAGTTATGAAACCAAGGTTTAATCGAACCAGTAGGAGCAAGGAAACACCTCAAAGGTGTTACTAGCTGAGCTTTGGCAGGGCGCACTGCCCGTGCTAGTAGCAACGTGGAGACCTGCACAACACAACCCCAGAACTTTGTCCCCAACTTGCGATGAGGTTGTCAATCTCACCATGTTTTGCGGAAAACAAAGGATTAAACGTATCGAATGGAAAAAAGTAAAAGTTTGCAGAAAGTAAACACAAAGCAGTAAAACATTGTAGATTGTATGTAAAGAAAAGGACCGGGATCCATAGTTCACTAGAGGTGGCTCTCCTTAGATAAATAACATGCTGGGTGAACAAATTACAGCGGGGCAATTGACAAAGACCGAGAAAGGAATACATGCATATACTAATCATCTTGACTCCTTTGAGACTTGATTGGGCATTAGAACATAATACATAGACTGCCATCCAACTGCATCTATGACTAATAATCCACCTTCAGGTTATCATCTGAACCCCCTCCAGTATTAAGTTGCAAGCAACAGATTATTGCTTTACGAACTGCATGTAAAGTAAACAATATGATTGTTCTATGAACAAAGGATTGTTGTTTTCTCCCTAGTAGCAATAGCACATCTAGTACCTTAGAAATTTCTGTCACTTCCCAAGATTACTAGAGGCATGAACCCACTATCGAGCATAAATACTAACTCTTGGAGTTGCTAGCATCTACTTGGCCAAGATAGCTACTAACAACGGAAAGCATGCAAGATCACAAATAACAAAGACATGATAGAATCAATAATCAATCTGAAATAGCATCTCAATATCCATCGGATCCCCGCAAACACAACATGCAGAATTACAAATAGATGATCTTGATCATGAACGGAGCACACAAGATCTAGACATGAAAGCACAAAGGAGGAGAACCAGCCATCTAGCTACTACATGGATCCGTAGTCCAAGGATGAACTACTCATGCATCACACTGGAGGCTTGCATGGTGATGAAGAAGGCCTCCAGGGTGAATTCCCTCTTCGGCAGGGTGCCGGGAAGAGCTTCAGATCCCTCCCGATCTAGGGATGGAGATGACGGCGGCTACAGACTCTTTCGTGGATTTTTGATCGGGTACTTAGGGTTTACGTCCCGAGGGCATCTTATAGGCGGAAGGAGAGGCCGAGGGGGTGATGGGAGCAGCCACACCACCCCCTGGCGCGGGCCAGGCCTGGCCACGCGGCCAGGTGGTGTGGTGGCCCCTGGCCCCTCTTTGTCTCGTATTCTGGCATCTGATGACTTCCAGAAAAATAGGCACTTTGCCTTTTGTCCCGTCCAATTCCGAGAATATTCATTTTCTGACTTTCCTGGAACCAAAAACAGCAGAAAACAGGCAGTTGGCACCGTGGCTCTTATTAATAGGTTAGTCCAAGAAATCATATGAAAAGTACTCCAAATTGTGGACAAAACACAAGAAAGTGGATAAAAATAAGCATGGAACATCAAAAATTATAGATACATTTGCAATGTATCAATGCGCGGGTAGCGCCCTACAGCTATAGCTGGAGGCATTGCATATCTATGCTCGTGGTTCCACCGTGTAGCCTGAAGGAGGAGATGTGATCCTATAGCTTGATCTTTGGATCTTGGAGGCCGTCAAACTTCGGTTTCTCTGATGGGAGTTTGAACCCCTTCGGCATTCGCTTCTGCCATATGGCTCTGCTAAAGCAGCTGGCACCACGGAGCTCTGTTCCATCATCCTCTGAGTCCGTCGAGTGGGCACGCCTCGCGTGCATTTTGTCAACCTTGTGTTTTATGATGTCATCACACGCGTCGTAGTTGTGGTCATGTCGACATGAGAAGCGTCACCGCGACAACTCAAGTTCGTCGTCGCTGGAAGAGGAGGGAGAGTAATACTTGGCCAGAGCCTTACTTTTCCTCGGCTCCGGCGCTAGATGCTTGGTGAGCACAGCTTCAACCAATCCCAGACCCGCGATTGTAGATCGATGCATGGCGGATCGTGGATCCCCAGCTGACGGCTGGTTGTTGAGCAGGTACATGGTGGTTGTCGTCACAACTTCATGTGTTGTCTTGGGGAGCATGTTACCCCTTGAATCCACCATCATGGATGAGAAGTCGAGGACTCGAGTGGCCTCTTCTCGCTCCCTGTTGGTGAGGTGAGCCAGTCGAGAGCATCTTCTGGCCGCTGCATGATCATTGCCTCTGGAGGAGGATCCTCCAATGGAAGAGAGCGCAGCTCGTCGGAGGCTCGACTCGTTCGCTGCCCTTCTATGTTCATTGAGATAGGCGATCACTTGTTGCTGGCGCTTGAACTCCTCCATGAGAAGCCATTGATAACCCATTAGCATTTGTTGCAATGAGTTTGGTGGTAAGGGTTTGCCCTGTAGGGCCTCCCTGCAGCGTCCCCACTCAGCATCTATGAGCTTGATCAGTTGTCGTTCACGGGCACATTCACCCGCAGGGAGGTGCGGTTGATGTTCTTGGACGGGACCGACGACGGGAGGTCGGTTTGTTGGCCCATTGTTGGTGGGGGCGCTGTTGGAGGGGGCACCATTTGCGACTGGGATGCCACCATTGGTGCCAGTGTTTTCCTGAGGCCGCTACCACTACCGCCCATGTTGATGACGACACACATGTAATGGTTGGGGAAGCTGTTGCTCCCGCAGCTCTCAGATCCGGAGACATAGGCTTCATATTCTGTTGCTAGATCGCCCAGATAAGACTCACAAATGTTGTTGCCATCCGTATTCTCGACTGATGTCGAGGCATTGAGTTTGCTCAGGGTGCCGATCGGCGGTGGGAACCACGACATAGGGGCAATCGGAGGAACCTTCGGCTGATCAGGGAGGCGAAGTGTGCCTAGTTGACCAACTTGGAAGCGTAAGCTCCCGATCACCAAGCCGATACCGTCGCCCACGGACTCGAAATCTAGGCGAGTTGCCGGCACGTGGACAGTGAAGTCGAGGGCACCGAAAGGAGGCGAGTCTCTGCTATCGCGGAGTTGTAGATCAAAGTTGATGGGTCCGAGCAAGCCGCAACATCAGCACTCCCGTTTCCCACAGACGGCGCCAATTGAAGAGGAGTTAACTCATCAATGCCGATCATTTATGGACTTAGGTTCGAGGAATTGGGGAGCGCTGGAGGCATCAATCGGCTAGCAAACAAGCACACAGGGGACACAAGGTTTACCCATAGACAGCGCCAATTGACGAGGGTTAACTCATCAATGCCCATCATTGATGGACTTAGGTTCGAGGAATTGGGGAGCAATGTAGGCATCGATCGGCTAGCAAACAAGTACACATGTGACACGAGGTTTACCCAGGTTCAGGCCTCGTAGAGGACCCTACTCCTGGTTTTTTGCTCTTGATTACAAGGGAGTCAAAGATTACAATGGTGCCCAGATGCAATCTGGCGGTGTGTATGTGGGGTTGTATGCGTTGGTCCTCCTTGCCGCCCTCCTCCGAGCCTTTATATAGAGAGGCTAGGTCTCGGGGTAGCAGATCGAGTCTGTTACAAGTTAGGTTTTTCCTTTAAGTTTCTATGTACACTTTGCCATGTCCTCCAAGAAGTCAAACTTCCAGCAGGCCACCCGAATCTTTGTTGGGCTTCAGTCGCACCGTGTACTCCTTCTTGGGCTGAACCGTATAGGCTAATCTGAGGTACCTGTAAGGTATACCCACATCACTACCACTCCTCTCTCTAAGGACAAATCTAATGCTTCTAACTCCAAGGAATACTAGGTGGTAGGTGATAAAAATAATTGATCCTCCTCCAAAAAGGGAAGTAGTAAGGAGGACTATAGTGAGGTCTCTCACTTATATTCTCCCAACCCACCAATATCTCACCCTCATATAAACAATTGGGTTGATCCACCCAAGCTTACTGCATCTTCATTTAATGAATGACAATTCTTAATGAAATCTCATGTGTGCAGTTTGTCTATTGAGCTTTGGAGGATCATTGAAGAAGGCCTCCACATTGGAGATTCCACCAATTTGACAAGAAGAGAAGTTGTGGACAGCCAACTCAATGCAACGGCTTCACACATGATTCTGCTCGATGTGGGTCCCAAGGACATGCCCCACATAGAACATCTCAGCACTACTAAGGACGCTTGGGATGCCCTTAGAGAACTCTTCATTGGGTACAAAAGCATGAGAAGGAATAGGTATGATGCACTGAGTAACCAAGCTAAAGGTTTTTATATGATGGATGGCGAGGATCACAAGGATATGTCTAGAAGACTCAAGTCAATAGCCACCACATTTAGAAATCATGGTGCTACCCACGTTGATGATGCTTGGATCAAGAGAAAGTATGTTAGTGCTCTTATGCCTTTTGAGCCTACTGATTTGAAGAGCCTTGAAGGTAGACACAATTACCATCAAATGACTTCCAATGAGGTCATGCAAGAAATGGCAGCCTTCAAAGTGGCTGCCAAGAATGCCGAAGACGCTCGTGCTCGAGCCATTGGAATGTAAAAGAGGGTCAATGTGGCCTTAAAGGCACATCTTGTCGAACAATATGATGATGGCTTTGAAGCTATGGACTATCCCAAGGATGTCAAGAGGGCACCTGGTGAGTACATGGCGTTTTATGCTAGAAACTTTTGGAAGGACCCCGCCAAAGCCTAATCTGGAATTGAACACAAGAATGGTTCTAATGGAAGAAGGGAAATGGTCCTAAACTGAGAACATGCTTCAATTGTGGAGACCGGCTGCACTTTGTGGCCAAATGTCCTTATCAAAATAGAGAAGATAATGGAGGAAGGCTCATTCTCAAAGAAAAGTCAAAGGCACCTCATAAGAAGCAATTTGTGAAGAAAAATGGTCCTTACAAGAAGCAACAAAAGATTGTCTTGGTAGCTCAAGAGGAGTATTCGTCTAGGTGTGAAGATGAAGAAGATGATGATAGCACACGAGAGGTGGCTGCCATAGCCACCACATCTACACCAACTTCACTCTCCGATTCACCTAATGAAAATGTGAGCAACAAGAACGTCACTTTCCTTATGGCAAGAGGGTCCAAGGTATCATCTTTCACCACTTCTTTCCCTAAGACTACAATGAATATTGATATCGATGAGGAGGAAATTATTGCTTTGGATTATTTCATCACTAACTTGCAAGGGGACTACAAACTGCACTTTGAGGCACTCATCGATCAAGTAGCTCAAAACCAAAAGCTTCTCGAAGAAAAGGGAAAAATTGAAAGAGAGGATGCAATGGAGATTGCATCCTTAAAGAATTCTCTAGAAGAAGAAGAATAAGAGGCTCGAGTCTCACTAGAGGAAAGACTTGAGTCTATTGAAGAGATACATGATGAAGTTATGGCCAAGCTGGACAAGGAATGTGATAACGCTATTTCCAAAGCAAACAAACTAAAAAGGGAAAAGATTGAATTTGGGGCTACTCATGCTAGACTCTCCGAGAAATTGGAGACACTTGACATCGCCCACAAGGCTTTGGAGAGTGAATACTCCATTCTTAATGAGTCTTAAGATCAGATCCAAATTTGATTGACAAAGTATGATACTCCAAGCACTTCTACATCAACATTTGCACATGAAGAAAATGCTAAGTTGAAAGAGGGGCTTGCCAAGGCATCCACTTCCAAAGGTAAGGAAGCTCTAGATGAAGTCCTTAGCAAGTAAAGGACGAATAATAGAAAGGAGGGACTTGGTTATGTCCCAAATCCTAAGAAGAAGAAGAACAAGAACAAGAATAAGGAAGGCAAAATTGCTCAAGCAAAGACATGCACCTTTGAAAAGAACATCACAAAGGAAAAAACTGACTATTTTGGTTTTGCAGGGTCTAATAATCCTAATTATGAGTTGTTTTGTGATTACTATGGTGATGTGTATGCTACTTATGTTGGTCATTTTGATAATTATATTTTGTGGTCTATTTGGGTTTCAAATACCCTTGTTACTAATATGAGAGGACCCATTGAAAAATGGGTACCTAAAACCAAGAAATAATTCTCTTGCAGGGCTATGCTTCTAGTGGTTCCAAATGGGTGCTAGATAGCGGGTACACAAGTCATATGACCGGAAGCAAGGAGATCATCACGGAGATGAGGCCAAACCATGATCAAATAACCGTCTCCTATGGTGATAAGTCAAAATCTAAGGTATTGGGTCTTGGCAAGGTTGTGGTTGCCCATGATATTTCTGTAGTGGACGTCATGCTTGTTGAGACCCTCAGTTACAATTTACTTTATGTTCATGCCCTTGGTAAGATGGCTTTGCAGTTTTTATTGGTTGTGATTTAGTGATACTCTTGTGGAGCAAGTCTCTAAAGGTTGCTTCCGTTGGGTACGTCGAAAATGACTTGTATGTGGTGGACTTTTCAGAGAAAACCACAGTGGATCTGATGTGCTTATTTGGAAAGGCCAACACGGGATGGTTATGGCGTCGCCCTCTAGCTCACGTCAACATGAGAACTTTGCAAAGTCTTTAGAAGGGTGGCCGCGTCCTTGGACTAAAAGACAATGTTTGTTTTTCCAAAGATCGAGTTTGTAGGGAATGTGCTGAAGGAAAGATGCACGACTCTCCCCACAAGAGGAAAAACTATTATTTCATCAAAGAGGATCTTGGAGCTTCTTCATGTGGATATATTTGGTCCTCCGTCTCATGCAAGCCTTGGTGGGAAGAAATATTGCCTTTTCATAGTTGACGATTACTCAAGATACACATGGGTATACTTCTTCAAGCTAAAAAGTGATACCCAACAAACTGTCATCGACTTTGCCAATGAGATTCAGCATCAACACAATGTCCCAATATTGGTAATTATAAGCTACAATGGCTCCGAGTTCAAGAACTACACTCTAAATGAATTCCTAAGAGAAGAGGGGATAAGACACCAATATTCCGCTGCGTACACCCCTCAACAAAATGGTGTAGCTGATGTCTACGCACTTCTATTCTTGTAGACAGTTGTTGGGCCTCCAAGTGCAGAGGTTTGTAGAATAGCAACAAGTTTCTCTTAAGTGGATCACCCAAGGTTTATCGAAATCGGGGAGGA
Source organism: Avena insularis (assembly GCA_023614405.1). Lineage (NCBI taxonomy): Eukaryota > Viridiplantae > Streptophyta > Magnoliopsida > Poales > Poaceae > Avena > Avena insularis. Next base: position 442,925,713 of record CM042688.1, on the reverse strand, counting down.
AGTGGTCAAAGGTATCCCTCTCAAGCAACCCTGCAATTAAGATACAAGAAGTCTCTTGTGTCCCCAACACACCCAATACACTTGTCAGATGTATAGGTGCACTAGTTCGGTGAAAAGATAGTGAAATACAAGTGGTATGGATAATTATAAGTGGTAATGGTGCCAGAAAATAGCTTGACAGGTAGGAAGAGACTAAAGGCAATCTGAAATAAAGATGGAAGCAAGCAAACATGTAACAGATCTAGTTGCAAACGGTGTTTCAATGCTTAGAAACAAGGCCTAGGGATCATACTTTCACTAGTGAACAGTCTCATATAAATATCATCTCTTTATGATACTACTCTGAACTACTCTCCGGTTGGACACTCTAATCCATGGTAGGGCTATAATAGCACAACTCAAAGTCCGCTTTCCCCATCTAGATAACCCCACATTGTCACCTTGAGCTCTGGATAGTTCCAACAAACACCACAATTTCATAGAAACATCCAACTCCAAATATAACTCATAACAAGTATTTGTAATCTCTAGCCTAAGTGCCACCATGGTGTACAAGCTGTCACTTTCACACACATGGGGAGAGCAGAGATCTATTAAAGCACTTGAGTAGCAAAGTAGATCTACTTGATTACAAAGCTCATGATCACAATATGATCATGCATAGAGAGAGAGTTGAACACATAGCTACCGGTAGAACCCTTAGCGATGGAGATGGCGGTGGACATCGATGGAGATGGCTCTGGTGGCACTTCCCCGTCCTGGCAGAGTGCCGGAGCAGAGACTTCTAACCCCCGAATCTCCTTTTTGGTGGCGGCGGCACTGCGGAACTTTTCGTGGAAATCTGATCTCCTACTTAGGGTTTTTTTCCTGGGAGGATTATATAGGCGAAGGGGCGAGGTCGGTGGAGTACCAGGGGGCCACACCACCCCCTGGCACAGCCTGTCCTGGGCCGCGCCATCAGGTGGTGTGGCCGGCCCGTGGCCCCTCTCCGTCTCGTCTTCTGGCTCCATGAGTCTTCCAGTAAAATATTGAATTTAGCTTTTGTCCCGTCCAATTCCGAGAATATTCATTTTCCGGCTTTTCTGGAACCAAAAACAACAGAAAACAGGCAACTGGCACTGTGGCATCTTGTTAATAGGTTAGTCCCAGAAAATGTGTAAAAATACTCCAAAGTGTGGACAAAACATAAGAAAGTAGATATAAAACAAGCATGGAACATAAAAAATTATAGATACATTTGCAACGTATCAACATCCCCAAGCTTAACTCCTGCTCGTCCTCGAGTAGGTAAGTGATAAAAATAAAGAATAATTTTTGAGGTGACATGCACCATCATAATCTTGATCAAAGTATTGAGAGTTGGGATCATAGTACTCTAACATAGCATGAAAGATTAAGTTCTAACAAGAAGACAAAGTAACTATGATGTAACATGAAAAGGTACAAACAAAAGATTCATGAATAACAATGCTTTGAAAGACGTTTGTTTGTTTCACATAAATAAAGCATAATGAGAATAGTATTCAGCTTGTCCCTCATAGAGTAGCAAAACATAAAAGCATAGGACACCTTCAAAGTTCATAAGGGTGACTAGATACAAATAGTTTAAGAACAAGCAATATCAAAGCTACGCATCAATCAATAAGTCTTGGGACAATGCACATTAAACTCAGAATGGACACTATGCTCTCTCAATAGGTGCATAAAGATAGAAGATGGAGACTCAACATAAAAGTAAAAGAAAGGCCTTCATAGAAGGAAGCAGGGATTCAAGTCTCATAAAGAGCTTCCAAAAATTATGGTACTTATTAGGTTAAAGTGAACAAACAATGGAGTATATGTTTGACAAAGTATAAGTTGGAAATCTCATGTCCCTTGAATACGAGGGATGCTCCTCATGCTACTCAAGTTTAGTTACCGGTAAGTTCTTGTCATAGTAAGTACATGTGTATCATAGAGAACCGCCAACGGGGTACCCCTTACCCGATGATAAGGAAGAATCCCCATATCAAAATGACAAGGCTAGAAGACAACGAGCATCTCAGCAATCTTCTTATTTACCATGGGAAATGGTGCTTTTTTCTCTCTTTCCTCTTTTCTCATCTCTTTTTTTTCTTTTTCTCTTTTTCTCAATCTCTATCTCTTTTTTATAAGAAGAATGCTTCATAGATTGCTCATTATGGTTACGTTGCAGGTTTCCACCATGATTGGGCATGGATTAGACCAGTGGCCCAGGCGTTTCTCTAACACACGTACATAACTCCATGGACTTACAAGCTCCCCTTTCATTTCACACCGACGATATCCATAGACAAAAGAGCATGATATCAACTAGGTACAATGTACAAGTGCAATGTTGAAAGTGTTCCCCATGATAGCATGGTTCTGCTAATCCCCAACATATAAGTGCAAGCATATACAACATAGATGACATAGTGGTTCAAGTTTATTAGGGGCAAGAACTCATACTTGGTGTGGAGGCTAGCAAAGACTGGGAGCGACCAACTAAGGGAGCAATAATGGACATAATCATGTAGAGCGACAAAACATTATCAATCAAAACATAAAGTGGTACCACAAGTCAAAAACTAAATGATCATAGAGGCTAAGGTGACTGGTTCATAGCCATAACATGGTGTGGGCATGTGCCAAGTCAACCCAAACAAAGCATCAAAGGAGAATACCAAAATATTATGCTTTTGTATGCTAAAACAACGCATGATTCTTTCAAGGCACATTAAGCAATCTCAATTGTTTGGAACAAGTTATGCTACTGAAATAATCACTAAGCATAAGGTCAAAGCAACATCTAGCATGACATGATAAAGTCTAAGCCATAGTCAAAACTAGCTCCCTTTTGTACCACTAAAGCATGAAGCTTTCTACTCTCTTCCAACACCAATCGACTTATTTGAAAGAACTCACAAAGATAATAGTAAATAAAGATCAGTGAGCTTGTCTCACAAATCTAAAAAGAAGAACTAAAAAGTTATAAGCTGAAAGCATAAGAAAACTAAGGCTAAACACAGTGCTAGCAAAAGAGAACACTCACAAAACAATAAGACTAAAAACTAGAGTGTTCTAAATAATGAAAGTAGAGGTCGTCTCTCTCCAAAAGAAGTGATGGGATCCAACCAACGTATTGCAGCAAACAAAGCAAAAGAAAACTAAAAACAAAAACAAAGACGCTCCAAGAACAATACAATAGTGCATGAAACAATAAAAACGAAGTGTCTAGAAAGACCTGAGATTTTTATTGATGAAGAAGAGGATGCCTTGGGCATCCCCAAGATTTGACGCTTGTACTTCTTGAATATTTCTTGGGGTGAAACGGGTGGCATCCCGAAGCTTGAGGTTTTGTCCATACTTCATCTTATCACATTACTCTTCCCTACACTTCAAAATTTCCTTCATACAAAACTTCACACAATCTTCATTAGCAACACTAGTGCACTCAAAAGATAATAAGTTTTATCGTTTAGTTTCAACAGAAGTAAAACTTCCATTAGAACACAAGATACTGTAGCAATTCCTTTTATAAGTTCAAGTAATTGGCAAGAACTCAAAGAGAAAGAGATTAAGAGGCAAATGCAAATAGTGGCAGTAATCTGTCAAAACAGACCACCAGGTAAAAACTGATTTTTTAGAAGATCTTATGTTGCTCAATTCGAAAAGTGTTAATCTAACGAAAGTTAGATAACAACCTGGGGCAGAAGTACAAAAAATTACAGCTCAAACCGACGTACAGAGATTTTTCACGAATTTTTACAGTGAAGCACGAAAATCTGTTTCGGGACAGCAAAAATGATAAGGAGAGGTTACTCTTGGCACAAAAACCACACAAAAATGATAAGGAGAGGTTATTACTGAAACAATAACTTCCAAGACTTAACTAAAACTTTTGGGTTATCTCCCAATAAGTACTTTTCTTTAACGCCTTTAAGTTAGGCATGATAGTTTGAGAAGATGCTCACATAAGAAATATGAATTGAAGTAAAAGAGAGCATCAAGAAGCAAATTCAAAGAACATTTAAGTCTACCCCACTTCCTATGCATAGGAATCTTGTAAATAAACAAGTCATGAAATAACAAAGCAACAAGCATAGGAAAGCAAAACAAGTGCAACTTCAAGACTTTCAACATAAAGAGGGGAAACTTAATATTATTGAGGTGCATAAAACCATGTTTCCCTCTCTCATAATAACTTTTAGTAGCATCATGAATAAAATTAACAATATAACTATCACATAAAACATTCTTATCATGACCCACATACATAAAAGAATTAATACTCCCCACATAAACATAGTCATTCTTATTAATTGTAGTGGGAGCAAATTCAACAAAATAGCTATCATTATTATTCTCATCACCATAAACATCAAATATAGGAGGCATATTGTAATCATAATTAATTTTCTCCTCAATAGTAGGTGGACTGAAAATATCATATTCATTATTGTAATCATCATATATTGGAGGTGTAGTATCATCATAAGCAATAGAATAATTATCTTCCAAAGTGTGTTCATTTGTAAACATATCATCATTGGAAGGAACATGGATAGCACTAATAGTACAACAATTATTAATATCATCGTTTTTCATAATTGGTAAGATTTTCAATATCAAAAGAAGTGTGCTTTTCCCAATCATGATCACTACTAGAGGTAACAGGCATAGGAACATCATCGAGTTCAGACTCATCAAAAACTAGAATGGGAGCAACATGCTTAGGGGAAAATATTGTTTCCTCTCTCCTTTTACTCCTCCTTTTCTTCTTTTTCTTCTTCTCTTTAGGAGGGAGAGGCTTGAAAGGAAGCTTCTCCATATAACTTGGTTTATTGTTAGAGACAATATAAGAAACTTTGGAGGATTCCTCCTTTTTCATTAATAAGATCAAAACACATATTAGTCCTGTCATATTTTGGTAAAACCTCATATTTTATAATATTTTGTATGTAAGTATTTGTGTGGCAATTATCAATACAATAAAGATGATAACCATGCAGGACACTATTCATATCAAAAGCACCCATATCTACCAAAGAGGTTTTTCTTGATAACTCTTCACACCCCAAAAATAATGTAAGTTCATCATGCTGATTAGGAGTGATCATGTCATCACAATACAAACTTGCAGTACTCATTGGATTAGAAGGGCTATTATTATGGCCTGAGCATTGAAAATTGAAATGACCCACTTCAAAGCAAAGTTCACAAATAAAAGGATAGATGGCACACACTTTTTTACCAAGATCATTTAGAGCCCTATACCACGTTCTAGTTTTTTCATTCCTGTGGGTGATACAATATTCTTCTTCAATTTGATTATTCTCACAAGGTCTATGTATTCCACAAAAACTAACATTCTTATAAGAAATAGTACTTTCAGAGGTTTGAGCATGTTTATTACTATCATTAATAACAATTTCATTTTCCATGCAAGTGTCTTTAAAAGGCTCATGATACATGTCCTATTTTTATTTAGGAGCATTAATATGAGAAGCAAAGGCTCTTAAAGAATCAATAATTATTTTAGGATCAAGACCATATTTAGCACTAAGCTCTTGAAAATCAGCAGTTTCAGTGAAAGACTTAATGCAATCATACTCATAGTTTATACCTGGTTCTTTACCGTGTCGTTATCCCAATCTTCGGTATTGCTTTGAATTGTTTCAAGAAGATCCCACTTAGATTTGACCTCCTTACTTGTGAAGGATCCCTCTAAACAGGTATCTAAATAGTCCTTGTAATATCTTGAAAGCCTTGCATAAAAATTATTAATAACAATATTACTAGGGAGCTCATGAATGGGACATTTGAGCATTAGTGACTTCAATCTCCCCCATGCTTGGGCAATACTTTCTCCATCATGCGGATGAAAATTATAAATGTAATTCCTATCTTTATGAATTTCATGAGGAGGATAAAATTTAGAGAAAAAGAGAGATTCAAGTTCCTTCCACTCCAAATGATGAGGATCATCTAGTAGCTCATACCACTCCCTTGCTTTGCCCTTAAGTGATAAAGGGAATAGCTTCCTCTTAACTTGGTTCATTGAAATACCTGCACACTTGAACAACTCGCATAATTCGTGTATAAAGAGTAAATGATCACCAGGATGGATAGTTCCATCTCCAAAATAACCGTTATTCATAACACGTTCAACAATTTTTATAGGTATTTTAAAAAGGATGCTTTCAGTACGTGGATTTAAAATATCACAAGTATCATTAGAATTAACACATGTATGAGATAAAGTATCATTAGAGCAAACTTTCTTCTTTAAACCTGGGGAACTAAAAAGATCATTTCCATAAAAACTAACTTCTCCAAGCTTAGACGTTTCCATAGCAATAGTAACAAAGGTGTTCAAAAGATTCATACTAATAACATTGCTATTAGCATGCAAAGAAAGTTCCATGGGTTTTTTAATTTTCTTATCAGACCATTCATGTTCTACCTTAGGAAAAATACTAAAAAGCTCACTAATTTTGTTGTTGTTTTCCATTAAGCCTAATTAGTGAAAATAAAAACAAGAAACAAAAAGATATAATTGCAGAATCTAAAGGAAATAACTTCGAGCACTCACACAGTAGCAACAGTACTAGAAGATAGCTTAGTAGCCAGAAGATGTGAGTACCTTTTACCTTACCTCCCCGACAACGGCGCTAGAAAAATAGCTTGATGTCTACGCACTTCTATTCTTGTAGATAGTTGTTGAGCCTCCAAGTGCAAAGGTTTGTAGAACAGTAGCAAGTTTCCCTTAAGTGGATCACCCAAGGTTTATCAAACTCAGGGAGGAAGTGGTCAAAGGTATCCCTCTCAAGCAACCCTGCAATCAAGATACAAGAAGTCTCTTGTGTCCCCAACACACCCAATACACTTGTCAGATGTATAGGTGCACTAGTTCGGCGAAGAGATAGTGAAATACAAGTGGTATGGATAAATATAAGTGGTAATAGTGCCAGAAAATAGCTTGACGGGTAGGAAGAGACTAAAGGCAATCTAAAATAAAGATGGAAGCAAGCAAATATGTAACAGATCTAGTTGCCAATGGTATTTCAATGCTTAGAAACCAGGCCTAGGGATCATACTTTCACTAGTGAACACTCTCATATAAATATCATCTCTTTATGATACTACTCTGAACTACTCTCCGGTTGGACACTCTAATCCATGGTAGGGCTATAACAGCACACCTCAAAGTCCGCTTTCCCCATCTAGATAACCCCACACTGTCACCTTGAGCTCTAGATGGTTCCAACAAACAACACAATTTCATAGAAACATCCAACTCCAAATATAACTCATAACAAGTATTCGTAATCTCTAGCCTAAGTGCCACCATGGTGTACACGCTGTCACTTTCACACACATGGGGAGAGCAGAGATCTGTTAAAGTACTTGAGTAGCAAAGTAGATCTACTTGATTACAAAGCTCATGATCACAATATGATCATGCATAGAGAGAGACATGAACACATAGCTACCGGTAGAACCCTTAGCCTTGAGAGAGAACTACTCCCTCCTCACCATGGAAGTCAGCAACGGTGATGGAGATGGTGGTGGAGATCGATGGAGATGGCTCCGGGGGCACTTCCCTGTCCCGGCAGGGTGCCGGAATAGAGACTTCTGTCCCCCGAATCTCCTTTTCGGTGGCGACGGTGCTGCGGAACTTTTCGTGGAAATCTGATTTCCTACTTAGGGTTTTTGTCTCGGGAGGATTATACAGGCGAAGGGCCAAGGTCGGTGGAGTAGCAGGGGGCCCACACCACCCCCTGGCGCAGCCTGGACTAGCCTGCGCCACCAGGTGGTGTGGCCGGCCCTGGTCCCTCTCTGTCTCGTCTTCTGGCTCCATGAGTCTTCCGGTAAAATATTGACTTTGGCTTTTGTCCCGTCCAATTCCGAGAATATTCATTTTCTGGCTTTTCTGGAACCAAAAACAGCAGAAAACAGGCAACTGGCACTGTGGCATCTTGTTAATAGGTTAGTCCCAGAAAATGTGTAAAAATACTCCAAAGTGTGGACAAAACATAAGAAAGTAGATATAAAACAAGCATGGAACATCAAAAATTATAGATACGTTTGCAACGTATGAGTAGCCGAGAGAAACAACTGGACTTTAATGGACATGGCAAGGTCTATGTTGGCTGAACTCAAGTCACCATACAATTTTTGGGCTGAAGCTATCGCCACTTCTTATCACTCATCAAACCGGCTTTATCTTCACAAGATCTTGGACAAAACACCATATGAGATACTTACCGATAAAAAGCCCAACATATCATATTTCCGGGTGTTCGGTTGTAAGTGTTTCTTTCTCATTAAAGGAGTTCATTTGTCTAAATTTTAGTCTAAGGATTTAGAAGGTATTTTTGTTTGTTCTGGTGCCGAATCCCACACTTATATAGTCTACAATAAGCTCTTCGGAACTATTGTAGAATCTTGTAGTGTGGTGTTCGAGAAAAATAATGGCTCCCATGTCGGGCAAGTTGATGCTTGTGATGCAGATGTTGAGATACCCCATGCCATAAGAAGAATGGGTGTGGGATTCTTAAGCCCCAGTGAGGAACCACTTATGGCGGATCGCGAAGGACAATGCTCTACTCAAGTAGAGCCCTCATCTACGCAAGCTCATCAAGCTCCACATGCTGGAGAAACCACTACACCAACACCTCATCCTGCTGAAGATCATCCATCTCCTAAAGCATATGGAAGATCTAGGCCGGATATTTCGGGTGAGGCCGGATTATCCGGTCCGACTACATCAAATACCAGGAACGAATAGAATGACTAGGAAGAAGAAGAAACTCCTAGGCCAGATTTTCCGGTTGACACCGGATTATCCGGCCCTACTCCAACTCATACCAGAACCATCCAAGATGATCAAGAAGTAGCAAGAACTCCCAGGCCATATTATCTAGCCCCTCCCTCGGCTGGATTATCTAGCCCTGAAGCTTCAGAATAGCAGCAGCCTCTTGTTATGGCTGCTGATCAAAATCAAGGGCAAGGTTCTTCATCTCCTATACTCGTTGAACAAGTTGTTGATCAAGATCAAGCTAGTGGTCTAGACGAAGACTCAAATGATGAAGAAATTCCTCCAAGAAATAACAAGATTATTGAAATCCATCGCAAAGCAAGTGCTAAAAGAAACCTCGAATTAAGAGGTCATACTGTAGATAAAGTTGTTGGCGATCTAAGAAGAAGGGTATCCAAAAGAAGAGAGCTTGCAAGCTTCAGTGATCATCAAGCTCATATATCTATGGTGGAACCCAAGAAGGTTTTTGAAGCACTTGAAGATCTAGATTAGGTGGTTGCTATGCATGAAGAACTCAATAATTTCGAGCGCAACAAGGTCTAGAAATTAGTAGAGAAGCCAAAGGATTGCCGCTATGTTATCAGCACCAAGTAGATCTTCAAGAACAAGCAAGATGAGAATGGAATTGTTGTAAGAAACAAGGAAATATTGGTAGCACAAGGTTTCTCTCAAGTGGAAGGCCTCAACTTTGGTGAAACTTATGCTCTCGTGGCTCACCTTGAGTCTATCCGTATCCTTCTTTCTTATGCATCTTGATGACCCACAAGTATAGGGGGTGTATCACAGTATTTTCGAGGGAAGTGAAACCCAATTTATTGATTCGACACAAGGGGAGCCAAAGAATATTTATAAGCCTTAACAACTGAGTTGTCAATTTAGTTGCACCCAGAAACAATCTTGCTCACAACAGTTTATCAGTAGCAACAGTTTTGTAGTAGGAATAGTAAAGTAGCAGCAGTAGTAAAGTAAAGACAGCAGTAACAATAGCAGTAAACAGTAGGATTCGAGTGCGGTAGGCATAGGGATGGATGGACGGGCGTTGCATGGACAAGACAATTCACATAGCAATCAGAACATAGGGCAATTTTAGATAAATAAGATAAAGTATCCAAGTACTAGATAATCCTAGGCATGTCTTCCATATATAGTCATACGTGCTCGCAATGAGAACTTGCACAACATCTTTTGTCCTGCCAGCCCGTTTGCAGCGGGGCCTCAAGGGAACTACTAGCAATTAAGGTGCTCCTTTTAATAGAGCACCAGAGCAAAGCATTAACACTCCGTGAACACATGTGATCCTCACATCAAAGCCATTCCCTCTGGTTATCCTGATTTCTGTCACTTCAGGGCCATTGGTTCCGGACAACAACGTGTGTATACAACTTGAAGGTAAGACCATAAACAATACTATCATAATGAATCAATAACATGTTCAGATCTGAAATCATGGCACTCGGGCCCTAGTGTCAAGCATTAAGCATAACAAGTCACAACAAAGTCATAAAGGACTAATAAAAGATACTAGGCACCATGCCCTAACAATCTGATGCCATTACATGAACGATCTCATCCAATCCCTACCATCCCCATAGCCTATAGTGGGGGATTACTCACTCATAGATGGGGGAAACATGGATGGTCGATGGAGAAGCGATGGTGATGATGATGGCGATGATCTCCTCCAATTCCCCGTCCCGGAAGCGGGTGCCAGAACAGAGTTTCTGGTGCTGTTTTGTGGAATCTGCTGGTGGCGGCGGAGTGGAACTCCTTCTAGAAAAACGTTGAATCCCCCAGAGTTGTTAGGTCAGAAGGCTTCTTATAGGCGAAGAGGGAGACTGAGGGGTAGTATGGGGCGGCTAGGCCCAGCCCGTGGGGCCAGGTGGTGTGCCTGGGCCCTATCCCCCCTCCATCTCGTATTATGGCTCCTGAAGTCTTCTGGTGAAATAGGATTTTCTGCATATTTTCCGGGATTTTTCCTGATAGTTGATTTTCTGCACAAAAAGTAGACACCAAGGCAATTATGCTAAAAACAGCGTCAGTCCGCGTTAGTTGCATACAAATCACACAAGTTTAGAGAAGAAACAATAGCAAAAGTGTTCGGGAAAGTAGATACGTTTTTGACGTATCACATCTCATCACAACTTTAAATTACAACAAATGGATGTTAAGAGTGCGTTTCTTAATGGTCCTCTACATGAGTTGGTATATGTGAAGCAACCCCCGGGATTCGAGGACCCCAACTTCCCAAACCCTGTCTACAAAATCGATAAGGCGCTCTATGGCCTTAAACAAGCCCCACGTGCATGGTATGAGCATCTTAAAGAGCTTTTGTTAGACCGTGGCTTCGAGGTTGGGCAGATCGATCCCACCATTTTTACTAAGGTTAAGGGGGAGCTCTTCGTATGCCAATTATATGTAGATGACATTATATTTGGCTCTACTAATAAATCTTTTAATGATGAATTTTCAAATCTTATGACTGACAGGTTCAAGATGTCCATGATGGGGGAATTATGGTTCTTTCTTGAATTTGAGATCAAGCAACTTAGAGAAGGAACCTTCATTAATCAATCAAAATACATCCAAGACATTCTCAAGAGGGTCAAGATGACGGATCTCAATGGTGTCGCCACACTGATGCAAACTAAATGCCATCTTCAACTCAATCCCAATGGTAAAGATGTAGACCAAAAGGTATACCGGTCCATGATCGGCTCTCTCCTTTACCTCTACGCATCTAGACCCGATATTGTGTTGAGTGTAGGTGTGTGTGCAAGGTATCAAGCAACTCCTAAAGAAAGCCACTTAGTGGCGGTCAAGAGAATCTTCCGATATTTGGTTCATTCCCCTAATTTTGGTTTATGGTATCCCAAGGGCTCAAATTTCTCTCTATGTTGTTATACGGATTCATATTGGGCTGGTGACAAGGATGATAGGAAATCAACTTCTGGAGCTTGTTAGTTCTTGGGAAGGTCTTTAGTATGTTGGTCTTCAAAGAAACATAATTGTATATCTCTCTCCACTCCCGAAGTTGAATATGTGGCTACAACAAGTGCATGTACTCAGTTGTTATGGATGAGGCAAACTTTAAAGGAATACGGTGTCAATTGTGACAAAGTGCCTCTTTTATGTGATAATGAAAGTGCAATCAAAATTGCGTACAATCTGGTGCAGCATACAAGGACAAAACATATTGAGATTCACAATCATTTTTTCGGGATCATGTTGCTCGTGATGATATTGATATATCCTTTGTGAGCACGAAGAACCAACTTGCTCATATTTTCACGAAGCCACTTGATGAAGCAAGATTATGTTATCTGAGGAATGAGCTAAATATCGTGGATTCAAGGATCTTGTCTTGATTACCCTTGCATACTCACTTATATATCTTCCTTTATTTGGTTTAGGTGTGGACATGGATATAGGGGGAGTGTAGTCCTAATTGATTGGGCTAACCCTCCCCTCATAATGCCTAAATCAAGAAAAATCACTTCTCTTAATATCATTATGTGATATGTGAGTTCTTTGATGAGTATTGGTCATGAACTCAAGATATATTCGCGGTGTCATACCATTACACTCCAACATGGTGGCTTCGGCCACCGCCCTCTTCCGTGAGAAGAGTTGGTTCCTTATGGATCTTTTTGGTTTTTCATGCATATCTTTTGTTCTTCTGGAAAACACACCCAAATTTTTTGGATTTTATTTGATTTGACCCTTGCAATCTTGGGTGTGTAGTACCATCCCAATTTGGTTGTCTAAACTGAAGCCTTCTCCTATCCCCAAGCCATCTATTCTTGCACACAAGTCTTTTTGATCACTTGCGAGGGTGTTGTTTGAGGTTGCTGGCCTGAATCTGTGTTTACAAAAAAATTTAGAGAGGGTCAGATTATCCACCCCTAGTGGGAGCTGGATAATCTAGCCCGGGTGGTTTTGTCTACTTAGGCTAGGGCAACGGGGGAAGGGCTCAAACCGATAAGATCTTCCACCCCGCCTGCCTACCTCCTCCCTAGATGCTGCCGGCCACCTCCACCCTACCCGGAGTCATTCTGACTGCCGAATACTCCGGGCCCTCCTCGGATTTTCTTCCCAGCACCTCTAGGTACCTTCTCCTCCGACTTCTTCTTCCAGTGAGTGAGGGTAACTCCCCCATTCTTCTCCCTTGTATGGAAGTTGTTGTTTTTGGTGGAAACTCGATTTAGAGGCTACCCTCTGTCTTCTATGCATGCTAGGAATCATAGCATAGCAACCCTTTTGCCCGATCTACTTTGGTACTATGAATCTGTGGCTGTTCAAAAAAATTGCCATGGCCAGATTATCCACCCCTAGCAAGGCCAGATTATCTAGCCCGGAAGGTCTGCCCCTAGTTTAGGTTTTCATAGTTTCTAGTATCTGATGGATTTATCTTATGGATTGTTTTTCTACCATTCTTAGCATCCCTCCTAGACTTGTGTGTGTGCTTATCCCCTTGCTATCCATATTATTCTTTTCGTAGGTGGTTTAAGTGCTCCTAATACATACAAGCAACGTCCCCGTGGTTGTTATTTCAGGACCGACAGAGAAGGTGGTCTTGGGGACGATGTTGAATTAAGGGGGCGGTAAAGAGAGGCTGATAGGATGGCTGAACATGCTAAGAAAGCAAAGAGGACCACTAAAAGGAAGGGCAAACAGCCCCAGGTCAACTACAAGAATATGGATATCCTTGATTACTCCTCCATTCATCACCGTGACTTATATGTTGATGGTGATAGTGAGGACAATGACTTTTGGTCAACCCACTTCAAGAGTATTCATGATGATATTTACTCCTCTCTAAAAATCTGCCCCATGCGACATCTAGCTATGATTGAGGCCAATTCAAAGCCAAGACTTGTTGTGGCTTTGGCTGTGACTGAGAGGATGGGGATGCACACTCTGATGACTCTGCAATGCAACTATGATACCTCTATGGTGAAGTAGTTCTTATCAACCCTTGTGATCTGTGGAGATGAGCTCTGCACAATGAAGTGGATGACCGGTACCACTCTCATTCAGTCCGATTTCCACATCTTTGGTCAGGTGCTTAGTTACCCCTTCCATGGTCGTGATATTCCCTGTGGTCATCACATTATCACTCCTATCTGAAGGAGATATGCCCAAGAGGCAAATAATAAATAGATTTTTATTGTCATATCTCAATTAGTTTATAATAGTTTCATATTGTGCTATAACTGTGCCAAGTAGAAACATTGGTACATGTGTGGTATGAAACAACAAAATCCCTAGCAGCCTCTATTCATACTAGTTCGTCGGTCATGAAGATGATCTGGGTTTCAAGATCATGGGCATTTATGCCGACTGACAACGAGATCATATCATTGGAGAGTGATGTGATTGGACATTCCTCGAAGAATTGCAACACGATCAAGTCATATAGTTCATCGTTGCAACAGCTATACCTAGACTCCTTCTCCTTAGACCGTGAGATGATATTAATCACAGTCTCCTGAGAGTGCTTAGATAGCATCAAGCGCCACTTGGTAATACAGTGGTTATAAAGGTGTGTTTAGGTACTCAAAGGAACTATAGAGGCAATATATGTCAAGAGCAGGATTTGTTCACCCACATGACGGGTAAAGATACATACGGCCGGCTTGGTGAGATCACATCCATAAATGTTGCAACATGTGACTAGGTCACGGGGATGTAATATCACGGTAACAAGAGAACATAACTTGTTGTGAATGAGATTGAACAAGCTATGGGATACCAATGATCGGATCTCGGACAAGTTGTAACGAGAAACAAAAGGAAGAGGATGCTACATTTAGCGATTCAAACGACATTGTCATCAGGAATGCATAGGGGTCACATGGACATCCCTGGTCCCTCTGTTGATCATTGATACAGATCATGTCTAGATCATTCCCGAGCTGTGAGAGGATACACTTAAGGGTACGATGAGAGCGACCATTTGTAAGACAGAATCACAGTAGAGAAAGAGAGAGAAAGCCGAAATCGTTCCGCAGAGAGATCCGAAGTTGTTCGAAGAAAGAATAAAGGAAAAGATCGGAAAAGTGTTTTCGGATAAATGGGAATTTAAATATATATTTATTATATGTTAATTGTGAATTAATATATTATAAATACTATTTATACTAAGATTTATAAAGACAACCTTTTTATTAGGCCAAATCCCGGAGGGAAAAGGCCTAGAAATAAAACTGCAGAAAAAGGAAATGGAAAAAGAAAACAGCTAGCCCAAGTGGGCGGCGGATAACAGCCGCCGCACTGGGCGGCATGCAGCTTGGTGCCGTGCGGGGGCAGGCCGTAGCCGCTAGCCTCCACCCGGGCCTGCTCGACCCGGCCCACGCGAGCGCGCGTGGAGCTGGCGCAGCGGGCGGACCGAGCTGGCGAGCTGGGCCGTCGGGGCAAGCCGGCCAACCTAGGCTCTGCCTCGCCAGGCCACCTCGCGAGAGCACGAGATGGGCTGCCGGGGGCAAAGGCACACCCGGCCGCTGGCTGCCGTCGCCTGTGGGCTGGCTTGGCGACGGGCTAAGCTGCAGTTGGCCCTCTTGGTCGCTGCGGGCTGCTGTGTTGGGCCCTTGTGGCCCAGCCAGATGGGGTGCCTCTTTTTGCCTATTTTCCTAGACTATTAGTCCCACATGGGGCACCTAATGGAGAGGGCACGCCCCCCTCCTCCTATATAAGGGGGTGCCCATGGGAGGACTAAAGAACCAATTTTTGAGAAGTCCTTTGGTTGACTTTATCCCTCTCTCTCTATACCTTGTGACCATGGCCCCAAGTCTGGGTTGTGCGATCGAGGCACACCTGCAGTACGCTGCTGCGATGCAGGGATTCCTAGCCGGATATCAACTTTCGCACTCCCGGCGGGATCGGGGAGCCGGAGGTCTCATCGTGCACCGGATGTGTACGAAGACACGAGGCGCAACACTTGGGGCGCTTAAATGTCGTGAGCCGGAGCTGTTGCACGATGTAGATCAAGAAGGATCAAGGGGTGACTTGCGAGGAGCTTCGCAACCTTGAGGTCGGCTTCAAGTATGACTACTTCAACCACGTTCCCCGTGGAACAATAACTGCGTACGGTCTACAAGGGTATGTATTCTCTATGCATTGACTGTTACTGCATTACTACATAGATAGATCCTAGGTAGTTTTTGGGGTTACATCATAGGATTTTTTTTGTTTTCTGCTGCGATCCCCATCAGTGGTATCAGAGCCGATCTATGTGTAGGAGTGCTGTACGGCTAGTACGCACATGTATTGTGCGGGCATTGATCCCTTAGTTGTTACCCTCTAACGTGTACTTGTTTATATCGCGGTACTGTTTGATAAAGCGGCCCGGACCGACCTGACGTGTATTCGTACGCGAGACTGGTTCCACGCTCAACATACAACTTGTATCGTATAAGTGGCTAGTGGGTGTCTGTCTCTCATTCAATAGTTTATATAGCATTTACAATGGAGGGCCCCAGAAGGGGTGTAGTAGAGACAAATGTCGTATCCGTGTTGTGGTTGGAAAGTTTGTAGATTAGAAACGGTTCTAGTGCGAAAGCCCTAACAACCACGTAAAACTTGCAATAGATAAAGTAGAGGCGTCTAACTTTATTTTGCAGGGGGCATGTGATTATGATATGGCATTGGTCATTACAAAGGTAAAGTAATTTACTTTTCTATTACTAAGTAGTATAGTAATAGTCATCATTCCGATGAACGACCTGGTGGAGGCGTCGTGGACTTGGCGTCAAACCAAGGGCAAGATGGAGATCATGTTGGAGCACTCGATGGAGATCAAGGCACAAGAAGAAGCACCATATCATATCACATTATACATATGATGTTGATACCTGTTTTACATCTTATTGTGTGCTAGTTTTTAGATACTCAACGGTAGCAAATAAGATAATCCCTATTTAATTCCAATGTTCCGTGTTCCCCTTGTGTGTGCACCACCAAGAAAGTTCTTCCTTATGAGGCCGGCCATGATGATCAGGGGTGAGACATATCATCGTTCGCATATAGTGGGTGTAAGACATGTTGCACAGCCAATACACACAAGTTAGATTTGGTGAGCCTATCATGTACAGGCATGGCCTCGGAACACAAGAGATCGAAAGATCGAGCATGAGTCACATGGATGATGTGACTGGCATTAGGGAATGTCTACCTTTGTTACTGCACTGATGGCCGTGATGATCGGGGGAGGTGCATAGGATAGGGATCATGTGATCACTAAAATCATCCATGAGATGACATTTTTAGTGGAGACCAATTATAAATTGATCTCTTATTATGAACTTCGTCTAGATGTCTGTTTGCAAATATCTTAGTAGATATTAGCATATCCCATTGAGGTCCTTTGTGACCATGGGAATATATTGCTTAATATGGAACTTAGAAAAAGGGTCCAACTTCATAGATTAATACCCATGCCTGAGGGATATCCTCGTAAAAGGTGATCTTCTCTTCTTGATAGAATAACCACTAGGAGATAATTCGATGACTCTGGAATGTTTGGAAAAACACTTAGCAATCTTGCATTAGAGTTGAGAACTCTTGGAAGGGCTTGATTGCAAATGGAGGTCATGGATGAAAAGGTATATGTTAGATATACAAAATTATAAATGTGGTTTTTGCAAAACTCATTGCAGTTTGCAAAGTATTTGATTGTTGTCCCGTTTTGTAAAAACAGGAGGATCTGCTTGAGAATTGCTGGTTTTGAGGCAACGCGACTTGATGACGGCAAGCAAAATAGTTGATGGCCGACATCACCACTTCCCTCAAAGTTTTTCATTTGGATTAGTGGACTTGAATATAAATTTGTAATCCTTGTATGTGTGTGATACGTCCATTTTGCATCACTATTCTATGTCTTAATTCCCTATTATTCATTGATATATTTCGTATTGAGAGGTGATACTTATGTTATTTCATCTATTTTTACATGGTTGATGACTTTTGGAGCATGGACCGCTGCAGTCAGGATTCTGATGGAAAAGGTGCTGTTTGGAGGCAAAATTCGCGAAGATCAGAAAATCCGGGAAAATATACGGAAAATCCTATTTTTCCAGAATACTAAGGATGCCAGAAGATGGAGTGGAGGTGGGCCACAAGGGGCCCACACCACCCCATGGTGCGGGCAGGCCTAGGCCACGCCTGGAGGTGGTGTGGCCGCCCTGGCCCACTCCATCCTCTCCCCTCTGGCGTATATCATCCCCACGAAACCCTAAGACTCGGGGAGCAACCACAGAAAGATTCCGCCGCCTCTGCGGGGCAGAAAACATCGAGAGAGAAACATCTCTCTAGCAGACAGATTTCTGCCAGGGGAATTCCTTCTCGGAGAGGGGAGATCGTCGCCATCAACACCACCATCAAGCTGGACTTCATCGGGATCATCATCATCATCACCACCATCATCACCATCAGCACCCTCATCACCATCTCCATATTGCTGCAACAATTGCGTTGAATCTTGCATAGTTCATAGGGCAAACTTTCCCAATGTTGGTTACTCCTTGTAGTTGATGCTATTGAGTGAAGCATTGAATTATTGTTTATGTTCAGATTGTTATACATCATTATTCCATCTCTGATCATGATCCATATGATGTCTTGTGAGTAGTTTGTTTTGTTCTTGAAGACATGGGAGAAGTCTTGTTGTTAGTAGTGGAGTTGTGTTGAGAAAGATTCAATAGATTGTTATTTAAATTATGGTGTACTTATTCTAGTGGTGTCATGTGAACGTCGACTACATGACACTTCACCTATATGGGCCTAGGGGAATGCATTGTGTATTTGGCTACTAATCGTAGGGGTTGCCGGAGTGATAGAAACCTAAACCCCCGTTAGGAAACCATTGCACAAGGGACGTAAGGGTCTTAGAGTTTAAAGTTGTGGTTTGGTTTCTACCTTAATTACGTTCTTGTACTTACGGATGTTGGCAAGGGGTATAATAACAAGTATGTATTAGTCTTGGATGGGGCGGTACATTAGCACAGGTTCACCCACAACACTTAGCAAGCTAGAGAAGATTAATCAGCTATATGAAGCGAAATCACTTGACAGTCTTCCCATGTGTCCTCGAGAACATTTGGTCATCTTAAGAAATACAACCGGCTTGTCCTTTGCTGCATAAAGGATTGGGCCACTTTCTGCATTTATTCCTACTTTCTTTTATTTACTCGTACTTTGTTTACTTGCTTTATCAAAAACCCCTAAAAATCCGTTTGCTAAGTATTTGCAGAGAATTCCTGATCCATACCACTAGCCAACACCTTCTTCTCCTCGTTGGGTTCGACACTCTTACTTATCGAAAATACTGCGATACACCCCCTATACTTGTGGGTCATCAAGACTATTTTCCGGCGCCGTTGCCGGGGAGTGAAGCGCTATTGGAGAGTGGAACTGGTAAAGGAAACTTCTACTGTGAGTAGTGTTTACTTCTACTAGTTGCTTTATTTTCTTTATGGATAATTCGCTGAGTTTCTTATTTGTTAATGCTACTACCACTGCTAAGGTAGTAGATAATCCACCACCTGCTGAGAATGATGTCTTCAAAATACCTACAAGAATTATTGATCGTGTTATGGATAACTACTATGTTGGGGATGGAACTGTCCATCCCGGTGATCATTTACTCTTTATACACGAATTATGCGGGTTGTTCAAGTGTGCAGGTATTACTACAGATCAAGTTAAGAATAAGTTATTTTCATTATCACTGAAAGGGAGAGATGAGGAATGGTATAAGCTGCTGAAGAATGGTCAAGCTCTGGAATGGGAGGAAATAGTGCCTCTCTTTTATTCAAAGTTTTATCCTCCTAGTGAGATTCATAAAGAACGAAATCAAATATACAATTTTTGGCCGCTTGATGGAGAGAGTACAGCTCAAGCTTGGGGGAGATTGAAGTTACTAATTCTCAAATGTCCCATTCATGAGCTCCCCAACAATATTATTATCAATAACTTTTATGCAAGGCTCCCTCTACATGATAATGATTTATTGGATGCTTCTTGTGCTGGATCATTCACTCGTATGGAAGAAGAAGCTAAATGGGATCTTCTAGACCGTATTCAAGACAATGCTGAAGCTTGGGAGAATGACAAAGGTAGAAAGTCAGGTATAAATTATGATTATGAATGCATTGAATATTTTATGGGAACTGATGACTTTCAAAATATTAAAAATGCTTATGGTCTAGACTCACAAGCTATTGCTTCTTATTTTAAGGATTTTGCTTCTTACATTTAAGTGCCTAAAAAGAAGTGGAATAAGTATCATGAACCTTATAAAGATGTTGTTAAGAGTGTTCCTGCAAGAATTACTGAAGTTTATACTACTAATCATGTCTTACCTGAGCCTTACATCGAGAAAATGCCTTTTCCAGTTAAGGTAAAGGAACATTCTATGATAGCTAGTATGGTTAATGAAAGTATGAGTAAAGCTATTGAACCTGAAATGGTTAATGAACCTATAATAGCAAGTGTGAAAGACTTTGTCACTAAATATGAAAAAGAGGGACACACTATCCTTTGTAAGGATACCTCTAATATTGTTTCACAAAGTAGTGTTATGAGAGCTAGTATTCCTGTGTTTTCTGTTAGGATAAGTGATCATTGCTATGACGGTCCTTGTGATAGCTATATTGTTAAGTTCATGCATTATACTGAAAGCTAATATGAGAGAGGGATAAGTGTTCTTATGTATCTCAATAATATCAAGTTTCCTCGTTTTATGCTGAAAGTTTTTATGTTGCACTTCTTTGGTTTCAATAACTTGTTTGCTTACAAAATCCCCTTGCATAGGAAGTGGGTTAGACTTAAATGTGTGTGTGTTTTTGCTTCTTAATGCTCTCTTTCACTTCAATTCATATCCCTATGAGAGCTTCTTCAAAATTATCATGCCCATCTTAATGGCTATAAAGAAAGAGCTTTATGGGAGACAAGCCAATTTGTTTTTTATTTCAGTTTGGTTTTGTTTATTTGAGTCTTGGAAGTTATTACTTCGGTAATAACCGCTCCTTATCCGTTTTGTTTGGTTTTTGTGTCAAGATCAACCTCTAATGAGAGAGAAGTAAGATTTGGGTAAGTTGCTGTCCCGAAACAGATTTTTATGCTTCACCGTAAAGATTCGTTAGAGACCTCTGTCTGTCGGATTGAGATGTAATTTTTTGTGATTCTGACCCAGGTTGTTATTTAACTTTCGTTGGTTTTGCACTTTTTGATTTGAGCAACATAAGATTTTCGAAAAAATTGATCTTTACCTGCTGGTCTGTTTTGACAGATTTTGCCAATCTTGCATTCTTTTTGGGTTTTCAGAAGGAGTTGCTACAATAGCTTTTGTTTTGATGGTTTTCAGTTGAAGTTAAACTCAAAAGGTTTGATCACTTCACTTATACTAATGTTGCTAATGAGAACTGTGTGAAGTTTTGTGTGAAAGAAATTTATAGGAAGTGGAGATAATGGTGTAATAAGGAAGAGGAGGGTTTTATGACTCAAGTAATAAGCGTATGAAGATGAAGATATCAATGATATTCAAGTGATGACTCCGGAAGAATCTACTAGATACCAAATTCAGAGACCTTCAGAGTCTGTTTTCAAATAGGTAACAGTTCTGGTAAGAAAAGTTTCGCGAAAATACAATCCAACAATATTTTTACAGTTTTCAGTTAATAAGGAAAGTTTCGAAGCGAAAAAGGGACGGAACCGGAGCCGGGGTGGCCCACACCACCCCATGGCGCGGGCCCACCCCTAGCCGTGCCACCAGGTGGTGAGGCCACCCAGGACTCCGCCCCCGACTCGTTTTCTCCCAGTACCTTCCTTTTGATATGAAACTTCGTAATATATAACCCCTGGATCCCCCGAGGTCCGTATATCGTATTTTCGTCGTGTTTTTATTTCGACATGTTTCTGCCAGGCCATACTCTTTGAAGGTTTAGAAGCACAATTGTGTCTACCAAGGATAAAGGGAAGGAGCCTATGGAGGAAGACCTCCAAGACCCCGGGAAGGAGAAGGAGATCAATAGTGAAGGTGAAGAGGAGCAAGGCCAACACCCGCACACCGGCACTACCATTGCAAGCATTGGAGTGGTGGAAAATCTATCCATTGGAGGGAAGCCTCCTCATCACCGTTCAGATCCCTGGTCACTTCCTCCACGCACCAAGAATCCTTTCCATACCCTTATCCATGAGCATCAATTCCAGAATTTGCCCAAGGGGAAATTACCCTCCAATTGGGATTTGCCTCGTTCTAGCCATGCAGGAAAAGAAGACTTCAAGGAGGAAGAGTGGGGAAAGAATAGCAAGAGCTGGAATTCTCAACACGACATGATCATGAGCCGCATTGAGCAAAATTCACAGCTGATTCGTAATCTCACCTTCGAGATTGAGTACTTGGGGAAACTGATCAGAGAGCTCATCGAGAGGATACCACCACCACCTAAGGAGTAACTCGTCATCAGGTTTGGCATCCCCTTGGTTTGTTCCAAGCTTGGCGGAGTGCCGCGGTATCACATCACTATCTTCTATCTTTTTACCTTTTTTAGTAGAGTCATATCATGAATAGAGGAGTTATTATGTAGTATGGTTTGCATTATGGAAGTGTCCCCTCTCTTGTTATATGTGTATCCCTTGGTGTGAGTTACCTTTATGGAATATTAACGAGAAGTTCTATCATTCACCCTTTTGCATAGCTTATATTAGTTTTCAATTCGTGGTTATATGATTGATCTTGTTGTTAGTATTGGTATCACTTTGGGATCATTGAGTTAATTTAATTGGCTTTGGCAAACCTGGCTGGGTCAGTAGAAACACCTTTTTGAGAGTTGAAAAGAAAAAGATAGAAGTACTCTAGAGAAAAATAATTTCATCATGTTTCTTTCTAGATTTGCCCATAAGTCTAGTATTCTCTAGTTAAGATCTTTTGTGCTTCCAAGGAAGATTGCATGTTTGTCTTTATCATTTGTATGTTTGGTTGTTTCCTTCAACTCTTGTACTTGCTACCCAGCCTTGCTAGCCAAAAACCTGTACTGAGAGGGAATTCTTCTCGTGCATCCATCTCCTTTAAACCAAAACATTTGCCATTTGTGTCCACCATACCTACCTAGTAGCATTATTTCTATTCCAAGTAAATTCTTGTTTTTTCTACCTCTCAAATTAAACTTGTTATGTGAAAATTAGTGATTAAATCTCTCACGAACTTGATGGCACACTTTACTTTCTTGCACTTAATAAACTTGAACCATTGTGCTCACCTATGTTGCGTATATGCTTGCGCTTTGTAAGTTGTGAATTAGCAGAACCATCTTTGTCATGGGGAACGCTTTCAACATTGCAATAATTGTGTACCAAGTTGATATCATGTTCTTTTGTCTATGGATATCGGTGTGAAATGAAAGGGAGCTTGTAAGTCCATGGAGTTATGCATATGTGTTAGAGAAACGCTGGTGCTGGTTCAATCCATGCTGACATGGTGGAAACCTGCAGCGTAACCATAACGAGTATCTATGAAGCATTCTTCTTATAAAAAAAGAGATAGAGATTGAGAAAAAAGAGAAAAATAAAAAAAAGAGATATTATGAAAAGAGGAAAGAGAGAAATAAGCACCATATTCCCATGGTAAATAAGAAGATTCCTGAGATACTTGTTGTCTTCTTGCCTTGTCATTTTGATATGGGGATTCTTCCGTATCATCGGGCAAGGGGTACCCCGTTGGCGGTTCTCAATGATACACATATGCTTACGATGATAAGAACTTACCGGTGACTAAACTTGAGTAGCATCAGGAGCGGCCCTCGTATTCAAGGGACATGAGATTCTCAACTTACAACTTATCAATGCATATCCTCATTTTTGATCACTTTAACCTTAATCACCTAAAGATGCCTATGATAGGGGCAATGAGAGCTGAAAGCTAGTAAGTATCATAATTTTTGGGAGCTCTTTATGAGACTTGCAATCCCTGCTTCCCTCTTTGAAGGGCCTTTCTTTTACTTTGTAGTTGAGACTTGCAATCCCTGCTTCCCTCTTTAAACCTATTCCCTTCTATCTCAGCAAGTATTTTGAGTTGACGTGTTTCATTCATTCATATGGTGATTTATTCAATCATGTTTCTTATGTTCCTTGTTTTGCACATTGCTCTTATCCTGATGTTTACTACTTTGAAAGCTTTCATTGAAAAACCAGCTATTTGTGAACTCCAGCGAATTATCAACTATTCTTCGATCAAGAGCTAAGTTTGCCATTACCAATTATGATTCACTTTATGTATCTTTATTGTGTTTTCTTTACTCACTACAAGTTGAGTTATATAATAGTGAGTTTTCTTCTACTATGATCTATGTATTTGATGAGTGTGATGCTTCTTGTCCGTATTCTTTTATCGACTCTTCACTCCATAAACCTGAGGTCATGTTTATTGAGCTCAGTTTTGCTCGGGGACAAGCGAAGTCTAAGCTTGGGGGGAAGTTGATACGTCCATTTTGCATCACTATTCTATGTCTTAATTCGCTATTATTCATTGATATATTTCGTATTGAGAGGTTATACTTATGTTATTTCATCTATTTTTGCATGGTTGATGACTTTCGGAGCATGGACCACTGCAGTCAGGATTCTGATGGAAAAGGTGCTATTTGGAGGCAAAATTCGTGAAGATCAGAAAATCCGGAAAAATATACGGAAAATCCTATTTTTCCAGAAGACTAAGGATGCCACAAGATGGAGTGGAGGTGGGCCACAGGGGGCCCAGACCACCCCATGGTGCGGGTAGGCCTAGGCCGCGCCTGGAGGTGGTGTGGCTGCCCTGGCCCACTCCACCTCTCCCCTCTGGCGTATATCATCCCCACGAAACCCTAAGACTCGGGGAGCGACCACAGAAAGATTCCGCCGCCTCTGCGGGGCGGAAAACATCGAGAGAGAAAGATCTCTTCGGCAGACAGATTTCTGCTCGGGGAATTCCTTCCCAGAGAGGGGAGATCGTCGCCATTAACACCACCATCAAGCTAGACTTCATCGGGATCATCATCATCATCACCACCATCATCACCATTAGCACCCTCATGACCATCTCCATATTGCTGTAACAATTGCATTGAATCTTGCATAGTTCATAGGGAAAACTTTCCTGGTGTTGATTACTCCTTGTAGTTGATGCTATTGAGTGAACCATTGAATTATTGTTTGTGTTCAGATTATTATACATCATTATTCCATCTCTGATCATGATCCATATGATGTCTTGTGAGTAGTTCGTTTTGTTCTTGAGGACATGGGAGAAGTCTTGTTGTTTATAGTGGAGTTGTGTTGAGAAAGATTCAATAGATTGTTATTTAAGTTGTGGTGTACTTCTTCTAGTGGTGTCATGTGAACGTTGACTATATGACACTTCACCTATATGGGCCTAGGGGAATGCATTGTGTATTTGGCTACTAATCGTAGGGGCTACCAGAGTGACAGAAACCTGAACCCCTGTTAGGAAACCATTGCACAAGGGACGTAAGGGTCTTAGAGTTTAAAGTTGTGGTTAGGTTTCTACCTTAATTACTTTATTGTACTTACGGATGTTTGCAAGGGGTATAATCACAAGTATGTATTAGTCTTGGATGGGGCGGTACATTAGCACAGGTTCACCCACACAACACTTAGCAAGCTAGAGAAGATTAATCAGCTATATGAAGCGAAAGCACTTGACAGTCTTCCCATGTGTCCTCAAGAACGTTTGGTCATCTTAAGAAATACAACCGGCTTGTCCTTTTCTGCATAAAGGATTGGGCCACTTGCTGCATTTATTCCTACTGTCTTTTATTTACTCGTACTTTGTTTACTTGCTTTATCAAAAACCCCTAAAAATCCGTTTACTAAGTATTTGTAGAGAATTCCTGATCCATACCACTAGCCAGCACCTTCTGCTCCTCGTTGGGTTCGACACTCTTACTTATCGAAAATACTGCGATACACCCCCTATACTTGTGGGTCATCAGTGTGTCTGGCTTTTGGCGAGACGATTATTCATATGAACAAGTTACAAGTCAGTTTGTACTATTCTTATGAACAATAACGTTGTGGTCACATTATGATTCAAACAAGTTATTCTCATCACTATGTTAATGATAATAGTCGAAACATTTATAAGAGGATTAGAATGCTAAAAGATATCCAAAGTTTAATAATGAAATGACACTACAGTTTAAGTAATTTTGGTTATTGCAGGTTCTTTATGAAAGATCGGGGTCCTAGATGCTTAATCTAGAGACTTTGCAAAACCATGCCTCTTGGGAAGAATGACTAAAACTCCGCATTCTGGTAAAACGGTGATATGCGAAGTAATGTTGAAACTTATACATAATGATGTATCGTATTTTCAACAAGTAGTGGAAATATTTATTCTGTACTTAAGTGAATAAGTGTATTTACTTAATGAAACAGGAAGTTTGAAATGATTTGAATTGTTCAAATGAGTTCATAACTAAATGGGATATTAAATTAACTGAATTAACAAGTCTCTTCGATTTGATCGACATGACTAAGGTATTCAAGTTAAGTTTAGCATAAAAGGAACTTGTGAAAGATGCTTCACAAATTATGATAATTGGATGAATTCAAACTTTGTTGAAATATCTAAACATCATAATCATTATGTATTAAGATACATATGGTATAGTATTATCTCTTATAGGGTTATAGTTGTCATTTAGAGTTAAAGATCGAAATAAACAAACACTCATTTGAAATACAAAGGAACATCCAAAAGATTCGTGGAAACAACACCATAAGTGTTATGGCACGTTCGGGTTTCTAGAGATTTTGACAAGTCGAACTCGTGGCGAATAAACAAGTCTTTGTAGAGCATTCTTAGGAATCTATGAATGCATCGTCCACAATGGGCAAACCAGTTGTTGTCCAAAGATGACGTGTCTTGATGAAGATACATGTGGAAGAAAGTAAAAGATCAAAATAAGGTATTTGACCTTACCTCTGGATTGTTGAGTGGCGCAGTGGAATTGTTTCGTGAATCACAACTCTACATATAGAGGAGAAACCAATGATAATGATCAGAAAGTTTTAGGGAATACTTTTACTAAAGAAAGTAGGATTTAACTATATATTCTACAAGTCTGTGGAATTATATTGTTGATTCACTTGTCATGTTTTGAACAAGACATACCTACAAAATACAAAGAAGAGTGATGGACCTAAGTACGAGAAATGAATGCTCGTTGAAATCTCGTTGGTGGAATTCTCGATTTGATGATGATCAAAGAATTTTGGAATGTCCAAGATTATGGAGAGGACCTAGATTTGAGTGGGAGCAAATGAGCTTGGCTAATTCATAATATGTTGCTGACATATTTTGAGTGGGAGCTAAGTGAAATCCGTGGATCTCAAACATGAATGTCATCTTTGAGTGGGAGCATGAGATCATTCTGGGATATGTGAACGACATATGTGAATCATATGATTGGTGTTAATAATATTTAAGTTAGATAAATAAGGATGAAGTTGAAGTTATTAAATAATAAGATCCATCAAGATAGATTGGTGAGTTTAATAAACACTAAATGTCAAATGCTTCTTGGACTTGATTCTGAAAGATGTTCAGAATGTCCTAAGCAAGATTCTGAAGAAGTTCAGAATGGAACAAGGTGAGAAAGTAGTTCTTACTATATGAAGCATTGAATTAGTATTGCAACTATGGTTGAACGAAAGAGATGCGTTGCATCTCATATGCCTCCGTCATAGGTTCTTCCATAAAACCATGTTGTATACTCGACATAATGTGACCCAAGGTTCTAGTTGATAGGACAAAGTCTTAACTATAAGAACATGTATTTAAGTGATTCCTGAGTTGATCACTGAACCAGAATTAAGTTTGTACATAAATGACAAGAAGCAATGTAAGTGGCATAGATGCATTTCATGCACTAGGATCTACATAGATATAGAAGTATAAAAGCTCCATCTGATGTGTTGTATAATGTTATGGTGGGGCTAGTTCGCTTTTAACATAGAATGATGTGTCCCAGGGCCTATTGCCCATGAGAAAGCCCTCGAGGTTGATCTAAAGTCACTGTAAGCTCCTGGAATCCGGCCTCGTTCTACTGCCATGACTATAGTATATACACAAAGGATAGCAAAGTGTGTTTCGAAGTTTAGATGACAACGGTGAAAACGACCGTCATCATAAACACTAGAAACAAAGTCTCACTTTGTCGCCAAACAAATACTTCGACCCATTAAACGATAATGGTGTGAATGTCAAAATTAGGAAGACATTAACGATTTGCAAAAGACATAATGATCTGGTAAAACAGAACATGGACATGACGTTTCCCATGAGCATGCATGATCTGTAAACGCATATGGTATATGGTTTATACGAGTAAAATGCGAGCTGGATTATTTGTACTCTAGTGCAAGTGGGAGACTGAAGGAGATATGCCCTAGAGGCAAATAATAAATAGATTTTTATTGTCATATCTCAATTAGTTTATAATAGTTTCATATTGTGCTATAACTGTGCCAAGTAGAAACATTGGAACATGTGTGGTATGAAACAACAAAGTCCCTAGTAGCCTCTATTCATACTAGTTCGTTGGTCATGAAGATGATCTGGGTTTCAAGATCATGGGCATTTATGCCGACTGACAACGAGATCATATCATTGGAGAATGATGTGATTGGACATTCCTCAAAGGATTGCAACACGATCAAGTCATATAGTTCATTGTTGCAACATCTATACCTAGACTCCTTCTCCTTAGACCGTGAGATGATATCAATCACATTCTATCGAGAGTGCTTAGATAGCATCAAGCGCCACTTGGTAATACAGTGGTTATAAAGGTGTGTTCAGGTATTCAGAGGAACTGTAGAGGTAATATATGTCAAGAGCGGGATTTGTTCACCCACATGACGGGTAAAGATACATACGGCTGGCTTGGTGAGATTACATCCATAAATGTTGCAACATGTGACTAGGTCACGGGGATGTAATATCACGGTAATAATAGAACAAAACTTGTTGTGAACGAGATTGAACAAGGTATGGGATACCAATGATCGGATCTCAGACAAGTTGTATCGAGAAACAAAAGGAAGAGGATGCTACATTTAGCAGTTCAAACGACATTGTCATCAGGAATGCATAGGGGTCACATGGACATCCCTGGTCCCTCTATTGATCATTGATACAGATCATGTTTAGAGAATTCCCGAGCCCTGAGAGGATACACTTAAGGGTACGATGAGAGCGATCATCCGTAAGACGGAATCACAGTAGAGAAAGAGAGAGAAAGCCAGAATCGTTCCGCTGAGAGATCTGAAGTTGTTCGGAGAAAGAATAAAGGAAAAGACCAGAAAAGTGTTTTCATATAAATGGAAATTTGAATATATATTTATTATATGTTAATTGTGAATTAATATATTATAAATAATATTTATATTAAGATTTATAAAGACAACCTTTTTATTAGGCCAAATCCCGGAGGGAAATGGCCTAGAAATAAAACTGCAGAAAAAGGAAATGGAAATAGAAAACAGCCAGCCCAAGTGGGCGGCGGATAATAGCCGCCGCACTAGGAGGCATGCAGCTTGGCGCCGCGCGGGGGCAGGCCGCAGCCGCCACCCGGGCCTGCTCGACCCGGCCCACGCGGGCGCAGCGGGTGGACCGAGCCGTCAAGCTGGGTCATTGGGCATGCCCACCGGCTCTGCCTCTCCAGCCGCCTCTGAGCACTGGCTGGGCAGCCGGGAAAATGCCCACTGGCTGGCCGCCGCTGCCAGGGCTGGCTGGCTTGGCCGCCGGTCTGAGTTGTAGTTGGCCCTCTTGGCCACTACAGGCTGATGTGTTGGGCCCTTGTGGCCAAGCCGGCTGGGGTGCTTCTTTTTGCCTATTTTCCTAGACTATTAGTCCCACATGGGGCACCTAATGGAGAGGGCACGCCCCCCCTCCGCCTATATAAGGGGGTGCCCATGGGAGGACTAAAGAACAAATTTTTGAGAAGTCCTTTTGTTGACATTCTCCCTCTCTCTCTCTATACCTTGTGACCATGGCCCCAAGTCTGGGCTATGCGATCGAGGCACACCTGCAGTACGCCGTTGCGCTACAGGGATTCCTAGCTGGATATCAACTTCCGCACTCCCGGCGGGATCGGGGAGCCGAAGGTCTCATCGTGCACCGGATGTGTACGAAGACACGAGGCGCAACACTTGGGGCGCTTAAATGTCGTGAGCCGGAGCTGTGGCACAATGAAGATCAAGAAGGAGCAAGGGGTGACTTGCGAGGAGCTTTGCAACCTTGAGGTCGGCTTCGAGTACGACTACTTCAACCACATTCCCCGCAGAACGTTAACCGCGTACGGTCTACAAGGGTATGTATTCTCTACGCATTGGCCGTTACTGCATTACTACATAGATAGATCCTAGGCAGTTTTTGGGGTTACATCGTAGGAAATTTTTTGTTTTCTGCTCTGATCCCCATCACTATCAAGCATAGCAAGGACACTGCGCTCTCTCCATGCCTTTCCCCAAATGGTGTTGTTGGTTTGCTCTCAGGTCTTTCTCCTTTATATGCTTATCTAGTTTCCCTTTACCATGACTGCATCGCTCCTAGTGGGGGCAACAATGACAGTATACGTGGCCACCTTGTTCAGCTACTCGCTTTCTCGCATGAGGTCGCCACTTCTCAGGATGCATCCATGGATTATAAGTTGGATGTGATGGATTTTATTTACCATGAGATGATTGATGCCATGTTCAACAGGCTTTCCATTCCCTATGCCCTGTTCATCATGATGCTCATCAAGTGTATGCTACCTCGTGAGGATTTTGGTGGCAACCTTGATCGTGAACACAAGAGCAAGAAGATTTACAACAAGTCAAGGAAGACCTCCCATCCCTCTTCTGCTCTACAGGGTCTCATGAGAGATGCTCGTGCTAGTGGGTGTAGGCCCCCTGTACCACCCGTTGCCCGTGAGGTGAAGCAGTTGAATTGGTTCCAGCAGAACATCCTATGCATGGGGGTGGATACCTGTAACACCCCCAGGATCAGGGTTAAACAAATCCTAGACCTTAGCCTAATGTACGCTTAACCTAGAGCTCGAGGATATTCAATGAGAAATTGGTAACACAATAGTAACCCTGCGACACAAAAATTATTACAGCAAGCTCATAACTAAGCAAAGAACCAAAATATTACAAGCAGAGGTCACTAACCACAAACATCAAACAACATAAGGGAAATTATGCTATTAAGTATACCAAACTTAACAAATGGCCTAAGAGGCCTAACGCATAACGATGACATCCCAGCCCATAGATTCTAGGCTGCCGGCCTGGAACCCCAAGCTACTCATCGGTGTTGATGTTGTACCAAACTTGTCTTTAGGGGAATACTTAGTCTGCTACAAAATTATCAACATAGCAAGGGTGAGTATAGGGTGTAGTCCGCAAGACTTATGGCTGGTGGGGTTATTTTTCATAAAGCCATCTTTGTTTATAAAAACAAGAGGGAGAAGAATCTCGTCCAATCAGAATATTTTAAAAGGGGATAAGAGAGCGACATCTCCGAAGAATTGATCATTATATTGATATCCACCAAAGTAATCCTCATATCACAACTAGGGTCACCCCCTCGTACCCATGAGGAAGCATCCTTAAGCACATGTTGAAACCTCCAAGTTTATGATTAGGTTATAGTTCTGGATGATCTTAGAATTCAGTCACCAAGCGTTCATAACCGTGAACACGGCTTTTCGAAAAGATTTAACCCTGCAGGGGTGTACAACTTTACCCACACGTACCAACCGACTCTTAATGCCACATGATTAGCCCTCTTCCTTGGAACAGAGTGTGGTTGGACATGACCTTTACCTTGCTTTCGCCGAGACCATGAGTCACACCCTAAGGATGGTTCCACCATAACGGGTCAAATCCTAAAGTCAGTCCCTAGAGATGTGGGTGAGGTTGGTTTATCAGGGGCACTATCTACCCCAAACAACCCTGGCCACGCTTACCTAGCTGTTATGATGCACCTTCACCCACCAAATATTTCAAAATGTTTTGTATGCATATGTCTAATGGAACGCCTGAACTATGTGACTCATGGAATCTACTAGGAAAGTTAGTTACTCGTGAGGTTTTCCATGCCCCGTGTGGCTATACGCTCGTCTTGGTCCAAAGGAAAGAAATTGGTTCCTAGTTGTGGCGATCATGGGACTACAAAAACCACATCCCACCATGGTCTCCCATACAAGCCTTAGAATGTTTAACCTTTAACACTGATCTTACCTCATCAGTATACCTCATTCTCCAATCACTAGATTCTCTACAATTGGTACATCATCTGGATGAACCAGCACTGATAGCTAAGCATGGCTAAGCATGACACAGATAATAGCTCTAGTAGTGCACACAAGCCAAACCAAGTTATGCTAGGAGTAGTGGATCAGGTACTATAAGCTCAAAGGGAGTAATGCAACAGATAGGATACTCTATCTATTGATAAAATACCATAATAGAATCGTATGCATCATGGCAAGAATGAAATGCTTTTGAAATCATAGGATTGTATAATGGTGGGGCTATGCTTGCCTTATTTGTTAATAACCAATAAGCAGGTCTTCGGATATCTTGTACTTGACTTGGTTACAGTTGGTCAAGTATTGTTCGTCGATCTTCGATGGTGTTAATCTCGGTCTAGAATCTTGGTCCCGATATCGTATTCTACCGGGAAGAAGCAAACACCAGAAAGGAAGAGAAACAACAATAAACACATGGCATCGATGCAATGCTCAAGCAAGGATGATGATATGACAAGTTAAATTGTATTGAAATGAACCCTATAGCATGCTTGACAATTTAAACGGGGTTCTGAGGGGTGCAAACCCTAGAATAGGGGAACCTCAGAGCCACCTGCGGGGTTCAATTAGTTCTTCTAATTATACTTGCACTAAAAGTTGTTGAACAGTGCATGCTATTGATGTTAATAGATAGATCTCATTTTTCTGAACATTTTGATATATTATACATATTTTTATGACTTATAAATAATTAGTTATTGATTTTATAAGATCATACCATTTTCTGGAATTATTAAACTATTTCTGAAATTATTAAACCATTTGTGAAATTATAAAAAAATTGGGAAAACCATTTTACACCGGGGCTACTGCTAACCACGGTGGCTGACAAGCAGCCCCAAGGCCACATTAGCAGACACGCCAGCAGGTGGGACCTAGTCTAGGTTTGACCGGGGCTTGACCAGCATGCTGACGTCAGCGTGACATCGAGGTGACGTCAGCCGGCGGTGGGCTCCCAGGTGGACGACGGGGACGGTGACAGGGGGCTCGCGGGGAAGCGAGGAAGGCTGAGTTCAACGCGGGCGAGTGCGTTGAGGATGATAGTGGTGGCGCCGCTAGTTTTGCATCAACACGAACAGCCAGCGACGAGCTTGCACGATGGTGGTTGGTGGCTCTCGGCGACAGGATGAAGCAGAGCAAGAGGGAGAGAGCAGAAAGGCGCCTGAGTTATAGGTTCTCATCGTGATTCCGAAGGTGAGCTCGGTGAGGCAGGAGGTCATCGGAAGCGACAGCGAGGATGGCGGCGGTCTTCGGTCTGATACAAGGAAGGCGCGGTTGGCCTGCTCGATTGCGGGCTCCCATGGCCGATTACTTTGGCCATGGGCACTAGCGGGACAAGGCGGAGCTCATGGAGCTATCGGCAGGGCACGAGGAGGAGCAGAATGGCGACGATGACAAGCTCTAGAGTGGCTAGGGTTTTGGCCCAGGCTATGAAACGAGAGGGAGATTGCCAGGGAGGGAAGAGAGAGGATGAGGATGGGCGAGGCGTCCATGGCAGTCTTATCCTTTCCCTGGAGCGGCAGAGATGATCTTGGGCACACGCTGGTGGCTCTCGCTCGGCCAGCGAGCTGCTTCGGGCGACGGCGTGACGTTGACGATGGGGATTAGCAGGACAAAAGGATAAGGTAGGCCGGGCCTTGGTAGGCTCCTGCTGGGCCACAAGCTGTTGCATGCGAGCAACAGATAAGAGGGAAAGCGGGGTGGGCTGTGGCCTGATTGCCTCTACTGCCTTTTTTCTCTGAAATCTTTTTTTCTTTTCTGTTTCTCAATTTCCTTTTTGTAAAACCACTTGAAATATGTTTTAGACTATTTAAAAATACCAGAGAGTGTATAAAATATGTAAACACTCAGGGCCTGTGTATACCATTTGGGTACTATACAGTTTTTTGGTTTTCAAAATTCAATACCCTTTTGAATTGCTTTTAGAGGGAGAGGGTAAAATAGCTAGGGTTTTAGGGTTTTGCATTATTTCTTTTGCATGTATTTTAAAAGATGATGATCATGAATGCACAAGCAAAGCCCTAATTAGGATTAACTAAAACTAGGGTGTTACACACCCACAAGGGGCAGTACGAGGCGTACAAGCAGTGCCATGATATGGCTCACACCCAGTAGCTCATTCTTCACCATGTGTTTGGGGCGTCAGGAAATGCTCCAGCTCTTACTTCTCCCACTTCGTATGCTCAGTGGAACACCTCCGTACTCAACTATGGAGAGCTCGAGCACCGCCTGTTTCCTGCCCCGACGAGGGAGCCTAATCCACCAGCTGATGCTGATGATGAAGAGGAAGATGAGGAGGTGTATGATGATGAGGACGAGTATGGGGACGAGGACGGTGATGAGGAGTACGACGAGTGATCTCTTGGGGTGCTAGCATCGCTCTTGGGGTCCTAACAACATCATTTTGCAAAAAAAATATTATGCACACATTTAGGGGGAGTCTCTTTCATCCTTTAAATGATGTTGTTAGTAGTTCTCTATTGCAAATCCAAGTATTATCATCTAACACCAAAAAGGGGGAGATTGAAAGAACATTTATGATCTCTAGTGTCTTAAGTGTTAGATAACAATACCAAGGATCATCTCATGTGTGTTGAAGTGCTGCAGATAAACTAGTCATTTAGATGCAGCAAAACTGAAAGTGGGGGGCGGATTATCTGCCCCTGCCAAGGGCCATATAATCCGACCGACCCCAATCTCAAGAGAAGGCAAGGCGCATCATGCAGTATGGGGGGCAGAATATCCCTCGGATTGTCCGGCCAGGGCTGGAGTTTTTTCCTCGGCCGGATAATCTGCCCCTCCCCCCCCCCAGAAGTTTTGCAAAGGCTGGTCAGGCGCGTCACGCAGCATGGGGGCGGATTTTCCCCCGTTGTCGTGGTGGTGGCACGGCAGATGCCATGGATAGGATAATGATGGGGCCAATGTGTGCTAGGGGAATCCAGGGAGGGAGAACATGGTGATTCCACTCACAGATGTTCTTGTATTCTCTCTATCAATGGTGTTTACAAGTACTCTTCAAGCTCTTGGTGAGAAGGATACTATGTCTCTTACTCCCCACAAGCTAGCTCTAGAGTTCTATCTAAGACAGAGAAAATGATTGATCCCCTTCTATGAAGGCCCCGGTGCTCCTCATATAGGGGAGCCAAGGTTACAAAGTTAGGGAACACGTGGCTGCATATTCTCCGAATATGCCCCTCGACTAAAGCTAGATGCTTCTTTATTCTCTTTAACGGCTCGTCCGGGCTTTGGACGTAACCCGCAACGTAATCCTCATCTTTAAGCGTCACCAGACACGGGCTACGTCAGCCGATGCTGACTCGTGTATTAACGAGCTCATTGGGGAACCCCAGGAGGAAGGTATGATGAGCACAGCAGTAAGTTTTCCCTCAGTTATGAAACCAAGGTTATCAATCCAGTAGGAGCAAGGAAACACCTCCAAGGTGTTGCTAGCTGGACTTTGGTAGGGCACACTACCGGCGCCAGCAGCAATGTGGAAACCAGCACAGCACAACCACAGAACTTTGCCCCCAACTTCCAGTGAGGTTGTCAATCTCACCTATTTTGCTGAAAACAAAGGATTAAGCGTATTGTGTGGAAGAAAGTAATAGTTTGCAGAAAGTAAACAGAAAGCAGTAAATACTTGTAGATTGATGATAAAAGAAAGTACCGGGCTCCATAGTTCACTAGTGGTGGCTCTCCTGAAGATAGATGACATGTTGGGTGAACAAATTACAGCAGGGCAACTGACAAACATTGAGAAAGCAATACGTGCATATACTAATCATCTTGACTCCTTTGAGATTCGATTGGGCATTACAACATTATACATAGACCGTAATCCAACTGCATCTATGACTAATAATCCACCTTCAGGATATCATCTGAACCCCCTTCAGTATTAAGTTACAAGCAACAGATAATTGCATTACGCATTGCGTGTAAAGTAAACAATATGATTGTTCTATGAACAAGGGATTGCAGTTTTCTCCCTAGTAGCAACAACACATCTAGTACCTTAGAGATTTCTGTCACTTCCCTAGATTACTAGAGGCATGAACCCACTATCGAGCATAAATAATAACTCTTGGAGTTGCTAGCATCTACTTGGCCAAGATAGCTACTAACAACGGAAAGCATGCAAGATCACAAATAACAAAGATATGATAGAATCAATAATCAATCTGAAATAGCATCTCAATATCCATCGGATCCCCACAAAAACAACATGTAGAATTACAAATATATGATCTTGATCATGAACGGAGCTCACAAGATCTAAACATGATAGCACAACGGAGAACTACTACATGGACCTGTAGTCCAAGGATGAACTACTCACGCATCACACCGGAGGCTTGCATGGTGATGAAGAAGGCCTCCAGGGTGAATTCTCCCCTCCGGCAGGGTGCCGGGAAGAGCTTCAAATCCCCCTCGATCTAGGGATGGAGATGATGGCGGCTACAGAGTCTTTCGTAGAATTTTGATCGGGTACCTAGGGTTTCTCTATCGGAGGCATCTTATAGGCGAAAGGGGAGGCCAAGGGGGAGCCCTAGGCGGCCAGACCACCCCCTAGCGTGGGCCAGGCCTGGCCGCGCGGCCAAGTCGTGTGGCCGGCCCCTGGCCCCTCTCCGTCTCGTATTATGGCTCCGTGTCCCCCTCGGTGACAAACTGACTTTGGCTTTTGCCCCGTCCAATTCCGAGAATATTCATTTTCTGACTTTCCTATAACCAAAAACAGCAGAAAATAGGCAGCAGGCACTATGTCATCTTGTTATTAGGTTAGTCCAAGAAAGTGTATAAAAATACTCCAAAGTGTGGACAAAACATAAGAAAGTAGATAAAAACCAAGCATGGAACATCAAAAATTATAGATACGGTTGCAACGTATCAACATCCCCAAGATTAACTCCTGCTTGTCCTCGAGTAGGTAAGTGATAAAAAGAAAGAATAATTTTTTAGGTGACATGCACCATCATAAACGTGATCAAAGTATTTGTAAAACATTGATAGCTGGGATCATAGTACTTCAACATAGCATGAAAGATAAAGTTCTAACAATAAGACATAGCAACTAAGTTGCAACATGAAAAGACACAAACAAAAGATTCATGAATAACAATGCTTTGCAAGACGTTTGTTTGTTTTACATAAAGAAAACATAGCATAGTGGCATTCATCTTGTCCCTCATAGAGTAGCAAACATAAATGCATATGACACCTTCAAAGTTCATAAGAGTGACTAGATACAAATAGTTCAAGAACAAGCAATATCAACATTATGCATCAATCAACAAGTCTTGGGACAATGCACATAGAACTAAGAATGGCCACTATGCTCTCAAAGTAGGTCCATAAAGATAGAAGGTGGAGACTCAACATAAAAGTAAAAGAAAGCCTTCATAGAAGGAAGTAGGGAATCAAGTTTCATAAAGAGCTTCCAAAAATTATGGTACTTATTAGCTTTCAGCTCTCATTGCCCCTATCATAAGCATCTTTAGGTGATTAAGGTTAAAGTGACACAACTAAGAGGATATGCTTGACAAGTTATAAGTTGAGATCTCATGCCCCTTACTTACGAAGACCGAACCTCATGCTACACAACTTTAGTCACAAGTAAGATCTTGTCATTGTAACTACATATGTATCATAGAGAACCACCCACGGGTACCCCTTGCACATGATACAGGAGCTATCCCATAATCAAAACGACAAGGCAAGCAGACAATGAGCATCTCAGCGATCTTTGTATTTGCTATTTGCATAGGTTTTTATTGAGGATGCTTCATAGAGTGCTCATTATGGTTATGCTGCAAGTTTCCACCAACATTAGGCATGGCTTAGACTAGTGTCCTAGGCATTTCTCTAACACAAATACAAACTCCATGATCTTACAAGTTCCCCTTTTATTTCACACCGTTGGGATCCATAAGCAAAAGAATATGATATCAACTAGGTAAAATGTACAAGTGAAATGTTGAAAGTGTTCCCCATGATACATGGTTCTGCTAACTTCAACTTATAAAGTGCAAGAATATACACAACAAAGATGGACGCAATGGTTCAAGTTTATTAAGTGCAAGAAAGTAAAGTGTGCCATCAAGTTCGTGAGAGCTTTAATCAGTAATTTTCTCATAACAAGTTTAATTCGGAAGGTAGATAAAAACATGAATGTACTTGGAATAGCAAATGCTAATAGGTAGGTATGGTGGAATCTTTGGAATAACTTGGTTTTAGGAGTTGGATGCATGAGTAGTATTCATACTTAGTTATGGAGGCTAGCAAAAGACTGGGAGCGGCCAACTAAGAGAGTAATAATGGAGGTAATCATGCAGAGCGACAAAACATCATTAATCAAAGCAGAAAGTGATATTACAAGTCGAAAACTAAAGGATCATAAAGGCTATGGTGACCTGGGACAGTCATAACATGGTGTGAGCATGCGCCAAGTTAACCGAAATAAAGCATCAAAGGAGAATACCACAATACCATGCTTTAATATGCTAAAACAATGCATGATTCTTTCAAAGGCACATTAAGCAATCTCAATTGTTTATAATATTTCATGCTACAACAACGATCACTAAGTATAAAGCCAAAACAATATCAAGCATGGCATGACAAAGCATAGGCCACAGTCAAAAACGAGCTCTTTTTACCACATAAGCATGAACTTTCCTACTCTTTTCCAATCCAAACCAAACTATTTGAAAACCAATGTATGAAAGAGGGGGTCCAACCAATTTATTCATCAAACTATGAAAACCAAGAAAATGAAAAACCAAAACGAAAAATAAAAAGAAGACGCTCCAAGAACAACACAACTGTGCATGAAACAAGAAAAATGAAGTGTTTGGAGGAAACCTGGAATTTTTTTTTTGATGAAGAAGGGGATGCCATGGGCATCCCAAAGCTTTGACGCTTGTACCTCTTGAATATTTCTTGGGGTGACACGGGGTGGCATCCCCAAGCTTGAGCTTTAGTCCATTCTTCATCTCATTACATCATTCTCTCCATACATCTGAAATTTTTCCTTCATACAAAACTTCACACAATCTTTATTAGCAACATTAGTACACTCAAGATAATAAGTCTTTAGGTTCAGTTTCAACACCAATAAAACTTCCATTAAAACACAAGCTACTGTATCACTTCCCTCAAAAATCTCAATTCCCCAAAAGAACTCAAAAAGGAACCAACAAGAAGCAAATGCAAATAATGGCAGAAATCTGTCAAAACGGATTAGCAGGTAAAAACCAATTTTTTCAAAGACCTTCTGTTGCTCAAATCAAAAAGTGTTAAACTAATGAAAGTTAGATAACAACCTGAGGCAGAATCAAAAAAATTCACGCCTCAAAACGACATACATATATTTTATACCAATTTTTACGGTGAAGCACAGAAATCTGTTTCGGGACAGCAACTTTCCCAATCATTACTTCTCTCTCATTAGAGGTTACTCTTGGCACAAAAAGCAAAAAAAGGATAAGGAGAGGTTATTACTGAATTAATAACTTCCAAGACTCATCTCAAACTTTTGGGTTATCTCCCAATAAGTACTTTTTTAATGCCTTTAAGTTAGGCATAAGAAGCAAGAAAAGCATCAAGTGTTCCGAAATGAAGAAGCATTAAGAGCAAATTTCTTGCCCTTACCTCTCTTACTTTTATTCTTAACCTTGGCGAACACATGATTATTTGGTGGAGCAGCAAAGTGTATGGTGTCCTTTTCCACATCTATTATTGCTCCAAGGAGTTTAAATAGGGATCTTCCAAGTGTAATTTGTCCTTTTCCTACACATTCAATAACAAGATAATCAGTAGAAACCTTTTTCCCTAGGATCTTCGTAAACACTCCTTCAGCTATTCCAATGGGTAATATTGTGGCATTATTAGCAAGAAATATGTCTTCTCCTCCTTTAGAAAGCCCCCAAAGATTCAAAGATTCATAGATATCTTTGGGCATAAGAAAAAATTCAGACATGATATCATAGCTTGAATGAAAAGTTTCATTATTTATAACAATCTTCACTGTGGGGAGCAACTTTGATGGTTCAGAATTTATTGGAACATAGTCATGGTGCTATCTAAGTCTATTATAGCAATCTTTTAAACTAGTAGTGCTGGTCTCAAGAGTATTCAACCTAGCCAATATGTTTATGAAGGAAGAATCAGATTTGCTAGGCAAGTTGTAAGTAAAGACCAACTTCTTTATGGCATTAACAGCATCATCCTCATTGCATTGGAGGAAGTCTCCTCCCACTATAGTATCCAAAGCATATCTATAGCAAAGAGCAATTCCAAGGTAAAAACTGCTAAGGAACAAGCTTTAGGTCATTTTAGGTTCAGTTTTTTCATGTAGATCAGAGATTCTAGACCAAGCTTCTTTGAAACTCTCTTCAGTTCCTTGTTTAAAAGTGAAAATCATTTCCTCAGGTGACATGGTGATTGGAGCAAAGCTAGACATAATGGCAACTTAAGATAAGAACTAATTTTTTTGTGTTTTTTAATAAAGAAAGCAAACTAGTAAAATTAATTTTTTTGTGTTTTTTTTATAAACAAACAAGCAAATAAAGCAAAAGTAAACTAAGCAAAACAAAAATAACAAAGTAAAGAGATTGGTTATGAGGGACTCCTCTTGTGAAGATGTCCTTGACTCCTCGGCAATGGTGCCAGAAAATATACTTGCTGACTCGTGTATTAACGAGCTCGTTGGGGAACCCCAAGAGGAAGGTATGATGAGCACAGCAGTAAGTTTTCCCTCAGTTATGAAACCAAGGTTATCAATCCAGTAGGAGCAAGGAAACACCTCCAAGGTGTTGCTAGCTAGACTTTGGCAGGGCGCACTATCGGCGCCAGCAGCAACGTGGAAACCTGCACAACACAACCACCGAACTTTCCCCCAACTTACAGTGAGGTTGTCAATCTCACCGGTTTTGCTGAAAACAAAGGATTAAGCGTATTGTGTGGAAGAAAGTAATAGTTTGCAGAAAGTAAACAGAAAGCAGTAAATAGTTGTAGATTGATGATAAAAGAAAGGACCTGTAGGGCCCCCGGATTAATCCTCCGAGAATCCCTGTTATGCATACACCACTATCCCATGATCAGTTAGTCGTGGCACATAACCGACAATTATCAAAGTAAACATCCATACTTAAGCGGATACATGTCATACCTTACATGCCATTATGGCTACATCAGTAATCATCAGCAGAACTTCATCAAGCGTAGAGCCCGATCCATGCCTTAACCTACAGGCAACTGACTGGGAGAACGTCCTAGCTCGCATAGCCGTCAACTTCACCTCTTCTTGATATCTAACCAAGTTAATAGCCAGGGACAATGCCGGTGAGTACTTTGAATGTACTCGCAAACCACCTTAAGTTAACAGTAATAACAAGAGGATATGCTTTATGGCTGTGGTAGTAGGAGAGCTCCAAGAGAGGTTCTTTTCTCAAATAGTTTCTCTTGTAGATATAGCATCTACATATCTTTGTTGAAAACTTTTTGTAAACTATTTTGGAAACCTTTTTGAAAAGTTTAGGAAAAACATTCGGACTGGGTCAGCCAATTGTTCCCGTCTTCAGGTCGTCCCACGACCAAACTCCTTTCTCCTCCTTCCGACCATCCCATGGTCAAAACCTTTCTCCTTTACGACCATCCCATGGTCAAAACATTTCCAAAGCCATTTCTTTTCCGAAAAATTCTTTTTGAAATCAAAACCAGCACCACTCTACAGAAGTTTTTCCAACCCGTCCTTAACCGCGGACACGGCTATTCGAATAGATTTACACTCTGCAGAGGTTATACACTTTACCCACACCATCCGGGTACACTACCCTGATCTTCACCGATCGTGGGTCGAGTAACCAATCAAGACTCTCCGGATGCCCACTCCAATATAAGTGCCTACCCTATGAGTGTTATTCCCCTCCAAACCGGGACGTCGGGTACCTAGGACCAGCCGGAGCGCATTTTACACTTTACACAGTGGGCGCTTTCAATGAGGGGCTCATAGTAACGTGTGGAGGTCCACAAACCCTTCGTTCCTACTCCCGGTTGATGTCCCACATGGACCGTTTGTCCAGACAAGGCCCACCCTCGAGGGATCGCAATCCCCTGTAGTAGTTACGAGGCAGCTTATACCAGAATAGACAAACATCAAATCCAGCCATGTCCCATTCCAGAGTAATGTGGTTGCACGGGTTAAGTTGTTATAGCTAAACTACAAAAGGCAAGAGTGCGTAAACTCTTTTTCCTCCATCTTTCCTTCAGCATTTTGTAAAACAAAACCTTTTTCTTTATCAATATCTCTTGGGAGGTCCGACCTCACCAAGGTTTTATCATAAAACATTTGGTAAAACTTTTTCCGGGGTCATCCGATCCTCCAGCTTTGCTTCGGCTAAAACAGGGTCTCCAAAAGGGTTATGGTGATATACACCATCTATTCTACTAGGGACAAGTAGGTGTCACCAAGGGGGTTGTACTTAATAGTACCAAGGTGTAGTAGTTTGGTGGAGCCAAACCACTACCATAAATACATTGACATATAGTAAAACAATACAGTTTTAAACAATCGGTAGATAAAACATGCATAAGTAAAACAGTAGGATAAGGCTTATGAGCAAGAAGGTGGCTGATACGTCCATTTTGCATCACTATTATATGTCATAATTCACTATTATTCATTGATATATTTTGCATTGAGAGGTGATACTTATGTTATTTCATCTATTTTTGCATGGTTGATGACTTTTGGAGCATGGACCGCTGCTGTCAGGATTCTGATGAAAAAGGTGTTGTATGGAGGCAAAATTCGCAAAGATCAGAAAATCCAGGAAAATATACGGAAAATCCTATTTTTCCAGAAGACGAAGGAAGCCAGAAGGGGGGCTGGAGATGGGCCACATGGGGCCCACACCACCCCTGGGCACGGGCCATCCTAGGCCACGCCACCAGGTAGTGTGGCCGCCCTGGTCCACCCCTGGCACTCCCCTCTTGCATATATTATCCTCATGAAACCCTAAGACTCGGGGAGCGGCCATAGAAAGATTTCGCTGCATCTGCGGGGCGGAAAACACCGAGAGAGAAAGATCTCTCCGGGAGACAGATTTCTGCCTGGGGAATTCCTTCCCAGAGATGGGAGATCGTCGCCATCAACACCACCATCAAGCTGGACTTCATCGGGATCATCATCATCATTATCATCACCATCATCACCATCAGCACCCTCATCACCATCTCCATATTGCTGTAACAATTGGGTTGAATCTTGCATAGTTCATAGGGGAAACTTTCCCGGTGTTGATTACTCTTTGTAGTTGATGCTATTGAGTGAACCATTGAATTATTGTTTATGTTCAGATTGTTATACATCATTATTCCATCTCTGATCATGATCCATATGATGTCTTGTGAGTATTTTGTTTTGTTCTTGAGGACATTGGAGAAGTCA
Organism: Avena insularis; assembly: GCA_023614405.1. Lineage (NCBI taxonomy): Eukaryota > Viridiplantae > Streptophyta > Magnoliopsida > Poales > Poaceae > Avena > Avena insularis. Next base: position 442,882,083 of record CM042688.1, on the reverse strand, counting down.
TGTTGTTAGTAGTGGAGTTGTGTTGAGAAAGATTCAATAGTTTGATATTTAAGCTGTGGTGTACTTCTTCTAGTGGTGTCATGTGAACGTCCACTACATGACACTTCACCTATATGGGCCTAGGGGAATGCATTGTGTATTTGGCTACTAATCGTAGGGGTTGCTGGAGTGACAGAAAACTGAACCCTCGTTAGGAAACCATTGCACAAGGGACGTAAGGGTCTTAGAGTTTAAAGTTGTGGTTAGTTTTCTGCCTTAATTACTTTCTTGTACTTACAGATGTTTGCAAGGGGTATAATCACAACTATGTATTAGTCCTAGGAAGGTCGGTACATTGGCACAGGTTCACCCACACAACACTTAGCAAGCTAAAGAAGATTAATCAACTATATGAAGCGAAAGCACTTGACAGTCTTCCCATGTGTCCTCGAGAACGTTTGGTCATCTTATGTAATACAACCGGCTTGTCCTTTGCTGCATAAAGGATTGGGCCACTTGCTGCATTTATTCCTACTGTCTTTTATTTACTCGTATTTTGTTTACTTGCCTTCTCAAAAACCCCTAAAAATCCGTTTCCTAAGTATTTGCAGAGAATTCATGATCCATACCACTAGCCAAAGACCTTACGCTCCTCGTTGGGTTCACTCTTACTTATCAAAAATACTGCGATACACCCCTATACTTGTGGGTCATCAAGACTATTTTCCGCACCGCTGTTAGAGTGAAGCGCTATATGAGAGTGGAACTGGTAAAGGAAACTTCTACTATGAGTATTGTTTACTTCTGCTAGTTGCTTTATTTTCTTTATGGATAATTCGCTGAGTTTCTTATTTGGTAATGCTACAACCACTGCTAAGGTAGTAGATAAGCCACCACCTGCTAATAATGATGTTTTCAAAATACCTACAAGAATTATTGATCGTGTTATGGATAACTACTATGTTGGGGATGGAACTGTCCATCCCGGTGATCATTTACTCTTTATACACGAATTATGCGGGTTGTTCAAGTGTGCAGGTATTACTACAGATCAAGTTAAGAAGAAGTTATTTTCATTATCACTAAAAGGAAGAGCTGAGGAATGGTATAGCTGCTGAAGAATGGTCAAGCTCTGGAATGGGAGGAAATAGTGCCTCTCTTTTATTCAAAGTTTTATCCTCCTAGTGAGATTCATAAAGATCGGAATCAAATATACAAATTTTGGCCTCTTGATGGAGAGAGTACAACTCAAGCTTGGGGGAGATTGAAGTTACTAATGCTCAAATGTCCCATTCATGAGCTCCCCAACAATATTATTATCAATAACTTTTATGCAAGGCTCCCTCTACATGATAAAGATTTATTGGATGCTTCTTGTGCTGGATCATTCACTCGTATGGAAGAAGAAGCTAAATGGGATCTTCTGGACCGTATTCAAGACAATGCTGAAGCTTGGGAGAATGACAAAGGTAGAAAGTCAGGTATAAATTATGATTATGAATGCATTGAATCTTTTTTTGGGAACTGATGACTTTCAAAATATTAAAAATGCTTATGGTCTAGACTCACAAGCTATTGCTTCTTATTTTAAGGATTTTGCTTCTTACATTCAAGTGCCTAAAAAGAAGTGGAATAAGTATCATGAACCTTATAAAGATGTTGTTAAGAGTGTTCCTGCAAAAAATACTGAAGTTTATACTACTAATCATGTCTTACCTGAGCCTTACATTGAGAAAATGCCTTTCCCAGTTAAGGTAAAGGAACATTCTATGATAGCTAGTATGGTTAATGAAAGTATGAGTAAAGCTATTGAACCTGATAAACAAATGGTTGATGAACCTATAATAGCAAGTGTGAAAGACTTTGTCACTAAATATGAAAAAGAGGGACACACTATCCTTTGTAAGGATACCTCTAATATTGTTTCACAAAGTAGTGTTATGAGAGCTAGTATTCCTGTGTTTTCTGTTAGCATAAGTGATCATTGCTATGACGGTCCTTGTGATAGCTATATTTTTAAGTTTATGCATGATACTGAAAGCTACTATGAGAGAGGGAAAAGTGTTCTTATGTATCTCAATAATATCAAGTTTCCTCGTTTTATGCTGAAAGTTTTTACTTTGCACTTCTTTTGCCTTCTTATGCAAGTAGCCTCTAGTTTCAACAACTTGTTTGTTTAAAAAATTCCCTTACATAGGAAGTGGGTTAGACTAAAATGTGTGTATTTTTGCTTCTTAATGCTCTCTTTCACTTCAATTCATATTCCTGAGTGAGCATCTTCAAAATTATCATGCCCATCTTAATGGCTATAAAGAAAGAGCTTTTTGGGAGACAACCAAGTTTGTTTTCGCTTTCAGTTTGTTTTTATTTCTTTGAGTCTTGGAAGTTATTACTTCAGTAATACCCGCTCCTTATCTGTTTTGTTTGGTTTTTGTGTCAAGATCAACCTCTGATGAGAGAGAAGTAAGATTTGGGGGGGTTGCTGTCCTGAAACAGATTTTTGTGCTTCACCGTAAACATTCATGAAAGATTTCTGTATGTCGGATTGAGCGGTAATTTTTTGTGCTTCTGCCCCAGGTTGTTATTTAACTTTTGTTAGTTTTGCACTTTTTGATTTGAGCAACAGAAGATTTTAGAAAAAAATGATCTTTACCTACTGGTCTGTTTTGACAGATTTTGCCACTCTTACATTTGCTTCTTTATTCGATTTCCTTTTTGAATTATTTTTGCATCTTCGGAAGGACTTGCTACAGTAGCTTATGTTTTGATGGTTTTCACTTGAAAGTGGACTCAAAAGGTTTTCTCACTTCACTTATACTAATGTTGCTAATGAGAATTGTGTGAAGTTTTGTGTGAAAGAAATTTCCAGGAAGTGCAGATAATGGTGTAATAAGGAAGAGAAGGGTTTTATGACTCAAGTAATAAGTGTATGAAGATGAAGATATTGATGTTATTCAAGTGATGACTCCAGAAGAATCTACTAAATACCAAATTCAGAGACACCAAGTCCGTTTTGAATAGGTACTTGATTACGGTAAGAGAAGTTCCGCGAAAATACTATCCAACTATATTGTTGCAGTTTTTAGTCAATAAGGAAAGATACGAAGCTAAAAAGGGACGGAAATGGAGCCAGCATGGCTCACACCACCCTGTGGCGCGGGCCCACACCTGGCCCCGCCACCAGGTGGTGAGTCCACACCGGACTCCGCCTCTGACTCGTTTTCTCCCAGTACCTTCCTTTTGATATGAAATTTCATAATATATAATCCCCGGGATCCCCCGAGGTTCGTATATCGTGTTTTCATCGTGTTTTGTTTCGATCTGTTTCTGCTAGGACATACTCTTTGAAGGTTTAGAAGCACAATGGTGTCCACCAAGGATAAAGGGAAGGAGCCTATGGAGGAGGATCTCCAAGACCCCGGGCAGCAGAAGGAGATCAAGAGTGAAGGTGAAGAAAAGGCAAAGCACACCGACACTATCATTGCAAGAATTGGAGTGCTGGCAAACCCTGCCAGTACTATGTCAATTGGAGGGAAGCCTCCTTGTCACCGTTCAGATCCCAGGTCACTTCCCCCACGCGCCAATAATCATTTCCATACCCTTATCCATGAGCATCAATACCAGAATATGCCCAAGGAGAAATTACCCTCCAATTGGGATTTGCCTCGTTCTAGCCATGCAGGAAAAGAAGACTTCAACGAGGAAGAGTGGGGAAAGAATCACAAGAACTGGAATTCGCAACCCGACATGATCATGTGCCGCATTGAGCAAAACTCGCAGCTTATTCGCAATCTCACCTTTGAGATCGAGGATTTGGGGAAATTGATCAAGGAGCTCATCAAGAGGATACCACCACCACCAAAGGAGTAATCCATCATCAGGTTTGGCATCCCCTTGGCTTGTTCCAAGCTTAGGGGAGTGCCGCGGTATCACATCACTATCTTATATCTTTTTACCTTTTTAGTAGAGTCATATCATGAATAGAGAAGTTATCGTGTAGGATGGTCTGCATTATGGAAGTGTCCCCTCTCTTGTTAGATATGTATCCCTTGGTGTGAGTTGCCGTTATGGAATATTAATGAGAAGTTCTATCATTTACTCTTTTTCATAGCGTATATTAGTTTTCAATTCGTGGTTATATTATTGATCTTGTTGTTAGTATTGGTATCACTTTGGGATCATTGAGTTAATTTAGTTGGTTTTGGCAAACTGGCTCACAAGAGCAACACTATTTTTGAGAGTTGAATGAAAAAGATAGAAGTACTCTAAAGAAAAATAATTTCATCATCTTTCTTTCTTGATTTGCTCATAAGTCGAGTATTCTCTAGTTAAGATCTTTTGTTCTTCCAAGGAAGATTGCATGTTTGTCTTTATCACTTGTATGTATGTTTGTTTCCTTCAACTCTTATACTTGCTACCCAGCCTTGCTAGCCAAAAACCTGTACTGAGAGGTAATTCTTCTCGTGCATCCACCTCCTTTAAACCAAACCTTTGCCATTTGTGTCCACCATACCTACCTATTAGCATTATTGCTATTCCAAGTAAATTCTTGTTTTGTCTACCTTCCAAATTAAACTTGTTATGTGAAAATTAGTGATTAAAGCTCTCACGAACTTGATGGCACACTTTAGTTTTCTTGCATTTAATAACCTGAACCATTGGGTCCTTCTTTGTTGCATATATGCTTGCGCTTTATGAGTTGAAGTTAGCAGAGCCATGTATCATGGGGAACGCTTTCAACACTGCATTGGTACTTTGTACCTAGTTGATATCATGTTCTTTTTCTTATGGATCCCGGTGGTGTGAAATAAAAGTGGAACTTGTAAGATCATGGAGTTTATATGTGTGTTAGAGAAACGCCTGGGCCGCTAGCCTAAGCCATGCCTAATCACGGTGGAAACTTGCAGCATAACTATAGTGAGCATACTATGAAACATCCTTAATAAAAACCTATGCAAATAGCGAATAAAAAGATCGCTGAGATGCTCACTGTCTACTTGCCTTGTCATTTTGATTATGGGATAGGTCCTGTGTCATGTGCAAGGGGTACCCCATTGGCGGTTCTCAATGATACACGTGTATTTATAATGACAAGAGCTTACTCGTGACTGAAGTTGAGTAGCATGAGGTTCGGTACTCATAAGTAAGGGGCATGAGATTTCAACTTATAACTTTTCAAGCATATCCTCTTAGTTGTGTCACTTTAACCTTAATCACCAAAAGATGCCTATGATAGGGGAAATGAGAGCTCAAAGCTAGTAAGTATCATGATTTTTGGGAGCTCTTTATGAGACTTGCAATCCCTGCTTCCCTCTACGAAGGGCCTTTCTTTTACTTTTTAGTTGAGTCAGTAAACCTATTCCCTTCTATCTCAGCAAGTATTTTGAGTTGTTGTGTTTCATTCATTCATATGATGATTTATTCAATCATGTTCTTATGTTCCTTGCTTTGCACATTTCTCTTATCTTGATGTTTACTACTTTGAAAACTATCATTGAAAACTAGTTATTTGCGAACTCCAGCAAATTATCAACTATTCTTCGACCAAGAGCTAAGTTTGCCATTACCAATTATGATTTACTTTATATATCTTTATTGTGATTCCTTTACTAATTGCAAGTTGAGTTATATAATAGAGAGTTGTCTTCTATTATGATCTATGTATTGATGAATGTGATGCTTCTTATCCGTATTCTTTTATCGACTCTTCACTACATAAACCTGAGGCCATGTTTATTGAGCTCAGTTTCGCTTGGGGACAAGTGAAGTCTATGCTTGGGGGGAGTTGATACGTCCATTTTGCATCACTACTCTATGTCATAATTCACTATTATTCATTGATATATTTTATATGGAGAGGTGATACTTATGTTATTTCATCTGTTTTTGCATGGTTGATGACTTTTGGAGCATGGACCGCTGCAGTCAGGATTCTGATGAAAAAGGTGCTGTTTGGAGGCAAAATTCACGAAGATCGGAAAATCTGGGAAAATATATGGAAAATCCTATTTTTCCAAAAGACGAAGGAAGCCAGAAGGGGGGCTGGAGATGGGCCACAGGGGGCCCACACCACCCCCTGGCGCGGCCAGCCTAGGCCGTGCCACCAGGTGGTGTGGCCGCCCTGGTCCACGCCTGGCACTCCCCTCTGGCATATATTATCCTCCTGAAACCCTAAGACTTGGGGAGCAACCACAGAAAGATTTTGCCGCCTTTGCGGGGCGGAAAACACTGAGAGAGAAAGATCTCTCTGGCAGACAGATTTCTGTCGGAGGAATTCCTTCCCGGAGAGGGGAGATCGTCGCCATCAACACCACCATCAAGCTGTACTTCATCGGGATCATCATCACCATAATCACCATTAGCACCCTCATCACCATGTCCATATTGCTATAACAATTGGGCTGAATCTTGCATAGTTCATAGGGGAAACTTTCCCGGTGTTGATTACTCTTTGTAGTCGATGCTATTGAGTGAACCATTGAATTATTTTTTTATGTTCAGATTGTTATACATCATTATTCCATCTCGTATCATGATCCATATGATGTCTTGTGAGTAGTTTGTTTTGTTCTTGAGGACATGGGAGAAGTTGGTGACCCACAAGTATAGGGGGTGTGTCGCAGTATTTTCGAGGGAAGTGAAACCTAATTTATTGATTCGACACAAGGGGAGCCAAAGAATATTTATAAGCATTATCAATTGAGTTGTCAATTCAGTTGCACCTAGAAACAATCTTGCTCACAGCAGTTTATTAGTAGCAATAGTTTTGTAGTAGGAATAGTAAAGTAACAGCAGTAGTAAAGTAAAGACAGTAGTAACAATAGCAGTAAACAGTGGGATTCGAGTGCGGTAGGCATAGGGATGGATGGACGGGCGTTGCATGGACAAGACAATTCACATAGCAATCAGAACATAGGGCAATTGCAGATAAATAAGATAAAGCATCCAGGTACTAAATAATCCTAGGCTTGTGTTCCATATATAGTGTAACATCCCAAAACTTCAATCCAAGGTTATCAAGATCAAATCATCCAACAATAGGGTTAACAAAAACTTTTCCAAAATTAATATGAAAGCATTCATATATGTGTGCATTTAAAATAGGAGTTGTTTTGAATTTCCATGATTGTGTGATCCAATGCTTGTAAAATGTTTCTTAGGTGATTTAAACATCATCTACATCATTCCCAAACTTTTCCTAAAGAAAATCAAATCAAAAAGAATTAAAAAGGAGGAATGGTCATTTTGGCAAATTTAACTCCCATGCCTACTTTGGCTATTCCTAGTACTCAAAACTTAACAAAAACAATTCTTCATCTTTGCACCCCTTGCTAGTACACATAATGAGGTACCAAGGCCCACCTTTTGATCTGCTAAAAACATTCTGTTAACTATTTTAAATGATAGTTTAAAATTAAATCTAATGCATATGAATAGATCACCCCTATTTCAAAACCTATCAATTTGAGCTCCACTTTCAAAACCCTTGCAACTAGAGACTACCTATCACTAGTGGAGATCACTCAAAAATTTTGAAACCAAAATTCAAAACTTTCTTTCATGCGGCCATTTAATCAAACACTTGGCATGCATAATCTCTACTCTAATCCTAGCTCACTGTTTACTACAGGGTTTTGCCCCCAAATGATCTTCATTTATCTCCTTTGTCCCCTCTTGATCTAACCAAACCCCTAACACCCCTCTCCCTTGTCCCTAGTCTCCATGCCGAGCCATGCCTCGCCGGCCAACCCTTGCCCCGCTATAGCAGACCATTCCCTCTTCCCTCGCCATGTCTAGGAGGTAGCCAGGAGCTCACCGCCACCCCCTGTCCCTTGCCCGAGCCAAGAGCAGCAGTGGACCACCAAGCACAAACCGCGCCCAGTGCCACCGCACCATGCCAGTGCCGCCCCCAGAGCGCGCTCGGTTCCCGCTTGCACAGACCGCCCCTTTGCAGCAGCCTGCGCCCGCCGCTCCGCCTCGACCTGGAGAACACCCCAGACACCCCCGCTGGCCGCCCAACGCCTCACAGCCACCGCTCGCCGTGGACACCGCCGCCTCAGAGCGCCACCTCGCCCAGACCGCATGTCACCGCCCCTACGCTCGCATTCAAGTTCTAGAGCACCGCCAGGGAACCACACATCGATCCCCACCAGCAGCCATGCCTCTACCCCGCCGTAGCCATGTCACCAGCGTCGACTGCCCATCCCGCTCGGTCTCACCGTCGGGCCTATAAAAGGATCCCTCCCCAGCCTCTTCTCTCCACACCATTCCACTCCCCACACCTCTCTGAACCTCACCCACCTCTAGCCAAAGCAAGGCGAGCTCTGCCTCGCCGGAATTGGAGCCGAAGTAGCCGCATAGGAGGAGAAGGGCGTCGTTGATTGCGACCACCCCAAGCTCCGCCACGCAACTGTGCCTCGTCTCGCCGTCGTCTTCCATGTAGTTTGCCCGCCTCGCCGACCCTGCTAGAGGCCTTGTACACCCCCATTAGACCCCCACCGAGCCGCTAGGTTTCGAGCTCGCCGACGACCTGTTCGTCGTCGACGATGACCCTCAGCCGTAGATCTCGCTTCTAATCCTACGGCCCACAGTGCGCGTACCGTTTCACGTGTTAAGTGCCGCTGATAAGCGGGACCCCCCTGTCAGTTGAGCCCCGCGCCGTGGAGCGCCACTAGGCCGGCCCAAGTCTTTTCCTGCGCTAGCCCACCCGTTCAAATCTGGATTTTTCTTTTTAGATTGAATCTAGTTTCTGTCCACTAGTTTAAAATTCAATTCTGTGAGTTTGACAAATCCAAATTGCATGAAACTAATTTTGCCTGAAAGGTATTAATATGATCTATCCAAGCCCATTGGATTTAATTCAATTAGAGTTATAGATCTCTCCTAATAAAAATAAGAAGACAGAAGCTTTTGCAACTTGCAACATTTTTATAAAATCAACCAAGTTATCTTTTGAGTTGATTCCAACTCTCAAAAATCACATTTCACAATATCTATCCAAATATGTAATAATATTAAGGTTTACATGCAGCGACTTTGGACTAGTACCAAAATAATGCTATATAGGCATTTCTAATCACTTTAAATCATTAAATAATAAACTTAAACTAAAGTAATATTGATCCAACCTTTAAATCGCATTCCCACATGTTAGAATATGTGGTGAGGACATGTGTCCACATGATCCCATATTTTGGTGGTGAATATTAAATTTTAGTTAATATTTCAATGAGTAGAAATTACTTTTCTAAAATAAAAAGAAAGAAACTATTGAATTAAACTTGTGATGCTTGTGATGATAATAGATCATCAATTGTGTGTCTTAGAATGCTATCTAGCCTAGTTAAGTATTTTTTGGTGATTGTCTACTCCGTATGTATTGTTATAGAAGATAGTACCGACCAAGCTTACGAGGAGGAGGAGTGCTATCAAGACGAAGACGAAGAAAACTTCAACCACTGCACCAACCAAGGCAAGCCACCATTAACAGTGCAAGCTACCCTTAGCAAGCTAGCAATACCCAAGATTTAACTCTTGCAAGTTTAGTGCTCAGCAAACTAGAAACAACTAGATGGTTTAGCAAAGATGCCTTAAGCACACTTTGATCACACCCCCTTTTAACTATTAGTACTTCAAGTCTTATTGACAAGTTTTACCTCCCTTAGTTTACACAAGGTTCTTTACTTGTTTTGAAGGTAGCATAAAAAGTATAAAACTTGACCTACTTAGAAAACTTTAGATGTCATTCTATGGCATGAGATTGATCCCATCCTTCCACCTTAGTGAACACTCTTAACTTAGTATTTTAGAGTAGATCAAAAACTTGAGTCACTTTAGATGGGAACAATTGGTGAAAATGAATTGTGAAAACCTTGGAATGATGAGTCATTCTATTGAGATGTTTTGACATGTGTTGAGAAACACAACTGGTTTATGATGATGAATATGATGAGGCATGATCCTTAACCCTTTTATAAAACTGATGGTTGGATTCGGATGCGATACCATTCCAAATTTACTGTACAACCACATTACCTGAATTGGGTAAGGCTTAGCTGGAAATTTATATGCATTAGTATTAGTTCCCTCGCGGGAGAGGTTGAGCTGAGGCTACCTCTCATGATGTCCACCTATGCAGTGCCCAAGATGACTGATGGTCATGGTTGGGAGGCCATGCTCATAGGAGAGGTGCTTATACTAGGGTGTGTGATTCAGGGTTAGCCTTGACAGATGTATCAAATCTTGTTTCGTTGTCAGATGTTTTCTAAATACTTTGAAGTAATGATGAATCTTGACTTGACCACAATAGGGTTGTGTTTATGATAATAGCTTCCCAACTTAAGTGATTCTAGAACTTTACTTTATCTTTCTTTGCTTCTGAACTCAGCTTAGGTTTCACACTTAACTTTAGAGTTAAACTTAGATTTAGCACTTTAACTTAGAACTATAGTACCTGTTAATAGTAGTTTGCGAGTACTTAAAGAGTACTGATGGATTTTGTCCCTGGCTATTCTCATGGCCAGACTATGAAGGAGACTATCAGGAGGATGGTCATTAGGATGGCTATGATAACTAGGACTATCTGCCTTCGTCAGCATTGCCTATGCCCCTTGAAGATGGACCCCACCGCTACGCTTATCTTTTATTTCCGCTGCTTGTTGTATTAAAGACTGGATCATGAGATCCTTATTTGTGTAAGACCTTATGTATGGTTTGTAATGGATGATGTACTGTGATATCCAATCCGTTATGTCTTGCAAAAATGGTAATCCTAGGATTGCGAGGTATGGCATAACGGGCATCTGGGATTAAAAATCCGGGTGTTGACAAGTTGGTATCAGAGCCATCCTGACCATAGGAGACCCTAGTTAGAATGGACGTCAAACAAAAACTTAGTTTCAAAACCAAAGTGAGTATTTATGAAAAACTATCTCCTCTCTTACCCTTGGGAATTCTTCCTTCTCAAAAATTCATGATCCTCAAAAATTCTTACACTACTACTTAAACTTTGACACACTTGATCACTTCACTAACTTCCTCATCCTTAATCCTTGTAGATGGAGACTCAGTTCAGCAAGTTTTACCAGTTGGGAAACGGAGGTCAGCTGATCTTCGAGAGGGATCTGGATTCACTGTCGGAGTTACTGGGACGCCCACATCCGGAGTTTCTTGGAGCTCAACTTCCAGGACCCCCAGGAGGAGACCTACAGTGGCTAGTCACCGCAGATCTTAGAGGAAGCATCGAAGCACCAACTTTAGGAAGAATTCAGTTCTCCATGAGAGAGAACAACTGGCTAGATGGATTAGCCAGGGCAATGCATGAAGCTCTCGCACGTCTATGTGCCCTCAGCGTCAACAAGATCCAAGGAACCCGTTTTTCCCACTATGCAAGACGTGACTTCATGGGAATGCCGATGGAGATGCCAAGTCACCCAGAATTGAGGCGTCAAGTGGAGAACCTTGACTTCTTGCTTGATGACAGACAGCAGGAACTGGACAATGCTAGGGAGTTAGCCAACCAGAACCGTGCCATTGCCGACCACAAGGCCCAGACTTTCGCACTGCTCGTCCAAGATCGCCAGTCTCTTTGCCGCCAGCGTGCAAAGAAGGATCACACCATCGCCTGACTTTGCAAGAAGGTGGACGACCTCGAGAAGACCGTCAAGGAGCAGGAAGCTCAACTTGCCGCCAAGGAAGAAGAAGATGAGGGTGAAGACATCCAGAGAGATATGGATTCTTACCTCAGCAACGATGATGACTTTCTAGAGGAAGACGTTGTAGACTTCTACACTGATGATGAAGACTCCGACTTCATCGACGATGAGTAGATGCACTAGAGCACTGTCGTAGCATGAGATGTATGATCTCATTGTATTGTAGCTTATAGAATGGTTCATCAAACCATATGTTTTCCCCTTTGATTGTTGTGGTGTGTGTTGTATCGGGTGCTTGCTTGCATGAATGAAAATGAATTTAGTTGAAAAAGCTGAGTCTAACTCAAAGTTTTAGCTTTGAAAACCCAAAACCATGAACCATAGAATTTCCCTCTTACCCCTATAACTATCTCAATCTTCAGATGACTCGTGGAAACCAAGGAGGGAGCAGCTCGTCATAGGACCCAATGCTGCAGATCTTGCAGAATCTCATCGCGGACCGTGAAGCAAGCAGGGCCGAGCGTCAAGCCAACTTAGCAACATTGCAGCAGATAGCCCAAATGGCTCTCAACAACCAAGGACAGGGAAATCAGGATCACCATGGATCCAAACTCAAAAAATTTCAGAACACCAATCCCCCAATCTTCAACCAATATGTGAACCCATTAGATGCTGATGACTGGTTACAGACCATGGAAAACAACCTTGAAGTTGCAGGAGTTGATGAAAATGAGAAAGTTCTCTTTGCCACCCACTATCTGGCGGGAGATGCCAGAGCTTGGTGGAATAGCATCCGCAATATGAACCATGGTCAGGTGATGACCTGGGAAGCATTCAAAGTCAAGTTCAGCCGCACCCACGTGCCGCAAGGTCTCGTCAAAAGGATGAGAGATGAATTCCACGAATTGAAGCAAGGAAGAATGACTGTGGTGGAGTACCGTGATGGATTCCTGTCACTTGCCAGATATGCACCGGATGAGATCAACACGGAGGCCAAGAAGAAGGTGAGATTCTTGAACGGACTGCATGATGAGATGCAGACTGTCCTCGTTAACGTCCGTTTTCAGGATCTCGAAGAACTAGTCGACTCCGCCATTCAGATGGAACGAAAGATTAACCAGGCAAACGACAACCCCAAGCGTCGTATGATGCAGTAGTCTGGATCCAGTAGTCACCAGAAGTACTGTCCCAACCCTTCACTAGGATATGCACCAAGGAACAACCGACCCCCAAATTCTCCCCCAAGCTACCCCAACCGTAGCGGAGGAAATGTGAAGTCCGGAGGAAACAATCACAACTCTGGTAATGCCAACAATTTCAACCGTGCCCCTCCTAAGAGCAACAACAACAACAACACTGCACCTAGAACTAGCAGCAATGCTGTGCCTGTTGCAGTGAAGGACAAGTCCAGATCACTTGTTTTGAGTGCGGAGTGAAGGGTCACTACTCCAATGAGTGTCCCAAGAAGACTACAACCAATGCCAATGCGAATTCCCTAGCTCAGCAGCAGCGTCATGTTCAACCAGGAAGGAGATTTGCCCCAGGGAACCCTCACAACCGCAACAGTCGTCTCTTCCACATGAACGCAGAAGAAGCCTAGGAAGCGCCAGATGTAGTGCTGGGTATATTTTCTGTCAACTCAGTTTTAGCAAGAGTATTGTTTGATTCTGGAACATCGCATTCATTTGTCACCGAAGAATTTGTATGCACTAGTAAGATTCACCCAACCAACCTGAAGCATGTCATGATAGTTCAAATCCCCGGTTCAACTACAAAAGCTAGAAAAAATTTGCAAAGTTGTACCTATCAGAATACATGGGATAGATTTTTATGCCAACCTAATTGTACTTGGAACCAAAGGATTGGAAGTAGTACTAGGTATGGACTGGATGTCAAGCCATAAAGGACCGATAGACTGTGCTAAGAAAGCCATCACCATGACCAGTAGTTCTGGAGTAACAGTAGAACTTATCTCTGAAACCTTACCCCGTCAATTCAAGTGCAACAAGAGTGTAGCCCTTCCCACCATTGACCAAGTCAGAGTAGTCTGTGAATACCCCAACGTATTCCCAGATGAATTGCTAGGTATGCCCCTAGATAGGGATATTGAGTTCATTATCGAACTAATCTCAGGAACCGGACCTATAGCCCAGAGACCCTATACCATGAACCCCTCAGAGTTAGTGGAACTGAAAAGGCAGTTGGATGCCATGTTAGCCACAGGCTTGATTCAGCCAAGCGCATCGCCATGGAGATCACCAGTGTTATTCGTCGACAAGAAAGATGGAGGCAACCGTATGTGCACAGATTACCGAAAGTTGAATGATGTCACCATCAAGAACAAGTACCCTTTGCCAAAGATAGAGGATCTATTTGATCAGTTGACTACAGCCCAGGTATTCTCAAAGATTGATCTTAGGACTGGTTATCACCAACTTAAGATTCGTGCAACGGATATTCTGAAGACCGCCTTTACTACTCGCTATGGTTTATACGAGTATACGGTTATGTCTTTTGGATTAACCAATGCTCCTGCTTATTTCATGAATCTCATGAATAAGATCTTTATGAATTTCCTAGATAAGTTTGTAGTTGTGTTTATCGACGACATCCCTATATACTGCAAGTCAGAAGAAGAGCATGAGCAACATCTGAGAATCATCCTAGAAACCCTGAGAGAGCATCAGTTATATGCCAAGTTTAGCAAGTGTGAGTTTTGGCTGAAAGAAGTAGGATTCCTCGGACATATTGTGTCTGTCGGAGGAGTCTCTGTTGATCCCACCAAGATCAAATATGTCGAAGAATGGGAAGCTCCAACCAATCAAACCCAAGTTCGTTAATTTCTCGGATTAGCAGGATACTACCGCAAGTTCGTAGAAGGATTCTCGAGCATAGCCCGACCAATGACCAAGTTGTTGAAGAAGGACAAGAAGTTTGAATGGACAGACAAGTGTGAAGCCAGTTTCCAAGAGCTAAAGAAGAGATTGATATCCGCCCAAATTTTGATCATGCCAGACATCAAGAAGCCGTTTGATGTGTATTGTGATGCATCCAAGATTGGCCTAGGATGTGTATTGATGCAAGAAGGCAAAATCATCGCGTGTCATCGACAACAACCAAGCAGCATGAGCAGAACTATCCAACCCATGACCTTGAGCTAGCAGCCGTGGTTCTAGCATTGAAGACATGGCGTCATTATTTGATGGGTAATCGCTGTGAGATTTACTCAGACCATAAGAGCTTGAAGTATATCTTCACTCAGAAGGAGCTGAATATGAGGCAAAGAAGATGGATAGAGTTAATCAAGGCTTATGACCTTGACATTCACTATCACCCCGGCAAAGCCAATGTGGTAGCAGATGCTCTTAGCAGATTGTCATGTAGGCTTAACACCATGATCAAGGAGAAGCAACCAAATTTGTATGAGGAGTTGGAGCAGTTTAGGACTAAATTAGTTAGCAAAGGATTCTTAGCAAGCATTGAACTTCAACCCACTTTGATTAGCCAAATCAAGGAAGCCCAGAAGGGAAATGAAAGTATCGACGAAATCAAACGTCGTATTGATACAGGAAAGGTACCTGGATTCACCGAAGACGAAGAAGGAGTACTATGGTACAAAGGACGTATCTGTGTTCCAGGAGATTCGGAGTTGAAGGAAGTTATCATGAAGGAAGCTCATGATACTCTTTATTCTATCCACCCCGGAGGAACAAAGATGTATCAGGATTTGAAAGAGCAATTTTGGTGGCACAAGATGAAGAGAGAGATCGGAAGCTACATCGCCAAACGTGACATCTGCCAAAGAGTCAAAGCAGAGCATCAGAGACCTACATGACTGTTGCAACCATTGCAGATTCCGGAATGGAAATGGGATTCCATTGGAATGGACTTTATCACTGGTTTACCTACTTCTAGTAGGGGGAATGACTCAATCTGGGTCATAGTTGATAGACTGTCCAAGGTAGCCCACTTTTACCTATCAAGACCACTTACCAGAGTGCAAAGTTAGCAGAGCTATACATTTCTAGGATTGTTAGTCTGCATGGAACCCCCAAGATCATTGTATCAGATCGAGTAACCCAGTTTACCTCAAGATTTTGGCTGAAGGTGCAGGAAGGTTTAGGAACCAAGTTGAACTTCAGCAACGCTTATCACCCGCAAACAGATGGACAGACCGAGAGAGTCAACTAGATCCTAGAGGATATGCTTAGAGCTTGTGTTTTGGAATACGGATCAAAATGGGAAGACTGCCTGCCTTTCGCAGAATTCTCATATAACAACAGTTATCAAGCTAGTTTGCAAATGGCACCATTTGAATTCCTATATGGAAGAAAGTGTCGTACCCCTTTGAATTGGTCGCAAGTAGGAGAGAGTCAGATCTTTGGACCCGACATTCTCCGAGAAGCAGAAGAGAAAGTTCACAAAGTCCATGAGCACCTCAAGACCACCCAATCCAGACAGAAGAGCTATGCCGACAAGAGAAGGAGAGACCTGACTTTCAATGTCGGAGATTTTGTATATCTCAAGGTTTCACCATTGAAGGGAACCCAACGCTTTAGTCTGAAGGGAAAGTTAGCCCCCTAGATATAACGGACCTTTCAAGATTCTGAACCATCGAGGAGAAGTATCATACCAACTGGAACTGCCTGAAGAGATGTCAGCCATCCACAATGTGTTCCATATCTCGTTACTTCACAAATGTCTGGAAGTGCCTGAGAAGACGGAAGTTTTCAAGAACATCAATCACAGAGCTGTGGAAATCAACAAGGACCTAACCTATCGGGAAGTGCCCATCCGTATCTTAGAAGAAGCCTACAGAACCACCAGGACCAGGAGTATCAAGTTTCTCAAGATTCAGTGGAGCAACCATATCGAGGAGGAAGCTACTTGGGAGCGCGAATATTACATTAGGATAGAGTTCCCAGATCTCTTTAGTTCCTAGTTTTCTTTTTAAATCTCTAGACGAGGTTTTGTTTAAGGGGGGAAGGTTTGTAACATCCCAAAACTTCAATCCAAGGTTATCAAGATCAAATCATCCAAAAATAGGGTTAACAAAAACGTTTCCAAAATTAATATGAAATCATTCATATATGTGTGCATTTAAAATATGAGTTGTTTTGAATTGCCATGATTGTGTGATCCAATGCTTGTAAAATGTTTCTTAGGTGATTTAAAAATCATCTACATCATTCCCAAACTTTTCCTAAAGAAAATCAAATCAAAAAGAATTAAGGAGGAATGGTCATTTTGGCAAATTTAACTCCCATGCCTACTTTGGCTATTCCTAGTACTCAAAACTTAACAGAAACAATTCTTGATCTTTGCACCCCTTGCTAGTACACATAATGAGGTACCAAGGCCCACCTTTTGATCTGCTAAAAACATTTTGTTAACTATTTTAAATGATAGTTTGAAATTGAATCTAATGCATATGCATAGATCACCCCTATTTCAAAACCTATCAATTTGAGCTCCACTTTCAAAACCCTTGGAACTAGAGACTACCTATCACTAGTGGAGATCACTCAAAAATTTTGAAACCAAAATTCAAAACTTTCTTTCATGCGGCCATTTAATCAAACACTTGGCATGCATAATCTCTACTCTAATCCTAGCTCACTGTTTACTATAGCGTTTTGCCCCCAGATGATCTTCATTTATCTCCTTTGTCCCCTCTTGATCTAACCAAACCCCTAACCCCCTCTCCCTTGTCCCGAGCCTAGAGAAGCAGTGGACCACCGAGCACAAACCACGCCCAGTGCCACTGCACCATGCCAGTGCCGCCCCTAGAGCGTGCTCGGTCCCCGCTTGCACAGACCGCCCCTTTGCAGTAGCCCGCGCCCGCCGCTGCGCCTCGACTGGAGAACACCCCAGACACCGCCGCTGGCCGCCCAACGCCTCACAGCCACCGCTCGTCGTGGACACCGCCGCCTCAGAGCGCCACCTCGCCCAGACCGTGTGCCACCGCCCCTACGCTCGCATCAGTTCTAGAGCACCGCCAGGGAACCACACATCGATCGCCACCAGCAGCCATGCCTCTACCCCGCCGTAGCCATGTCGCCACCGTCGACTGCCCATCCCGCTCGATCTCACCGTTGGACCTATAAAAGGAGCCCTCCCCAGCCTCTTCTCTCCACATCATTCCACTCCCCTCACCTCTCTGAACCTCACCCACCTCTAGCCAAAGCAAGGCGAGCTCTGCCTCGTCGGAATTGGAGCCGGAGCAGCCACGGCAGGAGGAGAAGGGAGACGTTGATTGCGACCACCCCAATCTCGGCCGCAACCGCGCCTCGCCTCGCTCTCGTCTTCCACGTAGTTTGCCCGCCTCGTCGACCCCGCTGGAGCCTGGTACACCCCCATTAGACCCCCACCGAGCCGCTAGGGTTCGAGCTTGCCGGCGACCTGTTCGTCGTTGACGATGACCCTCAGCCGTAGATCTCGCTTCTAATCCTACGGCCCACAGCGCGCGTACCATTTCACGTGTTAAGTGCCGCTGATAAGCGGGACCCCCCTGTCAGTTGACCCCCGCACCGTGGAGTGCCACTGGGCCGGCCCAAGTCTTTTCCCGCGCTAGCCCACCCGTTCAAATCTGGATTTTTCTTTTTAGATTGAATCTAGTTTCTGTCCACTAGTTTAAAATTCAATTCTGTGAGTTTGACAAATCCAAATTGCATGAAACTAATTTTGCCTGAAAGGTATTAAGATGATCTATCCAAGCCCATTGGATTTAATTCAATTAGAGTTATAGATCTCTCCTAATAAAAATAAGAAGACAGAAGCTTTTGCAAATTGCGACATTTTTATAAAATCAACCAAGTTAGCTTTTGAGTTGATTCCAACTCTCAAAAATCACATTTCATCATATCTATCCAGATATGTAATAATATTAAGGTTTACATGCAGTGACTTTGGACTAGTACCAAAATAATGCTATATAGGCATTTCTAGTCACTTTAAATCATTAAATAATAAACTTAAACTAAAGTAATATTGATCCAACCTTTAAATCTCATTCCCACATGTTAGAATATGTGGTGAGGACATGTGTCCACATGATCCCATATTTTGGTGGTGAATATTAAATTTTAGTTAATATTTCAATGAGTAGAAATTATTTTTCTAAAATAAGAAGAAAGAAACTATTGAATTAAACTTGTGATGCTTGTGATGATAATAGATCATCAATCGTGTGTCTTAGAATGCTATCTAGCCTAGTTAAGTATTGTTTGGTGATTGTCTACTCTGTATGTATTGTTATAGAAGATAGTACCGACCAAGCTTACGAGGAGGAGGAGTTCTATCAAGACGAAGACGAAGAAAACTTCAACCACTGCACCAAGCAAGGCAAGCCACCATTAACAGTGCAAGCTACCCTTAGCAAGCTAGCAATAGCCAAGATTTAACTCTTGCAAGTTTAGTGCTCAGCAAATTAGAAACAACTAGATGGTTTAGCAAAGATGCCTTAAGCACGCTTTGATCACACCCCCTTTTAACTATTAGTACTTCAAGTCTTATTGACAAGTTTTACCTCCCTTAGTTTACACAAGGTTCTTTACTTGTTTTGAAGGTAGCATAAAAAGTATAAAACTTGACCTACTTAGAAAACTTTAGATGTCATTCTATGGCATGAGATTGATCTCATCCTTCCACCTTAGTGAACACTCTTAACTTAGTATTTTAGAGTAGATCAAAAACTTGAGTCACTTTAGATGGGAACAATTGGTGAAAATGAATTGTGAAAACCTTGGAATGATGAGTCATTCTATTGAGATGTTTTGACATGTGTTGAGAAACACAACTGGTTTATGATGATGAATATGATGAGGCATGATCCTTAACCCTTTTATAAAACTGATGGTTGGATTCGGATGCGATACCATTCCAAATTGACCGTACAACCACATTACCTGAATTGGGTAAGGCTTAGCTGGAAATTTATATGCATTAGTATTAGTTCCCTCGCGGGAGAGGTTGAGCTGAGGCTACCTCTCATGATGTCCACCTATGAAGTGCCCAAGATGACTGATGGTCATGGTTGGGAGGCCATGCTCATAGGAGAGGTGCTTATACTAGGGTGTGTAAAGGGAAGGTTATGTTTGATTATCTACATACTAAGTATGATGATTCAGGGTTACCCCTGACAGATGTATCGAATCTTTTTTCGTTGTCAGATGTTTTCTAAATACTTTGAAGTAATGATGAATCTTGACTTGACCACAACAGGGTTGTGTTTATGATAATAGCTTCCCAACTTAAGTGATTCTAGAACTTTACTTTATCTTTCTTTGCTTCTGAACTCAGCTTAGGTTTCACACTTAACTTTAGAGTTAAACTTAGATTTAGCACTTTAACTTAGAACTATAGTACCTGTTAATAGTAGTTTGCGAGTACTTAAAGAGTACTCATGGCTTTTGTCCCTGGCTATTCTCATGGCCAGACTATGAAGGAGACTATCAGGAGGATGGTCATCAGGACGGCTATGATAACTAGGACTATCTTCCTTCATCAGCATTGCCTGTGCCCCTTGAAGATGGACCCCACCGCTACACTTATCTTTTATTTCCGCTGCTTGTTGTATTAAAGACTGGATCATGAGATCCTTATTTGTGTAAGACCTTATGTATGGTTTGTAATGGATGATGTACTGTGATATCCAATCCGTTATGTCTCGCAAAAATGGTAATCCTGGGATTACAAGGTATGGCATAACGGGCATCTGGGATTAAAAATCAGGGTGTTGACATATAGTCATATGTTCTCGCAATGAGAACTTGAACAACATCTTTTGTCCTGCCAGCCCGTTTGCAGCGGGGCCTCAAGGGAACTACTGGCAATTAAGGTGCCCCTTTTCATAGAGCACCGGAGCAAAGCATTAACACTCCGTGAACACATGTGATCCTCACATCAAAGCCATTCCCTCTGGTTATCCCGATTTCTGTCACTTCAGGGCCATTGGTTCCGGACAACAACGTGTGTATACAACTTGCAGGTAAGACCATAAACAATACTATCATAATGAATCAATAACATGTTCAGATCTGAAATCATGGCACTCGGGCCCTAGTGACAAGCATTAAGCATATCAAGTCGCAACAAAGTCATAAAGCACTAATAAAAGATACTAGGCACCGTGCCCTAACAATCTGATGCCATTACATGAACGATCTCATCCAATCCCTACCATCCCCATAGCCTACAGCGGGGGATTGCTCACTTATAGAAGGGGGAAACATGGATGGTCGATGGAGAAGGGATGGTGATGATCTCCTCCAATTCTCCGTCCTGGCAGGGTGCCAGCACGGAGTTTCTGGTGCTGTTTCATGGAATCTGGTGGTGGCAGCGGAGCGGAACTCCTTCTGGAAAAACGTCGAACTCCCACTGAGTTTTTAGGTCAAAAGGCAACTTATAGGCGAAGAGGGAGACTGAGGGGGAGTCTGGGGCGGCCATACCACCCCCTGTCGCAGCCTGGGCTTGCCCGCGCGGACAGGTGGTGTGTCCTGGGCCTAGCCCCCCTCCGTCTCGTATTATGGCTCCGGGAGTCTTCGGGTGAAATAGGATTTTTGGCATATTTTCCGGGATTTTTCCTGATAGTTGATTTTCTGCACAAAAGTAGACACCAATGCAATTCTGCTAAACAGCGTCAGTCCGCGTTAGTTACATCCAAATCACACAAGTTTAGAGGAGAAACAATAGCAAAAGTGTTCGGGAAAGTAGATACGTTTTGGACGTATCAAGTCCCCCCAAGCTTAGCTTATTGCTTGTCGTCAAGCAATTCAGTTGAAAACTGAGTGCGATAAAAGAACTTTCACGAACACATTTGCTTCATATGATGTATATATTCTCAGCATGTGATCAACTACTTAGACAATTCATAATAAGGAGTATGCAACTGAGTTTACTTACTAGGCAATGCAAACTATGAAGAGATTCCAACTCAAAAATAATAAGTAGCATGAAGCATATACATAAGCAACATTACAATGCTCATAACAAGGTATGATAGAGTGGTATCTCGCTTGCATTTGATTATGAATGCCAAGGCACCTCTGAAGTTCACGTGATGACTAGAAGTAAAGATATCAAAGACACAAGCATCAAAGTCATAACACAAATAATCAAGTAATGAGACAAGCACAAAGAATGACAACTAAGCTCTCAAGAAGGTGCTCGAAGAATATGTGGAGACTCAACAAGTACAAGAAAAGGTTTTGAATAATTTGAAAGGCTTCCAAATGCTGAAAGTATGGTACTTGTTAGATTTGAGCTCTCATTGCCCCTATCATAAGCATCTTTAATGTGGTTAAGGTGAAAGTGACACAACTAAGAGGATATGCTTCACAAGTTATAAATCGAAGCCTCATGCCCCTTACTTACGAAGACCGATCCTCATGATACTCAACTTCAGTCACAAGTAAGCTCTTGTCATTGTAAGTATATACGTATCATAGAGAACCGCCAACGGGGTACCCCTTACACATGACACAGGAGCTATCCCATAATCAAAATGACAAGGCAAGCAGAAAATGAGCATCTCAGCGATCTTTTTATTTACTATGTGCATAGATTTTTATTGAGGATGCTTCATAGAATGCTCATTATGGTTATGCTGCAAGTTTCCACCATGATTAGGCATGGCTTAGGCTAGCGACCCAGGCGTTTCTCTAACATACATACAAACTCCATGATCTTACAAGTTCCACTTTTATTTCACACCGCCGGGATCCATAAGCAAAAGAACATGATATCAATGAGTTACTAAGTACCAATGAAATGTTGAAAACGTTCCCCATGAAACATGGTTCTGCTAACTTCAACTTATAAAGCGCAAGCATATATGCAACAAAGAAGGCCGCAATGGTTCAGGTTTATTAAATGCAAGAAAATAAAGTGTGCCATCAAGTTTGTGAGAGCTTTACTAACTAACTTTCTCATAACAAGCAAACATTTTATTCGGAAGAAAACAAGGCATATTGAATATGCGTGGAAGTAGCAAATGATGCTAATAGGTAGGTATGGGGGACACTTTGGAAATAATTGGTTTAGGGAGTTAGAAACTTGAGTAAAACATACTCAGTGTAAGTGAAGGCTAGCAATAGTAAGGGAGCGACAAACGAGAGAGCAATAGCTGTCATAAACATGCTTGCAACAAAATAGGACTAATCATGGCATGAAAGTGATTCAAGATCCTCAAGGCAAAATAATTCATCCAGGCTTAACTAATTATTACAGTCATGTGCATGCGTAAGCATGTGCCAAGTCAATTCAAATGAAACATTCAGAGGAGGATACCATGGTGTCATACCAATTTATGAATAGAGCAATGCAAGCAAACATTCATAAGACATGCTACAAACTATTAGCGAGCTGGAGCTAATCATACGAAAGAAATAACTACTAAGCATCCAAAGATAACATACACCCTACATGAACAGACTAAGCATGCCCACTATGATGAGTGTATGTACAAAAATGAAAACAAATAGCGTTCGTTACTAGCCACTTACCATGCCTCAAGTTGTCATTAATCCTCATTATTGCTCTTCACTTGTGTGGCTTGAATAATAATATGAAACCAATATCCACTGAGGACTGCTGAACCCTGTAGCAAACTTACAAAACCAAAGAAGAACGACAAATATTTTTGGTGTTTTCGGTTTTTAAAAGAAGAACCAAAGAGGAAAAACAAGCAAAGCAAAATCTTTTTGTGTTTTTCGAATAGTTCAAACAAAGCAAAAGGGACAAGCAAACCAAGGCAAAAAGAAGAAGCAAACCAAAAAGAAACAACAGAAATATTTTTGGTCTTTTTGTGTTTTAGAAGGCAAAAGCAAAAGAAAAAAACAAAAACTCAAAAGAGAACGAAACATGAATATACAAAGTACCGACGCAACATGATAGGGAGATGAGTGCGATGTCGGCGTACCTCCCCCCAAGCTTAGGCATTTGGCCTAAGTGGGTATCAATCCCAAGCCGGCCAGGATGATGTGTCACCGTAGTATGATGAGGAGGTCCCCTCGTCCTGGTGCGAGCTCGAGTACGTCCCTCCGTAGTGTGCGGAGTAGTCATAGGAGGGTACATCCTCCTGGTGCTGCTCGTGGAAACCCAACAAGCAAAGCTGCTCGTCCACCTCCTTCTTGGAGCGCGACCATGGTCTCCTGTGAACACTAAACAAAGAAGGTTGTGGCAAAGGGATCTCCCTTTCATCCCCGTCAGTGAAAAGCATCCTATATACTAGACTGTTCAAATCAGAAGTAGTAGTGACAAAGTGATGAGTTTTCATAGCAACAAGGTCAAGCCTTTGTGGTGCCAGTATAGTATCATTGGGGTCCACTAAAAGACCTAATGCATTGACCATACGCGAGGCAATGATGCCCCCATAGATAGGCCCCCTAGCAGCTAGACGGCGAGCAATAAGCGAGCCAAGGTTGTACCGAGTATCATTGTTAAGCGCAGTAGCAAGGAAGGCTGAATGATAGTTGGAGATATTACTTGTGTTCTCCCTACATAGTATGCTAGTAGCAAGATAATATGCAAAGTATCTAAGAGCAGGGAGTTGGATATTTCTTATCTTTCCACGTTGCGCCACGCGATCATCATCATTGGTCACTCCTCGGTAAAGCTCCAGCAAATCAGCGGGTTGCCCTTGAATTTTATTCATGGTCCCTGTCATGCTTACACCTACAATACTGCAAAATCTCTCCAAAGGCATGGTGAAGGGCAGATTATAAATTTTGAAAGAGACAGTCAACTGATAGGATGTTTTAGTAAACGTGAAGCTCTCAACAAAGGTTTTGGTGAGCATAGCATATTCCTCTCTCTCATCTTGCATATATGAGGTCAAACCAACCCTCTCAAGCAGTAGAAAGAAATCATCAAGAATACCTACAACTTGTAAGAAAGTAAAACAAGGAAAAGTGGATGGGTGAGCATCCCCATCATCCCTTTCATTACCAATACGAGTTGCAATGAGATCTTCGTTGTATGATGGCCTAAACTGCGAGGCTGATCTTGAGGGCCTCGACCTCCTAGGTGCATCACTCTCAAATATCTCTATGGTTGTTCATGCTTGGTATTCTGAAATTTAAACACCTATTAAAAGAGTGATTGCAAAGTAAATATAATGAAGGATTCTACTCATAGGGACTTGTAAGAGGCCTAAACATGCATCAAAACTATATCTCTAAGCATCAAACAAGCTTACAAACTCTCATAACCTGTCACCTACAGCAGCAAAATACTCAAGATATAATCCACTAAACACAAATCTACTTGGACAAGGGGAGGAGTCACATACCAAGGAACAATTGCTCCAAATTTCAACAAGAAAGATAGACTGAGCAAGGAGCTCGAAAAAATCGAGAGAAATCACAGCAAGAACGCGATTTTGATCAATGAACTAGAGCTTACTCGGGAGAGAGAAGAAAGTGGCAGGTGAGAGAGTTAGTGGAGGGCCAGGGGTGGCCCACACCATGGCATGGCGCCACCTAGGGCAGGCCGCGCCACCAGGTGGTGAGCCTGCCTGGTGGGTACCCCTGGCACCTCCCAGGTACTCCTCTGCCCCTTTTTCACATAAAAATTTAATATGAATTTTCTGGAATTTGTCGAGACACTTTATTTTTGGGCAATTTTCAGGCATAGAAGAATGATTTTCTGACAGACAGATTTTTTTTTGAATAATGATGCAATGACAAAACAAGTCTAGAACTACAGAAGTTCTAAGACACTCTAACATGCAAGCAACTAACAACAAGGAAGACTAAACGAAAACAAAAACTAAAATGGATAGAATAGAAGTAAACGGAGATAATCATGGTGAAAACATTGTTTTGTTCAATGAAATCCTTTTGTTAACAAGGTTGATCAGGTCTTGTTACCAAAACAATTTCATATGAGACAAAACTTTGTGTTACACTAATGATTATGTTACCTCAACCTTGATAGCAATGGTCTCAATCATAATAGTTTCAATTTTTTCTTTTGGTATGGGACAATATATTTCTCCAACTTGAATGCCCTCAACATGTTCAATTGAATTCAAACCATAAATCCTTTCAATCTTCTTATGGAAATAGACAGTATGTTTCTTGTCATTAACATTGAAAGTCACCTTTCCTTGATTACAATTAATAACAGCTCCTGCAGTATTAAGAAAAGGTCTCCCAAGAATAATAGACATATTATCATCTTCAGGCATTTCAAGCACAACAAAATCAGTTAATATCAAGCAATTATGAGCCACTTGAACAGGTACATCCTCACATATACCAACAAGAATAGTGGTACATTTATCAGCCATTTGCAAAGATATATCAGTTGGTATTAGTTTTTCTAGCTGAAGTCTCTTATAGAGAGAAAAAGGCATAACACTAACTCCTGCTCCCAAATCACACAAAGCAGTTCTAACAGAACTATTTTTAATAAAAAACGAGATAGTTGGAATCCCTGGGTCTCCAAGTTTCTTTGGAACCTTACCATTAAAGGAATAATTAGCAAGCAAAGTAGAAATTTCTTCATTAGGGATCTTCCTTTTATTCGAGACAATATCCTTCATATACTTTGAGTAAGGAGGCAATTTATTAGCATCAGTCAAAGGAATTTGCAAGAATAAAGGTTTCATCCACTCACAAAACTTACTACAGTGTTCATCTTCCTTTGACTTGTGTTTCTTATCAGGGAAAGGCATAGGTTTTTGGACCCAAGGTTCTCTTTCACTACCATGTTTCTTAGCAATAAAATCTTCTTTAGTGTATTTAGTATTCTTTGTGTGGTTTTCAGGTTCTTCTTCAACTTTTTATTCATTAGGAACTTCATTTTCTTCATTACCACTTTCAGTTTCAGCATCAGAGATAGATATACTATTAGGATCTATAGAAGGTTTAGAGGGTTCTACAATAGTTTTATGTTTCTTTTTTCCTTTTCTTACGAGTAGAACCACTATTTTCAGCTTGTTGAGAATCCTGCTAAATTCTTTTGGGATGCCCCTCAGGATATAGAGGATCCTGGGTAGCAGTACCACTTCTAGTTCTAATTTCATAAGCATGTTTTTCTTTAGCAGCATTAACTAGCAAGTCTTTTTACACTTTAACGAGTTGATCTATTTGAGTTTGAACCATTTGAAAGTGTTTAACAATCATTTTAACATCATTAGAGGTTCTTTCCACAATATGTTTCAACTCAACAGTAGCTCTAGTGTTTTCCATTAGATGATTTTGCACCCTTTTATTAAAATTATCTTGCTTAACAATAAAGATATGAAATTCTTCTAAGCATTGATCAGGAGGTTTAGAGTAAGGGATATCACCTTCATCAAAGTGTTGGAGAGAGTGTACCCCAATAGTGGATGAGTAGGGAATAGGCTTACATAATTCTTATATAGGAGGTAAATTCTTGACATCTGCAGCTTTAATTCCCTTCTCCTTAAGACATTTCTTAGCTTCCTTCATCACTTCCTCATTTAATTCAATAACTCCCCTCTTCTTTAATGTTGGAATAGGCACCGGAATAGTAGGTTCAGGTACAATTACTTCAGGTATAGCTTGTTTAGGAGGAGTCCAATCTTCATAGTTCTTACTTATTTTAGCCATTAATTCCTCAACTTCCTTAGGAGTCCTATTCCTGAAAACACAATCAGCACAACTATATAGGTATGTCCTAGATTCTTCAGTCAGTCCATTATAAAATATATCAAAAAGCTCATTCTTAGGTAATGGACTTCCACCCTGTGCATGAATCAAAGCACAAAACCTTGCCCAAGATTCGGGCAATACCTCTTTTTCCCCTGTTTAAAATCAAAAACTTCCTGCAAAATAGCATGTCTAGCACTAGAAGGAAAATATTTCTGTAGGAAAGTACTAATCAAGCAATCAGGGCTATCAATAGATCCAGGAGGTAAATTACTAAACCAAGTTTTAGCTTCTCCTTTCAGTGAAAAGGGGAAAATCTTAGCAACAAAGTAAGTACGCATCTTAATATCATCAGAAAATAAACCACTCATGGTATAAATTTCATTCATATGTGCTACCGCACTTTCATTCTTAGTCCCACAAAAAGGTTCTTTCTCAACAATAGCTATGTAAGATAGATCGAGAGAGAAATCATAATCTTCATCTATAATGTTTATGGGTGAGGCAGCAAACTTAGCAATAGGAGATAATTTGGGTCTAATAGTATGCCTCTCAAGGAGACTCTTAGCAGCGCTCCTATCATGGGTGTTTTTACATTCTTTAATAAATTCATCGGTCATCTCAACATAACCATCTTCAATATCATAACTTTCACTAGACTTAGGTGAACTAACAGGTGTAGTAGTGTCTTCATTAGGAGTTTCAGTATTTCCAGCTATAGTTCTAGCAATCATAGCATCTAGGAAAGGACCTAATGAACCACTCTTATCAAGCACGGTAGAAGCAGCATCATAAGCATCAGAAGTTTCAAATTCAGCAGTAGTAGCAGTGTGTGTAGCATGTGTATGTGGTAGTGTAACGAGCTTACTCATAACAGATGGTGAATCAAGAGCAATAGAGGTGTTCAGAACTGTACCTCATCTTGTAGTGGATGGTAAAATAGGAACCTTGCCATCACGAGACTTACCCATGATGGATGGATAGCAACGAACAATAGAGAATCCAAGTGAACTTGATAAATAAAGCTATGATCCCCGGCAACGGCGCTAGAAAATAGTCTTGATGACCCACAAGTATAGGGGGTGTATCGCAGTATTTTTGAGGGAAGTGAAACCCAATTTATTGATTCGACACAAGGGGAGCCAAAGAATATTTATAAGCCTTAACAACTGAGTTGTAAATTCAGCTACACCTGGAAACAATCTTGCTCACAGCAATTTATCAGTAGCAACAGTTTTGTAGTAGGAATAGTAAAGTAACAGCAGTAGTAAAGTAAAGACAGTAGTAACAATAGCAGTAAACAGTGGGATTCGAGTGCGGTAGGCATAGGGATGGATGGACAGGTGGTGCATGAACAAGACAATTCACATAGCAATCAGAACATAGGGCAATTGTAGATAAATAAGATAAAGCATCCAAGTACTAGACAATCCTAGGCATGTGTTCCATATATAGTCATATGTGCTCGCAATGAGAACTTGTACAACATCTTTTGTCCAGCCAGCCCATTTGCAGCGGGGCCTTAAGGGAACTACTGGCAATTAAGATGCTCCTTTTAATAGAGCACCAGAGCAAAGCATTAACACTCCATGAACACATGTGGTCCTCACATCAAAGCCATTCCCTCCGGTTATCCCAATTTCTGTCACTTCGGGGCCATTGGTTTCGGACAACAACGTGTGTATACAACTTGTAGATAAGACCAAAAACAATACTATCATAATGAATCAATAACATGTTCAGATTTGAAATCATGGCACTTGGGCCCTAGTGACAAGCATTAAGCATAACAAGTCGCAACAAAGTCATAAAGCACTAATAAAAGATACTAGGCACCATGCCCTAACAATCTGATGCCATTACATGAACGATCTCATCCAATCCCTACCATCCCCATACCCTACAATGGGGGATTACTCACTCATAGATGGGGGAAACATGGATGGTCGATGGAGAAGCGATGGTGATGATGATGGCGATGATCTCCTCCAATTCCCCGTCCCGGCAGGGTGCCAGAACGGAGTTTCTGGTGCTGTTTCATGGAATCTGGTGGTGGCGGTGGAGCGGAACTCCTTCTGGAAAAATGTCGAACCCCCACTGAGTTTTTAGGTCAGAAGGCAACTTATAAGCGAAGAGGGAGACCTAGGGGAGCAGGTGGCAAGACCACCTGGCGCGACTGGCTTGCCGTGCAGCAGTGGTGTGGCACAGCCCTCCCCTCTGTCTCGTATTCTGGCTCCGGGAGTCTTCGGGTGAAATAGGATTGTTGGCATATTTTCCGGGATTTTTCCTGATAGTTGATTTTGTGCACAAAAAGTAGACACCAATACAATTCTGCTGAAAACAGCGTCAGTCCGCGTTAGTTGCATCCAAATCACACAAGTTTAGAGGAGAAACAATAGCAAAATTGTTCGGGAAAGTAGATACGTTTTGGACGTATCAGAAGTCATGTTGTTAGTAGTGGAGTTGTGTTGACAAAGATTCAATAGTTTAACATTTAAGTTGTGGTGTACTTCTTCTAGTGGTGTCGTGTGAACGTCGACTACATGACACTTCACCTATATGGGCCTAGGGGAATGCATTGTGTATTTGGATACTAATCGTAGGGGTTATCGGAGTGATAGAAACCTGAACCCGCGTTAGGAAACCATTGCACAAGGGACGTAAGGGTCTTAGAGTTTAAAGCTGTGGTTAGGTTTCTGCCTTAATTACTTTCTTCTACTTACAGATGTTTGCAAGGGGTATAATCACAAGTATGTATTAGTCCTAGGAAGTTCGGTATATTAGCACAGGTTAGCCCACACAACACTTAGCAAGCTAAAGAAGATTAATCAACTATATGAAGCGAAAGCACTTGACAGTCTTCCCATGTGTCCTCGAGAACGTTTGGTCATCTTAAGTAATACAACCGGCTTGTCCTTTGCTACATAAAGGATTGGGCCACTTGCTGCATTTATTCCTACTGTCTTTTATTTACTCGTATTTTGTTTACTTGTCTTATCAAAAAACCATAAAAATCCGTTTGCTAAGTATTTGCAGAGAATTCTTGATCCATACCACTAGCCAGCACCTTCTGCTCCTCGTTGGGTTTGACACTCTTACTTATCGAAAATACTGCGATACACCTCCTATACTTGTGGGTCATCAGTGGCTTGCTTGATTATCAGCAATATGGCAATATGTCCCTGGACTTCTTCTTTAGATAACCAAGAATACCAATACCAATAATAATAAGATCTCTTCTTCTCGGCATCAATACGAGCGCAACTATCGTCGTCAAGACAACACATGCAAACAAGCCAAGCCACAATCAATACAAGGCATACAAGCACCAATACAATACAACAAGCAATTGAATAATACCGAATTAAGATTCAGATGGTTTTGAGAGGATTGGATTTAGGAGATTGAGATGGCCTTGGAGAAGGGGATGAATATCCCTTAGGGTTTTATAGTCCAGAAATTACCTAGGAGAGGAGTTTCGGACCAAGGACATATTCTGTATGATACCATTGTGTAAAAATGATACCAATCGTGATAAAATGAGACCAACAAAAGTGGTTTCACTATTTTATCACTTTTCTTTGATTTCCTATGAATTTTCTAGTGATAAAGGCTCTAGTTTTAGGAAATAATTCACTAGAAATGTTCTGTATGTCCAAAGATTATTTCCTTGGGTGGTTAGGTATGGATTGATGTACTTGTTCACTGAGAGTTGGAATCACTCCAAAATAATTACCAGAATGTCCTCAGGAAATTCCCAAAGGCAGTTCTATAGCCAAGTTATCTTTTTCACCAGATTAAATATACATGATCTTTTGAGTTCATTCCAAGGGAACATGGTAGGCATTTAGAATACCTTTCATTAGAAATTGTAATCAATATTTTTGGATTTGCAGAGCTTTTGTGATGATTTTTCTAGTGAATTAACTAAGCCCAGAACAGATTAATTCATGATAAATCCACAGGGCTTAGAAAATTATGGACTCCTGGGGTTTGATAGATACTAGTATGCAGGTGTACTGGGAGTTGGAGTTAGGTCAAAACCATTAATGGTTTGACCTAGGGAAATGTTTAAAGTTGAAACTAGGGACTTTTTGTTATTTTTACCACAGTCCAACTGTTGTTCCACTTGGAATGAGATTAATGCCATGAGATAGTTACATGATAAACCTACCAGGGGCATTTGGATTTATTCCACTTGGATATGTGAATCTCCCTGAGGTATTTACTGATTGATATAGATACATTTTGGTAAATAAATTTCCAGTAAATAATAAAGATTAATTTTGGAAAAGTATAAACTCTGAATGCTTCATAAAACATCTGGGAATACCTAGAAATTTGGATCTAGACAGAGAGGGGTGTTTTCCGTTTTTATTTTGATTTAAACTAAATGCCCTTTGAACAGATCTGGAAATATTCATTAAAAGGGAAAATTGGAACTAGGCCGGAATTCCACAGGAAAATGGGCCGCATAGGGTACTGCCCATTGCACCCATTCATGAGGCCGCTGCTTGAAATCTCTGGGCGGTTCAAGATGTCATTGGCGAGGCGTCAAGTAAGTGAGGTCGTGGGCCGTTTGATCTATTTGCGATCGATGGCCCTCGGTTCTTCTTCTTCCTCCCGTCAGGTGAGATAGAAGGAACCCTAGGGGAGGGTCAGGAGGCGCGGGGTAGGCTTACCGGCGGCTCACCAAGGACCGGGGAACGGTGGAGGAGGAGCGGCGGTCGATGATGGTCCCGGCGATGGGCGGCAAGACTCTATTTTCCACCGGGACCTCTCTCGCACATGCGCGCCTGTGGAGCTCGCCTCGATGCTCGCCGGACCAGGCTCGGCACGGCATGCATGTCGACCGAGATGCCCGGCCGAGTATGGAGAAGGTCAAGGGGGCCGCAGGGTGGGGTTTTCCAAGGCGGGAGATGCACTGGGAGGGGCACACAGAGGAGATGGTCCTTCTCGGACTCGAGATGGCTACGGCGGTTCCCTAGGTTCCTGCAGCAACAGAGGACATGGTAGGGTAGCTCAGAGGGAGGGAGGCCGAACATAGGGAACAGAGGAGGCTGGGGAAGGTTTGGGGTAGTCCATCTACTCCACCTTGTGAAGGAAACCGAGAGGAGAACTTATTCTCCTCCATGGCAATGGGGAGCTCGGGATCTGGATCTAGATCTCAGGGAGAGGGAGAGGGAGTGTGTGGATGCGAAATGAGGGAGCAGGGGCAGGGGTGAGAAGCTCTGGCCTCTTTATCTCGGGTTGGAGTGGCTCATGGTGGGCTAGGACCATGGATGGCTTGGAGGGATGGAGGTGGCCATCCATTGGGTAGCAGTGGTGGTGGAGAGGTGAGGTGGGGACAGGGACACGACAAGAGAAGAGAGGGGAGGCATGTTGCAGCTGCTGTGGCTTTAAGACCGAGATTTAAATTCCCTAGGCCTAGTCTCTCTCTCTCTCGCTCTTACTTCCAAAAGCAAGGGACAAAGGCTAGGGCAGAGATACAGTGCTTTTCTATAGTGGAGGTCGACCAGGGGAGAGGAGTGGTGCTGTGGTGAAGCCTTGGACAAGTTTGAGGAATTTTTGATTGGGTTTTTCTCATAGTTTAGATTAATTTCAAATATTGGCCAAAGTAGTAGTTATGAAGGAATTTCTCCAACCTGATCTTGGAAAGATGAGATAAAGATGCTGGTAGGTAGGTGAGGTCAAGATACACCTCCAGGAATTTATTAGGATTTTTCGGATGATTTTTAGTGCATTTTTGATCAATTATTCAAAAAGTGCAGAAATGGATTCTATAGGCTTATTTGATATTTTTACATTGGACCAGGTTGGTTTCTGATGTGAGGTGGTCCCAAATGTGAAAACACACTTAGGAGAATTTTCCCAAGATTTATGGAGTCTTAAAAGTTTTTTAAAACAATTATTAATCCATTTGTACCATTTAAGAAAATAGGCAAAAAAGAAATAATAAAAGTCTTCAAAATATTTATTTTTGAAGTGGGGAGATAGGGTATGATATATGGGCTTCAAAAGAGCATATATTTGGGGAAGTGTTTTGGCAATAACCAAACTTTCCTTTGGGAAAGGAGTTTTGGAGATTTTGTCTATTAAAGGTATTAAATAGATTTGAGTCCATAATAATTATGGATAATATTTGATAAATCTTGATGATCAAGGTAGATGGTGTAGACAAGGTGTGGCAAGCATTTGCAACCTTGGAAATGGAAATCCAACTTGAGTTAGATGGAAAAACAAGGGATTGAGGATCTAGGGTGATGTTATTTTCATACCATCCAAACATGGTTGTATCTAGGAGTTCAGATCTCCCCTTGGGGCATGGGATAGATGGTTATTTAGACCAAGTTATATAGATGATCATGGAAGAAGGAGTTTGGATTGGTTACATTTGAGGTGGTCTAGAAGTGATTGCAAACTTTGTTGAAAATAAGGTTGCCATGCCACATGAGTCATGATGCCTTATAAACCATGTGGGTTTAAGAAGCACAGAGATCCACTTGGAACAAGTGAAGTAGATGTTGATAGACATATATGAGTAGAACATAACCATGCAAATAGTTGGTCCATATAAGGTTGAATGATGGTGTGAGCTTCTGCCAAAGTAGGCATGTTGTCTAGATTTGCAGGAATAGTTATTTTCTTGCCTGCAAAACCATCAAGAACAAGTAGGTTGGAGGATGATCTAACCAAGGGAAAGAGTGGACCTTGGTAATCCTTAGGATGGTTAACAAGATGGTTCATATGCATTTTCAAAAATGCACAAGGGTTGAGAAAGGGAGGCATTCAAAAAGGTGATGTTGGAAATAGTTTTCCAGACAGCCAAATTTGGTAGATTTAGGGTTTTTGACTAGAGCATGAGAGGAGATGTTTGTGATGGGTTGCAAGGTACCCAAGCATCATCAAGTGGATAATGTTTAGGTGTAGATTGAGTAGAAAGGATCCATGATTGATATTGGTCTTCATTGACTTGGAAACTTCTAGGAGGGATCACTTCAGAATTGATCTTGTTAAGGGTTTTAGATGATCACCTAGTCGATAGAGATCAGATCCATCTTGTATTGCTTCTTAGGATTTGGTGATCTTAAAGTATCTTGATCCTAGAGGATGAGCTCCTAGATAGCTCATACTACTTCGGAGCAATCAAGTTAAACAGCAGATCAAGACAACTCATCTTACAAACAAATCAACTACTACTAGGGTTACCATCAAGCCTAGCCTGAGGTAAGGTTGATGCATTTTGAAGAGGTTGGATTTTGAATAGGATGAGAGTCCTTGGTATCTCTACCAAGAGTAGAATTCAAAAGCTTACTAACAGGTTTTGGAGATCCTAGAGGTAAGAGTAGTTGAAGGTTTTGTCTTGAAAACATAAGGAGATTATGTTATATATCCCTCCATAATTTTGTCAATAGAAGCTACTAAAATAGTTTTGGTCACATAAGCATCTTGGCTCAGGTTTTGAGATGCCAGAACAATTGAGAATATGTAAGATGAGCCAGGATAGTTTTGTTAAATAGCTTTTGTCAACTAATGGTGAGGTAAGGAGTATCATATGGTATGCAATCACATGCACAAGCACAAACAGACCACAAGCAAACACTGCACCAATGAACAAGATTTTTTTTGTTCCCCCTGATTTTTGCATTCTGCACAACTAATCAGGGTTGCTGAAATTGGGATGTTACAGACCTTTCCCCCTTAAAAGAATCTCGTCCCGAGATTCCGGCGGGTAGGGTTAGGGGATTTGGAGTCGGGTTTATACTAGGTGTCTTACGCGTACTATCTTACGGACTCCGTCTTTGAAAGTGGTTAATGCATCGATGAAATTGAGCGTCAGTCTTCTGGGATGCACGGAGAGTTGCATAGAGTCCAGCCTTGATTGCGAGGAAGGATCTTAGATTCCTTCGGGGCTCGATACCTCGAGGGCTTAGGCTAGGCAGACTGTCTCGATGCTGAACTTCACGGGTACTTGTCTGAAGATAGAATCTACGGTTGGGAGTACCTCTGTCTAAGGATTCATAGCTCTTCCTTAGGGTCGTAGCGTATCCTATTTAACGATTTTAGGGTCAGGACATCCTGAGGTTGCTCCTGGTAGAGGGTTTCCTCTATTTGTGTGGGAAAGACGCAGTCTTTCCCCCCTTAGGATTTGACTGGGTTAGCTCGGAGATAACACATTCCTTCCTTCTTGACTTCATTGGTGGTGGTCATGGAGATTGTCGTCCATCCTTCTCCTGGAGTCGAGGTCTTCAGAAGGCGTCCGTGAAGCTATGGCCTACGGGGCTTGTATACTACTATTATTCATACTTAGCCTGGTGGCGTCATTGGAGTGTCACGTCCTCTAAGCATGAAGGACCTAGGGGTTAGCGGTTCGGCGGTCCTTCAGGTGGGTCTTCAGCTGAAGTAGTGGATGGACTTTGTAGAATCTTCAGTTAGTTTCTCATCGGATATCTCTCGGGTTGTTGCGTGGCGGAAAGACTTCGGATCCGGGGATATTTTCTGAGGTATCTTCTGGTAGATAATCTTTGAAGATTGTCTGGAAAGACGCAGTCTTTCCACCTTAGAGCTTCACTAAGGTTCATCAAGAAGGGTGCGGATCTTCTATCTTGGAGTGCTAACCCGATGTTAGCAGAAAGCTGTATCTTACCGGAGTCTTGAGCTGGGGTCTTCGAGTGACGCCTTATCGCTCAAGCCTTATCGGGGGTGGTTTCTTAATGAAGTTTTAAGGAGTTCGCTTAGCCCAAGTTAGCGGTTTACATCTCTTCTTGCTAGTAGTTCGTCAGGGTTGAAGCAGTCAGCGTCGGGTACGTTGTCTTCATTGGCACTTCTTGCGTTGCTTCTGCTT
The DNA here is from genome assembly GCA_023614405.1 of Avena insularis. Classification (NCBI taxonomy): domain Eukaryota; kingdom Viridiplantae; phylum Streptophyta; class Magnoliopsida; order Poales; family Poaceae; genus Avena; species Avena insularis. The sequence goes on along the minus strand of CM042688.1, from coordinate 442,845,985 downwards.
GATGGCGGAGGGGACTCGTTGTCTTCACGCTTCCTAAACATCTAACTTCAGGGGTGGTTCTGGCCTTCTAGGGAGGATCATTCCGTTAGTTTGGGTAGGGTCAACTAGATTAGTTAGTCTCCGGAGGCGGTCAGAAACTCTAATACCCTAAAGGTTAGTGTGGTTAGGTCTTCACTTCTTGTCTTGGTTGACGTATCGGGTGGTTTCTCGTGGATATTGGGGATCCTCAGTGATCGACGTCCGGCTTCAACGGGATTCTGGCTGTAGTAGACTGAGAACCAAGGGAGTGTAGTGTTATTGACGAGTCTTGCGAGGTGAGTTTGATGAGGTATGTCGTCCTTCTGAGGTGAAATCTTCGAGTTTATTCTGACTTGACGGGATGGAACTTCTGGTTCTTGCGATGCTTTTCCTCTCATATACTCTCGAGGTTAGTCTGGGTCTCATTACCGACAACTAACACAGGGGTTTCCTGAGTTACTAGGTGGGTTATCGCTCCTCGAGTCACATTTTTAAGGAGGTCAAGGCAAACCAGAACATACAAACAAGGCGAACAGAGTGAGGGAATCGCAATGTCCTCGGCAGACAACACACATCAAGCAACACAGGATGCACTTAGGCAAGCAAACACGGTCAACGCTAGGGACCGAGGAGTCAACTACTCCCGATATAGGGGAATCCTTGTCTTAGGACTTATTGATCCTAGAGATCACGGGATTGAGGTCTGGGTCACTGTCTTGCGAATGAAGCCTTCGTCGTATCATTGGAGGCTTCTCGGTAGTGTATTACTTGATTTCTTCGGATTATGAGGATTCTGCTGGTAGTGCGATTTTGTAGTCTCCTTGTGTTTGCTGGTAGTTGCTTGTCTTCATCTTGTTCTCATTGTCTTCACCGGGTTCTAGATCCTAGTTATTTAAAATCCGTAGGTTTGAAGTTTGGAGGAGAGTTAGAGGACTAACACAGCTGTTCAAATCTCAGCAGCTATTACAGCATGTGCTCGTATTCATATGTACCAATACATTAGCAGACCTGACTGTTACTACACAGATACAGACTCCGCTATTCTAGGAAATCCCATCTTCGAAAGCATGTACTTAGAGTAAGAAAAGAAGTAGAACTTTTTGAAACGCATTGAGAAATTAGTTTTCGAATGCCGGGGTTTTCAAAATAAGGTTCCTATCTAACGACCATGCTAACTAAGGTTCTCCTACAGTCAGGATGGCTCTGATACCAAGTCCGTAGGGCCCCCGGATTAATCCTCCGAGAATCTCTGTTATGCATACACCACGATCCAATGATCACTTAGTCGTGGCACATAACCGACAAGTATCCAAGTAAACATCCATACTTAAGCGGATATATGTCATACCTTACATGCCATTATGGCTACATAAATAATCATCAGCAGAACTTCATCAAGCGTAGAGCCCGATCCATGCCTTAACCTACAGGCAACTGACTGGGAGAACGTCCTAGCTCGCATAGCCGTCAACTTCACCTCTTCTTGATATCTGACCAAGTTAATAGCCAAGGACAATGCCGGTGAGTAGTTTGAATGTACTCGCAAACCACCTTAAGAGAACAGCAATAACAAGAGGATATGCTTTATGGTTGTGGTAGTAGGAGAGCTCCAAGATAGGTTCTTTTCTCAAATAGTTTCTCTTGTAGATATAGCATCTACATATCTTTGTTGAAAACTTTTTGTAAACTATTTTTGAAACCTTTTTGAAAAGTTTAGGAAAAACATTAGGACTGGGTCACCCATTTGTTCCCGTCTTCAGGTCGTCCCACAACCAAACTCCTTTCTCCTCCTTCCGACCATCCCATGGTCAAAACCTTTCTCCTTTACGACCATCCCATGGTCAAAACATTTCCAAAGCCATTTCTTTTCCGAAAAATCCTTTTTGAAATCAAAACCAGCACCGCTCTACAGAAGTTTGTCCAACCCATCCTTAACCGCGGACATGGCTATTCGAATAGATTTACACTCTGCAGAGGTTGTACACTTTACCCACACCATCCGGGTACACTACCCTGATCTTCACCGATCGTGGGTCGAGTAAACGATCAAGACTCTCCGGATGCCCACTCCAATATAAGTGCCTACCCTATGAGTGTTATTCCCCTCAAAACTAGGACATCGGGTACCTAGGACCAACCGGAGCGCATTTAACACTTTACATAGTGGGCGCTTTCAATGAGGGGCTCATTGTAACGCGTGGAGGTCCGCAAACCCTTCGTTCCTACTCCCGGTCGATGTCCCACATGGACCATTTTTCCAGAGAAGGCCCACCCTCTAGGGATCGCAATCCCCTGTAGTAGTTACGAGGCAGCTTATACCAGAATAGACAAACATCAAATCTAGCCCTGTCCCATTCCAGAGTAATGTGGTTGCACGGGTTAAGTTGTTATAGCTAAACTGCAAAGAACCGGGTGCGTTTTTGTAAACCCTTTTTCCTCCATCTTTCCTTCAGCATTTTGTAAAACAAAACCTTTTTCTTTATCAATATCTCTTGGGAGGTCCCACCTCACCAAGGTTTTATCATAAAACATTTGGTAAAACTTTTTTCGGGGTCTTCCCATCATCCAGCTTTGCTTCAGCTAAAACAGGGTCTCCAAAAGGGTTATGGTGATATACACCATCTATTCTACTAGCGACAAGTAGGTGTCACCAAGGGGGTTGTACTTAATAGTACCAAGGTGTAGTATTTCGGTGGAGCCAAACCACTAACATAAATACATTGACATATAGTAAAACAATGCACTTTTAAACAAACAGTAGATAAAACATGCAGAAGTAAAACAGTAGGACAAGGCTTATGAGCAAGAAGGTGGCTTGCCTGATTATTAGCAATATGGCAATATGTCCCTGGACTTCTTCTTTAGATAACCAAGAATACCAATACCAATAATAATAACATCTCTTCTTCTCGGCATCAATACGAGCGCAACTATCGTCGTCAAGACAGCACATGCAAACAAACCAAGCCACAATCAATACAAGGCATACAAGCACCAATACAATACATCAAGCAATTGAATAATAATGAATTATGATTCAGATGGTTTTGAGAGGATTCGATTTAGGAGATTGAGATGGCCTTGGAGAAGGGGATGAACATCCCTTAGGGTTTTATAATCCAGAGATTACCTAGGAAAGGGGTTTTGGACCAAGGACATATTTTGTATGATACCATTGTGTAAAAATGATACCAACCGTGATAAAATGAGACCAACAAACGTGGTTTCACTACTTTATCACTTTTCTTTGATTTCCTATGAATTTTCTAGTGATAAAGGCTCTTGTTTTAGGAAATAATTCACCAGAAATGTTCTGTATGTCCAAAAATTATTTCCTTTGGTGGCTAGGTAGGGCTTGATGTACTTGTTGACTGAGAATTGGAATCACTCCAAAATATTTACCAGAATGCGCTCAGGAAATTCCCAAAGGCTGTTGTGTAGACAATTTGTCTTTTTCACCAGATTAAATATACAATGTCTTTTGAGTTGATTCCCAGGGCACATGGTAGGAATTTAGAATACCTTTCATTATAAATTGAAATCAACCTTTTTGGATTTGCAGAGGTACTGTGATGATTTTTCTAGTGAATTAACTAAGCCGAGAACGGATTAATTCATGATAAATCCACAGGGGCTTAGAAAATTATAGACTCCTGGGGTTTGATAGATACTGGTATGCAGGTGTACTGGGAGTTGGAGTTAGGTCAAAACCATTAATAGTTTGACCTAGGGAAATGTTTAAAGTTCAAACTAGGGACTTTTTGTTATTTTTACCACAGTCCAACTGTTGTTCCACTTGGAATGAGATTAATGCCATGAGATAGTTACATGATAAACCTACCAGGAGCATTTGGATTTATTCCACTTGGATATGTGAATCTCCCTGAGGTATTTACTGATTGATATAGATACATTTTGGTAAATAAATTTCCAGTAAATAATAAAGATTAATTTTGGAAAAGTACAAACTCTGAATGCTTCATAAAACATCTGGTAATAACTAGAAATTTGGATCTGGACAGAGAGGGGTGTTTTCCGTTTTTATTTCGATTTAAACTAAATGCCCTTTGAACAGATCTGGAAATATTCATTAAAAGGGAAAAATGGAACTGGGCCGGAATTCCATAGGAAAATGGGCCGCACAGGGTACAGCCAGCCCAATTCGCACCCTAGCGCGCGGGAGGCTGCTGCTTCGAAATCTCTGGGCGGGCCCGCATGTCATTCACGCTAGGGCGTCGAAGCGGTAAGTGAGGTCGTGGGTCGTTCGATCTATTTGCGATCGACGACCCTCGGTTCTTCTTCTTCCTCCCGTTGGGTGAGGTAGAAGGAACCCTAGGGGAGGGTCAGGAGGCGTGGGGGAGGCTTACCGGCGGCTCACCGGCGACCAGAGAATGGTGGTGGAGGAGCGGCGGTCGACGACGGTCCCGGAGATAGGCGGCAAGACTCTGTTTTCCACCGGGACCTCTCTCGCACATGCGTGCATGCGGAGCTCGCCTCGGTGCTCGCCGGACCAGGCTCGGCACGGCATGCATGTCGACCGAGATGCCTGGCCGAATATGGAGAAGGTCAATGGGGCCGCAGGGTGGCGTTTGCCAAGGCAGGAGATGCGCTAGGAGGGGGACACAGAGGAGATGGTCCTTCTCGGACTCGAGATGGCTACGGCGATACCATGGGTTCCTGCAGCAACAGAGGACATGGTAGGGTAGCTCAGAGGGAGGGAGGTCGAACATAGGGAACAGAGGAGGCTGGGGAAGGTTTGGGGTAGTCCATCTACTCCACCTTGTGAAGGAAACCGAGAGGAGAACTTACTCTCCTCCATGGCGATGGGGAGCTCATGATCTGGATCTGGAGCTCGGGGAGAGGGAGAGGGAGGGTGTGGATGCGAAATGAGGGAGCAGGGGTAGGGGTGAGAAGCTCTGGCCTCTTTATCTCGGGTTGGAGTGCCTCATGGTGGGCTAGGACCATGGATGGCTTGGAGGGATGTAGGTGGCCATCCCTTGGGTAGCAGGGGTGGTGGACAGGTCAGGTGGGGCCAGGGACATGACCAAAGAAGAGAGGGGAGGCGTGATGCAGCTGCTGTGGCTTTAAGACCAAGATTTAAATTCCCTAGGCCTAGTCTCTCTCTCTCTCTCTTACTTCCAAAAGCAAGGGACAAGGGCTAGGGCAGAGATACAGTGCTTTTCTATAGTGGAGGTCGACCAGGGGAGAGGGGTGGTGCTGTGGTGAAGCCTTGGACAAGTTTGAGGAATTTTTGATTGGGTTTTTCTCATAGTTTAGATTAATTTCAAATATTGGCCAAAGTAGTAGTTATGAAGGAATTTCTCCAACCTGATCTTGGCAAGATGAGATAAAGATGCTGGTAGGTAGGTGAGGTTAAGATACACCTCTAGGAATTTATTAGGATTTTTCAGATGATTTTTAGTGCATTTTTGATTAATTATTCAAAAAGTGCAGAAATGGATTCTACAGGCTTATTTGATATTTTTACATTGGACCAGGTTGGTTTCTCATGTGAGGTGGTCCCAAATGTTAAAACACACTTAGGAGAATTTTCCCAAGATTTATGGAGGCTTAAAAGTTTTTAAAACAATTATTAATCCATTTGTACCATTTAAGAAAATAGGCAAAAAAGAAATAATAAAAGTCTTCAAAAATATTTGTTTTTGAACTAGGAAGATAGGGTATGATATATGGGCCTCAAAAGAGCTTAGAGTTGGGGAAGTGTTTTGGCAAAAACCAAACTTTCCTCTGGGAAAGGAGTTTTGGAGATTTTGTCTATTAAAGGTATTAAATAGATTTGGGTCCATAATAATTATGGATAATATTTAATAAATCTTGATGATCAAGGTAGATGGTGTAGACAAGGTGTGGCAAGCATTTTCAACCTTGGAAATGGAAATCCAACTTGAGTTAGATGGAAAAACAAGGGATTCAGGATCTAGGGTGATGTTATTTTCATACCATCAAAACATGGTTGTATCTAGGAGTTTAGATCTTCCCTTGGGGAATGGGATAGATGGTTATTTAGACCAAGTTATATAGATGATCATGGAAGAAGGAGTTTGTATTGGTTACATTTGAGGTGGTCTAGAAGTGAGTGCAAACTTGGTTGAAAATAAGGCTGCCATGCCAGATGAGTCATGATGCCTTATAAACCATGTGGGTTTAAGAAGCACAAAGATCCACTTGGAACAAGTGAAGTAGATGTTGATAGACATATATGAGTAGAACACAACCATGCAAAGAGTTGGTCCATAGAAGGTTGAATGATGGTGTGATCTTCTGTCAAAGTAGGCATGTTGGCTAGATTGGCAGGAATAGTTATTTTCTTGCCTGCAAAACCATCAAGAACAAGTAGGTTGGAAGATGATCTAACCAAGGAAAAGAGTGGACCTTGGTAATACTTAGGATGGTTAACAAGATGGTTCATATGCATTTTCAAAAATGCACAAGGCTTGAGAAAGGGAGGCATTCAAAAAGGTGATGCTGGAAATAGTTTTCCAGACTTAGCCAAATTTGGCAGATTTAGGGTTTTTGACTAGAGCATGAGAGGGGATGTTTGTGATGGGTTGCAAGGTACCCAAGCATCATCAAGTGGATAATGTTTAGGTGTAGATTGATTAGAAAGGATCCATGATTGATATTGGTCTTCATTGACTTGGAAACTTCTAGGAGGGATCACTTCAGAATTGATCTAGTTAAGGGTTTTAGATGATCACCTAGTCGATAGAGATCAGATCCATCTTGTATTGCTTCTTAGGATTTGGTGATCTTAAAGTATCTTGATCCTAGAGGATAAGCTCCTAGATAGCTCATACTACTTCGGAGCAATCAAGTCAAACAGCAGATCAAGACAACTCATCTTACAAACAAATCAACTACTACTAGGGTTACCATCAAGCCTAGCCTGAGGTAAGGTTGATGCATTTTGAAGAGGTTGGATTTTGAATAGGATGAGAGTCCTTGGTATCTCTACCAGGAGTAGAATTCAAAAGATTACTAAAAGGTTTTGGAGATCCTAGAGGTAAGAGTAGTTGAAGGTTCTGTCTTGAAAACATAAGGAGATTATGTTATATATCTCTCCATAACTTTGTCAATAGAAGCTACTAAAATAGTTTTGGTCACATAAGCATCTTGGCTCAGGTTTTGAGATTCTAGAACAATTGATAATATGTAAGATGAGCCAGGATAGTTTTGTTAAATAGCTTTTGTCAACTGATGATGAGGTAAGGAGTATCATATGGTATGCACTCACATGCACAAGCACAAACAGACCACAAGAAAACACTGCACCAATTGATAAGAAAAAGTTTTTGTTCGCCCTGATTTTTGCATTCTGGACAACTAATCAGGGTTGCTGAAATTGGGATGTTACAGGACCGGGGTCCATACTTCACTAGTGGTGGCTATCCTTAAGATAGATGACATGTTGGGTGAACAAATTACAGCGGGGAAATTGACAAACATCGATAAAGCAATACATGCATATACTAATCATCTTGACTCTTTTGAGATTTGATTGGGCATTATAACATTATACATACACCGTAATCCAACTGCATCTATGACTAATAATCCACCTTCAGGTTATCATCCGAACCCCCTCCAGTTAAGTTGCATGCAACAGATAATTGCATTACGCATTGCGTGTAAAGTAAATAATAAGATTATTCTATGAACAAAGGATTGTTGTTTTCTCCCTAGTAGCAACATCACATCTAGTACCTTAGAGATTTCTGTCACTTCCCCAGATTACTAGAGGCATGAACCCACTATCGAGCATAAATACTAACACTTGGAGTTGCTAGCATCTACTTGGCCAAGATAGATACTAACAACGGAAAGCATGCAAGATCACAAATAACATAGACATGATAGAATCAATAATCAATCTGAAATAGCATCTCAATATCCATCGGATCCCCGCAAACACAACATGTAGAATTACAAATAGATGATCTTGATCATGAACGGAGCTCATAAGATCTAAACATGATAGCACAAAGGAGAAGAACCAGCCATCTAGCTACTACATGGACCCGTAGTCCAAGGATGAACTACTCACGCATCACACCAGAGGCTTGCATGGTGATGAAGAAGGCCTCCAGGGTGAATTCTCCCTTATGGCAGGGTGCCGGGAAGAGCTTTAGATCCCCCCCCGATCTAGGATGGAGATGATAGCGGCTATAGACTCTTTCATGGAATTTTGATCGGGTACCTAGGGTTTCTGTATCGGAGGCATCTTACAGGCGAAAGGGGAGGCCGAGGGGGTGCCCTAGGCGGCCAGATCACCCCCTGGCGCGGGCCAGGCCTGGCCGTGCGGCCAGGTGGTGTGGTCGGCCCCTGGCCCCTCTCCGTCTCGTATTCTGGCTCTGTGTCCCCCTCAGTGAAAAACTGACTTTGGCTTTTGTCCCGTCCAATTCCGAGAATATTCATTTTCTGACTTTCCTAGAACCAAAAACAACAGAAAATAGGCAGCTAGCACTATGGCATCTTGTTAATAGGTTAGTCCAAGAAAGTGTATAAAAATACTCCAAAGTGTGGAAAAAACATAAGAAAGTAGATAAAAACCAAGCATGGAACATCAAAAATTATAGATATGTTTGCAACGTATCAGCCGACATTGCCCGCGTCATCTTGGTCGTCCTCTCTGCTTTGCTTCACTCATGCTACAGCTAATAAAGCCACCTTTTGACCAGCGGGAGATTCCTTCCTTCTCTTGGAAGCCATATGATAGTCCGGCTAGCACGTGGCTAATCTGGCTACGAAGATACTTGCAAAATAGATAGACAAACATAGTCGGCATATATTTTATGCCGTTCGGGCTACAGCTAAGGAGATGCTCCACAGGCTGGGTCACTCCATGGTTCGACCTGCCTTGAGGTGACCCGGTCAGCACTTGCTTTGACCATGTCGTACCCCAGTTAACTCGGCCTTTATACCCCGGCGTTACCCTACCCGGGGGTATCCCCCAACATTAGTCCCTGAAGCTAGTGCGGTCTTAGCAACTTTTAGTCGTTAAGGCCACAGCAGGTTCCCATATCTGAATCTCTACCTCTTTGGCCGAGTTATCCCATAACCCGGGGCTTTTCCTCTGGCGATCCCTTGGCTCACTCTGAATTATTCCTTGCTGGCCGGGTCTTTTGCCTGCTTATCCGGGTTACCGTTCCTTCTCTTGTACGCTTCCCCACATCCTTCGTGGAGGGTAATCATCATATCGCCTCATTTTAAGGGCTACGCGCATTTAATGCGCTAGTTACTGTCACAATGTCAGGAATAACTGTTGCGCGTGTCCCTTCACTGCAGCACCTCGTTAACTGTAAGATTACATCGTGTCATGGGATCCTCTGCTTCCTATGGTCCTTGATGTGGCCACATTCTGATTGGTTGACTCGGTTGTGTACACGCCCATTGAGTGCGGCGTGGCAACCGCAAAGGATCCCACTACACACCCTCTTGCGCGGTTAAGTAGGGGGCCTGGGGCAATCTTTGGGGAAGTTCCCCATTTCCTTCACGCTTGCCAGCCTCCTTTCTCTCTCACTGCAACCTCACCTCTTCCGCTACATCTTCATCGCAACTGCACCGTCGCTACTGTGCCCAGGCAGCACCTTGTGCCTGCGCCACCATTCCTACTCAAGAGCTTCACCACGGGGCCTTGCGCTTCTCGGTTCCCCTCCACCGGTTATTTCTATTCTGATTTCCTTCTCGAAGACCTTGAGTTCACCATGACTGAGGAGGAGGCAGCCGTGGTGGCGCAGCAGGAGGAGGAAGGAGAAGGCCTTGAGCGCGGTGGCTGGGACGGTGCATTTTTCTGCGAGGATAATCTGGACTAGTTTCGTGCCACGCGCCGCATCCCCGCCGGTGTTGCCTATTGTCTTGCCACCGGCGAAGTTTCCCCCGCTCCCAATCCTAGAGAGTATGTTGTTTTTCTTTCTCATTTTCAGTGCTGCTTCGGCCTCCCTACCTCAGATTTCATTTTTAGTTTCATCTCTATGTATCAATTGCAACCGCATCATCTCCCTGCCAATGCCATCACTTCTTTATCCTCTTTCGCCTCTAGCATTGAGGGATATATCGGCCTCTGGCCATCCAAGGAACTGTGGATCAAATTCTTCGGTCTCCGGTGGAATGTGGTTCCGTATAAGGAGCTTACTCCAGAGGAGAAGCACCTGACTCAGTGCGGCGCTGCCTCCATATCTCCTCGCAAGGGCTCCGTATTTCCCCGGGTCACCAGGCTCGAGTCTTGCATGGGCTAGGCCTGGACTTTCTTCTATGTCTGGAACACCACCGAGGAAGATCTGATCCGGCTCCTCCCCTTCAAACTCGACCCTCCAGATACCTCTCTTTGGGAGAGCATCCCCAAGTGACCCACAGCCCTAGCGAATTAGGTGGAGCGCCGGATCAAGGAGCTGCTCAAGGAGAAGCTTCGGGGGGAGGACATCATAATCACTTTTGTCAGCAGTCGGGTCTCCCCCCTTCAGAAGCGTGCCCACAAGATCTTCTACTTGAGCGGCCCCCTCGACCCCCACCAGACTTCATCTTTTGACCTTGATAACTCGGCGGTTTACCGCCGGGTTAAGGTCATTTTCAATGTGGAGAAGGAATTATCCAAAGATTGGGAATGGGGGCTCGAGCCCTCAACCCAGGACAACCCTCCTCCAAAGGTAAACTTACTTCTTATTGTTTTCCGGATCTTCTTTGTATGTCGGATTACTTTCATAACTTAGCAATTGTTGTCTTGTTCTCAGCGATTCCTCCAGCAAGCGAGGTGCTGGCGAGAAAGTGGGTATCGGACCGCGCCGAGGAGGACGAGGAGCAGCCTGATCCGGAGACCTTCCTGCCCACTCCAGACGTTGTCAAACGCGGCTCTGGTAAGGCCTCTTCTCTAAGGGATTGGCCGGATGACGATGACTCGGACGTTGAGGTCCTGGAGGTACTTGATCCGATTCTCATCTCTTACGCACATCTGGTTATGTCCGAATCTTCAGCTAACCCGGCCGGTCAGGTCCACGAGGTTCCTCCCCTTTCCACTGGTGGTTTGGTCCCTGCTTCTTCCCAAAAGCGTGTGGCTACCTTGGCCGCAGCTTCGGAGGTGCCACCGCCCAAGAAGAGGCAGAAAAAGTCCAGGGTGAAAGCCTCGACTAAGCCGGCCGCCAAGAGCACTGTTCGGAGGATGCCCAAACCTCGGGCTCCCCCAACCTCGGACAAGTAAGTCTCTTTGCATTTGCCCTTGGGGTTTTTTCCTTTCTGTGTTTGCCTTTGTCTCTTATTGGTTCTATTTCTATTTTTGACTTGGTGCTTTTCTGCTTCTCAGAGCTCCTAGGGTCATTCCCCAGAGCGGCTCTGGCATAGCATCTCCAATTCGGAGCAGCCCTTCTCCCCCTCGCGATGACGACACTCGCCCTCTCAGCCCTATCCAAGAGTGATCCACGGTTGCGCCTGATCTGAGCCCACCTCACCATGAGGAGGGCAATGTCAGCGCGGGGGGTGGTGGGGCAGCTCAGGATACGGTCATGCTAGATCTTCCCAGTTCCTCTTCGGCCCTAGCGCCAAGTGTTGAGGTGCTAGTTTCATCGACACCGCCCTAATCAAGTTCCTCTCCCATTCAAGTGTCTTCAGGACCAGTAGCACCAGCGTCCCTAGCACCAACAGCACCAACAGCACCATCAGCAGCAGCAGCACCAACAGCATCACCAGCAGTAGCAACAGCATCATCAGCACCAGCACCAGCGACAGCATTGGCCAAGGCCCCAAAGAAGAAGGCTCCGTCGGCGGCCCCCGGATCAACGGCATCTATTGCTGATATTTTTCCGCCAGCTTCCCAAGCTCTTTCTAGGTCAGCGGCCTCAGATCTTCCGTCGCGTCCTTCGTCATCCGGCAGGCTCAAGAGAGCTGCCGGATCAGCTATGGATTTGGGTCATCCACTGCCGGATCAGAGGGTAGCAGGCAGCTGGTTCTGCATACCAGCCCTGCTGCAGCTCCATCTGCAAGGAGAGAGGCCCACGTCAAAGGCCTTGTGGCGAACTACTCTCCTAGCGGCGAAAGTTACAGTCCACTACTCCTCGAGTATGTGAAGAACTAGAACAATGATGAGTTCATCGACCCCAAGGATGATCTGCGGGAGAAGTTCGGCCCAGCCGAGTTCAGCACACAGATGAACTCTGCCACCAAGGCCATCTCTTTGGCTGGCCGGATGATGGAGGTAATTCTTTTCCTCTGCTGTAGTACTTTGTATAGATGAGCACTTGTAGATATACCCCTAGTCCCCGAGCCTCCGAGGGAGTAACTTGTTACTCGATCGGATGCTCCTAGAGAATTTGGTTTCTGTCCTTAGCAATTTCAAATATTTACATAGAGCCGGGTTAAGTTCTGTTGGCTCGGATCTTGGACACTTGAAATATCCACACACCTAGAGCCGGTTTAAGTTCCACTTGGCCCGGATCTTGTATACTTCGAATATCCACACACCTAGAGCCGGGTTAAGTTCCCTTGGCCCGGATCTTGTAGACTTCGAATATCCACACACCTAGAGCCGGGTTAAGTTCCACTTGACCCGGATCTTGTAGAATTCAAATATCCACACACCTAGATCCGGGTTAAGTTCCACTTGGCCCGGATCTTGTAGAATTTAAATATCCACACACCTAGAGCCGGGTTAAGTTCCACTTGGCCTGGATCTTGTGTACTTTGAATATCCACACACCTAGAGCTGGGTTAAGTTCCACTTGGCCCAGATCTTATAGAATTCAAATATCCACACACCCAAAGCCGGGTTAAGTTCCACTTGGCCCGGATCTCGTATACTTCGAATATCCACACACCTAGAGCCGGGTTAAGTTCCACTTGGCTCGGATCTTGTAGACTTCGAATTACTTTTTACTTTGCCTTTGATCTTGACATTGCCTTGCTTATTTCAGATTACCACTAACCGTCGATCTGCCGAGTTCCAGCGCCTGCGGGACTCCTATAAAGACATTCGCGTGAGTTATGGCAAACTCCTGGAGGAGCACCAGAAGAAGGGTAATGTTTTCTACTTAGACTTTTCCTTCTTCCATTGTTGTTTGTTCGAGTTTTCTGTGATCCGTATTAATTTGCTTATCCGGACTATGCAGCCGAGGTTGAAGCTAAGAATATCATCATGCAGAAGAATTTGGCTGAGATCCAAGGTATCTTATCTCATTCACCTCACTATTGTGTGTTCTTTTCTTCATCCGGTGTATATTTAAACCCCGGCTTTGCCGGATTAACCCACTGTTGCAGTTGCTCTTGAAGACAGTGTACCCATGCCTGATATGATGACCCATTTCCTCAAACAAACAAGGAAGCATCAGGCTGAACTGAAGAAGAAGGACGATGAGATAGCTCGGTTGTGGCTCCAGGACTCGGAGATTACTCGGTTGAATGCCGAAATCCAGAGGCTCAAAGACCTCCACAAAACCGAGCTGGACAAGGCGGACCAGGAGTTTGCCGAGGAAAAAGAGCGTTTGACGACTCAAATTTCCAAGGATAAGGATCTATTGGAGGAAGTCGATGTAAAACATACGTCGGTAACCTCCGAATACGAGAAACTCTAGGCCCACAGTGCCAATGTCCACTCCGAGCTTCAGCGATTCCTCTTCCAGATTGCCCCGTGAGTTCTTTGCCCTTGCTTAACTTTCATTCCTCCGGGTTTGGGGCTTTTGTTCACTGTTTCCTCTATTCTGTTCTTAGGCAAATTTCCAGAAGACGATACTCTTGCTACTACTGCCATAACTCGGTCCCGCGAACAGCGTGGTATCCCCACTGGTCCTGATGCCGAGCTAATCCCGTATGATACGGAGGATCTGCTGGCGAGCTTTTCTACTTGTCTTGAGCTAGTTAAGAACTACGGTGCAGACATTATACCGGCGGCAACTCGGATGTTTAGCTCCCTTCGGCCCACTAAGCCCATTCCCAAAAGACATACAGCTTTCATAGCCAAACTGATGGAGTGCAAGCATCAGCTCAATCTGTGGCGCGAAACAGCTGCGCGGGCCGCGGCTGACATTGCCTTGTAGTTCGTCCTCTCATGGTACAAAGGGATAGACCTAGGGCTGCTTACCCGCATGCGCACCGGATCCAAGTGGAACGAAGATCCGGCGTGGGTTGCGCACCGCAAAACCTGTGCTAACAAACGTATCCAGTATTCCTTCTGCCATGCTTGAAATGATGGGCCGAGCTATCTCGACGTTTTCGATGATGAAGCTGCTTCTGAAGATGAAGAAGATGAAGGGAGTGAGGGTGAAGCCTCTGAGCTTGGCGAGGAGGCCTAAGACCTGGAGGACGGTGAGGCCAACCCTGAGGATGAAGTCGAGGCCAGCGCCCCTCCCCCAAATTCCAAAGTACCTGCTTCTTTGGCTGATGATTCGGCTGCTGCCCCTGCTCCCTAGAAACACTTGATCATATTTGTCAGATCCCAGGAATACCAGGCGGAAATGTATCTAAGTACTTTGGTTTGGTTGTGCTACAACATATTGTTTTGAACTAAGTTCTTAATGCTGGATTTTCATGGGCGAAGTCCTCGGGTTTCGTTTTCTTGTTCCACCAATTTTTAACTCGGCTCGTGTCTACCTTGATTCGATTTTTTGACTTACGAGTCCAAGGTTCAAAAAATTGACTTAACAATACTTGAAACTTTGAGATTAGCTCAAAATGATCCAGCGTTAGATAAATGCAGTAAACCAAGGGTTAGTCAAAATAACCAATGTCAGCCCGCTTAAGTTCTTTTCCTTAGTCGTTTTTCATGTGCTTTGCCATTCCAAACTTGTTCTCTTGCTTGCCATGAAGCCAATTCTTGTTGGACAACAGCAAAGTCAAAGAGTTGGGTTTTTGGTGCTCACACATTACTAATCTGACTAAGATATAAGCGACTTAACCCAACCAACATAAAAAAGAAAACGAGAAAGACAATTATTATGGCAGTCCCCGAGTCTCTTCTTGGGGTGCCTAAGTTTCATTAATAAACTCATTGCCGACATACATACCAACATATGAGTAGCTCGGATACATTCACCTCTTTGTCAGGTGTAAAAAGGACAGAGTAGTGCTACATTCCGCGGTCACTTAGATTCCTGTCTGGACCTATCCGACTTGTTCTTTTCCTAGGGTTGTGCATCACTAAGATAGTAGGAATCATTGTGCAAGGCTTTGCTTACAATGAAAGGTCCTTCCCATGGAGGGGATAGCTTATGCATGCTAGCAGTGCGCTGTATCAACCGAAGTACCAGGTCACATTCCCAGAAGACTCGGGGGTTCACTTTCTGTCTATGGTAGCATCGGAGATTTTGCTGATATATGGCAGATTTGGATAAGGCCAGTTCTCTCGCTTCTTCCAGCAGATCAACATCATTTTGCCAGGCTTCGTGCACTTCAGCTTCTGTGTATTGGGTGACCCTTGGCGAATCATGCTCTATGTCGGCTGGTAATACAGCTTCTGCCCCATATACCAGAAAGAATGGTGTATAGCATGTTGATCTATTCAGAGTTGTTCTTAAACTCCATAGTACCGCTGGTAGTTCTTCTATCCAGCACCCCGCTGATCTTTGTAGCGGCTCTATGAGTCGGGGTTTTATCCCGGACAAAACTAGTCCGTTGGATCTCTCCACTTGCCCGTTCGATGTGGGGTGGGCGACTGAGGCGACATCTAGCTGGATCTTCTTTTCTTGGTAGAACCTCGCAAATGCTCCTTTAGCGAAATGTGTGCCATTATCAGTTATGATGCTATGGGGATAGCCATATCTCAAGATTATATCCTTGAGGAATCTTACTGCTGTTGCCCCCGTCACATTTCTTAATTGGGTTCACTTCAATCCACTTGGTGAACTTGTCGACCATAACTAGGATATGGGTCATTCCTCCTTTAGCCGGCTTAAATGGCCCTACCATGTCTAGGCACCATACAACAAATGGCCAAGTAATGGGGATAGTTTTGAGTTCCGACATTGGTAAATGAGGCTTTGTGGAGTATCTCTGACAGCCATTGCACTTTCTCACCAAATCCTCTGCGTGCTCCAAAGCACTTGGCCAATAAAATCCATGCCGGAAAGCTTTCACCACTAACGCTCTTGAGGAGGCATGGTGGCCACATTCCCCTTGGTGAATATCTCGGAGTATGTCAAGTCCTTCTTCTAGGTCAACACACTGCTGCAGTACTATTGTTAAACTCCTTTTATATAATTTGGCGTTGATAATAGTATAGGCCTTTGCTCTCCTTTGGATCTGCCTTGAGGATATCTCACCATCCGACAAAGCTCCTTCTTTCAAGAAATCATATATTGGCTTGGCCCAAGCTAGTATAGCCCGGACGGGAAATGGTTCCTCATCAATTTCCATCGCATCCACCGACATAACTCCTATCGGGTCTAGATGATCAGTCCCCGGGTTCGCTGAGGCAGTCCCCGGGTTTGCTGAGGTGCCTCCTCACTCTATCTCCATAGGTGCAACTCCTGATCCGGAGAGTGCCGGGATATAAATTGAGTCTGATTCAGGCGATGGTGTGATGGATGGTTTTCTCAAGTGCTCCAAAGCAACATTCAGCGGGATTGGCTACCCGGATGAGCCTAACATGGACAGTGTATCTGCTGCCTTGTTTTCAATCCGAGGTATGTGATGGAATTCACACCCTTCAAAAAATCCACTTACCTTTTGAACATGGAATCTATAAAGGGCCATGTTAGCATCCAAAGCATCCCAGTTTCCAGACACTTGGTGCACCACCAAATCTGAATCTCCAAAGCATTGTATCCGACGTATCCCCACTTCTTTCGCTACCTTGAGACCATGTACCAATGCTTCGTACTCCACAACATTGTTCGAGGCACTGAAGTGGATTTGAAGGACATACTTTAGTTGATCTTTCTTGGGCGAGGTAAGAACTACTCCGGTGCCCAACCCATATTTTAGTTTCGATCCATCGAAGTGCATTCGCCAATAATTAGTCCGGCAGAGGTGGCTCATATTACATTTCAGCCTAGTCCACAATGAAATCCGCCACAGCTTGCGATTTTATCGCATCTCTTCTATCTAATTGTGGTGCATATGGGGCTAACTCAATTGCCCATTTTGCTATCTGGCCACTTGCATCTTTGTTACTCATAATCTCTGATATGGGTGCCTCACATATCACTTTGATGGGATGTTCCTCAAAATAGTGTTTGAGTTTCTTGGCCGATATATATACGCCATATGCCATCTTTTGATAGTGAGGGTAATTATGTTTTGAAGCGGACAATACTTCGCTCAAATAATACACTGGCCTTTGCACCGACTTTCCTTCTTCCTCGCGCTCCACTACAATTACTGTACTTATGACTCAGCTGGTCGCGGCTAGTAGAGCAACATTGGCTCCTTGGGTAATGGTGCTGCTAGGATCGGCGCAGTACATAACAACTTTTTCAATTCTCGAAATGCAATGTACGCCTGTGGCGTCCATGTGAATTTGTCTGCCTTTTTTATTAACTGGTAGAGGGTCAAGGCTTTCTCTCCCAACCGACATACGAACCGGCTTAACAATGTCAGGCAACCAGTGAACTTTTGCACATTGTTAAGGCATTTTGGCAGTTCCATTCTCTCTATGGCCCGGATTTTTGTCGGGTTAGCTTCGATACCTCGGCTAGACACTAAAAAACCGAGTAACTTTCTAGCGGGCATGCCAAAGGTGCATTTCTCCGAGTTAAGCTTCATTCGGAACCTTCTTAAGTTCGCGAATGTCTGTCGGATATAATCAAGGAGCGTATTGCTTTCCTTAGTCTTTATCACCACATCATCCACATAAACTTGCACGTTCCGACCTATTTGGTCGTGTAAGCATTTTTGCATGCATCGTTGGTACGTTTCTCCTGCATTACGTAGTCCAAACGGCATAGTGCGATAGCAATAAGCCCCGTACGGGGTAATAAACGCAGTCTTTATTTGATCATCCGGATTCAGGGGTATCTGGTGGAAACCAGAATACGCATCAATGAATGACAGTAGTTCGCATCCGGCTGTTGAGTCTATGACTTGATCTATTTTAGGGAGTGGGAATGGATCTTTGGGACACGGATTATTTAGGTTCGTGTAATCAATGCACATGTGCCATACCACGGCCACGTTCGGATCATCCTTCTTCTTTTCCACAAGCACCGGATTAGAGAGCCAATCTGGATAGAGTACTTCCATGATAAACCCGGCTGCTAGGAGCCTAGCTATCTCATCCCCAATGACTTTCCTTCTATCTTCGGTGAAACGCTAGAGAGGCTTCTTTACCGGCTTAGCCCTGGGTCTTACGTTTAATGAGTGCTCGGCCAACTCCCTCGGCACATCTTGCAGATCCTGAGTGGACCAAGCAACGATATCCCGATTCTCATGGAGGAAGTTGACGAGCTCGCTTTCCTATTTGTTGCTTAACCCGGCACCAATGGTTACGGTGCACTCTGGGAATTGATCATCGATCGACACTTTCTTTGTGTCCTTGGTTGCTTGGAATGACACGCTTCCGTGCGGGTTGGTTAGAGCCGGCATATGTTGCTGCGTGGATTGAGCCAATGCCGCCACTTCTAGTATTTTCCTTTTTCCTGAGCTATCACGAGTGACTTGGCTATGTTAGATCCGGCTGAGGCGCACTCGATCGAACACCGGAACTCCCCTGATACAGTTATCACACCCCTTGGCCTGGGCAGTTTCATCTTCAGGTAGCTGATGTGAGTACTTGCCATGAACTTGTTCAGCACGGGCCTGCCGAGTGACGCGTGATAAGCGCTCTCCAGATTCACCACTTCGAACTCCAAATTTTTAGTCCGGCAATTGTCTCTCGTGCCGAATAACACATCAACTCGGACCTTACCAATCGGCTCACAGGAAATACCTGGCACAATGCCATGAAAGGTGGTCCTCGTTTCTTGCAGCATGTTCTCTGGTATTCCCAACTTGTGCATGGTATCCTTGTACATAATGTTCATACTACTGCCATTATCAATCAGTACTTTGGAAAACCTCACATTGAGATTTGGCCCAATGAACATTGGATCCAGGACCAGTGCATAGGTCCTAGGGCTAGGCATGATCTTTGGGTGATCCTTAATACTCCACGTGATCTCCTGATCCGCCCAGGGCATGTATCTCACTATTGCCGGCATTACTGCGTTTACCTCCATATGCCGGTGCTGCAAGCTTTTCCGGTCATTTTCTTCCATGGTAAACACACAGTAACTTTGATGATCCTCCATGTACTCGTTTCGTCCCTCATTCCACGTGGTAACCTTGACCTTGTTGCTGGTTATTGTCTACTTGATGTACGGCATCCCTCCTTTCCTGATTTTCGTACCTCGACAGAGGTGGTGGCAACATTAGTTGCTGCCCATTTCCCCCTATTAGTAATGGTTGCCGTGGTGCCTCATTCCTAGGTGGTTCATTCCGAGGTGCCTAAGCATTCCCCGAACTGCCCTGCTCTAGCTTCCTCATCCACTCACATTGCTGGGTCGTGTGATTTGCCGGGTGATTCGGAATTGGTGTATGAAACTTGCAAGGTTGATCCAACATAGACTCGAACGTATACCTCGGTCTATCTTTCTGCTCTTGCCATTGCTTTTTCTGCTCCGGGGTCTAAGGCTTTTTCCCTTCATTTTTCTATTATCAGTTTTGCCCTCTAGTTTTCTAGCACTGGCTAGCACCGGCATTGGGCTGGTCCCGGTCTACCGCTGCCACCTGCTGCGAGTTATATCTATAATCTGGACGCTCGTCCCTTCTCTTTCCTCGAAAATCATTTCTCCTCGACGACCCGGAGCCATCTCAGTTGTAATATTCCTCGTTTGCCTCGCTTGACATTAGCCGGGGTTGCGTTGGATCTCCCAAAGCATACGAATCTATGATCCAGATTGTCTCAGCCAAAGTGGCTGGCATATCTCGATGTAGCCTCAGCCACAAATACTTCCTTATCTGCATCCTTGGGCCAACCATGCAATAGCGTGTGATTCAATTACTCCCTCGCATGAGTTACGCATGTTGCACCACCAAGTCAAGAAATGCCAGTCTGGCTCAATTGGTCATTGCCGGCATAGCGCCAGAGTCTGTGGCCTGTTGGGCCTCTTGTAGGTGCTCGAAAAGTTTCTAACGAACAACTCCTCAAAATCCAGCCAACAGTTAACACTTCTCGGTGGCAAATTGTTCAGCCAAACTCTCGCTAGTCCTTCCAACATTTGTGGCACATATCTCACCGCCCATCTCAAATTTCCAGTTGCGATCTTGACCGCCGTCGCGTAATCAATTAGCTAATCCTCTGGCCTAGTACTACCATCATAGGTTCTAGTTCCTATGGCCAGCCAAAAGTTTGGCACTGGTGGCTCCTTCATGATCCGGGGCCCAAAGCATGCCGGACCAGGTGGACCTTGTACTTCGATTAGCACCAACCTGTAAATCCTATCAAGTTTCAACCTCGCATCATCTGGCTGCAAGTTCATGCTTCCCAGCCTTGACCCAATTATGTGGTGATCCGGTCTAGGATATCCGTCGTTGATCATAGCCGAATAACCATCATTGTATCTTTCCTTATCTAGACAAGCATTTTGTTGTTGTGTTGCTTGTCCTGCACTTCCCTCTTGTCGAGGTGTGTGTTGCTGCTGCTGCCGAGGTATATTTTGCCCCATTCCCACTGGATCACGTTGTCCGACATTACCGTTGGCAGCATTTCTTTGACCGGCATTGCCTTGGTCGCGGTTACCTCAGCCAGCCACACCTCGGCTGGTATTGTGTTGATCTTCATCAACTTGCACTGCTTTGCCTTTTTCAGCCCTTACTAGATCGTAGGGAACCATATGTTTGTCCCTTCTTCCGGAGTTTACCACCTCCTCTCTCCTGGGATTGTGACCTGGAGATGATGCGGCTCCCCTGGATCTTGCCAGGTTATTCCTAGCCGAATGAACCACGTGTGATGCCCCCACTAGTACCGGGTTTTCCTTGTTCATTTCTTCATTTTGCTGGCAAGCGAATCTCAGCAAGTGGTTCACCCTCTCTTGTTGCCTTTTCCAGGCCTCTCCGGTTAAACCTTCTAACTCGGATGCGGCCACATTTGCTGCCCTGAGGTTCTTTGCCGGGGTACTGTACCTATCCAACCCTCCTGTTACTATCGTGACTATCTGATCCGGCCTAGGTTCGTATTCCTTGTCAATCTCAGTAATCAGGTTTCTACCTTGGATATTTACTCCATCTATGTGGTTTTCCTTTGCATATTCTCTCAAAGTAATGTTCAAGGACTGCTGCAGCTCTGCTACCTTCTTTGCCCCAGCTAACATTTTTCGCCTAGTTTCTTCTAACTCAGCTTGCGCCTGAGTCGGATCTACCACAGGTGCTATCCGTGTTGCTAGGCTATCTATTGCTTGCTGGAGCACATTCTCCGGCCTCTCTAGTGGGGGGAACCTAGACCTGGTCTGCTTCGGCATGACTTCCAACTCTGGCGTCGGGCCCTTGTTTGCTTCCGCGTCTGGCGCGGTCATTAGGACCTCAACGCTGCCGGTGGGGCGAGTGATACGCACACCACGGGCTGCATTGAGAGGTGGTTCGCCTCCCTCGATGATGTGCCACGGATGAACGCAGGTCTCGTCCATGCCGACGTAGATCTTATGCGCGCCAAGCTTGATGAAGACGCCATTGTACGGAGGGGGGTTCCTTCCGAAGCTCCCTGCATTGTCGCTGACGTAGTCCAGCGCTCCAAAGTGCTGAACCAGGTCGGAGACGACGCGCTCGCCGGTGCTGGAGAAGCTTCCCGTCCGGATTTTCACCCCTTCTAGCACTGCTAGCCCCACGGTGGGCGCCAACTGTCGTGGTGGTGGCACGGCAGATGCCACGGATAGGCTAATGATGGGGCCAATGTGTGCTAGGGGAATCCAGGGAGGGAGAATGTGGTGATTCCATCTCTCTATCAATGGTGTTTACAAGTACTCTTCAAGCTCTTGGTGAGAAGGAGACTATGTCACTTACTCCCCACAAGCTGGCTCCAGAGTTCTATCTAAGACAGAGAAAATGATCGATCCCCTTCTATGGAGGCCCCGGTGCTCCTTATATAGGGGAGCCCGGGTTACAAAGTTAGGGCACACGTGGTGGCATATTCTCCGAATATGCCCCTCGACTAAAGCTAGATGCTTCTTTATTCTCTTTAACGGCTCGTCCGGGCTTTGGACGTAACCCGCAACATGATCCTCGTCTTTATGCGTCACCAGACACGGGCTACGTCATCCGACATTTCCCGCGTCATCTTGGTCGCCCCAAACCCGCTGGTCCTCCTCTCTGCTTTGCTTCGCTAATGCTATAGCTAATAAAGCCACCTTTTGACCAGCGAGAGATTCCTTCCTTCTCTTGGAAGCCATATGATAGTCCGGCTAGCACGTTGCTAATCTAGCTACGAAGATACCTGCAAAATAGATAGACAAACATGGCCGGCATATATTTTATGACGGCCGGGCTACGGCTAAGGAGATGCTCCACGGGCCAGGTCACTCCGTGGTTCGGCCTGCCTTGAGGTGACCCGGTTAGCACTTGCTTTGACCGCATCGTACCCCGGCTAACTCTGCCTTTATACCTCGGTGTTACCCTACCCGGGGGTATCCCCCAACACCCGGAAAATCCGTTTTCGGGGCGGAGTTTTTCCCCAGCCGGATAATCCGGCCCCCACTTGGGCCGGATAATCCGGCCCCCAAAGTCTCCAATGGTCGAGTTTGGCAGGGGTATTTATTCCCCATCAGTCCCTCCTGCCAGAACTCTTGATTTATTCAAAAAAGCTCAGACTTGTTCTTCAAGTTCCAAGCGAGATCTCCATCATCACCCACCCAAAGGCCTCGATCTTTGGGGAATAGAAGGAGGAGGACTCGATCTTTGGCCGAGGAGGACTTGATCTAGTATTTCATGCAAATATCTTGATCCTAGTTCAGATTATTTGAAAATCCTTGTTCTTGTGGCAGCTTGTTGTCATCACGGGAGCCTCCAATTCAGTTGTGGTTGTGTGCCCTGCTAGAGTTGTAAAGGCACCGGTTCCCGCCTCGAATGGTACCAATAGTGGAAAGGTGGATCAGTCCTTTAGTGGCGAGATCCATCGGAGAATAGGGTGAGGCCTATTGTGGCGTGGTGGTCTTAGAACCGCCCACCTGTCCAACGCAGACGTACTTCCCTTCACAAGGAATAAAATGCGGTCAAACAAATCCCTGTGTCTCCGCGTGCTCCACTATAGTTTCCTCACTCCTTTTTACACGCTTAGTAGTTAGGTTGGCATATAGGGAAATTCTCGTAATTGCATATCTAGAGGATTTACATTTGTGTCAAGCCTAAAATTGAAAAAGAACTAAAATTTGAAGTAGCACCTATTCACCCCCCCCCCCCCTCTAGGTGCCCATACGATCCATTTCAATTGGTATCAGAGCATCGGCTCTTTTATTCATGCTTTACCGCCTAAGAGATTATGGGCACTAAGGGAGATGGTAGTGAGGTTGTGCATAAGGTAACTATGGATGATCTCAAGACGTTGGAAACAACCTTGCTGAAATCCATAGAGGCCAAAATGGAAGAGATGCATCAAATGATTGCTCGTCTCTCTCCATCTATAGCCCCACCTCCATCTACCTCTGAGGCTACCACTCCTCTCTCTAAGGACAAAGCTAATGCTAACTCCAAGGAAGATGAGGTGGTAGGTGATAAAAATAATGGATCCTCCTCCAAAACGGGAAGTGGTAAGGAGGACTATAGTGAGGTCCCTCACTTATATTCTCCCGACCCACCAATCCCTCACCCTCATATAAACAATAGGGGTGATCCACCCAAGCTTACTACATCTTCATTTAATCAATGGCAATTCTTAATGAAATCTCATGTGTGTAGTTCGTCTATTGAGCTATGGAGGATCATTGAAGAAGGCATCCACATTAGAGATTCCACCAATTTGATAATAAGAGAAGTTGTGGGTAGCCAACTCAATGCAACGGCTTTACACATGATTCAGCTCGGTGTGGGTCCCAAGGACATGCCCCACATAGAACATCTTAGTACCATTAAGGAAGCTTGGGATGCCCTCACCGAACTCTTCATTGGGGATGAAAGCATGAGAAGGAATAGGTATGATGCACTGAGTAACCAAGCTGAAGTTTTTTATATGATGGATGGCAAGGATCAAAGGATATGTATAGAAGACTCAAGTCAATAGCCACCACATTTAGAAATCATGGTGCTACCCACGTTGATGATGCTTGCATCAAGAGAAAATATGTTAGTTCTCTTATGCCTTTTGAGCCTACTGATTTGAAGAGCCTTCAAGGTAGACACAATTACCATCAAATGACTTCCAATGAGGTCATGCAAGAAATGGCGGCCTTCAAAGTGGCTGCCAAGAATGCTAAAGACGCTCGTGCTCGATGGAGAGTGAATACTCCATTCTTAATGAGTCTCATGATCAGCTCCAAATTCAATTGACCAAGTATGATACTCCAAGCACTTCTACATCAACATTATCACATGATGCATGTATGATGCATGATATGACAAAGATGTGATGCGATTAGGCAATATTAAGCGGAACCGAGGTCCTGGCAATCTATTAGATGGTTCATGTTGTTTAGACACCCCGCAATTTAAATGTTGTATTAACAAGACAAAACATAGCATCGGTTCACTATACAAATTTAAATGGAGCCATTATAAGACTAGAAAAGCCCGCATATGGTCTCCATATGTAATTTAGGTGAATCGGCATAAAGCCCCCAAACCACAACATATGTATGCAAGCATGAACAATAAATGCAACAAGGTGGATATCATATATTAGAAAAATAGGGGTCTCGGAAAAGGGGTCACACTTGGGGTTTGGCGAACTTGGTTCCGAGGGTTCGGTCTTCGGTTTCCTAAATTGGGATTCAAGGTTCTCTCTCTGGTCCGTGAAGAAGATATTGGAAGAAGGCATCACTGTTTTCGGGTTCCATGTCGAATGTCTAGGAATTTGGTGTCGGTGGCCTTCGGTTCTCTCTCAATGATCTTGTGGTTCCCTCGTCTATGTCAATCTTGTCTTGGTCTCTGTGTTCTTCGAGTCACGCCTTGTCCATCCTTCAGAGGTGTTGGCCTTGGGTTTGCTTTGTCGATGAGAAGTTTTTGTGCAAATTTACTCGAAGATCAGAGCATCCAAAATAGATGGCCATAGGTTGATCACCACATCCCCACACCGTTTCTTCTCGGGCACACATGTAGGATCCGACACAAGGAACCAAAAATGGAATAGAGGCACATACAACAAGTTGAAATAGACATGTTTATACATTAGAATGGGACAGATGCAGGAGGCCTCGTTGATTAGATGGATAAGGAGATGTCCAACGGAGCCTGGGCTACCAGGAGCACAGGGAGGCCGGCGTGCTCCTACCCATGGTGGGGCGGCGATGACCTGGGTGTTGGCAGCCAGCAACGGGGTGAGAAGGAGGCGCGGGCGTGCTAGGTAAGGGGCGATGGAGGCTCGCAGAGGGCAGGGGACGAGCGGCGGGGTGCAGCGGAAGAGCAGAGGCACAGGCGGGTGGCCTTGGCGGTGGAGGATACGGGGTCGCTACAAGGTGCTGACGACGGCCACGTCAGCGGAGGGGCGACCGGAGGAGAAGACGACGAGGCCGGCGCTCGGTAGCGATGTGGCCATCCAGAAGCAGGGGCGCGGGGTCGACGGGTGTCGGCTGTTGTTATGCTCAACTCCTGCTCGTCCTCGAGTAGGTAAGTGATAAAAAGAAAGAATAATTTTTGAGGTGACATGCACCATCAAAGACTTGATCAAACTATTTGTAAAACATTCAAAGCTAGGATCATAGTACTTCAATCATAACATGAAAGACAAAGTTCTAGTAATAAGACAAAGAAACTATGATGCAACATGAAAAGGCACAAACAAAATATTCATGAATAACAATGGTTTGCAAGACGTTTGTTTGTTTCACATAAAGAAAACATAGCATAATAGTATTCAGCTTGTCCCTCATAGAATAGCAAATATAAATGCATAGGACACCTTCAAAGTTCATAAGAGTGACTAGATAGAAATAGTTTAAAACAAGCAATAACAAGTTATGCATCAATCAACTAGTCTTGGGACAATGCACATAGAACTAAGAATGGCCACTATGCTCTCAAAATAGGTGCATAAAGGTAGAAGATGGAGACTCAATATAATGGTGGAAGAAAGGCCTTCAAAGAAGGAAGTAGGGATTCAAGTTTCATAAAGATCTTCCAAAAATTATTGTACTTATAGGTTTCAGCTCTCATTGCCCCTATCATAAGCATCTTGAAGTGATTAAGGTTAAAGTGAACAAACTATGGTGTATATGCTTGACGAAGTATAAGTTAGAAATCTCATGTCCCTTGAATACGAGGGCCGCTCCTCATGCTAATCAAGTTTAGTCACCGGTAAGTTCTTGTCATCGTAAGTACATGTGTATCATAGAGAACCGCCAACAGGTTACCCCTTGCCCGATGATACGGAAGAATCCCCATATCAAAATGACAAGGTAAGCAGAAAACAAGCATCTCAGCAATCTTCTTATTTACCATGGGAATATGGTGCTTTTTTCTCTCTTTCCTCTTTTAATAATCTCTTTTTTTACTTTTCTCTTTTTTCTCAATATCTGACTCTTTTTTTTATAAGAAGAATGCTTCATAGACAGCTCATTATGGTTACGCTGCAGGTTTCCACCATGATAGCATGGATTAGACCAACGGCCCAGGCGTTTCTCTAACACATGTACATAACTTCATGGACTTACAAGCTCCCCTTTCATTTCACACCGACGACATCCATAGACAAAAGAGCATGATATCAACTAGGTACAAAGTACTAGTGCAATGTTGAAAGCGTTCCCCATGATAGCATGGTTCTACTAAACCCCAACAAATAAGTGCAAGCATATACAACATAGACGACACAATGGTTCAATTTTATTAAGGGCAAGAAAAGTAAAGTGTGCCATCGAGTTTGTGAGAGCTTTAATCACTAGTTTTCTCATAACAAGTTTAATTTGGAAGGTAAACAAAAACATGAATATACTTGGAATAGCATAAGCTAATAGGTAGGTATGGTGGACTCTTTGGAATAAATTGGTTTAGGGAGTTGGATGCATGAGTGGAACTCATACTTGGTTACGGAGGCTAGCAAAAGACTGGGAGTGACAAACTAAGAGAGCAATAATGGCCATAATCATGGAGAGTGACAAAACATCATTGATCAAAGCATAAAGTGATACTACAAGTTGAAAACTAAAGGATCATAAAGGCTTATGGTGACTTGAGATATTCATAACATGGTGTGAGCATGTGCCAAGTCAACCCAAATAAAGCATCAAAGGAGAATACCACTATACTATGCTTTAATATGTTAAAACAACACATGATTCATCCAAGGCACATTAAGCAATCTCAATTGTTTATAACAAGTCATGCTACAACAAAGAATACTAAGCATAAAGCCAAAACAATATCAAGCATGGCATGACAAAGCATAGGCCACAGTCAAAAACAAGCTCTCTTTAACACTTAAGCATGAACTTTCCTACTCTTTTCCAAACCAAACCAAACTATTTGAAAACCAATATATGAAAGAGGGGGTCCAACCAATTTATTCAGCAAACTAAGAAAACCAAGCAAACGAAAAACCAAAACAAAAAAGAAAAAGAAGACGCTCCAAGAACAACACAACTGTGCATGAAACAATAAAAATGAAGCGTTTGGAAGAAACCTGGGATTTTTATTGATGAATAGGGGGATGCCTTGGGCATCCCCAAGCTTTGACACTTGTACTTCTTGGATATTTCTTGGGGTGACACGCGTGGAATCCCCAAGCTTGAGCTTCAGTCCATCTTTCATCTCATTACTCATTCCTTCCATACACCTGAAATTTTTCCTTCATACAAAACTTCACACAATCTTTATTAGCAACATTAGTGAACTCAAGATTATAAGTCTTTAGGTTCAGTTCTAACACCAAATAAACTTCCATTAGAACACTAGCTACTGAAACACTTCCCTCAAAAGGCTCAATTCCACAAAAGAACTCAAAAAGGAATCAACAAGAAGCAAATGCAGAAAATGGCAGAAATGTGTCAAACAGACCAGTAGGTAAAGACGAATTTTTTCGAAGACCTTTTGTTGCTCAAATCAAAAATTATTGAACTTAGTAAAGTTATATAACAACCTGGGGCAGAATCACAAAAATTCACGTCTCAAAAGGACGTTCAGAGATTTTACATGAATTTTTACGGTGAAGCACAGAAATCTGTTTCGAGACAGCAACTTTCCCAATCATTACTTCTCTCTCATTAGAGGTTACTCTTGGCACAAAAAGCAAATAAAAAGGATAAGGAGCAGTTATTACTGAAGTAATAACTTCCAAGACTCATCTAAAACTTTTGGGTCATCTCCCAATAAGTACTTTTCTTTAACGCCTTTAAGTTAGGCATAAGAAGCAAGAAAGAATCAAGTGTTCTCAAATGAAGAAGCATTAAGATTAATACTAGAAATATATTCAACAAGACAAGGTATCTCATCCAAATAAGTTCTAGAGGATCCTCTCTCAATGCTCTTAGGTTCACTATTTTCATCAAACGGGTTTTTAGGAACGATCCAATCAAGATTCTTTTCTATGGCTTCATGCATTGCTACTAGTTTTAAAGGTGTTGGTATCTTAATTTCCTCCCCATTAAGTTCAGTTTTTCTCATCTTTTCTCGTGTACCAACAACATCTACTCATGAGCTTAACATATTGAAACATTCAAAGACTTTTCTAGCTTCCTTGGCAACATCATAGAATTCCTTAAACAAAGTTTCTAGAATAAAATCCCTCTTTTCAGGGTCCTCAGTTTCTTTAAGTTTAAGAAACATTACTTGCATTAAGGGGTTGAGGTTAACAAACCTAGCTTCTAACATGTGAATTAAAGAAGCTGCAGCAATCTCATAGTTTGGAGCAAGTTCTGCAAGGGATCTATCCTCAGTATCTTCATGCTTACTAACATGATTAAAGAATTCTTCAATATTAGTTTGGAGCAAGTTCTGCAAGGGATCTATCCTCGGTATCTTCATGCTTACTAACATGATTAAAGAATTCTTCAATATTATCTTTCCCAATTATAGAACCACTACCAATTGAAAGATCTTTCAGGGTGAATTTAGGGATCAACATGGTGAGCTAAGGAAGAGGCAACAACTAAAGGAGACTAAATTTTTTGTGTTTTTAAATAAGGAAGCAAACTTGTAAAACTAATTTTTTTGTGTTTTTGATAAAGAAACAAGCAAACAAAGCAAAAAGAAACTAAGCAAAACAAAAATAACAAAGTAAAGAGATTGGTTATGAGGGACTCCCCTTGTGAAAATGTCCTTGACTCCCCGGCAACGGCGCCAGAAAAAATTGTTGATGGCCCAAATATATCGAGCTTGTTGGGGAACCCCAAGAGGAAGGTATGATGAGCACAGCAGCAAGTTTTCCCTCAGTAAGAAACCAAGGTTATCAATCCAGTAGGAGCAAGGAAACACCCCAAAGGTGTAGCTAGCTGAACGTTGGCAGGGCGCACTACCGGTGGTAGCAGCAACGTGGAGACCTGCACAACACAACCACAGAACTTTGCCCCCAACTTGTGATGAGGTTATCAATCTCACCGGTTTTGCTGAAAACAAAGGATTAAACGTATCGAATGGAAGGAAGTAATAGTTTGCAGAAAGTAAACACAAAGCAGTAAACAGTTTATAGATTGTATGTAAAAGAAAGGATCAGGGTCCATAGTTCACTAGAGGTGGCTCTCCTTAAGATAGATAACATGCTGGGTGAACAAATTACAGTGGGGCAATTGACAAACATCGAGAAAGCAATACATGGATATACTAATCATCTTGACCCCTTTGGAACTTGATTAGGCATTACAACATTATACATAGACCGCCATCCAACTGCATCTATGACTAATAATCCACCTTCAGGTTATCATCTGAACCCCCTCCAGTATTAAGTTGCAAGCAATAGATTATTGCATTACGAATTGCATGTAAAGTAAACAATATGATTGTTTTATGAACAAAGGATTGTTGTTTTCTCCCTAGTAGCAACAGCACATCTAGTACCTTAGAGATTTCTATCACTTCCCCAGATTACCAGAGGCATGAACCCACTATCGAGCATAAATACTAACTCTTGGAGTTGCTAGCATCTACTTGGCCAAGATAGCTACTAACAACAGAAAGCATGCAAGATCACAAATAACAAAGACATGATAGAATCAATAATCAATCTGAAATAGCATCTCAATATCCATCGGATCCCCGCAAACACAACATGCAGAATTGCAAAAAGATGATCTTGATCATGAACGAAGCTCACAAGATCTAAACATGAAAGCACGAAGGAGGAGAACCAGCCATCTAGCTACTACATGGACCCGTAGTCCAGAGATGAACTACTCACGCATCACACCAGAGGCTTGCATGATGATGAAGAAGGCCTCCAGGGTGAATTCCCCTCTCCGACAAGGTGCCAGGAAGAGCTTCAGATCCCTCCCAGTCTAGGGATGGAGATGACGGCGGCTACAGACTCTTTCGTGGAATTTTGATCGGATACTTAGGGTTTTGGTACCGAGGGCAATATAAAGGCGGAAGGAGAGGCCGAGGGGTGTTGGTCGGCCACCCCCTAAGCGTGGTTGTGGCCAGCCAGCTGTGGCCGGCCCCGAGCTCTTCTCCGTCCCATATTCTGGCATCAGATGTCTTCTGGAAAAACAGGCACTTTGGCTTTTGTCCCGTCCAATTCCAAGAATATTCATTTTCTAACTTTCCTGGAACCAAAAACAGCAGAAAACAGGCAGCTGGCACTGTGGCTCTTGTTAATAGGTTAGTCCAAGAAATCATATGAAAATTACTCCAAAGTGTGGACTAAACATAAGAAATTAGATAAAACCAAGCATGGAACATCAAAAATTATAGATACATTTGCAATGTATCAGCTGTGTAGGCGTCGATGGCACCACGGGCAGAGGGAGGAAGCAGCGGTGGTGGGCGAGCTCGGTGGCAGGCCCCAGGGAAGACGAGGAGGCGATACCGTGGGTGTGCAGCTTGGGTGGTGGTCGCCGGCAGCGGGAGTGCACTACGAAGGGATGGCTCGCGGTGGTTGGCTCGGAGGTAGGGATCGAGCGGGGCGGCCGCTGGTTGGAGCACAGGCGGCAGCGGCTCGGAGAGAGGGAGCAGGGAGTAGCGGGGGTAGGTGGGGAGGACGTTGAGGGGAAGGAGAGAGCCGAGCAGGCCTGGGTGCTGGCGGTGGGGTTGGGTCGCGAGGGAGCGGGGCCAGGTGGGGAGAAGCTGGGATCGCGCGCTCGGCATGAAGCGCGTGGGGGTGGGGCCAGGGATTGCTTGCGGCGATTCAGGGTGGGTTTGGTTTGGGGTAAGGTAGGAGGATTAGGGTTAGGCTCGATTCCGAGGTTGTAGGTTGCTGCTAGTCGGGCCCTTTGGGCCTGGCCGGTGGCATCCTCCCCTAGAACAAAAATAGTTTTAATTTCTTTTAGTTTGTATTAATTTCAAAGATTATTTTTGTAAACAGCTTTTAGACAAAACAAAATATCTGGAAATAGGCCGGGGTTTTAATTTGAAATAGAGACGGGGGATAATTAGAAAAACAAAGGTAGCCTTTTAGAAAATAGTTTAGGAAAATTATATGCATGCAAACATGAAGATGCTCAAATCCAATGTGGCATGATGACATGAGCATGCAGTCATGATGATGCACAAAACAAAAAAACCAAGCTATTTTCTAGTAGGGGTTTTACCCGGGGTGCTACAATTCGACACCACTAACAATGGATCTCGCCCTCGAGATCTGCCTCATGTTGCGGGAAAGAAGGCCTTCTCGCTTCGGGTATGTCGAGGGATGACCCTCAAGTAGGCCAAGCCAGGTTCAACTGGCCGGCTCCAAGGAGACCTGGCCGGATGGCTTCAAGACAGAGAAACACAGTCGGGTGGAACGCTCCACCCGGTCTGACTCAAGATTCCCCGGCTGGCCCGTCCAGCCGGGTGGCCAGGAGAGCCGCCTCGGTAGCCTCCTCTACCCGGCCTCCTCAGATCCATTGGACAAAAGTACGAGGGAGGATGACGCTCCTCGCTGAGTGCACCCTTGACCGGACAGGCTGGCACACCACCCTACCGACACTACAAGACGAGGATGCTAAAGCGCGAAGGCTGGAGGCTGATGAGTAAAGCACCGGCTGACAGATAAAGCTTCGGTTGACAAATAAAGCACTAAGCTGATGGATAAAGTACCAGGTGACGCCCAAAGCGGCGATGCTGAAACGCTGTGGCGTTGTCCCCACCTGTACTTGAGCTTGACCGGGTCCTGGACCACCGGCTGGACCCGGCAGCCGGCCCGCTTTGTAAACCCAAAGCCCAAACAGTAAACCCTAGATCCCACATTGTAACCTACCCTTCCACCAGTATATAAGGAGGGGTAGAGCCAGGGTTCTAGGTAACGCATTACAAGTTAGAATCTAGCCAAAACCAATAAGTTGGGCAGTTTATCTTCCTCCAGCTCTCGATAGCAGCTAGGGAAACAACTCAAGGAGCACTTGTATTGAGTATCAGCTCCCCATATTGTAGATCCTTGCAGGAGTAGGAGTGTTACCTCGACAAGAGGGCTCTGAACCTGGGTACATTACTGTGTTTGCAGTATCTATTCCCAACCCGTTGCGAGTAGCCACCAGTAGCATCTTGATTGTCCCCTCTCATGCCATCCCCGATAGCACTGATGTGTTCCACACCATGACAGGGTAGGTCCTCGCAACACCACTAACAAAAACTCTTGCTCTAGGTTGAAAACGGCGACACCACCAACGAGAGGTCATAGCTCGCGTTCGTTGAGAGGACACTCTGGAGAAACAAAATACGAAGGTAGAGGTCTCGATAGATAATGACACCCATAACTTCCATGAAAGGAGTAAAAGTCACATTGAGTCCCCCAGTTCAATGTACAAGAGCGAATGATAAAAGTAGTGGTATGGTAGCTACTCCATCCCGCACTCAAAGCATTACTCTATACATGAACAAAAGAATCGTGCAACCAACTCTCAGAATTCAGACTAAACATCTTTACAAGCGATGTTCGTAAAGCTTCAGAAAACACAGGCATGATGCAGATTCTTCATAGATGATGTCGTCGCGTTGGGGACCACCAGAAGATACAAAAGAAATCGTATGAAAAGACACAATGATTAGGTTTCACGATGGTTCCATTGGCATGAACAACACATGCTCAAGGTATACTCCAACTTCACCAATGCTCATCCTTCTCATAATGTTTTTCAACGATACAGATATCCGTCTAGGTGTAGAAACAGATAAAGAGTTCAAGGACCAAAAAGATTGGATGAAGGGTACAACAAACGAGATGCGGATTAGATGATTGTAGATCCACAATTATAAAAAGGAGGAAGTGAAACCCTTAAGGTACGATAGAATCCCAACCACGAGAAGTCCTAGACTCGAAGCAAGGTAAGAGAACAGATTCAAAACGTGAAGGTAAGAGGAGAATAGCATAGAGGTAAGGAGTAAAAGCAGACCTAATCAGCTCTATCCAACAGATTTTGCAAAGTAGTTTTGACACTCTACATCAGCCATTCGCTAGGTTATCCTACAGGCTTGACCAGTGGGGTATCGCAACTGCTGAGCTCTGATAGCACTTTGTAACACCCTCGAATCGGCTCTATGCAAGTTTCAGCGATTCCCGCCAAACCCACATTGAAACGATTCAAATATGCCCACCAGGCACTTGCATGCGGGTGGAAAACAAAGTAATATCATTACACAATAGTCCATGATGGAACCCACAGAACATACATGTGACACCCCGGGATTAGGGCTAGACAAATCCTAGACCTTAGCCTGACATAAGCTTAACCTAGAGCTTTAGGATATCCAGTGAAAAATCGGTAACACAACAGTGACCTTATGACACAAATGTTATTACAGCGAGCTCATAACTAGGCAAAGAACCAAAATATTGCATGAATATGTCACTGACCATAAACACCAAACAACGGAAGGCCAATTATACTATTAAGTATAGAAAACTTAAAAAATGGCCTAAGAGGCCTAAAGCATAATGATGACGTCCCATTGCATAGATTCCAGGCTGGCGTTCAGGAACCCCAAGCTACTCGTCGATGTCAATGTAACAAACTCTTCTTCTACGGTAACGCTTACCTGTTGCAAAAGTATCAACAAAGCAAGGCTGAGTACAGGGTGTACTATGCAAGACTTATGGCTGGTGAGATTATTTTCCATAAAGCTAACTTTCTTTCTAAAAGAGGTAGGATAAGCTCGAATAAATAGAACATTTTAAAGAGGATAAGAAAGTGACATATATAGCTTTGATCATCTTTGATATCCACTGAATCTTTATCAGCTGAACCTGTCAACTAGGATCACCCCCTCAATCCCTGAGGAAGCATCCTTAGAACACACTTTACTTACTTGCCAAATTTTACGATTAGGTTATAGTTCTCTATGATCATCACATCCATTCCCAAGTCGTCCATAATTGTGGACACGACTTTTAGAAAAGATTATTACCCTATAGAGGTGTACAACTTTACCCACATGCACTAACCGATTCTTAGTGTAAGATCATTAGCCCTCTTCCTTGGAAGGCCGGCAGAGAGTGGTTGACCACGACCTTTACCTTGCTTTCGCTGAGACCATGAGTCACGCCCTAAGGAGATGCCGCCATAACGGGTCAAGTCCCAAAGTCGGTCCCTGGAGATATGTGCAGGGTTCAAGATTACGGAGGTCGTGCCTCTCTTGTTCCCGGCCACGCTTACCTACATGTATGAATGCACCTCCTTCACCGCCTTCGAGAATACACAAATGCATATGTCGAATGGAACACCCGAACTATGTGACTCATGGAATATAGTAGGCAAGTTAGTTGGTCGAGGGGGTTTCCAGGCCCCCGTGTGGTTGTATGCTCGTCTTTGTTCAAGAGGCAAGAACTCGGATCCTAGTGGTGGCAAGTATGGGACTGGAAAAACCACAACCCGACGTGGCCTCCCATACAAGCCTTAGCATGTTTAACTTTCATCTCTGATCATACCACGTCATCCTGTCGAACTAGGTTCATTCGCAGCTCTGATTCATCAACCGGGTGGACCAGCGGTAACAGCTAAGCATGGCTAAGCACAACGGACATAAATAGCTCTAGCGAAGCTCATAATCCAAACCCTGGTTATGCTAGGAGCAGTGGGTCAGGGAGTATAGGCTACCAAGGTAACATGCATCAGATAGGATTACTCTATCTATCGATAAAAGACTTTAGAATCGTATGCACATGGCAGGAATGAAATACTTTGAAATCGTAGGATTATATCATGTGTGGGTCTATGCTTGCCTTTGCTTGTTGATACCCAACTATAGGTCTTCAGGGTTTGTCAGCTTGACTTGATTACAGTTGGTCAAGTATTGACCTTCGATCTTCGATGGTGTTGATCTCGGTCTTCAATCTCAGAGTCAGTATCTGATTCTACCGAAAAGAAGCAAACACCGGAAAGAAAGGGGAAAACAATCGACATGTGGCATCGATGCAATGCTCAAGCAGGGATGATGATATGACAAGTTAAATAACATTGAATTGAAACCCTAGGACATGCTTGGTCATTTTAAACAGGGTCCGAGGGGTGCAAACCCTAGAACAAGGGGAACCTCGGAATCACCTATAGGGTTCAATTGGTTCTTATAATTAGACTTGCAATTGTAGTTGTTCAACAATGCATGATTTCGATGCTATGAGATAGATCTCATTTTTCTAAACATTTTGATATATTATTTGTATTTTTCTGACTCAAAATGAATTAGTTATGATTTTCCCAATTTTAAATCCATTTTTAAATCATTTTTAAAACAATAAAAAAATTGGATATTATGTAAAATATCTTATAACCTAGACCCACACGTCATATTTTTAATCATTTCAGAAAAAAATTCCAAAAAGATTAAAAACCTGACAGATTGGGCCCACCTGTCAGTATTTTCATTTATTAAAATAATTACATAAAAGATTTAATAAAAGAAAAGGCCTTAATGCATCATGCTGACATCATGATGACGTCAACAATGGAGATGCCCTCTGCTAGGGTTCGAATCCGGCGCTAGGGGCGGTGCAGGCTAGCGTGGTTGGGGTGTTCGAGAGAGGGCGACACAGGCTACTAGAAACTAGCGGCGCTGCTCACGATTGGTAACTAGAGCAAGCCGATCAACAGCGGATAGCTACGGCGGCGGCAGGTGCTCGATGCTAGCTCGAACTAGGGCGAGAGGGAGATAGAGAAGGTACATGATGACTAGAAGATCAACCTTGTCGCGATGGTGGGGTCGGCGAGGCCGAGGATGGTCGGACAGTGTCAAATCGAAGCGATGACTGCAACGGCCGGTAATGAGGACGAGCTCGATTCTGGCGAGGTGCAGCCTTCCCAGTATGCACGCTTCATGGAGGAGGTAGAGGGTGACGAGGCGGTCATCGTGGTGTCCTCGGCTTGGCCCAGGGTGACCAGAGACGGCGGGAAGGAAGAGGACCTGGGAGCTAGGGTTTCGGGCTCCGGTTAGAAGAGGAAGAGAGAGGAAGGGAAAAAGAACTGGGCACGGCTAGGGTTCCTCGTAGGTGATACCTTCGATCCAGATTACGAATGTAGTGTAGCTTCTTTTTCCCTAGTAGACCTAGGTTATCAAATCCTCGGGAAGTGAATGCGTAGTGAAGTTACTTTAACGGACCTTCGGGAGTCTTAGAATTCCTTTTGTGTTTTATCGGACCAATAGCTTGCGTATTTTTGTTGTTATCGATGATGGAGAGAGAGGGCCTAGGGCGTTCGGTTTCACCTGTAGCTGTGCAAAACATCTGATGGGAATAAAAGATAGAAATAAAGTATGCATGTACTTGTTAGAGCAAGATAAATTATATGTGGGCAGTGCATCCATAATTGCTATTGCCTCCGCAGCCGCTTATAGAAATAACCTACTAGCCTCATCCATAGAAGAAAGAGAACTAATGATATGCATAGTGATGTCGCTGTTAATCCCAAGTAAATCCCTCACATACAGCCATACTACCCCTTCTGTCACTGGGGTTCCCAACCTGCAGATCAGTCATTACTCATACTCCCTATACCTGGCTCAACCCCCGGGGTCTTGGGTACCTAACAAGTCCTTAGATTGAGGAAACAGAGGATATAATAATCATCATGTCATACAAACTAATACATGATCCCATCTATGATAAATAACATATACAAACGCTGCATGGCTAGGCCGAAGCCCTTAGCCCAAGGAGAATTACTCACACATAGAGATAAGATCAACAATCACAAACATTGTATTGAAAATCATAAGATTTATAGAAATAGTCTTACAATGTTGCCAATCGAAGAAGAGATCTACTATTACAAGTGGTGGAATATGGCTATGGATATGGAGAAGGGTTTTGAGATCTGGAGGCGGCTAGAGATCTATGGCAGAGACTTTTGGCGAGGGTCTGGCTTGTTTTCTCGCTGCCCCTGGCTTCTTTTTATAGGGGTCCCTTCACAAAAGTTGTTCTGTTTGACCTAACAGTGGCGGCGCCAACTATACGACCAGAGCTATATAGCCACAATTTTTCTCCGGTCGTATAGTTGGTCGTTAAAGCGTCTACCTCCGCTTCACGGCTCTTGGTTTCTTCTGGTTGTTGGTAATCGCGTATCTTTGACTTTAATGTAGTGATTCCCATATTCAAACGAGATTATCTGCGTAGGAAAAATATAAAAAGAAAGGATTATATACCTCTTTGAATATTAGGCATTAGTGGCAGGGTTTAGAGAGATATTTCATCAAAAATATGAATAATATCTAGTTTAAATTCTGACGTAGATGGCTATATTTTAGAGCCATTAGCAGGTCCAGGGGGTCTTGTAGACGTCGGCGTCATTGGTGGCATGCATCTCCACGCCAGCGAGCGACGCGGTGGCGCCTGCGACCTGCTTCGGGAGCGAGGAAGTTGGATGACAATGATAGCCTCGACGAAATAGTACAATGGGTCTAGGCTGCGTGTGGGCTTTGGTGGGCTTCGGCTTCTGCTAGTTGTTACACGCGCAGAGGCAGAGAAGAGAGGAAGAGATGGGTTGCGCTGGCTGCTGGCCTAGATAGGGTTAGAAACATGTTTTTATTTCGAAAATCCTTTTCCCATTTAGTTTTCTCTCTTTTCTCTTCGTATTTTCAAATTTCAAACTATTTTGAATATTTTCAAAATACCAGAGGTTATTGCAAACATTTAAAATACTATGGGTCCCTTATAATCCATTTGGGCTCCATAAATTTTGGTAGTTTTAAAAATTCAAAAGCCACCCTTTTGAATAAGTTTCAAAGAAAGAGAGGAGAGAGTTAGGGTTTAGGGTTTTTGTATATGGTTTTCTTCCATGCATTTTAAGATATGATGATCATGCTATGCACACTCAAACCCTAATTAGAGAGTCACTAAAACTAGGGGTGTTATAGTTCTATCCC
The DNA here is from genome assembly GCA_023614405.1 of Avena insularis. Classification (NCBI taxonomy): domain Eukaryota; kingdom Viridiplantae; phylum Streptophyta; class Magnoliopsida; order Poales; family Poaceae; genus Avena; species Avena insularis. The sequence continues at coordinate 442,807,435 of CM042688.1, read as the reverse complement.
CCTTAACAAAATCTCGTCCCGAGATTCCTAAGTAGGAAGATAGAACGAACAGGGTTACACTAAAATTCGACGATCTTCTCGAAGAGGTTGTTCCATGCCACCATTATTGAATGAATGAAGCGCTTTGTTCTCTTCGAGTTAGCTACACACACTAAAGAAGAGAGGGAGTGACATAGAACCACAAACAGAGTATCTCATGGTCAACTCATGGATAGATGTTTCATAACATCTCTAGAGCCAACGAACATGAAACACATCAAGGTAACGGAGGAAGCAAAAGGAGATGGTTTTCAAGTTGTTAGATAACTAGTTTTCATAAGGATTTAGACCATGGAGTTTTAGAAGAGTTTGAGCTTCTGAAGAGCAGAGCATACAATGGAAAGAACATGGCCACAGACTTCGAAAGATGAAACTCTACTAAACAACTTAGGTAGATCTTTGAAGGTATAGAGATACGGATAACCAAGATGTTGAACTACTTTTAATATAGAAGGATCACTCTTTCATTCAACAGAAGGTCAAGATAGAAAGGTTGTTTTGTGGAGAGGACTCATAAGAGTCACAAGGAACATGTAACAAGAGGAACTTCTGATTATCAAAACCATAGTCACTCTTCGAACATATTAGAGGGACCGAAGGAAACTCTGTTTTCATCCAGTTCTATCAAAATCTTAGCCAGCAATCACGATATCAATTTACACCTCAAAGATGAATATATAAGAAGATTCCTGATGAAACAAGGATAAAAAACTCCATTCTCAGACTTCAATTACTTGGATCAACGAAATTCTTACCAACATAAAAGGGTCTGGGGGATTGACCGAGAGACATTTAGCAACACTACTTTAAATGTTCTCCTTGATGTTCGAGATACTATTATCAGGCTACTAACAAGCCTTCAATCAATCATCAAGTAAAGTTTGGACTTTGGATACAAAAGAAACCATAAGCGCCACTTCTACAACAAATCATAGAAGAAGCCTCATGAAGAGTGGTTGTTATTTCTGATTCAAGAGAATGTGGAGGTCTTCCAGCTAATTGTGACAACCATTACAACAATGTTGCCGGATTTTCGAAAATACCTACGTCAAAAACCTTGATGAACACCAACCATCATATCTGCTTGAGATTCAGATTTGGTTAAGTGTAAAGATACTTCAGACTCAGCATGTCCGAACAGAAAGTTTGCAACATTTACCATGGAGGTAAAGCTACTAGATTCTCAAGACATGGAATACATTGTCAAGCTCCAAATGAATGAGCTAGGTTGCAAAACCCCTATATTAGCAAGTTATCCAAAAGATAATTATACCTACAAATTGTTTGCTACGAAATAAAATGCATCCTTATTTGGGAAACATTTAGGAGGATACTAAAGTTTGTAGGACTTCTTCTCTTACATGACAAATCTGTCAGTGGCTTTGTGTGCTTAACAAGAACTTCTCGAAATATGAAGATAACAATCTATCATATTAAGAATACTTCACGCTTGCTTGACTGACTTGGTATGATTCCTGCGGAAACAGGAATAACTCTACTTGAATCCATGGCGACAACCTTCAAAAATTGCACATGAACCAGAGAAGGTTACTTCTAACATACAGAACACATACTTCGAGATGGCATGAAGACTGTTCTCCAAATTTTCCAACATTAGTGCTAACTATTCCATATGAATATTGTCTAGCATGGAGAAGGTAAGGATGTCATCGATGGGATCAATAACAAACTTATCAATATACTCCAAGAGGATGGACTCATATATTGTATGTACAAAGCATGAATATTTGTCAGACCGAAGGACATGAAGATGTACCTAGGTGAAACATCACGAGTAAATACATCATCCGGATAGTCCCTAGGATTGAGTTTGATTTGAGGATAACCCGTATCAAATCAAAGGTGGGGACGATAACATTTCCACAAAGGCAATAATATCTTTCTTCAGCGCGAACAAAACTAGACATCCCTTTAGTAGGAACAAATCTGATGTCTTACAACTCTCCAAGTTGGTATTTAAGCTCAACTAACTAGTTCAGGGTTATCTAGTACAGATCCTTGGAGAAAGGAGCAGTTCAGGAAACTTGCATGCTCAAGAACTCAACAACGCGGTCATGTGGCAACATGGGGATACTTCTAGAATATAGTTAGAATATCACGAACCACTGATATGTCACTTAGTTCAAGAGGAAACTTTCTTGGTAAGGCAAGAATACATAGTCTCAGAGCTTCGGCACGAGCCTAACTCTTTGACCGAGAGTACTTGGTAGCACAGTCAAACTTCGCTTAGTGATAGGTTAACCATCACGCTAAGAATGGCACAAATGTCCTTGTTGAGGTCCAAAGAAGTAATGATTGCTAAGAATCTCAGATGTACACATTGTTATGCACATGCATCATTCACAAGCACGAAAGCTCTGAGGAAGGGTGGGTAAAGATGTGTTAGAGTATCACTTCATTAGGTGGTCAGGGAACTTAGCACGACTACTTAGTATATAAGGAGTGTTATACTTTATGGTATAATAGAACAGAAGCTAATCATCGCTTATTATTCTGCAGATTACAACACTTTGACCTGGTTCCAGAAATGACGAGGTACTGGAGTTTGTTTCTCCTGACATGCTGAAATGGTTTGTCTAGACAGACCATAAGAGTCTCTTACACTAGAAGACAACAATGCACATTTACTACTTGGCTACCAACTGGTAGGCAATGGTCGGAAACAACAAGGGAAAAGGAACATGCTCAGGATAGAATCCTGAGATGTGGATGCATAAGTCTACAATCTTCCGAGGACCGATGCATATAAAGGAGGTGTGGAAGAGTCACAAGTATAGATACGAAACTTGCGAGGAGCTCTTTTTTGTGATATATTTGGTTCCTTTGAAGAACATATTCCATTACATGTGGTAGGGGAAGTCCTTAATTGTCACAATTCGATCGCAGCAAATACCACAAGCTTGAAGGCTAGAGTAGAAGGTACTAGCCATCATGAGGTAATATTTAAACGTTAACAACAGGGATCAATGAAATGGATATGGGGTTAAAGGTTAGCTTCATGTACAAGATTCACAACACTAGAATCCAGCACAATCAGGGATCTTCAGTCCAAGTCCAATGGTTAAAACTCGAAGAAAGGAGCAACTACTATCTTAGTAGCATGAAGGGTGCCACAAGGTAGTAATCAGGAGGTTGCTTACAGAAGAAGACACAACTTCTAAAGTACCCAAACAAATGAAAAGGAGGCACACGAAGCAAAAGGAAACCTCGAGACCTAGAACAGAACATTGTGGAACATCGACATATTGTTGTGGGTCCATAAGATAGAGAGATCGTGATGGAAATGAATCTCTTAGCTGAAAAAGAGCAAAGGGAAACAAGGAACACACACACAACTCTAGAGAACTCAACACTAGGTCAACTGGTTAAGAAACGACATGCCAAAAAGGCACCTAAGCTTTGAAAGATGAGATGAGATAGTAAAACTTTTCTAATCAACACAAGGTAAGATGGCCCAGAGTTAGAGCAAAACTGTATAAGGAAACAAAGACACATACTAGAGTTTTCGCAAGTAATTTTCATCTTTGAGGTAGTTTTCACAAACACTAGACTCAACATCGCCTAGTAGAAAGGTTTTCCAACAGTCGGTACTGCTCTGATACCAAAACCTATGACACCCCCAGGATTAGACCTAGACAAATCCCAGACCTTAGCCTAACATAAGCTTAACCTAGAGCTCGAGGATATCTAGTGAAGAATCGGTAACCCAACAGTTACCTTATGACACAAATGTTATTACAGTGAGCTCATATCTTAGAAAAGAACCAAAATATTACAAGAAGAGGTCACTGACCACAAACACCAAACAACAGAAGGCAAATTGTGCTATTAAGTATAGCAAACTTAACAAATGGCCTAAGAGGTCTGAAGCATAACGATGACGTCCCATTCCATAGATTCCAGGCTGCCGACCGGGAACCCCAAGCTACTCGTCGACGTCGATACTATAACAAACTCTTCTTCTACAGTAACACTTACCTTCTGCAAAAGTATAAACAAAGCAAGGCTGAGTACAGGGTGTACTCCGCAGGACTTATGGCTGGTGGGGTTATTTTGCATAAAGCTAACTTTCTTTGTAAAAGAAGTAGAAGAAGCTCGACTAAATAGAACATTTGAAAGGGGATAAGAAAGCGACATATCTAGCTTTGATCATCTTTTATATCCACTAAATCTTTATCAGCTGAACCCATCAACTAGAATCATCCCCTCAATCCCTGAGGAAGCATCCTTAGAATACACTTTACTTACTTGCTAAATTTTACGATTAGGTTATAGTTCTTTATGATCATCACGTATGTTCTCAAGTTATCCATAACCATGGACACGGCTTTTTGAAAATATTATTACCCTGTAGAGGTGTACAACTTTACCCACACGTACCAACTGATTCTTACTGCCAGATCATTAGCCCTCTTCCTTGGAAGGCCGGCAAAGAGTGGTTAACCACGAATTTTACCTTGCTTTGGCCGAGACCATGAGTCACACCCTAAGGAGATGTCGCCGTAACGGGTAAAGTCCCGAAGTCGGTCCCTAGAGATGTGCGCAGGGTTTAAGATTATGGAGGTCGTGCCTCTCTTGTTCCCAACCATGCTTACCTACCTGTATGAATGCACCTCCTTCACCGCCTTCGAGAACAACCAAAATGCATATGTCGAATGGAACACCCGAACTATGTGACTCATGGAATCTACTAGGCAAGTTAGTTGGTCGAGGGAGTTTACAGGCCCCCATGTGGTTGTACGCTCATCTTGGTTCAAGAGGCAAGAACTCGGATCCTGGTGGTGGTAAGTATGGGACTACAAAAACCACTACCCGACATGGCCTCCCATACAAGCCTTAACATGTTTAAATTTCATCTCTAATCATACCACATCACCTTGTCCAACTAGGTTCATTCGCAGCTCTGATTCATCAACCGAGTGAACCAGCGGTAACAGCTAAGCATGGCTAAGCACAAAGGACATAAATAGCTCTAGCGAAGCTCATAAGTCAAACCCTAGTTATGCTAGGAGCAGTGGATCAGGGAGTATACGATACAAAGGTAACATGCATCAGATAGGATTACTCTATCTATCGATAAAAGACTTTAGAATCGTATGCACATGGCAGGAATGAAATACTTTGAAATCGTAGGATTATATCATGTGTGGGTCTATGCTTGCCTTTGCTTGTTGATACCCAACTATAGATCTTCAGGGTTTGTCAACTTGACTTGATTACAGTTGGTCAAGTATTGACCTTCCATCTTCGATGGTGTTCATCTCGATCTTCAATCTCGGAGTTGGTATCGTATTCTATCGAAAAGAAGTAAACACGAGAAAGAAAGGGGAGAACAATCAACATGTGGCATCGATGCAATGCTCAAGCAGGGATGATGATATGACAAGTTAAATAACATTGAATTGAAATCCTAGAACATGCTTGGTCATTTTAAACAGGGTCCGAGGGGTGCAAACCCTAGAACAAGGGGAACCTCGGAATCACCTGCGAGGTTTAATTGCTTCTTCTATTTAGACTTGCAATTTCAGTCGTTGAACAATGCATGATTTTGATGCTATGAGATAGATCTCATTTTTCTAAACATTTTGATATATTATTTGTATTTTTCTGACTTAAAATGAATTTGTTATGATTTTCCCAATTTTAAATCCATTTTTCAATCATTTTGAAAACAATTAATCATTTTTGGATATTATATAAAATATCATACAACTTGGACCCACATGTCATATATTTAATCATTTTAGAAAACATTTCCAAAAAGATTAAAAACCTGACAGACTGGGCCCACCTGTCAGCATTTTCATTTATTAAAATAATTACAGAAGAGATTTAATAAAAGAAAATGCCTTAATGCATCATGCTGACGTCATGATGACGTCAGCAATGGAGATTCCCTCTGCTGGGGTTCGAATCCAGCACTAGGTGTGGCGTGGGCTAGCGCGGTTGGGGCGTTCGAGAGAGGGTGACGCGGGCTACTAGAAACTGGCAGCGCCACTCACGATTGGTAACCGGAGCAACTCGAGCGACGGCGGACAGCGGCGGTGGTGGCGCCAGGTTCTCATCGCTAACTCGAACCAGGGTGAGAGGGAGAGAGAGGGAAGGTCTAGGAGGACCAAAAGATCAACCTGGTCACGATGGTGGGGTCGGCAAGGCCGGGGATGGTCAGACAGCGTTGAATCAAAGGGATGACTACGGCGGCCGATGATGAGAACGAGCTTGATTCCAGGGAGGTGGGGCCTTCCCGGCATGCACGCTTCATGGAGGAGGTAGAGGGAGACGAGGTGGTCATGGTGGTGGCCTCGGCTTGGCTCGAGGCGACCGGAGACAGCAGGGAGGAAGAGGACCTGGGAGCTAGGGTTTCGGGCTCCGGCTAGAAGTGGAAGAGAGAGGAAGGGGAATAAGAACTGGGCACGGCTAGGGTTCCTCGTAGGTCCAAGGGGGTCTTGTAAACGTCGGTGTCATAAGTGGCACGCATCTCCATGCCAGCGAGCGATGCGGTGGTGTCAGCGACCTGCTTCGGGCGGGAAGGAAGGTGGACAACGACAATAGCCTCGACGAAACAGTACAATGGCCCTGGGTTGTGCATGGGCTTCGGGTGGGCTGTGGCTTCTACTTGCTGCTGCGCGCGCGAAGGCAGAGAGGAGAGGGAGAGATGGGCTACACTGGATGCTGGCCCAGATAGGGTTAGAAACAGGTTTTTATTTCGAAAATCCATTTTCCATTTAGTTTTCTCTCTTTTCTCTTTGCATTTTCATATTTCAAACTGTTTTGAATATTTTCAAAATACCAGAGGTTATTGCAAACATTTAAAATACTATGGGGCCCTTATAATCCATTTGGGCTCCATAATTTTGGTAGTTTTAAAAATTCAAAAGCCACCCTTTTGAATAAGTTTCAAAGAAATAGAGGAGAGAATTAGGGTTTAGGGTTTTTGTATATGGTTTTCTTCCATGCATTTTAAGATATGATGCTCATGTTATGCACACTCAAACCCTAATTAGAGAGTCATTAAAACTAGGGGTGTTTCAATACATATACAACAACGACTCGTCGAGTCAAGAATATAGATATACAGTACAAATATCCAAATCACCTTGAAAACGATACAGCATCGGAGTACTGATAAGGAGCAAATTGGGCTAAGAGCCCTAAAGAATAACCAATGGCGTCCATAACCCTGCCCAGGCCAAGCCGGAAGGGTAACCCTGCTAACGACATCGAACTTATACATGTTAAACAAAAGGGGTGCCGACAAAGGGAAAAAGAAAAAGGGAGCAGTCAGTACTGAGGCTAGTACACAACGAGTCTAGAATTCGGTGTGGACTAAAGCGGTAGCAAAGAATGCACTACACAACCTATAGAGACTCAATATAACTGTCGGCTATCAGAGAGGGATAAGAAAGACCTATTCGAAACCAATCTAATACTAACACCAAACATACCCATCCTTGTATTTCCCCCTTGAAACCAAACGAGGAAGTCCTGCTGAGGAAACTCACACGGTTGGCAGAGTTATTCATTCTTTCCATGGTGGTTATCCAACTTACTAGTCATATCATATCCAAGTCATATGATAACAGCAATTCATTAATTATAGTTGTCTATGATCGAGAAATTGTGCTCCAAGTCATCCCTAACCATGGACATGGCTTTTCAAAAAGATTTAACCATGCAGGGGGCACCAAAGTTTCTACTTCAACCCCTTTTGCCAGATCAATTAACATACACCCATCGATATGTCAGCTGGGCTTCGGACACGATACTTTCCCAGACCCAAAGCAAGTACATGGGGGCCACCCGAATGAGCTATCCATACGAGGTATAGCTAATCCTCCTCATACGGACCCTGAGGTTGCGTGGACTTGTCATGCGAGTAGGCGTCATAGACAATATATTCCCGTGAGTGCCACACCTACGTAACAGTAATAAACGCTCATCGAGCAACAGGTAATAAACATGGCATACATGGCATAGGTACAGTAGGTAACGTATAAAGCCCGAACTAGCTTGTGGCCCCCAGTACAGTACTTTGAAATCAGGTAATAAGTCGATAGGGGTGCCTAGACACCGCACATGTGGTTAGCGCGTGCAGTCTCGGAACAGGTGTCAAGAACTCAGGTCCTAGGTGCCACAAGTGGGCGGTTAAAAACAAAATATTGACTGTTACCCATTGGTGCCTTTGCATTATATCTAATTCCAACATTTTAATTGACAAGTTATATTGAAAGTCATGATCATATTCCCCATTAAGCATGTGCCAACCTCCTAACAATAGTGGAACATCAATGACACGAAACAGCACCTGAGCAAGCAACTACGACTCATAAGGCCAACTGTCTACCAAACAATAGGCAATAGGAGGTGTCCAAGGCAATATAGAGGCTGCAAGTGATGTAAATGGTATGGAAACTAAAGCATCACAACACACAGATAGCAATAGATCAACAGGAGGAAGTAAAGACTATAAATATAAACGGTAGAAAGTGGGAGAATGCTCGTCTGGGAAACACTGATGATGGTTCATCCGAAGATCAGGTCGACACTCGCAGCAACTCATCGGCCTAATCTGTGAAAAAGCAAAGGCACTAAAAGAACCACCAGATGCAGTATTTAATACTACGGTAGAATATCGGGCATGATGCATGACATGACAAAGATGTGATGCGATTAGGCAATATTTAGCGGAACCGGGGTCCCGACAATCTATTAGATGGTTTATGTTGTTTAGACACCCCGCAATTTAAATGTTGTATTAACAAGACAAAACGTAGCATCGGTTCGCTATACATACAAATTTAAAAGGAGCCATTATAAGACAAGAAAAACCCGCACATGGTCTCCATATTTAATTTAGGTGAATCGGCATAAAGCCCCCAAACCACAACATATGTATGCAAGTATGAACAATTAATTTAACAAGGTGGATATCATATATTATAAAAATAGGGGTCTCGGAAAAGGGGTCACACTTGGGGTTTGGCGAACTTGGTTCCGAGGGTTCGGTCTTCGGGTTCCGGAATCAGGCTTCGGGGTTCGCTCTCCGGTCCATGAAGAAGATCTTGGAAGTAGGCATCGCCGTGTTCGAGTTCCATGTCGAGGGTCTCGGAATTCAGCATCAGTGGCCTTCGGTTCACTCTCAAAGATCTTGTGGTTCCCTCTTGGTTCGTCGACGTCGACCTTGTCTTGGCCTCGGTGTTCTTCGAGTCACGCCTTGTTCAACCTTCGGAGGTGTCGGCCTTGGGTTGAACTTGTTGACAAGAAGATTTTGCCCAAATTTACTCGAAGATCGTAGCATCCAAAATAGATGGCCACAGGTTGATCACCACATCCCCGCATCATTTCTTCTCAAGCACACATGTCGGACCCGACACAAGGAACCAAAAATGGAACAGAGGCACATACAACAAGCTGAAATAGACGGGTTTATACATTGGAATGGGACAGATGCATGAGGCCTCGTTGATTAGATGGAGACGGAGACGGCCAACGGAGCCTAGGCAGTGCGAGGGCTACCAGGAGCACCGGGAGGTCGGCGTGCTCCTGCCCATGGTGGGACGGCAAAGACCTGGGCATTGGCGGCCAGTAGCAGGGCGAGTGGGAGGCGTGGGCATGCTAGGGGTGGGGCGATGGAGCCTCGCAAATAGCAGCAGACGAGCTCGAGAGGGGCGGACAAGCGGCAGGGTGCAGTAGAAGAGCAGAGGCGCAGGCAGGCGGCCTTGGCGGCAGAGGAGACGGGGTTGCTGCGAGGTGTAGACGGCGGACACGTCGGCGGAGAGGCGGTTGGAGGAGGCGACAATGAGGACAGCGCTCAGCAGCGATGCAGTCGTCTAGAAGCAGGGGTACGAGGTCGACGGGCGCCGGATTTGTAGGCGGCGGTGCCATGGGCGGAGGGAGGAAGCAGCTGTGGTGGGAGAGCTTAGCGGCAGGGCCCAGGGAAGACGAGGAGGCAGGACCACGGGTGTGGAGCTTGGGCGGACATCTCCCGCGGCGGCGGGTCACTACGAAGGGATGGCTCACAGCGGTTGGCTCAGGGGTGGGGATCGAGCGGCGTGGCCACTGGTTGGAGCGCAGGCGGCGGTGGCTCGTAGAGAGGGAGCAGGGAGGAGCGGGGGTAGGTGGGGAGGATGTTGCAAGGAAGGAGAGCCGAGCGGGCCTAGGCACTAGCGGCAGGGGTTGAGTCGCGAGGGAGCGGGGCCAGGTGGGGCGCAGCTGGGATTGCGCGCGGTGGTGGGGCTAGGGATTGCGTGCAGCCATGTTTGGGGTAAGGTAGGGGGATTAAGGTTAGGGTCGATTACGTGGTTGTAGGTTGCTTCTAGCCGGTCCCTTTGGGCCTGGCCGGTGGCGGCCTCTCCTAGAACAAAAATAGTTTTTATTTCTTTTAGCTTGTTTTAATTGCAAAGCTGGTTTTTGTAAATAGCTTTTAGACAAAACAAAATATTCGAAAAAAGGCCGGGGTTTTAATTTTAAATAGAGATGGGGAGAATTAGAAAAATAAAGATAGCCTTTTAGAAAATAGTTTTAGGAAAATTATATGCATCCAAACATGAAGATGCTCAAATACAATGTGGCATGATGACATGATCATGCAGTCATGATGATGCACAAACAAAAACATCAAGCGATTTTCTAGTAGGGGTTTTACCCAGGGTGCTACAGCTCCCCCTCGAGGCTTCTGCAGATCTCCCGAGGAGAGAACCACAGGTCTATGTGCATCCTTGTGGACTCTCGAAGGCGAGGCTCGCCACGTGGACTCTCCAACAGCAAACCATAGAGCCACGCAAATGTGATTAGGTTCTTGAGGAGGGTCCATAACAGTGGCTACTGAAGGGGGTACTCTAGTAAGCCGTCCCGCAAGCCTCCCGAGGAGAAGATCGTAAGGCAAGTATGTATTACCGTGATCCCCCATACATGTGTTACGCAAAGTTATCAAGCACCAGGGGCCTTGTCACTGGAGCTAGTCCGTAAGTTCAGAGCCTGACACTTTAGGTCCTGGTGTCGATTGGTAGTGGCCACTTGGAGGGGAGTACCCTCATGAGCCGCCCCATAAGCCTCTCGAGGAGAAGACCATAGGTGTAGCATGAGGTTTGCCCGCTGGAGGGAATACCCTCACAAGCCTTCCCGTAAGACTCTCGAGGACCGTAGGGCAATGCTTGTTCTGTTGGCGCTCCGAGAAAGAGACTGTAGGTGCAAAGCATGCGCTACTGAGGTTCCCTACATGTGTCGCACGAGGGTTTCCACACTTTAGGCCCTAGGTCGACAGGAGATGGCCCTTTCGAGCACCAAGAATTGTGGGTGAGTTGACTTGTTGTCAGAGTCGTCCCTTTCGAGCACCAGGGAACGTGGGTGAGGTGACCTGTTGCTGGAGCCAGTCCGTATGTTCATAGCTTGACACTTTAGGCCCTGGGTCGACGGGAGGTGGCCCTTTCGAGAACCAGGAACCTTGGGTGAGGTGACTTGTTGCTGGAGCCGGCCCGTAAGTTTGGAGCTCGATGCTTTAGGCCTTGGGTCGATGGACGGTGGCCCGGAGATAGACACCATGCCTAGCCTCCCACTCGCGTGGCACCTGTCGAGGAATTCCAGTTGCGCACAGCCTCCCGAAAGATATCTTTCCGAAGGAGAAGAGAATAGTGGGGTTGGTGCTAGGCGCATCATCCAAAGAAACACCAGAAAAGCTCCGGACTTATTACAACGCCACCATAGGCTAGTATGGGGCTTCAAAGTAGAGAGAGTGAGGATGAATAGGGTGGGGTGTCACCTTCGCGGGAGGCAATGGTAGGCAACTGGTGAGGAGCGACGGGAGCGTCATAGACGGTGCGGCAGAGGAATCGCCCAGGCCTCGTGGGGGTAGCCCCCGGGTCCTCATCCTCGATAGCCCCTGGCTAGAAGACGGGGACATACCGAGGGTGAGCATCGTAGCCCTCTAGAGCCCCCAGTTCCCCGTTCTCGATAGCCCCTGGCTGGAAGACGATGACATACCGAGGGTGAGCGTCGTAGCCCAATGGAGTCCCCGGGTCCCTGTCCTCAACAGCCCCTGGTTGGGAAATGGGGACATAACAAGGGTGAGCTCCTAGGCCCTTTGGATCCCCCGGAACCCCATCCTCGATAGCCCCTGGCTGGAAAACAGGGACATAGCAAGGGTGAGCGCCTGGGCCCTCGGGAGCCCCTGACGTCCACCGCGCCGAGGCATTCCTCCCCGCCGGCACGCCACCATTTAGCAGCCTTGGCTCAACAACCCTTTCCTTGTCCCTGCCAAGGTGAGCACTTAGATGGCTGCTAGGCTCATCGTCGTGTTTGCGCTTCCTCAGGCCTTCGTGCTCCAGCCGGATCGCCTTGATATTGATGCACTGGCTCGTGCTATGTCCTCAGACATGGTAGAAAACGCAGAAAGGTCTTCCCTTTGCCTTCCTCCTTCAAGTCTTTCCCATGGAGGCGGCTCTGCTCGATCCCCCTCAAGTGGGAAACAATGACCCTACCCCTGGTGCTGACAGGAAGCATTGCGCTAGACACGCCACCGCCCCCACCATGGGCGAGCAGATGTCCCGCCCCTGACCAGGAGTACTAGTCGGGGCACCACGGGGATTTGTGGAGGATCCCTTCAAGCTTATGATGTTCTTGACAGGGGTCCCAATAGGATAGGGGTACTCGTATGCCTCCCTGAACTGGGTGATGAACAGCGAGCGGAGGGCCGGCCACGAGCTGGTGGATTCCTTAGGGAGGCATATCCATCGAGATTTGTCCGCGTCTTCTCGGCTCCGAGGGAACCGATCTGCCTCCACTAGCCGCCTTGACGCTCGTGGAGTAGTCTGGTAGGACCTCGCGGGGGCGGGTGCTTCCTCCACAGTGTGGTAGTGAGGTGTTTCGGCGGCTGATGCCTAGCCAGGCAATGGCACCTCAGCACTTGGGGGATCCACCGGGGCGCTGGGTTGCATGGTGACCCACAGCCCCTAGTGTCTCATCTTCTGTTAGAGGCCCTGGCCTTGGAAAGGTGAGAGTGGCGACATCGAGGAGCTCGGCGAGGCGCTCGCACCACCTCTCCTGGTCTAGTTCAGCCGGTGGGTGGAGCGGCAGCGCCCGCACCATACGTTTGTCTCCTTACGGCGTGGGTCGGTCAGACAGGCCGTGAGGGGACACAGTGCAAAAGATCACCAAGTCCCCACGGGAGGGGAATTGTGGCCCCCACGTCGGGCAAAGGAGGAGCCCTGCCTGTCCCTAGTGCAGGTAGCTAGAGCGGTGGTGGTGTGTCGGGGGACGGGCTCTGTCCGAGCCCGGCTCACGATGCTATGGAGGGTGCGCTTGGAACTTGACTCAGTGCGAGCCGACATACCGATTGAGTTGGCGAAGGTCTTCGAAACATGCCTTAGACCCCTTACTAGTGCGCCAAATGTGGGAGAAAGCGTCCTGTGAAGGAACAAAGGGTCCAACAAGCCCTAAGTTCGAGAGGGGGCTGAACACATGTTTTGAGCTTCTCAGCGATAGTGGATACGGCGGCGCATGAGAAAAATAGAGAGGTTTACATGGGGGTATTTTACCCAGGTTCGGGACCACCGTGAGGAGGTTAACCCCTACTCTTGTTTGGTTGTATTGCTCCCAGTGCTTCACGAGGGTACAATGGTGTATGAATGTCTAGGGTTATGGATCGTTGGGATCTACCTATTGTAATGTAGGAGAAGGTCTCCTTAAATAGGGGCATCGGGCCTCTTCCCTTGTTGGGCGGGATGGGTCACCACATCACCGTGTCTCAAAGATCCGGTCCACGAGGCTACTTTCTATGGACTCGGTCCTCCGTCCTGGGCACCCTCTGGTCCTTCACAAAGCGGGGGTGCCTGGCGCTGTCCTCCACTACCTAATGCCTCCCTTGTCTCCTTTGCACCGAAACGGCAAGGGATAGCTTCTCTGGCACCGGTGACGTCCATGATGCCTTTGCACCAGAAGGGGCGGTCCGACTTCTCTTTACCGACGCGGTCCACCCTGCCCTGACCTTTCCTGTAGGGTCTTGTCCTCTTCCTTCCTTTCACCCTAATATTACGAGCGCACCCCTAGGTACGCTCGGAAGCATCCGAGGCCCGCTGGAGGGCCCGGACAAGCCGGCGCTCCACCGCGCACGGTGGTGGTAGGTGGGAGGACTCGGGCGAGGCCTCTATAGATGAGACAGCCTCCGGTTTCCCTCCTGAGGTCGTCTGCCTCATGCCTCCGCCTCTAGAGGGGGCAGTGGCCCTGTCGGCCATAGGATCCTGGTACCCCTAGTGCCAGAACTCCGACAGCTGCCACCATCTTGCTAGGAGAAAGCAAGAAACGCTATTTCGAGTGCAGTACCCATGATGATGGATGTTTCATGCAAAGATTTAATGGTGTACCACTACCTCCTTGACAAGCAAAGGAGGCAACTGATCAAGATGCAAATGGACCTAGAGGAGCAGACAGAAGATTTGGTGAATCAAGCATGCGGCGGGTGAAATTTAGCTCCACCCGCAATTCTAGAAGCATCGTAGGACAATCACAACTAGGAAGGGGCGGCTCTCGGCAAAACAACATATCTGAAGCCGAAATACGTGACATCACCCGAGACCTGAATCTAGCATTCATGTATGTGGACTCGGGAGGACACATCAAAGCTAAAACGGTACAAGCTGCCCTCATCGTAGCTCAAACCTACCTGCTTACCACCCAACCGGCAGTCGACGATCCGTGGGCAGCCATCCACCTCTCCGCCCTCATGGGCCTCGGCATGGTTGGAAAAACACTCGCAAAGGAGGACCAGGAAATTGTCCCACACTCTAGCAGATCACCACGCCGTCACAGCAGTCCTTGGTAGATGACAAGAACCTGAAGATCTAGGTCACCGCACCACGTGCGATTTGCGCACTCCTCACGCAGCCATGGCACAAGGGATGACATTATGCAAAGAAAAGTCGATAAATCTTAGGAAAGGCATAGAAGGTACTCAGACGAGGAAAGTGAAGATGATCTCGAAGCATGTGGCGCAAGTTGCTTTACCCATCGGGTTTGCAAGACACCCTTACCCAAGGATTTCAAGCTTCCTCATGATCGCCAAAAGAACGATGGCCTCCAATAGCCAGAAGCGTGGCTAGCCAACTATTTGCAGATAGTGAAACTTCTGGGGACATCAAAGGCCATAGTTATGAAGAGCTTCCAGTTGCACTTAACTAGAGTTGCACTGTCCTAGATCAGATAGTTACCCAAAGAACCAATCAGCATTTGGGGCGTCCTGAAAGACAAGTCCATCCAAAACTTCAAATCCACGTTCAAGCGACCCACATCCATCGAGGAACTAAGGTCATGCAAGAAAAAAAATCAGGCAA
The DNA here is from genome assembly GCA_023614405.1 of Avena insularis. NCBI lineage: Eukaryota > Viridiplantae > Streptophyta > Magnoliopsida > Poales > Poaceae > Avena > Avena insularis. The sequence continues at coordinate 442,792,052 of CM042688.1, read as the reverse complement.
ATCAATACACACATTCATACAGTGGTGGAACATCAGTAAAAACTCAGCCGAAGATATCTTCGATGAGAGGACGATTAATGCTTTCAACAACGATTTGTGCCAAAAAGAATATAAAGAGGATATGGGTTGGGTCAAGCCGAAGATGATCTCCCAGCTAATGGACATGGCGAATCGATGGGATGATGATGAGGATTCAGTAAACAACAAGCAGGGTTTCTCACCAAAAAAGATCGTGACAAAAGAAATAATGACAACATAAGACGACGTAACTACGACGGCTACAAAGGGCCAAGCCACATTGTGGTTGGTTACTTCAACAAGGACAACCCAGGAGTGATAACCGGAATAGAGGATATCGAAGTATTCAAGACAAAGGAGGACCAAGTGGGGCAGCACAGCAGTACCAGCCAACGCAGCCGAGGGAAGCCCCAATACCAGTTGTGCATATGTTAGATGGACCATGGCATGTCAACTCTGAAGGGAGGAGGCGATCAAATCACCTCATGAAAGATTGATGTACCTTCCTGGGGCTCAATTGAGCATTCAACATTAAGGTGGTCGAGGAAAAGAACCAGGGATACAACACCGCCCCTGGGGCACTGGTGCTAAACGCACCACCGCCACCACTAGGACCACCTCCGGCAGCTGCGGCAATCCAGCAGCAACCCGAGGAAAATAGATGGCATAATGACGAATGCCCAAGGGAGCAATGAACATGATTCTGAAGGGACACCCATCCAACAAAACACAAAAACTAATCACCTGACAAGTTAACATGGAAGTAAGGACACCGCCACCAACACTAGAGTACCTCCATTGGTCTGAGCAGGAGATCACTTTCAGCGGGGCTGATCACCCCCCCGTGTTCCCCTACCGGGTCATTCAGCGTTGATAGTTGAAGCACAAATCGGTAGGTTTGACATGAGCAAGGTCTTCATGGACGCAGAAAGCAGCATCAACCTCATCTATGCCAAAACACTACACACAATGAACTGCTCTCTCACCAACCTAGCTCCAACGGACACATCCTTCCATAGCATCGCCCTGGGTAAATCCGCGGTTCCATTAGGCAAGATGAACCTTGACGTTGTCTTCGAAACCCGAGAAAATTTATACAATAATAGAGTTCAAAGTTATGGACTGGGCGGAATTTATCAGACCTTATGGTCTATTCTGCTCCACCACAATGCCCTTCGCGCTAAAAAACACAGGTGCCGCCTACTAGCGGATGATGCAAAACTGCCTAGGACACCAAATCGGCAGAAACGTATAGTTTTACATCAACAATGTTGTGATTACAACAAGGCAAGACTCGAACTTTATCGATGATTTACGTGAAACATGCGATAATCTCGGTAAGTACCACATCAAGCTCAACCCAAGGAAGTTATCCTTTGGAGTCCCTACTAGGCAAGTCCTCAGGTACCTCGTGTTGGCTAGGGGAATAGAAGCAAACCCGGAGAAAATACGGGTGATCCTAACTATGAATAAGCCAACAAACCTACGAGGTATCTAGTAGTTGGCTGGGCGTGTGGCGGCACTAAGATGATTCATCGCTCGGTTGGGGGAAAAGCACTACCATTCTACGCATTGCTGAAGAAATCGGACACCTTTGAGTGGACCGACGAAGCCTAGAGAGCTCTTGAGAACCTCAGGAAAATGCTCGTGACATCACCTATTTTGGTGTCACCCAAGGAAAAGGAACCACTATTGATATACATCGCCACCACCGACCAAGTGGTCAGCACGGTACTGGTCATCGAACGACCCGGAGAAGGAAAAACCCATGGTATCCAATGGTCGGTATACTACCTCAGCGAGGTACTATCTCCGTACAAACAAAGGTACCCGCAATATCATAAGCTTGCATATTGTGTCTTCATGATGGTGCGAAAACTGCGCCATTATTTTTCCGAGCATCCGATAGTGGTGGGCAATGAGGCTCCCCTCTCCAATATCCACAACAACCCCGAAGCAATAGGGTGTGTCTCTCGACGGGGCATTGAGCTATCCCCTCAAGATATCACGTATGAGAAGCGAAAAACAATAAAGTCTCAGGTTCTTCCTGACTTCATCAGAGAGTGGATGGAACTCCAAAGCACGGGTCCCTCAGACTTGTCGAGTGCATGGATGATGTATTTCGACGGGTCCAAAGAACTGAAGGATCATCAGCTAGCGTCATATTGGTATCACCACAAGGATACAAGATGCGCTACATACTTTAGTTGAGTTTCTTGAACGCATTAAACAGTGAAGCAGGATATGAGGCCCTATTGCATGGTATGCGGATGGCAAAAGCTTGTGGTGCAACTCGCCTCAAAATCTATGGAGATTCAACCCTCGTCACATAGCAAGTAATGAATAAGTGTTATGCCATCGGTGACAACATGATCGCGTACCGCGACATTTACAACATTATGGAGGGTTACTTTGACGGGTGTGAGGTCTCCCATATCAGTAGAGCAGGAAACGAGGAAGCCGACAATCTTGTGAACATTGATGCCCTCTGTCTACCCGTACCACCTAGTGTTTTCTAGGAAGATATCAGTGAGCGCTCCATCAAGGTCAAAAAAACCACTAAAGCCACAGAATCTAAGACACGAAAGGGGAAAGCAGCAGATTGACTCGGGGGCTACACCATCACCCGAACCCACACTTGCTCCCGAAGACAGGGAAGAACCCGAATATGTTATGATGATGGAAACCACGTGGATGCAACCGTATTTGGCATACATGATAAATGGAGAACTACCAGAAGACACGGTTGAAGCACGGCGCATCACCCGTCGGTCTAGGGCCTTCCGGGTAATAAAGGGAGAAATCTACAAAAGAAGTATCTCGGGCGTGCTCCAGCGATGCATGGACACCCAAAGAAGGGAGGCTCATCCTCAAGGCCATCCATGAAGGAATATGCAGCCATCACGCAAGCAGATGATCAATGTAGCAAAGGCCTTCCACGTAGGATTCTACAAGCTCACCGCGGTCTAGGATGCAAAGGTATACTGAGAACATTTGAAGCATGTCAGAGATTCACTACAAAACCTAATGCACCTGCTGTGGAAATGGCCCCCATACTCTGGCTTGGCCGTTTGCCCAATGGGGACTCGAAATATTGGGAAAACTCCACAAATCATCTTCTGGAGGACACGTCTTTCTGCTCATCGCAGTCGACAAATTTACCAAGTGGATCGAGGCAATGCCCGTCACCAGCCAAGATGCTACTTCGGTTTTGAACTTCATAAAGTAAATAGTTCTCCGCTTTGGGGTGCCTCACAGCATCATCACCGATAACAGATCAAACTTCACTTCTAGAGAATTTAAGGAGTACAGCAAGGAGATGGGCATATAAGTAAGCTACACATCGGTCGCTCACCCACAAACCAATGGCCAGGTAGAAAAATCCAATGGCATCGTGACCAATGGCATCAAGAAAAGGCTACTGACACCACTCTAAAGAGCAAAGGGTGCCTGGGTAGATGAGCTTCCCTCCATCCTATGGAGTCTACGCACATCCCCAAATACATCTACACAAAAAATCCTTTCTTCCTAGTCCAAGGAGCCGACGTTGTGCTTCTAGTAGAAGTAACTCATGATGCTCCACGAGTCATCGTATATGACAAAGAAACCTCTACAGAAGCACTCGAAGATGACGTGGATGCACTCGATGAAGCTTGAGACATCGCCCTTGCAAGAGCAACTACATACCAACAAAGTATGTGCAACTATCATAGTTGTTGGCTGTGTCCTAGGTCCTTCGTTGTAGGGGACCTGGTCATGCTGTAAGGGCAGAATCTTCTTCCTCGGATATATCAAGAAGCTCCCTAGAGAACTTCTTGAATTTCATAAAATAATGCTCGAGCTTGCCCTCTTTGCTTGAGCTGGTGACTAGGATTGTGGAGCTAACCTTATACTAGTCGACCTTCTCGCCATGCACCAAGGCTAGGGCCATCGCACTCTCCACACCAAACTTCTCCTGGATCAACCCGTAGCCAGTGAGTGGATTCGGGTCGACATTGAAAATTTCGGCTAAGGCATTGAGGTCTAGCGGGACATCCTTGTTGGAGAAGATCTCCACGTACAGACTCTTGAATGCATGGCAGGAGTGGATCAGAAGGTTGTGGCCACGAACACGTTTTCCTTCCAAGATGTTCAAGGCATCCGACAAAGGATTAACACGTTGGTCCTCAGCTATGGAGCCCGAGTAATTGGTGATATCTTCAAGTAGAAAGGAAGCACAATAATTACAATCCAAAAAGCCGATGAAAACTTTCAAAGTTACATGATGAGATAAAAAAAACTTACTAGTCATGGAGGAGTTCAGCTTCTTAATCATTTTCCGAAGATTTTCTTCCCGTCCTGGCATAGTAGAAGCTTCGGCCTCTCGCTTCTCTGCCTAGGATTTAGCCACTGCCCGAGATTTTTTGAGTTCCGCCTCAGCGGCCTTCAGTTTAGCTTCGAGATCATCCACACGCTTCAAGGAAGCTTCTCAAATAATCTCTTACTTAGAAATAGCAGTTGCAGGAGCAGAAGAAGTTATTTAACAAGAGGACTACAGGAGCAAAATATTCACCGGGTAAAAAGGCAAAAGCAGAATACCTTTGGCGGTAGAAGTTGTATGTTGAATCTTGATAAAGCGACTGGCCATTTCGACCATCTCACACATTATCGGCTAAAATAAATAAAAACATGCTCAACACATTCGAGGGCTGCGTAGCAAAAGCAAGACGTGAAAAATAAAAATGAGGCAACCACTTACATGATTCATACTAGGCTCGGTCGGGTTCTCTGATAGGACTATGCCTTTTCCATCATCTTTAGACTTCTTGTGGGGAGGAGATTTGGGAGTCACCTCAGGATATTTTGGGGTCAGGTCACTCGTAGTTTCTCCTTGCGGATTATCCAGCTCCATCATTCTCATGGGTGACCCAACCATAACATCCGTCCCGTCAGTTGCGTTAGGAATAGGAAGTCTTGTAGAAGTTTTCTCCTTCTCATTGCCACTAACCCCAAGAACAAAGAGATTTAGGTAAAATAAGCATAAAAATGAATGTTTCAAAAGAAAAAGAGCGAGCATGAGTACTTAGAAGCCTATACTTTGAGAAAATCGAAGAAGACCCCTTTTCCTGGGAAGAGCTGCTCTAAGTGGTTGAATCAGTTTTGGCTTCGCGACACTGGAATCATAAGAATATTCGACATCTTGGACGTCCATCTCTTCGTGTTTCCTATTTCATTGGCTGGCAACAACCCTGAAGGAATCGGAATCGTGGAAGAACAGCTTCAATATGAGTACGCGAGGAATGAGAAACAAAATTTCCATCGTGTTCCTCAATATCACTGACAACATCATCCTCAGCAAATTCTTCGGATATCATTGTAGTGTCAGGCAGCTCACCCTTTTTGAGTCAAAGGGGAAGGGAATCTGGATGATCATGATCGTATGAAAGAAGCAAGACCATACGAACAAAAAATTAGATCAGGAGAAAAGGCAGAAGAAGATGAATTAGAACTAAGGAAGCAAACTTACATTAGGAATAAGGTTCCTCTTCCCGAATGGTTCGACCAGACACTCCATAGGCACAGCATCTTTCCTCGTGAGTTTGGTGAAGGATCTCACCCTTTTCTCGATATCGGCTGTGGGAAAATTATCGGGAGAGATCCTCATCGAGTCTTTCTTCCCAGAATATGACCACCTACCCAATAGTCTGGCTTGGATAGGTTGTATGCGCACCCAAAGGAAGTAGGTCATGATTTGCAAAACTGAGAGCTCCTGCCCAGCTCGGGTGTGTAACTGGTCAATCCGGTCTAGCAGTGGCTTGATATTTTTCATTTCATCGGCAGTTGGGCGTTGTTCTGAGGAACTAAGCCTCCTACAGGTTTTCTTCAGGTCAAAGGGTGCTAACCCAAAGTATCGACCATCCACCTGCTGGTCCTTGATGTAAAACCACTTTGACCGCCAACCTTGAACAGAATTCACAAGTTTGAGATCAAAATAATCAACATCTAGGTGGATAGACATTATAGAACCACTAACCTCATGGACGATAGAGTTGGTGGCATTTCTTCAGATATAGAAAAATGTTTCCACATGCCCCAGTGGGGATGGATCCCAGGGAAACTCTCGTAAAGGGTGTTCAAAACAGCGATATGGAGGATGGAGTTGGGCGTGAGCTCATGAAGCTGCATACCATAAACAAAGAGAAGCCCACGAAGGAACTCATGGGAAGGGAGAGAAAGGCAGCGAAAGAGAAAAGATAGAAACATTACCCGTAATCCATGTTCAGGCGCAGGAGTTGCTTCATCATCGGGCAACTTGAAGGAGTTCTCGACGAGTAGGCAGTACTTGTAGGTATAGTGCAACTCTCGTGCCGAGCACTTTGAGGGTTCCCACCCAATGGACACAGTTTGGCGGCCGTAGCATCGATGGCGGAGGAAGTTCCCTTGCTCCTGCCCATGGCGATGAAGTCGAAAGTGATTGCACGCAAGAAGCTAAGGGGAGAAGCAAGGAGAGCAATGATGCAGAACAAGATGGAGTGCAAGGAAGCATCATGATGAAACCTAAGTACACCACGTGTCCAGAGTTAGAAAGGGACCAGCCGTATAGAGAATTAATTACTGGGATAATTTTGGAGAAAGCTGTGTGATGCCTCGATTCCCATGCAATGTGGGGTCGTGCGGTCGAACTCACCCCTGACACGGCCCACACGTGTCGCCAGCCTGCATCATGGGCCCACCACTAAAACGTCCCATCGGGAGCACTAGAACATGACTAAGGCACACCATCATCAGCAGCAGTGATGTCATGGAAAGCAATGGAAAATCTTTGAATGCATTCAACAAATAACCTGAGAAAAAACTTCAAGACCTGAGTCGAGTAAATTCCTCAGATGTTAAATACTTGAGCCTATGCTCGAACGCAAGCATCCGAAGATAGCCTCGGGGGCTACTCTCATCGGGAGTGCTGACTGCACACCCGATAATATTCAGAAAAAGAAAACCTGAGTCGAGAATTTCTTTAGATGATGGAAATTTGAGCATATGCTCGAACACAAGCTTTTGATCATAGCATCGGGGGCTACTCCCATCGGGAGCGCTGACCGTGCACCCAATAAAAATATGAATCGACCAATACCCGAGTCGAGTACCTCCTAGGATGAAGATGCTTTGAGCCTACACTCGAATACAAAATATTTGACTGTAGCCTCGGGGGCTACTCCCATCGGGAGCACTGGCTACACACCCGATAGAATAAAAACAAAAATCCTCCAAAAGATACGATAAAAAACATATGAGCATGAAACAAGTGTATCCTCAAACGGTTACTCCCATAGAGAGTGCTAAACAAAAGATAAACAAACATGCTGACAACTTCAGCAATTCCAATAGCCAAACAAGGCAGTCAATAAAATATCAAAAATTATTGGACCGCATCAGCCACGATAACATGTTTGAATGTTGTGTCTCTCAATATGAAGGCAAGACCTCGGGATCTGTCCTATGAATCCTAGTAATCGCACCCAAATGTGCTCTACTAGTTATTATCCATATCCACGATATGATGAAAATCCCCACAGACGCGTTGGGTACCCACAAAACATGAGCCTAGAATTTAGTACTTGATAAGACCTCCACGGCCTGAGCTGAATTACTCCAGTATATACCAAATTCGAGTCTGGGGACTCAAGTTTGAAGTAGGTTCACAATGAACCAAGATCAATTAACTGGTTCCTGATCCATCGGATGCACCTAACTTGTGTTACCAAAATCCCCATGACAAAAATATCTATGAATAAAAAGTTTACTCGAATAAATCTTCGGGTCCAAATACCGCAAATGTCTTTGAGATTCAACTTGAATCTACAATTCGGATGGAGTCTTGGGGGCTACTGACATGGGTATGACTTATCAGGTTCCCATAGTTGGTATACCTGGTACATACTTAGATTACTGTCCAAGGCCCACAAGGAAATAAGGAGTCCTCCAAGCATCCGAAGCCTAAGAACCAGGCGTGTTGATCAAGATAGAAATACAAACCGACATAGTCGGGTAGATGTAATCGGACCTGTAACCGATCTATATTGGACTCTAAGACCCAGCCTCTCATATAAAGGCTGGGAGGATCCAACGGAGATGGCACCGTAGCCTTGAGAAAAACACAACCTATCGTGAGTTAGATTGCATCTAGCGAATAGGCGACTTTGTAATCATCTCTTTGCAATAAAGCTCAGACAGGATTCGACTCCCTTGTTTGTTTGACAGGCCAAATAAATCACCAGCTCTCTTGTTTCAATCAAACCCAAGTCCATAACTATGGACATTGCCGAGGTTACACCTTATTAGGCACTTCCTTCGGGCCCTCTACCATAGCAGGCGAGCTGGGCGTCTATGGTCATGGTGAGCTCGTCAACACCTTCTCTGTGGAGTGAATTGTGCCACCAACATTCGTCGCTTGTGGTTGCTCCATGGATGCCACCGGTGCATCTTCCATGTTAGTAGCGGCCGTCTCGGGCACCACTGCTGCCGCATTATCTCTTGTGAGCACCACGCGACCCGTAGTTTTATCCACACCACTGGCCCTAGCTATGGGGTATGCCCTAGTGGGCTCCGCCTCTTTCATAGTGCTCGTCGCCCTGCACATCGACGACGTCTTCATCCTCTTCTTCCTCGCGGGCTCCCTCCAAAGCGTCATCGATGAAAGATGCACCAGAAAGGAAGCAAGCACCCAATATATACTCGTCATTGGGAGCCCAGAGCGACCTATTCAGACTCCTCATCCAGCAGTGGCAGTACCCTTGCAGTGTCACTCATCCATATGGAGCTTGACATTGGCCTCCTCACGAAGGCCCTCCTCCTCGCGAGTCATGTAGACGACCTCCTCGTGGAGGCTCCTCTCCTCGCCATGCTCCTCCGCCTCTCGGGGTTCGCCAAGGTTCTCATTGGAGCTCCCAATGTCATCCTCGAGAATGTATTCGAGCACACGAAGCAAGGGCGTGACATGGAACTCCACACTATCGTCCCCATCACCTAAGGAGGACTATTTCGCCTTGTGAAGCCTTTTCTTGCATGGTGGGGCATCCTCGCCCTTTGAGGCATATTATTCTTCGGAGGTGCTCTCGGAGGCATCCTCTGTACCCATGTGTTCAGAGTCAGCGGAGGGGGGCTCGAAATCTATGAGTTCCTCTTCTTCCTCCTACATCCTAGCAAGCAGCCCCTGCTTGTTAAAGCAGGGCATCACCGCCAGAATATCGAGCCTCCGCTCCCTTTTGGTGCGGTGTAGTGGAGGGGCATCCATCGAGGGGTAGGAGACCTCCTGCCTAACAAACAACACCTTCATCACCTCCACGGCGGTGGGATCACCAAGGACCTCCTACTAGAGCTTCATACGACCCTTCTTGCCACCATAGGTCCACATGTCCTCAGAATGGGCCTGGAGAGGGGCAATTCACTACTGAATGAACTCCACGATGACCATATGCTCCATCAAGTTACCATTAGGCAAGTCCTTGATGTGAGCCACGATAATCACCCACTCCTCGACATGGAGCAACTAGCCACCCTACTTGCGAGTCTTCGCCATAGGAGGGCAAGAAAGAACGCTGAAAAGGGGGACTTTGCTTCGTGTAGAGGGTGTGAAAGAACAAGGGGTACATCGTGGCCAAGAGTTTGGCCTTGTCGGATGCACAATGCCAAATCATGGTGGCTCCCCACTTGTTGTGCTTCTCAGCCACCTAATGCTGGTAATGGAGGAGGCCATATGCGGTATTGATCCGTGGTCTGCTCAACATGGGTGAAGGAACTGCCTGAACCGCTGCTTCTTCCCCCTCGACCTTCCGGGAATCCTTTCCCTTCTTTGGCGCCATCGCTCAGAGCTGAGGGAGTCTCGCGAGCAGGAATGAGTGGATACCTGAAGAAGATGGCAAGAGATCTCGGAGAAGAGAAATGGTGACAGAGAAAGGGAAAAGAGAAAAGCCCAATGGCACTGGCTCTGATTTTGAAGCACCCCGAGTAGTTACCAAGGGGAACTCATCATTGCAACGGTTCCCCAAATCCAACGGCCAGCACCACTCCTGTCGTTTGGTATCCACGACGACAATCAACCATCATGGTCAAGTGCTGCCACATGCCGTCAACCAGTCCAAGCAGCTCTTAGGGCCCTTGTCCCTTCTCCTTCAAGACGCGTGTGGCCTAAGCACCTGGGGGCTACTATCGGGCTAGTGGAAACTAGGGTACCATGGCCCATCTGCTACTGGGCCCCCTCAGCAAGGCAGCTATAGTGTCTCGGAAGGGCTCCCTCGCGAATCCCAATTCTTCACGAGAGTCAAATCTTGTGGAGCCTCAAGAGGCACTCCCTTCGTGAGGACCCCTCGCGAAGCACTATCTCCTGAAGCCCTTCACGAGAAGGCACCCTCGGTGAGATTTCCTCACGAAGGAACAGTGCGAAGTGCACCAGCGTTCAGCACCTAAGTCCTGGATGCCACGTGGGATCTACTTGTTGGACCAAGACAAAGGTGAAGGCAATCACAGCTAGCACGGTTTTTTCGGCGTGCCTCCTTTATGCAAGAAGGAACCTTCCCCTTCCGCAAGCAATAGGTAGCCGATAGCCTCTGACACCAAGGTGGGACCACTCCCCCTTTGGTGTATGGAGAACATGGAGGGAGATGCGCCAGAGAGGAGGACGTGAGAAGCATGATCAATGGCGCTCTACCACGGACTAGGTCCATGGTCAAAAGTAGCTTTACCGCATCTGCCCACTCGCTTATCGCCATGTGGCACCCCTTCCCACCAAGATATTGGGGAAGAGGACCAGGGCATCTATAAAAGGGGCAATGTAGCACCTAGCAAGGGGGTCCAATATTCTCCTACCTTAGAAAATCCTAGCTTCATCTTCTAGCTAGGAACCCTAGATCTGATCACCTGATCAACACCTTATATTGAACCTCGCCAAGCAGTATAAGCAATCTAGACATGCAGGAGTAGGGTTTTACACCACACGGTGGCCTGAACCTGGGTAAAAAACTCCCTATGTCCCTTTGTCGTGCTCGCTGTTTATCTCTCGCCGAGGTCATCGTGGGTTCTTAGTTTGTGTGTTCAGCCCCCTATATTCAATTCAAGCTACTTTGGAGATACCCTAGCTCATTTGCAAGGATAAATCTCCGACACGAATGACTAGGTCATGATGATACGATATCATGTGAACAAGATAAAGTAGACTTCTCAGTAATGAGATTGAACAAGGTATGTTGATATCAATGATCAGATATCGGACAAGTTATGTATCGAAGTAACAAAAGGAATTGGACTCAACGTTTTTGTTTCAAATGATGAGACATCGTGGAATGCATAGGGGTCATTATGGGTATCTAGATCCTGTTGATGATCACTAATTACAGAACAGTATCTTGATCATGTATGTGATGTTCCAGAACCGTAGGGTAACAAACTTAAGGGTTCTACAATGCTTGAAGTTTGTTTTGAAATCAGCGGGATCACCAATAGAGAGAAAGAGAGAAACCGGAAGGGTTCCGGGTAAAGTCCAAAGAAGTTTGAAATGATCGGAGAGGAGTCTTTGATCATGCGAAAATGTTGAATATGGTTTTAGTATTAATTATTGGAACTAATAAATAAAAATAATATTTAAATTGATTCCTAGGCAAATCCTCCCTAATGGACCACTCCCGGAGGGAAGGGCCCATGGGGGAGGGTGCGGCCCTAGGTAAGGCCCCGACCAGTCTTGGCTGTGCACAGGGGGTATGGAGGGCCCACCCAATCGGCGCCTCCTCCTCCTAGATACCCCTCCTCCTTTAGTCCCACATTACCAAATCGAAATGTGGGGGTCCCTCCCCTTCTCTTATATAAAGAGGGTTCCAGGGAGAGGAAAATAAAAAATAAAAATTGGGGAATTCCTAAGGATTTTTCCTTAGGGAATTTTCGCCTCTCTCTCATTGTCTCTTGTGCTTGCGATTCCAAGAAGAATTGCGCGTGTGGGAGATGACACCACCCGGCACCCTATCGCGCTGCTGGATCCTAGTTCTAGAAGGTCTACTTCTGCATCCCGTCTAGATCAGTGAGAATGGGAGTCATTCTCGAACACCGGACATGTGTGAGACCATGGAGGTTCTGCCACTTGTTGCACCTGGACATCGTGCGAGGAGCAACTCGGCCTTGAGGTCGACTACGAGTACGACTACATCGCCCATGTTTCCTGTGAAACGTTAAATGCTTTCGGTCTACAAGGGTATGTCACCAAAGCTCTCCTGTTACTACATTAAATCATAGATAGATATTGGCATTAGTGTTGTGCTAGTTAGGAAAAATATTATTTTTTGCTACGAACCCCTCTAGAAATAGTACACTGCATCCTTCTCGGAGATTCCATTAATGGAAATTTCAACCTGAGCCATCTAGCTAGGAATTTTCCAAAGGTTTCATCCCTCATCTAGACACAGTGTGACAGATCCAAGACACTAAGGACACCAACAAAGTATGACCTTTGCTTCTCTAACACTTGGGTGAGCTAAGTGGATCCGCTTTGGTCTTCCACTGTTATCTCCTGCATGTGGGCGGTTTGGGTAGACCTTGAATTTTCCAGATCTAAGCTGGCAAACTCCAAAGAGAGATCCGAGCCCGATCATTCATCTGTGATCATTTCCAGCCTAAAGGAGGTCTTTGTGATCCTTGACGATTGTACGACTTCGAAGGAGTTATACCCCGAGCCGGTTTCACCGATGAAAATTTGGATGTCCCTGATTGGGACAACGGAGCAACGGGTAGGGTTTGTTTTCACCGGGATCTAGAATTCATCCTTAGGGGCGATCAGAACGTTGTCAGAGAAGAGAACACGCCCGATGGTGACGGTTTTGTTTATTACCGTGAAGAGATTGGGCCTTTCCCGGTGTAGAGGTTGGAGCGCCTCATGCCCCATAGTGGGTGACAACTGTCGTGGTGTTGTCGACGAGTATACCATAGGGCTTCCTCATAGCGTGTTTAGAGAGAGGCGGGGAATGCAGAGAGTTGACAGGTACAAGGTAACATAGCTTACCCAGGTTTAGATCACATGATGGTGGCGGAATCCTACGCCTACTTCCAATCACTATAATGGAAATATGTCGGGTTATAGAGATTGTATGGTTTGCTATGCGAGGTTGGGTAAAGTCCATATCGGATAGGTCATAGAGTCCTACGCTAACACTAACTAGTCTTCGTGTCTTGTACTCCAAGGCTCCAGATTTGTATATGTCAGTACCGTATCCTTCCTGTTTATCCGACATGGGCCGCCCTTTTGGATTCCTCTAACTGGGTCGCCTAGCAGGCCATGGGCTATGCTACCATCTATGGGCCACCTAGGTTAGCCCGAATAAGGCTATGCTATGGAGATACCCATAATGCATATCCCAAAAACCCTCTTCCCTCACCTCAAAATGCCAAACCACGATTGATCGCTTTGAGATCTCTTCTCCTAGTGGCGCAAATCTCACGACCGGCAATCTCCCAGCGGAAAATCTCCCGGGGATGATTCCATAGCCGCCATGCCGAGTGGGAACGATGTCGAGAGCTCGACCGCAATGTTGATAAGTGTAAGTTCCATTTTCCCAATTAATTTCAATTTCTAGGGTTTGCTTTCGATTGGATATTTTGACCTCGATTCAAGCCGATTTTGAGGAAATTCTTGTGTGTTAGGCCCTCAAGGACTATGCTCCAGATTACATCGAAGACCCCCCTTTCTGCAGCGTAGAAGTAGATTGTCCCCACGTCTGCCGCATCCACAAGATTGAGCCTCTAAAGTGTGTTGCATTTGAAGGAACCAACGCTGGCCGTAAGTTCTACCTGTATTCTTTGCATGATGTAAGTATAACTTGCTAGCTCGACCTAAATCTTTTGGTTTGACATTCTCCAGCTCATCCAATACATATATTTATGACATTTTGATATGCAGTAGGCCACAAACTGTGGGTTTGTGGCTTGGTTGGAAAAAAGAATGGTCACGGACCTACAAAAATGCACTAGGAAGACTGTGGGGAATATATGAAGACAACACCAGTTCAAGAATCGACGAGAGGATTCAGAATGCTAAGATGGTGAAGGAGCTTGCTAATGCAAAGAACAAGATTGACAATAAGTATTCATGTCTCTTTGTTGATGTGAATAAATTCATGGAAGAAACTGAGAGAACGTGTCCAGAGAACAACTTGTCAAGGATTGATGACAAGGCTACTCAAGAGTTGCAAAATGAAGTGAATATGTTTAAGTAAGTACAGAAATGCCAAGCAGAAGCGATGGGATGAGGAAAAAGAGGGGATGAAGGAGCAAAAGTAGAAGCTTGAGTATATGCTCTTTAAAATGATCAATGCTAGCGAGGCTAACAAGGCTAAGTTGAATAGGATTAAGAAAATATATGATGAGTGATATCTAGTGGTACATAATTTTTGTCCTAGTGGTAGGATATAGGATGAACTTGTCGTCTTTTACTAATGGCAGAGTAGGAATGTAGGATGAGCGTTGAATGTAATGGTAAGCTCACCACACTATGAACGAGGTAATCAATCAGACTCATGTATGTATCCAGACACATTCGATTTGCAGCAGCCTAGCAAAAATTCATGCACGCAGTGCACATAACAAAGGGGCAAAAATGCTCAAGAAATACAGGGAACTTCTATGTGTGCATCCACAAGACCACAATGTGGCTCTACCTTCGTTTCCATGTGGCCATAGAGACCGTCGGCTGGAAAAAGCTGCAAAGTGAAAAAAAGAACGTGCCCTGTCTTGGGGGGAGGAGAGACACATAACCTCCACGCCCTACCTGCGGTGAAACTTCGAAGATAGTTTCAATCAACAGATATGCAGCAGAAATAAAACAATGAGCACATGCACATGTGACACAAGGATTTACGTGGAAAAACCTCCTCGAGGTGAGGAGGAAAAAACCACGGGTGCGGACCAATCGGTCCACACGAGCTTCACTATGAGCAACATAGGTACAAAGTCTTCTCTAGAACATCTAGATATGTACAACACACTCAGCACGTTACCCATCGGTAACAACAACAACAACAATAACCACTTGAGAGGAAGATTACAACAAAGCAGAGTATCTCAGTTTCTGTCCCCTTCGGTAATCAGCAAACTGGTCTTAAACCGCAGATCCAATCAGCACACAAAACTTGGTAGACAAGCTGACATACGAGTACCCAACATACACACCAAATTTCAGATCAATCAGACACCGTTTGCCTGTCCAAACTGTTCGTCTACCAAAACTGCTCTGTGCTGAAACTACAGCAGTCCGAACTGAATAAACCGCTTCCAAATCTGAAGCTACACTGACTCAGACCTCAAACCAGCTAACCAGATCGAAGTACTCAAAGCAAGGAACGATCTCACGAAGTTTGGAGTCAATCCAAGCACCTTTGAGCCTCCAAACACCAGCTTGAAGACAGACCTGTTAGATCTCAGAAATATGGACAGAAATCACCTCTCCTTGTTCTTCCTCTCTTCTCACTAGGTTATGGTGTTCTTGCGTGTTCTCTCACCCTCTATCAGCAGCAGCCACGATGGGTTGCTTTCTGAGCTCTCACACTCACTGATTTTGTCACTCACACAGCCACCAAGGGTGGCTAGGGTTTTCTTTTCTACTCCTCTCCAAAGGAGCACCTCAGCCGTTGGATACGAACCTCAATCAACGGTTGAAACGTGTTGGACTTCACGGGCTGATGTTGGGCTGCCAACACACCTCCATGTGGAGGGACCTGGCCCAACAAACTCCCCCTCCCGACATCATGGAGGGTCTCACTGCCAACCGGTAGTCATGCCAGCGAGCCGACGGCATACCTCGAGCTTTCCTCTTGTCACCACCTTGGTCAACATATCAGCCACATTGTCATATGTGTGCACCTTCTCAATTTTTATTTGCTTGGAATTCAGCACATCTCGAATCCAATGATAGCGCACATCAATATGCTTCGACCTCGAATGAAAACTTGCATTCTTACTCAGGTGAATGGCACTTTGGTTGTCACAAAACAACACATATTTGTCTTGCTCAAAACCAACCTCACAAGCCAATCGTTGCAGCCACAATAGCTCCTTTCTCACCTCAGTTACTGCGATGAACTCGGCCTCAGTTGTGTTCCGTGCCACACACTTTTGCAACCTGCTTTGCCATGCCACTGCTCCCCCTGAATGGGTAATCAAATAACCTGAAGTAAACTTCCTTCCATCAAAATCTCTAGCCAAGTCTGAATCTGAATATGCAATCAGCTTGGGCTCACTACCACCAAAGCAAAGCTTCATATTAGTGTTGCCCCAGAGATACCTCAAAATCCACTTCACGACTTCCCAATGTGGCTTTCCTGGATTTGACATAAATCTGCTCACAGTACTAACCGCTTGAGCAATGTCAGGTCGTGTGCACACCATAGCATACATCAAACTCCCAATAGCTGAAGCATAAGGAACCTTTTGCATTTCCTTTTCCATCTCTTCAGTGGAGGGACATTGCTTTTTACTTAACTTGAAATGAGCTGCGAGTGGACAGCTCACTTCCTTTGGCTTGTCCATCTTGAACTTGTGAAGTACCTTCTCAATATATTTCTCTTGAGACAAGTACAACTTGTTGGATTTTCTGTCTCTCTCAATTCTCATGTCGATAATACACTTTGCTGGACCCAAGTCTTTCATGGCAAAACTTTTTCTCAACTCTTTCTTTAGCCTTGCAATTCTTGAGACATTCTTGCCAACAATCAAGATATCATCCACATAGAGCAATAACATGATAAAATCATCACCTGAGAACCTCTAGATAAATACACAATGGTCTGAGCTACACCTATTGTAGCCTTGCTCCCCCATGACAGATTCAAACTTCATGTACCATTGTCTTGGTGCTTGTTTCAGGCCATAGAGACTTTTCTTCAATTTGCACACATAGTCGTCTTTGCCTTTAACAAGAAACCCCTTAGGCTGCTCCATTTAGATTTCTTCCTCCAACTCTCCATGAAGGAAAGTTGTCTTAACATCCATTTGCTCAACCTCCAAGTTGAGACTTGCTGCCATGCCAAGGATCATTTGGATTAATGTCATCTTCACCACCGGAGAAAATATTTCATCAAAGTCAATACCTTTTCTCTGGCTGAGTCCTTTTACAACTAGCCTGGCCTTGTACCTTGGACGTGACGTGTGCTCTTCTTCCTTGATTCTATAGACCCACTTGTTCTTTAGAACTTTCTTGCCCTTGGGCAACTTCACCAGCTCATAAGTATGATTCTTATGCAAGGAATCTATCTCTTCTTGCATAGCCTTATTCCACTCCTTCTTGTTCTCATCTTTCATTGCATCTTGAAAGCACTCAGGTTCTGAACCATCAGACAATAACACCAGATATTGGTCTGAATCGTACCTGGTGGAAGGAACATGGCCTCAGCTGGACCATCTAAGTGGAGCAGCTGGTGGACTATCTGGTCCAGGTGCTTGCTGATCATGATCATCTTCTTCAGCATCATACTCTTTCTGCTGGGGAGCATCCTCACCTGTACGACTATGTGCATCACCTTTCACATCTTCTGCATCAACATCTTCAGCTTCTTCTTCAACTTAATCTATAGGAACTGGGTCAGAATCAGATCTGTCTTGCTGCAGATTTCGAGGAGGAACATGCACCGGAACTTGCACCGGAGCCTGCACCTTTGTCTTCACAATATCCTCAATTGTTTGGTCTTCAACAAACACAACATCATGGCTTCTCACAACCTTTCTTGCTATTGGATCATACAACTTATAGCCGAACTGATCACCTCCATAGCCAAGAAATATGCATTGTCGTGTCTTTGAATCACGCTTTGATCTTTCATCTTGAGGGATATGAACAAAGGCCTTGCACCCAAAAACCTTCAGGTGCTCATACGAGACGTCCTTATCATAAAAGACCCTGTTTGGAACATCTCCCTGCAATGGATAACTTGGTGAGAGATTAATAAGATAAACTGTAGTCAACAAAGCCTCACTCCAATAATGTTTAGGCAGCTTTGCACTCGATAGCAAGCATCTAACTCTTTCAACAATTGTCTTGTTCATCCTCTCAGCAAGACCATTTAGTTGTGGTGTCTTCGGAGGAGTAAATTGGTGCCTAATTCCCTGCTCTTTGCAATAGGCATCAAATGGGCCAATATACTCTCCCCCATTATCAGTGCGAATGCACTTGATCTTCCTCTCAGTTTCTCTCTCAACTGAGACTTGGAATTGCTTGAACATACTTAGTACTTGATGTTTGTTCTTCAAAACATAGACCCAAATCTTCCTGGAAAAGTCATCAATAAATGTGACAAAGTACTTTGTTCCACCCATTGACCTCACCGACATTTTGTAAACATCGGAATGTATCAAGTCCAGCACCTCGGACTTCTTGTGAGGAGGTTGACTCTTGAATGCAACTCTATGTTGCTTCCCCGCTAGACAATCTGAACATTTCTTGATGTGAACACCCTTCATACCTTTCAACAGATTTTTCTTCACTAGCACCGCCATCCCGTTCTCACTCATGTGCCCAAGTCTCTTGTGCCATAAAGCACACGCATCCTCTTTCTGCAATGTATTTACACAAGTAGCAGAAAGCTTAGCATGAACATGATACAAAACTGAAACCATGTTACCTTTAGCAACAATCAGATTTCCTTTGGTGAGCTTGTACTGTGTATTTCCAAATCTTCTCAAGTACCCATCTCTATCAAGCAATCCAACTGAGATAATGTTGAGCCGAAGGGCCTCAACATGCCTCACCGACTTGAGGACTAGTGTCGTACCATTTTTAGTCTCCAATTGCACATCTCCTCTTCCAATGATTTTTGCTCTATCATTGTTCCCCATCTTCACAACATCAAAATCACCTGTTGTGTAGTTGCTGAAGAGATCTCTATGAGATGTAGCATGTATAGTAGCACCGTTGTCCGGAATCCAAGTCATCTCATCACCATCTGCAAGGCTGATGGTATCATCAGAAACTACAGTGATCCTCTCCTTAATGGTGGAAACATTGCTGCCATCATGTTCTTCATGCATGAGAAACATGATCTCCTCTACCACAGCAATCCGGCCTCCCTCACTGTCACTATCACTGTCGGTCTATTTCTGAACTTTCTTTTTCTTTTTGTCTTTCTTCCATTGTTCACAATGCCACTTGATGTGACCCTTCTCACGGTAGTGATGGCATATAACACCAGCATACTTATCTTTGCCTCTTGATTTGCTTCTACTTCTTTCTCCCCCCTTACTCGGACCTTTACTCTTGCTTCTCCCCCGTGACTCGGTCACTAACATTTCAGAATGTGAGGAAGAACCGTCCTTATCAGCAATTTTTCTGGACTCTTCATTTAGTACCTTGGTCTTCACAAGGTTCCAAGTGACAACTTCATTAGGTGCTGAATTGCACACGGTGACCTTAAAGGTCTCCTAAGTGTCCGGTAATGAGCCAAGTAGCAGCAAGGCTCGCACTTCATCTTCAAATGTAATTCCCATTGAAGATAGCTGATTTATAATGCCCTGAAATTCATGTACATGATCTGCAATTGGAGCGCCCTCCTTGTACCTCAAACGCATCAATATCTTGATCAAGAACATCGTGTTGGTACCTTCTTTGCGGGCATACAACTCCTCCAATTTCTTCCATAAGGTACGTGCATGTGTCTCCTCAATGATATGGTTCAAAACATTATCATCCACCCATTGGTGGATGAACCTACAAGCTTGGAGATGAAGTACCTCTCACTGATCTTCTTTCATATCGCTGGGCATCTCAGTGGAGAACACTGACATCCAGTAATCCTTCACATATAACAAGTCCTTCATCTTGCACTTCCAAGATTGATAATTTGTACCATTCAAAGAAATCATTCTGCTGGTATTCACTTCCATCTTTCACCACCAGCAAATGCTATCATCCCAAAACATACCTTGCTCTGAAACTGAATACAAAACTGAACCTCAGCTCTGATACCACTTTGTTGGGGGGAGGAGAGACACACAACTTCCACGCCCTGCCTTCGAGGATAGTTTCAGTCAACAGATATGCAGCGGAAATAAAACAATGAGCACATACACAGGTGACACAAGGATTTACGTAGAAAAACCTCCTCAAGGTGAGGAGGAAAAAACCACGGGTGCGGACCAACCGGTCCACGCGAGCTTCACTATGAGCAACATGGGTACATAGTCTTCTCTAAAACATCTAGAGATGTACAACACACTCAGCACGTTACCCACCGGTAACAACAACCATTTGAGAGAAAGATTACAACAAAGCAGAGTATCTTAGTTTCGGTCCCCTTCGGTAATCAGCAAACTGCTCTTAAACCGCAGATCCAATCAGCACAAAACTTGGTAGACAAGATGACATACGAGTACCCAAAATACACACCAAATTTCAGGTCAATCGGACACCGTTTGCCTGGCCAAACTATTCGTCTATCAAAATTGCTCTGTGCTGAAACTGCAGCAGTCCGAACTGAATAAACCGCTTCCAAATCTGAAGCTACACTGACCCAGGCCTCAAACCAGCTAAACAGATCGAAGTACTCAAAGCAAGGAATGATCTCACCAAGTTTGGAGTCAATCCAAGCACCTTTAAGCCTCCAAACACCAGCTTGAAGACAGACCGGTCAGATCTCAGAAATCTGGACAGAAATCACCTCTTCTTCTTCCTCCTCTCTTCTCACTAGGTTGTGGTGTTCTTGTATGTTCTCTCACCCTCTATCAGCAGCGGCCACGATGGGTTGCTTTCTCAGCTCTCACACTCACTGATTTTGTCACTCACACAGCCACCAAGGGTGGCTAGGGTTTTCTTTTCTACTCCTCTCCCAAGGAGCACATCAGCCATTGGATACGAACCTCGATCAACGGTTGAAACGTGTTGGACTTCACGAGCTGATGTTGGGCTGCCAACACACCTCCATGTGGAGGGACCTGGCCCAACACCCTGTGCGATTGTTGTTTGTTGCCAGAAACTGAGAGCTGGTCTCAGTTGATGTGAAGTCAATTTCAATGTTCTTATCGGCTGAAAAGCTTTACATGTTTTGAAGACCATCAAATTGATCGGCTCTGACTGTAGATATTTAAACTCTTTCTTTTTCCAGGACACGATCTTGTACTTTTTCAAAGGAAGACACGTAAAATAGACATAGGTACCAAACCACAAACATGTAAATACCAACAAAGATTATCCCATAATTTTAACGAGAGGATACCCCGTCGCTGCGGAGACATGAAAAAAGAAATTTTGTTCTGCCTGAAGATAGAACTGAATGAATAATCTAAGGATAAATTTACTCGCAAAATAAATCTTAGAAAGGATTAGGATCATAAATGTGTAAGAGCCATAGAAAGGCCTGATAGGAGGATAATGCATCAAGTTAAGATAACACGGCTAATAAATGCTGCCTATCATGGTAAATAGAACAATCTTACACAAAAATCACCGAGAAGAATTTTCTCTTTGCTTGCCACAATGGACAATGCTTAACTAATTGGAAAATTAATATTGTTAATTGTAAACTTTGAATAAGAGGATATAGCACAAAAACATTTAGTTGACAGATTGTACACCGCATAAAATGGCCCAATACAATGTTTCAAACACACATATAACTGGTAATTAGCTACTATCTGGTGGCAATCATTAGCGCGGAGTTCACCACAGTGGGAAAGAGTTCATTCATGGGGGCCACCTTTGAGTCTCCAAACACCAGCTTGAAGACAGACTGGTCAGATCTCAGAAATCTAGACAGAAATCACCTCTTCTTCTTCTTCTTCTTGCTCTCTTCTCACTAGGTTATGGTGTTCTTGCGTGTTCTCTCACCCTCTATCAGCAGCAGCCACGATGGGTTGCTTTCTGAGCTCTCACACTCACTGATTTTGTCACTCACACAGCCACCAAGGGTGGCTAGGGTTTTCTTTTCTACTCCTCTCCCAAGGAGCACCTCAGCTATTGGATACGAACCTCGATCAACGGTTGAAACGTGTTGGACTTCACGGGCTGATGTTGGGATGCCAACACACCTCAATGTGGAGGGACCTGGCCCAACACCCTGTGCGTTTGTTGTTTGTTGCCAGAAACTGAGAGCTGGTCTCAGTTGATGTGAACTCAATTTCAATGTTCTTATCGGCTGAAAAGCTTTACATGTTTTGAAGACCATCAAATTGATCGGCTCTGACTATAGATCTTTAAACTCTTCCTTTTTCCAGGACACGATCTTGTACTTTTTCAAAGGAAGACACGTAAAATAGACATAGGTACCAACCCACAAACATGTAAATACCAACAAAGATTATCCCATAATTTTAACGAGAGGATACCCCGTCGCTGCGGAGACATGAAAAAAGAAATTTTGTTCTGCCTGAAGATAGAACTGAATGAATAATCTAAGAATAAATTTACTCGCAAAACAAATCTTAGAAAGGATTAGGATCATAAATGTGTAAGAGCCATAGAAAGGCCTGATAGGAGGATAATGCATCAGGTTAAGATAACACGGCTAATAAATGTTGCCTATCATGGTAAATAGAACAATCTTATACAAAAATCACCGAGAAGAATTTTCTCTTTGCTTGCCACAATGGACAATGCTTAACTGATTGGAAAATTAATATTGTTAATTGTAAACTTTGAATAAGAGGATATAGCACAAAAACATTTAGTTGACAGATTGTACACCGCATAAAATGGCCCAATACAATGTTTCAAACACACATATAACTGGTAATTAGCTACTATCAGGTGGCAATCATTAGCGTAGAGTTCACCACAGTGGGAAAGAGTTCATTCATGGGGGCTTCAAAAGGCTTAACAGAGAAGTGACCGTAGCTTTGCTGGATTTCTTCAGGTCTCAAAGCAAAAGTTCAGTTCGCCATAGAATTATAACTTGCAAGTCCTCTCTTCCCAACGCCCAGTTGGCACCAAACAGAAACATCGCTAGTTGAGGGCTCCAGATGAATGAACAATTGTCATGCAATCAAAATCTTTACAGAACTGGTGAGCAGCATAGCACAGTCAATGTAAAATCTGAAATTTGTTCAGAACGTTATGCCTGCAACATTAGATGGTAAATCAGCATAGATCTTGTTCAATACTATGTAGGACAACTCAAAGATATACTTAAATATAATGCATGTAGTAATTTCATCTCCTAATAACTTATTTTATAATTAGTAATAAAGATCACGATTTCCTTCAAAAAAAAATCTCCTAATAATATTGTAGGTGAAAAAAGGGCCGTCAAGTACCAAACATCAGTGATAATCACCTTGTAGGGCCAATAAATCAACCAAATAAAAAGCGAGAAACACATACCAAGCCTGATCCAATTTTAGAAAAATGGAAATTCTAATTTACCAAGGAACTGCGTCAACCACCGGGGAACAGCGCATAATGGTTTGCAATTGATGACAATTTTTTTTAAACAATGATCTAACAGAGTAGGTGGTTTGCATATAAATTCAACATAAGAAATTGGAGATCATAACAATGATGGAACCTTCATGAGGACGCACATGAAAATAGCGGTGGAACTGTAAACTTTATTTTAAAAGAAATAGAAAACATATTAGTGTGGCCAGAAGGTACGTTAACCTTTTTCTTCTCTATGTCGTGATTAGTAATTAGATGCCACATACAATGCATTGACCAATACCACATTACCACTGCAGGTGTCAACAAAAAATCCCATTGGATAAAGTGAGCTAAAATGTATGTAAATATGGACATGACAAATATAATCCAGCATTCATAAATTTAGTAAGAATACTTTTTTTAGAGAAGTAAGAATACTTCATAGCTTTCATGGTCGGTGGTAGTGTCAAATATAAAGCTAGAGCCTTAGTTTACACCTTTATCTATAATGCAGAGGTGAGAGACTTTTCAGCAGGAACAGAAGATATTCTTCAACACATTTATAATGCTTTGAATGTACCAGGTAGGGCATTCTTTTTTAGAATAAGGGAAGCTGTTGAAATGGCAATATATATTACTCCCTCCGTCCTAAAAAGCATGTCGAAGATTTGTGTAAATTTAGATGTATCTAGACACTATTTAGTATACAGATACATTTAAATTTAGACAAAATTGCAGCAGCATTTTCACGAAATAGGATTCTACATGAATCATCAGTTGAGTTGTGAAACAAAAATAGTCAACACTATATTCATGGAATGAATTTGGCAGACCATACAATCAGCAGTAAGAAACTAAGAACCCATTACCTTTCTTTATTTCATAGTGATTCGGAATTTCGGATCGGAGCTATGATATGTCGAAAGCACCTAGCCAAGAAAGTCCCAGCAATGCTAGCTGTACCTGCATGTGCTCTGATTGCATGGGAAAAAATATTGGGTGGTACAACAAATAGGTCAGAACACCGAATTCACATATTATATGCTTGAATAGTGTCAATTAGTCGTAGAAACATATTACTCGAATTAAGATTTGCACTTGCAGGCCATATGCTCCTTTTACCACCAATTAAATACGCATTGACAGATGGGATGATCAGGGGCTACAGATTCAGGGGACAATGCAAGCAAAACTGCACAGGCCGATGCCAAGTTGGATAGAAACAACCTGCTCATGTAGGGCAGAACCAGGATTTGTAATCTGGGTGTACAGAGCAATAAAAAAAATTCACAAGCTAACAATATTGTTAGAGTATTAGGTATATACGGTTGTTATGGTAGTTTAGATACTTGACTCGTACTCCAAGATAATCCTCTGTACGCCTATATATACTCGCTCATGAGGCTCAATAATATATCTAACATATTCTGTTAATATCTCTCTCTATCCTTCTACATGGTATCAGTCTAACCACGATTCAACTATCCTAGCCGCCACCCTCCCTCCCCAGGTGCCGCCGGCTCCCCCGCCACCAAACCCTAGTGCTGCCGCCGCCATGGCGTCGCGCTAACCGCTGCACACCCTTCCGCGTAGCACCGCCTCCGGGGAGGTCGATCTCCATGATCTCTGTTGGGGCCCTGTAAGTCTATTTTTCCGATCTCTTGATCGGTTTTCTTTTTTGTTTACCGATCTTAGATCGGTTGTCGCCCACCGCCATCGTCATCGCCGCGCCTCTACTCCGACCATCGGCATCGAGGATCTACATCACGTTCGTGCGTCTGCCCCCTCCGCTGATGCGCCTGCCTCGGCAGGCTGCCACGCACCGCGGACGGCTGCTACGCCTTCCTCGGAAGGCTACCGCGTCGCCCTCTCGGATTCTCTTCGTCGTCATCATCCGGGACTTCACCGACAACGTCATCATCGAATCTGATCTCGTCCGTCACGCCATCAACCGCCGCCGATCGAGCTACGGGACGCCGCTGTGTCGTCCCGTCGGGCCGCAGTGCCACCGCCTTTGGTCCACACTACCGGCTTCCAACGCGCCTTCTTTGGCCTGTACGTCGCTGGTGGTCTCCCAGCCGCTGCACCGACTTGCGCCCTGCAGCTATGCTACCCCCTCGGGTCGTAGCGTGGCTGCATGCAGTCTACTTCGCCGTCCTTATGCATCAACGGCCTTGACTTTCACCGCGCCATCTCCTACGGCGCGGATCGCCGCCGTCTGCACATGGTCTTCGTCACGTCGCCGGGTCTTCCTCGCCTACTTCGAGCACCGCCGCCGCGCTTCACAAGGTAACCTGCAGGGCGCCCTCTCGCTGTCGCAGGTCCCGCCGACTACCCCATCGCCACTCCAGGCATCCAGCATGACTATCCCAGGTCGCCGCTATTTTCGCGCCTTCTACGTCTTCGTCCACTACAACTTTGCCGCTAGCATCATCGCCTCATCCCCAACTACACCACCGGCTACTCTACTCTGACAACCACGGACAGCACCGGCATCTCTCCCTTCGCCGCTCTACGCGTCGCAACCGCTCTGGAGGCTTCCTCTGCTAGTCTTTCTGACATGGCGGCAAGTTCATGATGGTCCCTTCCCCCACATGCCTGGTACTGGCAACACTGGGAGTGCCTTTGTCCCTGACGCGTTCCCGAGTCTGGCAAGCTCGGATCGGCGCCTCGTCTTCATCGGCTTCGACAACGTCTTCTTCGGTACCGACGAGTTCTTCTTTGCATGCTCAGTTCTGGCAAAACCGAAGTGTGCGTTCGTCCCCGACGTGCGCCTAGTTCTGGCAAAACTATGGCCGCACCTCGTCCTCGACGGCTCGGACTGCATCGGCTTCAGCATCGACACCCTCGACGACTGTCTCGACGCATCTCCGTCATCCTCCTCGTGCACTATGCGCATGCGGCTTCACGTGCGGCTACCTCGACACCGGCATCCCTGACCACGACATCGACCACGGCGACCCCTCGCGCGGCTACTTCAACCACGGCACCGCCCAACGCTCCCGGCTCCCTCGACATCGGCACAAGGGCTACCACCTCACTTGAGCATCACCAGCTTCCTCTATAGTCCAAGCAACCGCGACGCGACACTGTCCACGATGTTCCCGCTACGACTGCGGGGGGATGTCAGCCTACTGGATGCTACTTCGGTTTATCTCCAGTCTGACCGTCCGCGACGTTCCAGTTGTTCACGACGCTACCGCTACGACTGCGGGGATGTTAGAGTATTAGGTATATACGGTTGTTATGATAGTTTAGATAGAGTTAGGATCTGTTTACGTACAGTCCTAACTTGATTCGTACTCCAAGATAATCATCTGTACGCCTATATATACTCGCCCATGAGGCTCAATAATATATCCAACATATTCCGCCAATATCTCTCTATCCTTCTACAAATATATTATATCACAACCACAAAACGGTTTATGCGACAGAGAACATGTTACAAGCCATGTATCACAATAGTTTGCAAAAGACAATATCTCATATAGACACAGACTCACAGGCCATGTTCCATGTGGTTCACAAAAGACAACATCTTACAATAACTTAGATATAGTGCAGAAGAAGAAAGTAAACTAAAGCACTCTATGTGACTCCATTGCTCGAAACCGGGAAATGGTGACTTCATCCTTCACTTGGCAAAAGAATTTTCACTCAAGATATGTGACCAAACAATCGTTCAGGTATTGTTCTCCCATCCTATTTCTCAGCATATTCTTCACATACTTCATTGAAGAAAAGACTCTCTCAACACTCACAGTCGCAACCGGAAGAATCAAAACCAATTTGAGAAGCTTGTATACAAGGGGAAAAGTCAGGTCCTTCTTTGTTTCAACAAGCATAACAGAAAGCCCAGCAAGATTTTTCACTACTCTAAACCTTTGATCTCTACGCATGTCACTAACAAATATTGTGAGTTCGAAGGAAAGACGCACCACATCTGCCTTTGAGATTTCCTTAGGATAATATTGAGCAAGCTTGGCCAAGTTTTGTTTGTTATAAGAGGCAAATGAATCTGTGGGTTTGAATGATGACATGCAAATAAGTAAATCTGTGTTTACCTCATCAAACCTGTCATTAAGCTCTTGAAGTTGTCTATCAATTATACTCGAGAACATGTCGACAGGAAAGTGGTGCAGATTCTTTGCTTTCTTAAAGAACTTTGGAGATCTTTGAACCGGCTTGTAGAACCCATCCATGTCGGGAACTTGGATCCTGTGCTTCAAGCAAAAAGAAGTGACCTCTTGAAAGAAAGCTTGGTACTGTACTGTTCTGTTCAGATTCAACGTGTGCCTCAGTGTCACGTTGTGGTTGTTGATTAGGTGCAGAATACATCCTCTTCAGTGTGGCTCTATCCCACGAAGTCCTCAATTTATCACATTTCCGTTTCATTTTCCAAGTCTCTAGTCTCCTAGCACAGAACGTGTCTACATTTCAAAGAAAAAGGCAGTATAATTAATGATTCGGACATTCAGAGATTCAATGATTCTCAAAATCAAGAGTAAATCATTTCAATTGAACAATACTGAGATGAAATGGTCGCCGCAGATTTCCTGAGTTACTCACTCCCGTCGCCCCGCCGGCCGTCGCACTGTTGCAGCGACTCAGCCTTGCCGTCAGAGGCGTCGAGTTCAAGAACGGCGGCGCCGCCTGACCTAGCCCATGGGAGATGGCTGCTCGTGTGTGGCTTTCCGATGTGCAGTTCCCGGATGGATTGGAGCTAGCCTAAACCTCATGAACGTGCAAGTGCATGTGATCGCACACGCACACCACCATGCTCTTTCTTTTTCTCTACTCTAACCTGCCCGAGCTAGCTAATCCTTCCTAGTCCATAGATTATACCCAGCCCAGTGCACACCGTTTGCCTCAATCGACCATCTTCAGGTCCTGTTACACCCAGACCTCCCCAATCGCCCCTCCGGTGCTAGTCGCCACGCCCAGGTGCAGCCTGACCAGACCCGGTTGTTCTAGCTAAGAGCATCTTCACTCGTCCGCCGTTTCCAGGCGGAAATCCGGAACTAAATAGCGTCGGACGAACGAAAGTTTCGGCCAGGGAATGGCCGATTTTCCACTCGCGTTCCGAGGCCGAGTTTCAGGTCGGCGTATCTTCGCCCATATTTGGCTCAAATTCGTCCAGTTTTTGACATATTTCGGCATAATACGAATACAGAGCAATGTTCGGCATAGTTCTGGATGAAATTAACCATAGTTGGCAGAAATTTAAACATAGTTCGGCGGACACTGAAAATACAACATATTTCGGCCTTGTTCGGCCAGATTCATGCTAGGCATCTATGTGTTTCCCCTGCGTATCCATAGGTGCTCAACCAGATCATCCTGCGGCTATTGATGCACTACCGGGTCTCGAATCTCCTGACGCATGGCGATGAAGGCGGCCCAGGTTGGCGGCATCTGGCGATCAGGCTGTGCAAGAGGTCTCTATCTGTAGTATGGCTCGTTTTCCTCGACCAAACTCACTGGGTCCTTCCTCTCATCCTCAATGATCATGTTGTGCAAGGTCACACAACAGTACATCACTTCCCACATCTGATCTTTCGACCAGGTCATTGCAGGGAACCTGACAACTGCAAACCTCTATTGGAGCACACCAAATGTCCGCTCCACGTCCTTCCTGCAAGCTTCCTGTTCCTTGACATACTGAGCATGCTTGGGAAGTATTGGGTTTGAGATAGTCTTCACAAATATTGGCCATCTTGGATAGATGCCATCTGCAAGATAGTATCCCTTGTTGTAGTGGTGCCCATTGATCTCAAAGTCCACGGGGGGAGCATGACCCTCAACAAGCTTGGGAAAGACATTTGAGGAGTTGAGAACATTGATGTCGTTGTTCGATCCTGCCATGCCAAAGAAGGAGTGTCAGATCCAAAGATCATGTGTAGCAACTGCCTCAAGTATCACAGTGCAACCTCCTTTGTGGCCTTTGTACATCCCTTGCCATGCAAATGGACAGTTCTTCCAGTGCCAATGCATACAGTCTATGCTTCCAAGCATCCCAGGGAATCCTCTTTTTCATTGACTGCGAGGATCCGAGCAGTGTCTTCGGCAGTGGGTGTTTCTCAAGTATTGTGGCCCAAACACTGCAATCACCACCCTGTAGAACCGGTACAAGCAATCGATGGCGGTGGACTCAGCCATGTGAAGATATTCATCAGCACTATCACCTGGCGCTCTGTATGCAAGCAACCTCATCGCCACTGTGCACTTCTGTAGTGAGGAAAACCCAAACATGCCGGTGCAGTCTTTCTTGCACACAAAATAGGGGTTGAATTCCCGGACAGAGTGCACGATCTCGAGGGAAGAGCTTTCGGCTCATCCTGAAACGGCGCCGAATACAGCCTCTTCGTGGAGCGGCTCGTCGGCGAAGTAGTCGACGGACAGCATGCAGTAGCCCTCCATCCGCTGCCTTGCTTTGCACTTCCGGCGACCCTTCGCCGAGCCTCCACGCTTCGGCGTTGTGGTCTGCATGTACAGCCGTGCGAGGGAGGCGAGGATCTGAACATGCTCTACATCTTTGGTGGCTACGGTGTTATCTTCCTCCAGCAACACGGCGAACAGCTCTTCATCGTCGGAGTCCATGGCCGAACCGGCCAATCGTCGAACACTTGGCGGGCGTGGTGGTAGGAGCTAGAAGCATGGCCGAGCTTCGGCGAAGGAAGGGCGGCGAAAGTAGCATAGGCTACAGGGGGAACTTCCGGCGGTGGCGGCGGACCTATCTACAAGCGCGAGTTCGGCTTGAATCGGCGGAGCTTCGTCGGCGCAAGCATGGCGGCGAGGCGGCTTGGGGTGGAATCCTTCACCGCGGGGAGGCGACTGGTGATGGGAAATGGGGTGTCTCGCCGACGGTGCTAGCCCACCCTCGTTTTCTCTACATCCGGTGTTCCTAGGCTGTTCTCGACGCCTCGGGTTTGGCCTCGAAATGCTGGACCAATTTTTGGCCAAATCATGAAGAAACCAGCATCCTAGAAATGCGACTGGGTGAAATTCCGACGTCCGGACCAAAATTAGGCGCTGGGAATTCCTTCCCGGGAACATGAGTCGAGATGCTCTAAGCCTGGGGGCGTCGCAGCAGCAGGCCAGCCTCGCACCAGTGTCGCGCCCGACCCAGGCCACAATAGCAGCGAACCACGCCCCTGTTTCTCTTCCTCGCAGACGCCGCACGTGATCGCCAGCCAGCCGCGCGAGGATAGCACCCACGCTTTGCGCGTGACACTCTCTCCCTTGCGACGCATAAATCAACACCAGGGCAGCCCCATCTTCATCCGTCCCCAACCATTCCTATCTACTAGATCAAAATCTGGGGAGACACCATCTCTTCTCTAGGCACGATACGAACCCTAGCCAAAGCCATACCATGGCCGCATCGCCGTCTACCTTGCCATGACGCAGAGCTAGGCCACCGGAGAAGCCCCGTCCCGAGGAGGAGTTGCACGCCAAGGGAGCCTACCTCACGGAGCAGCCATCAAGGAGGAGAAGGGTCGTGCACCTGCAGAATGTCAACTGTTGGATAATTAGGCACAATTTCCATGATTAATTCCATAATATTAAACATGACAATACCAGCTACTAGCACATGTAACTCGAACATACTAGATGTACTAAACAACAAGATGAACGGAAACAGGCAGCAGCTAAATATGTACTCACAGAACATGATGAATAACCAGACAGCAACACGTCGCACGTACCGTTCGATTGCAGTAGTCATAGCAGTAACCTTGGGGAAGATTGATCAAAGCAGACGGCGGCGAAGACGACGATAGGCAACACCGCCCAACTTGGATGGAAGATGACCCATGATGAAGAACTCGAGCAGTCGCGCAGAGCGCTTCCTAAAAACCTTATTCGCCCTCTCCCGTACAGGATTGCAAAGGCGAGTGGTTCTGGAGACATGCTCTCTTGTTCATCGGTGCACACCGGCAAGCGGGATGGAGTAGACTACGGTGGTGGCGCAAGGCAGAGAGGAGGCAAAACCCTAGATTGGTTTTCGATGGTTCGTGGTGGAAGCCGCACTGGCGTTTATATAGAGCGGCTCGGGAATCCCGCATAGGGCACGTCGTGGACCAAGCCCACGTTGCGCACGTTCGGGTCGGTTACAGATAGCCCACGATCCGGGAGCGACCCGAATAGGCTGACTGTTGACACGTCTGTCAAAACCGCACAAGTTTTCCCAAGCAGAAAAAATAAAGCTCGGCTCGGTGAGATTCCTGCAACCCGCCACGCGCACGCGAGTCGAGACGAGACGGGCGGGCGGGCGGGCGAGCGGCGTCGTCGGAGGAGGAGTGTGCGTGTAGTTCGCCTCTTCTCACTCACTTTACTAAGTGGTGAACCACTCCACCTTATAAGGTGGTGTAACTCTCCTCCAACTTTCCATGTGGGACTAAACTTTAGCTCCCACTCCACTCATATGTGAGCTGCCACCAAATTGGGCTAAATCACACATGGGCTTTGAGATTTAGGGAAAAACTGAAATCACATATGGGCTTAAATAGATTAGCCCATTATTTCTAACAATCCCCCACCAGATCTCAAATGCCCATTTGAATATTTGCCAATCCTCGCTATTTGTTTATATACCAGTATTTCAGCAGAGACTGTTAAGTTGAACATCCGCCTAGAATCTTGAACTACGTCTATCAGCCACTTGAACAATGGACGAACCTTGAATTGCAAGTTTGGTTCCAATAGATTTCACTCAAATTCATAACTAGTACCTGGCTGCTAGTAGCCTACCCCACGGGTTGGAGCATATGCGTCATACACCCTGGTCTCTTCATGAGTTTACTAGAGACCACCCAAGTCTCATAGACCGCGACGTTTACAGTCGAACTCATATAGGTGTGTTCTTTCAAGAATGCCATGTAGGACGGCATCTTTGCTTAGTTATAGCCAATAGAAACACATTAAGGCATGTTGCCAACCTGCCTTACCGATTTTGAGAGTCATGCATCTTCACATAGAGAGGGTTACAAAATTCTCTCCTTAGTCAAACCACTAGCTTGTTCTTCCCAGATCCTAATTCACGGGATCTCTGATCACATAGGTTGGGTTACCACTATGGTGTGACATCCATGGGTCTCAACCACATCTCCCTCGATGTATTTTCTATCACAATTCGTGATAGTCCCTTTGTAAAGGGATCTACCAGATTTTTATCTGTTTGAATATACGTAACAGTTATCACTCCGGAGTTTCTCAATTTCCTGACAGATTTCAAACATCTCTTGACGTGTCTTGATGAATTCGCGTTATCCTTAGAATTGTTCACTTTGACTATAATAGTTTGGTTGTCACAATTCAAAAGGATTGCCGGCACAGGTTTTTAACCACAAGCAAGTCCATCAAGAGTTCACGCAGCCATTCTGACTCAATAGTGGTTGTGTCTAAAGCAGTAAGTTTTGCTTCCATAGTTGACCTCGTCAATATGGTCTGTCTACGAGATCTCCATGAGACTGCGCCACCTCCAAGGGTAAACACATACCCCCTCATGGCGTAGAGTTCATCAACGTCAGAGATCCAGTTCGAATCACCATATCCTTCAACCACAGCAGGGTGCCCTGAATAGTGAATCCCATAGCTCATTATACCACATAGATAGCGCATGACCCTTTCAAGTGCATGCCAATGATCAATACCCGGGTTAGACATGAACCTACTCAACTTGCTCACAGCAAAAGAGATATCGGGTCTTTTAGCGCTTGCTAAGTACATGAGAGAACCAACAAATTGTGAATATTTCAACTGGTATGTTGGTTCCTTCTTATTCTTTCGCAATGTCAAACTGGGAGCATAAGGTGTTGGAGAAGTCTTGCCATCAATAAAGCCAAAACGGCTCAAGACCTTCTCAACATAATGAGATTGTGTTAAAGTAATCCCATTCTCGTTCTTAATAAGCTTGTTGTTCAGAATCACATCAGCCTCTCCTAGATCTTTCATATCAAAACTCTTTGACAGGACTTGACTTCATTTATCACATCCATGTGTGTACCAAAGATCAGAATATCATCCACGTACAAACATAATATAACGCTATCGCCCCCACCATGGCAATAGTACACACACCTATCATCCTCATTAATGACAAAGCCAGCAGAAAGTAGAGTTCTGTCAAACTTCTCATGCCATTTATTAGGTGCTTGTTTTAGGCCATATAATGATTTTAACAACTTGCACACCTTTGTCTCTTCACCTTTTACTACAAACCCATCCGGCTGATCCATATAGATCTCCTCTTCCAACTCTCCATTAAGGAAAGTTGTCTTCACATCCATTTGATGAATGAGAAGACCATAAGAGGCAGCCAGGGACAGTAGTACTCGAATGGTGGTCAGTCTAGCGACAGGTGAATAGGTGTCAAAGTAATCTTCGCCTTCTTTCTATGTGTATCCCTTTGCTACAAGCCGTGCCTTGTACTTCTCAATAGTACCATCAGGCCTTAACTTCTTCTTGAACACCCACTTATAGCCCACAGATTTGCAACCGTAGGGTCGTTCTGATAGTTCCCAAGTTCCATTAGAAAGAATCGAGTCCATCTCATTTTGGACAGCTTCTTTCCAACCATCTGCATCAGGAGATGCATATGCCTCTGCAATGGATCTGGGAGTATCGTCCACAAGGTATGAAATCATTACCAAAGGATTTTGCAATCCTCTATCTCTTACTCCTTGTGGGAGGTTCATCGTCATTCTTCTCTAGGACTTCCTCATGTGTTTGTTCAAAATTCTCAATAGATGCACTAGATTCAGGAAGTATTTCAGAAGAAATTCTAGCAATGTTATGCATATCCTTCATAGGAAACATATTCTCAAAGAATGTTGCATCACGAGATTCTATTATAGTATATATCAACATGCATATCAGGAACCTCAGACTTAACCACTAGAAATCTATAGCCTATACTCCACGGAGCATATCCTAGAAAGATACAATCCACTATCTTAGGTCCAAGTTTGTGTTTCTTGGGAATCAGTATGTTGACCTTAGCCAAACACCCCCAAGTGCGCAAATATGCAAGTGATGGTTTTCTCCCAGCCCACTCCTCATAAGGGGTCTTTTCTTTATTCTTGTTAGGAACTCTATTCAGGACATGACATGAAGTCAACAAAGCCTCCCCCACCATGCCTTTGATAAACCAGCAGTGGCTAGCATGGAATTCACCAAGTCAGTCAGCATGCGGTTTTTCCTCTCGGCAACCCCGTTTGATTGGGGCGAGTAGGGAGGCGTCCTCTCGTGAATAATTCCATGTTCCTCATAGAACTCGTCAAAGATTTTGGGAAAATATTCACCACCATGATCCAACCTAAGACGTTTGATCTTTCTCTCTAGTTGATTTTCAACTCCGGCTTTATAAACTTTAAAGTAGTCTAAAGCTTCATCTTTAGTGCGCAACAAATAAACATAGCAGTATCTAGTCGCATCATCAATCACTGTCATGAAATATCTCTTTTCACCTTTTGTCAACACACCATTCATCTCACATAGATCAGAATGTATGAGTTCTAGAGGTACCAAGTTTCTCAAGTATTAAATTGAATCCCAAGTATTGCATAGCCTTCAATTTTAAACCCCACCAAAGCTTGTACCTCAATCCCATGAGCCATTACTGCAGGAGTTGTTTGAGCCATGCGAGTCGTAGAATTTCATGTGTAGGGTTTGTGCGAGTCTTTGGATAATGAGGTATCTAAAGAACTTAATATGAGTAGTAATGGGAGAACTAATGAAAGAGGCACCGGTGAGCATTATCTGCTAGTTGGTTCTTTAAGCTCACTTGTGTCCCATAGGACCTCGAGTATTTGATTCCTGTTCCTTGACTATTCGTACTATCCACATACAGGAGACCCTATGGATCCCCCTTTTCCTATGCTTGATTCGTACTTTATTTCTTGGGGCCACAAACTAGTTTGGGGATTTATTACTATCCTATACTTATGCCATGCTTTACTGCTTTATTTATAATTGTGCGTGGAGCACCTATACTATTTAGGACTTGTGACACGTTTATGCTGTATCGACAAGCCCAGTCACACTTTCGGGTTCCCAGTCGTTTACCACCGTCAACACAGACCCTGGGTCCGTCTCGGAGCCGGCCAACTTTGGTGCGGGTAGCTTTGTGGGGTGGCCCCCTGAAATAATATATGAATCCTGTGAATGCATTGTCGTGAGGCCTCGTTGTGTTTTATTTGGTTCTTCCCGAGGTTGATCGTGTGTGTGTTGCTATTTATGCACCCCTGCAGGGTAAATCTTTCTGAACACCGTGTTCGCAGTTATGGATGACTTGGAGCACAGTTTCTTGATCATAGACAAGCATAACTAAAGTACCGCCTTTAATTTGACTAAGACATGACTAGTAAATAGTGAAACACTCATGGAATGGATAATAAAATTGCCAATGAATGGGTTGTTCTTCCGCCTTCTCGCCGGTAAGCGAGAAGGAGGATGAGCGAGGTTAATTTATGAGGCTTATATAACTGTTGTTACTAATTAACGGGTGTTCGTCCATCTCTGGTTGGGTGGATGCGTAGCATGTCTCTATAGAACTTTGTAGATATTATCTTTCGCTGCAATTGTGTCACCCCAGGTCGTTCCCCTTAGATGCATTAAGACTTGTTGAGTACCCCTAGGGTCTCACACAATAAATATTTGGTTCAGATGGATAGGTATACTCCCAGGAAGGCTATTGGGTCAAAGAGACCGATGATGATGGCAACGAATATCAGGTGTAGAGATTCCTAGGATGGAGATCCATGAGATCTATGGGCGGGATGTGCTTAGTTTTGTGGCATCTTATGCTGATTTTCTTCTTATTCGTACTCAGATCTTGTATTCCGCTTCCGCTTGATACTCTGTTGCATGATGTATGAGGATATATCCTAAACTATTATATCTATCTAGGATATTTGGATCTTGTTGTATGGTGTTGAATATTTCTATTTCTATTGTTTCTAGATGGTGTGACTCTGATATCTATTGTAAGTCGCAAACATACATACTCATTTGTGTATGTCATGGTCGCATTATTTGTCGCTTACGCTGCTCATTCTTGTCTCGATGTTCTTGAAAGTGGATAAGGTGGTTGGCCGGTACCATGCCCTGCTCCGCTTCGACGGGCCTACACATGGGTGGCCTTGGGCCTCCGTGGTAGAATCCCTTATCGACTTTTGGTTCATCTAGGCTCGTGCTTAGAGCATAATGTCCGAGGTATTACAAAGGCCTTGCAATGAGTTCGATCCTCTTATTTAGGAATTCAACCAAACCATTATGAATGTGGATGTGGGATAGAGTGCTGAACTTCAATCTGCAGGGCCATGCAATATTCATCGAAGGCATGTGAGGAGAATTCTACAACATTTTCCATGCGAATTTGCCAAATTCGACTTTCTGGATAATGGGCCTGCAACTTAATTACTTCACTCATTATCATGGTAACTGATTGGTTTCATGTGGACATACAACACACATATAAGCATTGTGTAGATGCATCAATGAGAACCATGAAAGTATCTAAAATAATCCACACAATGGTTGGATAGGACCCCAAATGTCTCCCTGGATGTGTTCAAGGAACTGAAGTGGCCGAGCTTGTATTTTGATGTGAGAATGCCTCAAATATAGCTTCCCTATGTTGCAAAATGTGCACACAAATTCTAATGACCGAGGGAATTTTGACTCGTGCAACTTGTGACCAATGTAATTGCTTTATATGCAACATGTGCTACAGGTTGGATGTACATGTAGTACAAATCTAAACAACAGAGATGGTACTTTTTCAAATACTTGTTCCTCATCCATTGGATTGAATCCTATAGAAATCTATATATCACGTTGAAAAATTTTCACTATGGAAATCTTTCCTCAAATATATAGAATACATACAATCTTATTTATATCAGCGTGTTGATATAATATACTGTGAAAACAGTAGTTATATGTTCTATTACAACATCACCAATGGACATGATTAAATAGATCACTAAGGAGATAATGGGACTAGTCAAAGTCTCCAAACATGTCGTTTGAGACATACTCAACAATCATGGTCTTTGTGCTCATAGGATCCTTTGACAGCTAGAGAGTAATGGTGTTGCTAGGTCCAGGAAAAATGTCTTACAAACAACCAGTTCCATAGGTGCCATTTGGATGAAGCTTGAAGTTGGCTTAAAACCGTTTCCTTTGAAGTGCTTTGCATCCTTGGGATTGCTGGTAGAGAATTGCCATATGCTCAAGGGTCTTTCACTTATTAGTAAGGTGCATGTAGCATCCACACTTGTCACAAAGCTTAGTTTGGTCAAACTTAGGCTTCATGGTGCATTCACAATTGTCTGAGTTTCTAGGCTTCATGTTCTGATTGCGCTTTCGCTTACCATTGAAGTTTGATTGTTTGTCGTTGAAGGAACCATCAAACTTTCTTCCATTCGCAACATTCATATGAACTTCGGACAAAGGTTGGGAACAATAGGGTGCGGAAAACCATACTTAGCGAGTAGCACATCATGCTTTTCAGCCCGAAGATATGAATAAGGTACGAATAGACCTGGTAGTCACGAGTGCGGTATTGTTCCTGGATGAGCCTTTCATATGGGATCATAGTGGATAGCGTTTTTTCTATCTTCTCCACATATGTAGGTTTCTTGTAGCAAAAGCACGGTTTGGAACTTATCTTATGGGCCTCATGATTGTAATTCTCGATGGACTTGAAGTCCTAGAATCGAAGATGGGTCCAATCATGAAGTGCTTTAGGCGGGACAACTGCCTTATGCTTTTCATACCTTGTCTTGAGGGCATGAAACAAAGCAAATAGGGATTCCTCTGCAAATACTCAGACTTAAGATTTGGGTGGATATGCTGCCTTATAATGTATAAGGCAACATATTTTTGTTATTCTCTCAACAGTGCGACACAAGCCGGAAGAGGGGTCCTCCGGGTTTTGGATGGTTGCACTATCCCACAGGACGCAATGGCGATTTTGGTGTCCATGGCCCATGTAGGGTAATTGTGGCCATTGAGGTCGAGTGCATCGAACTCTCTTCTAGCCATCAATTACCAACAAGGATAAACCAGAGATTACTAAACCATCATGGTTATGTTGTAATGAACATTGCAAAATTAATGATGTACTTCAAGAAATGGGCTCAAAATCATTAGTGTGAACTTCAAATTGTTAAGTTTGACACACTATAGATACTCCCCAAAAGAAATTTCGGGGTCCATCTCTCAGCACTATAGAGTATAATCTGATGAAATTAGTAGATACTCATATTTATAATGCCTTATGTCATTACTTAATAAAATGTAAGCGAGAGCACAGTAAGCAATCATGATGTCAAAACATGACAAAATGTAGGCTTAAATAGTAGTGGTAGGAAAACTACACACCACCTTGTGATCCCAAAACATCAATTTGACGAGATCACTTTGAATTTTGGCATACCAATTCATGCTCGTATCGGGTCAAAAAGACTCAATTAAGACGATGAATTGATCTATTTGCAAGAAATTTAAAATCACAATTGCAGACGGTGAACGTAATAAATCTCAACATGTGAACACACGGAAATATATTACATCACATATGTTCTGGAACACACATAGTACTCGATAGATAAGCAGTACTATAATAGTTGTACTGGAATTAAATGGAAAAAATAGCGCGATATTTCATGCTATTTAGCGTGCTATAGCATATTTGGAAAGTTCGCATTATTTTTTTAAGATTTTGCTCGCTATGGCGCTATTTTTTAAATAGCTTGCTATATTGCGCTAAAACATCATAGCGTTAGCGCTATTTCAAGTATATGACATTATTTTTTTTGTTGGTGGGTGTGGAGTAAGAGAGCATATCATGAATGTGTCGAGTAAGCAAATATACAATGAAAATTTTGATTGTGAAACTTAAGTGATCGCGTCAAGCCGTCGCCTCCTGCTGCAGCACCCGACGTTGCACCTAGGTTCAGCCCTGCCAATTTTCCTCGAACTTGGATAGTTCCAAAATTGATTATGCATGTACAAGTATTACTCTAGGCAATTCATTAGATGTTGAAATCCTTGATATTCACGATATACCTTTTATATTTTTTAATTTTTATAAAATGCTATTTTGTAAAATAGCGCGTTTGATAGGGATATGCCAATCGAGGTATACCCAGAAGGACGTTTCGACTGGCCTAAGCCCATTGCGAGTGGGCCTGCAGGACCACGACTGAAAGAGAAGCCTGGCGACTAGAAGTTGGAGGCCCAGAAGCGTAGATAGGCCCGGTCAGATTAGGTCAAATCCTACGAAACCTTAACTGATTTGGTTGTAATCCTGTAAACCCTAGCGAGTTACCCCCTATATAAAACTCCCTAGGGTACTCTGTATAGTCACGTTCCATCAGATACCCTATCCAAGCGACTCGCTGCCTAGCCTCCGAGCTTTCCACCCTTGTAATCCACTCGCCGATAATACAATCTAGCAGGAGTAGGTCTTTACCCTACGGGGGCGAACCTGGGTAAATCCATGTGTCTTTTCCCTCAATCTCGCACCACAGATGGCGAATCGCTGCCGACTCGTGTACTAACGAGCTCGTTGGGGAACCCCAAGAGGAAGGTATGATGAGCACAACAGTAAGTTTCCCTCAGTTATGAATCCAAGGTTATCAATCCAGTAGGAGCAAGGAAACACCCCAAAGGTGTAGCTAGCTGAACTTTGGCAGGGCGCACTACCGGTGCCAGCAGCAACGTGGAGACCTGCACAACACAACCACAGAACTCTGTCCCCAACTTGCGATGAGGTTGTCAATCTCACCAGTTTTGCTGAAAACAAAGGATTAAACGTATTGAGTGGAAGAAAGTAATAGTTTGCAGAAAGTAAACACAGAACAATAAACAGTTGATTGTAGATTGATAGTAAAAGAAAGGACCGGGGTCCATAGTTCACTAGAGGTGGCTCTCCTTCAGATAGATGACATGTTGGGTGAACAAATTACAGCGGGGCAATTGACAAACATCGAGAAAGCATACAAGCATATACTACTCATCTTGACTCCTTTGAGATTCGATTGGGCATTATAACATTATACATAGACCGTAATCCAGAGATGAACTACTCACGCATCACACCGGAGGCTTGCATGATGATGAAGAAGGCCTCCAAGGTAAATTCCCCTCTCCGGAAGGGTGCCGAGAAGAGCTTCAGATCCCTCCCGATCTAGGGATGGAGATGACAGCGGCTACAGACTCTTTCGTGGATTTTTGATCGGGTACTTAGGGTTTTTGTATCGGAGGCAACTTATAGGTGGAAGGAGAGGCCGAGGGGGTGCCTGGGCTAGCCACACCACCCCCTGGCGCGGGCCAGGCCTGGCCTGGCCAGGTGGTGTGGCCGCCCTCTAGCCCTTCTCCGTCTCGTATTCTAGCTCCAGGTGTCCCTCGGTGAAAAACTGACTTTGGCTTTTGTCCTGTCCAATTCCGAGAATATTCATTTTCTGACTTTCCTGGAACCAAAAATAGGCAGCTGGCACTGTGGCTCTTGTTAATAGGTTAGTCCAAGAAATCATATGAAAAATACTCCAAAGTGTGGACAAAACACAAGAAATTAGATAAAACCAAGCATGGAACATCAAAAAATATGGATACGTTAGCAACGTATCAACATCCCCAAGCTTAACTCCTGCTCGTCCTCGAGTAGGTAAGTGATAAAAAGAAAGAATAATTTTTGAGGTGACATGCACCATCATAAACTTGATCAAAGTATTTGTAAAACATTGATAGCTGGGATCATAGTACTTCAATCATAACATGAAGGACAAAGTTCTAGCAATAAGACAAAGAAACTATATTGCAACATGAAAAGGCACAAACAAAAGATTCATGAATAACAATGCTTTGCAAGAAGTTTGTTTGTTTCACATAAAGAAAACATAGCATAGTAGTATTCAGCTTGTCCCTCATAGAGTAGCAAACATAAATGCATAGGACACCTTCAAAGTTCATAAGAGTGACTGGATACGAATAGTTTAAAACAAGCAATATCAAAGCTATGCATCAATCAACAAGTCTTGGGACAATGCACATAGAACTATGAATGGCCACTATGCTCTCAAAGTAGGTGCATGAAGGTAGAAGGTTGAGACTCAACAAAAAAGTAAAAGAATGGCCTTCATAGAAGGAGGCAGGGATTCAAATTTCATAAAGAGCTTCCAAAAAATATGGTACTTAATAGCTTTCAGCTCTCATTGCCCCTATCATAAGCATCTTGAAGTGATTAAGGTTAAAGTGAACAGACTATGGTGTATATGCTTAATGAAGTATAAGTTGGAAATCTCATGTCCCTTGAATATGAGGGTCGCTCCTCATGCTACTCAAGTTTAGTCACCGGTAAGTTCTTGTCATCGTAAGTACATGTGTATCATAGAGAACCGCCAACCGGGTACCCCTTGCCCGATGATACGGAAGAATCCCCATATCAAAATGACAAGGCAAGCAAACAACGAGCATCTTAGCAATCTTCTTATTTACCATGGGAATATGGTGCTTTTTTCTCTCTTTCCTCTTTTCATAATCTCTTTTTTTTCTTTTTCTCTTTTTTCTCAATATCTGACTTTTTTTATATATAAGAAGAATGCTTCATAGACAGCTCATTATGGTTACGCTGCAGGTTTCCACCATGACAGCATGGATTAGACCAGCGGTCCAGGCGTTTCTCTAACACACATACATAACTCCATGGACTTACAAGCTCCCCTTTCATTTCACACCGACGACATTCATAGACAAAAGAGCATGATATCAACTAGGTACAAAGTACAAGTGCAATGTTGAAAGCGTTCCCCATGACAGCATGGTTCTGCTAATCCCCAAGAAATAAGTGCAAGCATATACAACATAGACGACACAATGGTTTAAGTTTATTAAGGGCAAGAAAAGTAAAGTGTGCCATCAAGTTCGTGAGAGCTTTAATCACTAGTTTTCTCATAACAAGTTTAATTTGGAAGGTAGATAAAAAACATGAATATACTTGGAATAGCATATGATAATACGTAGGTATGGTGGACTCTTTGGAAAAACTTGGTTTTAGAAGTTGGATGCATGAATAGAACTCATACTTGGTTCTGGAGGCTAGCAAAAGACTGGGAGCGACAAACTAAGAGAGCAATAATGGCCATAATCATGCAGAGCGACAAAACATCATTGATCAAAGCATAAAGTGATACTACAAGTTGAAAACTAAAGGATCATAAAGGCTATGGTGACTTTAGATAGTCATAACATGGTGTGAGCATGCGCCAAGTCAACCCAAATAAAGCATCAAAGGAGAATACCACAATACTATGCTTTAATATGCTAAAACAACGCATGATTGTTCAAAGGCACATTAAGCAATCTCAATTGTTTATAACAAGTCATGCTACAGCAAAGAAGACTAAGCATAAAGCCAAAACAATATCGAGCATGGCATGACAGAGCATAGGCCACAGTCAAAAACAAGCTCTCTTTACCACTTAAGCATGAACTTTCCTACTCTTTTTCCAAACCAAACCAAACTATTTGAAAACCAATGTATGAAAAGAGGGGTTCCAACCAATTTATTCAGAAAACTAAGCAAACAAAGCAAACAAAAACCAAAATGAAAACGAAAAAGAAGACGCTCCAAGAACAACACAATTGTGCATGAAACAATAAAAATGAAGTGTTTGGAAGAAACCTGGGATTTTTATTGATGAAGAGGGCGATGCCTTGGGCATCCCCAAGCTTTGACGCTTGTACTTCTTGGATATTTCTTGGGGTGACACGCGTGGAATCCCCAAGCTTGAGCTTTAGTCCATTCTTCATCTCATTACTCATTCCTTCCATACACCTGAAATTTTTCCTTCACACAAAACTTCACACAATCTTTATTAGCAACATTAGTGCACTCAAGATAATAGGTATTTAGGTTCAGTTCTAACACCACTTCCATTAAAACACAAGCTATTGTAGCACTTCCCTCAAAAATCTCAATTCCCCAAAATAACTCAAAGAGGGAGCAAATGCAGAAAATGGTAGAAATCTTTCAAAACAGACCAGCAGGTAAAGACGAATTTTTTCGAAGACCTTCTGTTGCTCAAATCGAAAAGTGTTGAACTAACGAAAGTTAGATAACAACCTGGGGCAGAAGCACAAACATTCACGCCTCAAAAGGACGTACAGAGGTTTTACACGAATTTTTAAGGTGAAGCACAGAAATCTATTTCGGGACAGCAACTTTCCCAATCACTACTTC
The DNA here is from genome assembly GCA_023614405.1 of Avena insularis. NCBI lineage: Eukaryota > Viridiplantae > Streptophyta > Magnoliopsida > Poales > Poaceae > Avena > Avena insularis. The sequence goes on along the minus strand of CM042688.1, from coordinate 442,748,427 downwards.
TCTCTCATTAGAGGTTACTCTTGGCACAAAAAGCAAATAAAAAGGATAAGGAGCGGTTATTACTGAAGTAATAACTTCCAAGACTCATCTAAAACTTTTGGGTTATCTCCCAATAAGTACTTTTCTTTAACGCCTTTAAGTTAGGCATAAGAAGCAAGAAAAAGAATCAAGTGTTCTCAAATGAAGAAGCATTAAAACCAAATTTCTTGCCCTTACCTCTCTTACTTTTATTCTTAACCTTGGGGAACTTATGAATGCTTGGTGGAGAAACAAAGTGCATGGTGCCATTTTCCACATATATTATTGCTCCAAGGAGTTTCAATAGGGATCTTCCAAGTGTGATTTTTCCTTTTCCTACATATTCAATAACAAGATAATCAGTAGAAACCATTTTCCCTAGGATCTTTGTAAACACTCCTTCAGCTATTCCAATGGGTAATATTGTGGCATTATTAGCAAGAAAAATTTATTCTCCTCCTTCATAAAGCCCCCAAAGATTCAAAGATTCAAAAATATCTTTAGGCATAAGAGAAAATTCAGACATGATATCACAGCGAGCATGAAAAGTTTCATTGTTTATAGCAATCTTTACTGTGGGAAGCCATTCTGAGGGTTCAGAATTTATTGGAACATAGTTATGATGCTCTCTAAGCGTATTATAGCAACCTTTCAAACTAGCAGTGCTGGTCTCAAGAGTATTCAATCTAGCAAATATGTTTATGAAAGAAGAATCAGATTTTCTAGGCAAGTTGTAAGTAAAGACCAATTTCTTTATGGCATTAACAGCATCATAATCATTGCATTGGAGGAAATCTCCTCCCACAACAGCATCTAAAGCATATCTATAGCAAAGAGCAATTCCAAGGTAAAAAAATGCTAAGGAACAAGCTTTGAGTCATTTTAGGTTCAGTTTTTCATGTAGATCAGAGATTCTAGACCAAGCTTCTCTGAAACTCTCTTCAATTCCTTGTTTAAAAGTGAAAATCATTTCCTCAGGTGACATAGTGACTGGAGCAATGCTAGACAAAATGGCAACTTAAGATAGGAACTAAAAAAAATTGTGTTTTTAATAAAGAAAGCAAACTTGTAAAACTAATTTTTTTTGTGTTTTTGATAAAGAAGCAAGCAAACAAAGCAAAAGTAAACTAAGAAAAACAAAAATAACAAAGTAAAGAGATTGGTTATGAGGGACTCCCCTTGTGAATATGTCCTTGACTCCCCGGCAACGGCGCCAGAAAAATACTTGCTGACTCGTGTACTAACAAGCTCGTTGGGGAACCCCAAGAGGAAGGTATGATGAGCACAGCAGTAAGTTTCCCTTAGTTATGAAACCAAGGTTATCAATCCAGTAGGAGAAAGGAAACACCCCAAAGGTGTAGCTAGCTGAACTTTGGCAGGGCGCACTACCGGTGCCAGCAGCAACGTGGAGACCTGCACAACACAACCACAGAACTCTGTCCCTAACTTGCGATGAGGTTGTCAATATCACCGGTTTTGCTGAAAACAAAGGATTAAACGTATCGAGTGGAAGAAAGTAACAGTTTGCAGAAAGTAAACACAAAACAATAAACAGTTGATTATAGATTGATAGTAAAAGAAAGGACCGGGGTCCATAGTTCACTAGAGGTGGATCTCCTTAAGATAGATGACATGTTGGGTGAACAAATTACAGCAGGGCAATTGACAAACATCGAGAAAGCATACAAGCATATACTACTCATCTTGACTCCTTTGAGATTCGATTGGGCATTACAACATTATACATAGACCATAATCCAACTGCATCTTTGACTTATAATCCACCTTCAGGTTATCATCTGAACCCCCTCCAGTATTAAGTTGCAAGCAACGGATAATTGCATTACGAATTGCATGTAAAGTAAACAATACGATTGTTCTATGAACAAAGGATTGTTGTTTTGTCCCTAGTAGCAACAGCACATCTAGTACCTTAGAGATTTCTGTCACTTCCCCAGATTACCAGAGGCATGAACCCACTATCGAGCATAAATACTAACTCTTGGAGTTGCTAGCATCTATTAGCCAAGATAGCTACTAACAACGAAAAGCATGCAAGATCACAAATAACAAAGACATGATAGAATCAATAATCAATCTGAAATAGGATCTCAATATCCATTGGATCCCTGCAAACACAACATGCAGAATTACAAATAGATGATCTTGATCATGAACGGAGCTCACAAGATCTAAACATGATAGCACAAAGGAGGAGAACCAGCCATCTAGATACTACATGGACCCGTAGTCCAGAGATGAACTACTCACGCATCACATCGGAGGCTTGCATGATGATGAAGAAGGCCTCCAGGGTGAATTCCCTCTCCCAGTGGTGCCGAAGAGCTTGGATCCTCTGATCTAGGTATGGAGATGACGGCGGCTACAGACTCTTTCGTGGATTTTTGATTGGGTACTTAGGGTTTTTGTATCGGAGGAAACTTATAGGCGGAAGGAGAGGCCGAAGGGGTGCCTGGGCTGGCCACACCACCCCCTGGCGCGGGCCAGGCCTGGCCGTGCGGCCAGGTGGTGTGGCCGCCCTCTAACCCTTCTCCGACTCGTATTCTGGCTCCAGGTGTCCCTCGGTGAAAAACTGACTTTGGCTTTTGTCCCGTCCAATTCCGATAATATTCATTTTCTGACTTTCCTAGAACCAAAAACAGCAGAAAACAGGCAGCTGGCACTATGGCTCTTGTTAATAGGTTAGTCCAAGAAATCATATGAAAAGTACTCCAAAGTGTGGACAAGACGCAAGAAAGTAGATAAAACCAAGCATGGAACATCAAAAATTATGGATACGTTAGCAACGTATCAATCGCTCTTGCCCCAAATCCTTCCAATAGCTACCCCTGGTAGTGATTGTCGTGGTCATTCCCACGACAGTGGCGCCCACCTTGGGGCATATCCGGTCAAGCCTGAGTTCTACGGTGAGACCTGAAGGGTTTCGCAGCATAGTAAATCAAAATTTTCTACGGAAGCGAACAGAGGGAAAGCCAAGATCTAATCTAGGAGATGCAAACAACAAGAGAGATTGGATTAGATCTTCATACCCTTGAAGATTCGCACAGCGGAACGTTAAATCGGAACGTGGGTGATGTAGTCGTACTCGCTTCTCCTCCTCGCGATCCGATCCGATCTAGCACCACAAGTGGCGGTGCCTCCGTGAGATGCACACGTGCAGCACCTCGACGTCTCCTCCTTCCTTGGACCAGCAAGTATGGTGGAGAGATGGATTGGATCTACAACACGACGGCGTGGTGTATTTGGTGGAGAATTTCTGCAGCAGGGCTTCGCCTGCAAACAGTCGGGAGGGAGAGAGGAAGGCAGCAGGGCTACTAGGGCTTGGAGGGAGGTGTGTAGGGGGAAGGGGGCGCACCAGCCCTCTATATATAGAGGGGGGGTGCGGCCAGCCCTTGCCCATCCTCCAAGCCTATCTCTAGTTTAAACGATTTAAACTCTCCCTTCTAGAAACCCTATCTTATCTCTAGTTTAAACGATTTAAACTTATCTAGGATCGGCTGGGCCCTATGGGGCCTTGTGCCCCTGGCCCAATGCGGCCAGGACACTCCCTCATAGGCCCATGCCCCCTCCCGGAAGGTGGGGCCACGTTGGTCCCCTTCCGGAAGGTTCTAGAAGCTTCCGGTACAATACCGATTAACCCGGAACTATTCCGAACTCCAAAAACTGCACTGCCTTATATGAATCTTATTCTCCGGACCATTCCGGAACCTCTCGTGATATCCCGGATCCCATCCGAGACTCCGAACAAAAATTCATAAACCAATTATCCAATCTATCCTAGCGTCGAGACACGTTAAGTGTGTGACCTCGGTTCGAGAATATGCGACATGATCTTCTATCAATAATCAACAGCGGGTGCAGGCACCCTTATTGACTCCCACATTCATCGATGATCATATCGGATGAACCACGATGCCGATTCAATCAATCCCATATATATATTCCCTTCGTCTCGCGATATTTTACTTGCCCGAGATTCGATCGTCGGTATCGTCATACCTAGTTCAATCTCATTCACAGCAAGTACTTTACTCGTTCCGTAATCCGATATCACTTTGTGATTAACTCCTTAACCACATGCTTGCAAGCGGTGTTGATATCGATTACCGAGTGGGCCCAAGCATATCTCTCCGACTTGGGAGGGACAAATCCCATCTCGATACATACAACCCAGAGATACTTTCCGATCACCTGAGAGACACCTTTATGATCACCCTCTCATAGGATGACGTTTGATGACCTCAAAGCTTTCTTCCGATACCAGGGAGTTGTATTATATCATGGTCTAAGGAATACAATATTTGACATGAGAAAAGCTTCGCAAAGACGAACACGATCAAACGATCTAATAGCTTTGCTTAGTTTGGGTCATCCACCATATCATTCTCCCAATGATATGATCTCATTATCAATTGACAACTCATGTCTATGGTTAGGAAACCTTAACCATCATTGATCAATGAGCTAGTCCATAGAGGCGTACTAGGGACACGGTGTTGTTCACAAACCACACAAGTATTAAAGTTTCCGCTTAATACAATTCTAGCATGGAATATAAACTTTATCATGAACAAGAATTATAATAATAACATCTTTATTATTGCCTCTAGGGCATAATTCCAACAGTCTCCCACTTGCACTAGAGTCAATAATCTAGTTTACATTTGGCAACAATCTCACACCCATGGCACTGAGGTGCTGATCATGTTTTACACGTGGAAGAGGTTTAGTCAATGGATCTGCGACATTCAGATCTGTATGTACTTTGCTGATCTTCAGATCTCCATCTACTATATAATCTCGGATTATATGAAACTTATGTTGATATGCTTGGTCTTTGGATGATATCTTGGTTCCCTAGCGAGTGCTATGGCGCCAGTGTTGTCACACAATATCTCCAGTGGGTCCAATGCACTTGGAACCACGCCAAGCACAGTGATGAAGTTCCTGATCCAAACTCCTTCACTTGACGCCTCTGCAGCAGCCATGTATTCCGCTTCTACTGTAGATCCCGCGATCACGCTTTGCTTGCAGCTTCTCCAGCTCACAGCTCCTCCATTCAAAATATACACGTATCCTGTCTGAGATTTACAATCATCCTTGTCTGTGTCGAAACTAGCATCGACGTAACCTTTTACGACGATCTGTTCATCACCCCCATAGACTAAGAACATTTCTTTAGTCCTATTTAGGTACCTTAGGATGTTCTTCACGGCTGTCCAGTGTTCCACTCCTGGATCACTTTGATATCTGCTCGTCAAACTAAGAGCATTGGACACATCCGGTCTAGTACACAGCATGGCATACATGATGGAACCTATGGCCGAGGCATAAGGCACTTTGCTCATAGCTTCCCTATCATTTACCGTAGCTGGACACTGAGCCTTGCTCAATATCTTACCTGATAACATAGGCACAGAACCTTTCAATGCCTTATCCATTCTGAACCTTTTCAGAACTTTGTCTAGGTATGTACTTTGGCTTAAAGCTATCAGGCGTCTTTGTCTATCTCTATAGATTTTGATGCCCAATATATAAGCAGCTTCACCTAGGTCTTTCATTGAAAAACACTTGTTCAAATAACTCTTCACATAGTTAAGCATGTTGATGTCATTTCCAATAATCAATATGTCATCCACATATAGTACCAGAAACGTCACCGAGCTCCCACTCACTTTCTTGTAGATGCAAGCTTCGTAGCAATTTGGAACAAATCCAAAGCTCTTGATCACTTGATCAAAATGAAGGTTCCAACTCCGAGATGCTTGCTTCAGTCCATAAATGGAATGCTGAAGTTTGCATACTTTATCAGCATCCTTAGGATCGACAAAACCTTCGGGTTGCATCATATACAACTCTTCATCAATGTTGCCATTGAGGAAAGCAGTCTTGACATCCATTTGCCATATTTCATAATCATGAAACGCAGCAATTGCTAATAAAATCCGAATGGACTTAAACATCGCTACAGGAGAGAAAGTCTCATCGTAGTCAACACCTTGAACTTGTCGAAAACCTTTTGCAACAAGCCGTGCTTTATAGACGGTAACATTACCATCTACGTCTGTTTTCTTCTTGAAGATCCATTTGCACTCAACGGCCTTTCGGTCGCTAGGAGGGTCCACCAAAGTCCATACTTGGTTTTCGCTCATGGATCCCAATTCGGATTTCATGGCTTCTAGCCATTTCTCAGAGTCTGGGCTCATCATCGCTTCCTCATAGTTCGTAGGTTCACTGTCTTCTACTAACAAGACAGTCAAGACAGGGTTGCCGTACCACTCAGGAGGGGCACGCGACCTTGTCGACCTGCGACGCTCAAGAGCATCGTCCAAGCTTCATGATCCTTGTCATTAGCTTCCTCTATTATTGGTGCAAAGTGATCGAACAATTTCATGTGCTGCGCTACTCTCCAATTCAAGAGAAGGTTCAATAACCTCGTCTAGCTCTACTTTCCTCCCACTCACTTCTTTCGAGAGAAACTCCTTCTCAAGAAAGGAACCGTTCTTTGCGACAAACGCTTTGTCTTCGGTTCTGTGATAGAAGGTATACCCAATAGTTTCCTTAGGGTATCCTATGAAGACGCATTTCTCCGCTTTGGGTTCGAGCTTGTCCGGCATCAACTTCTTGACGTAAGCTTCGCATCCCCAAACTTTAAGAAACGACAACTTAGGTTTAGCACCAAACCATAGTTCATACGGTGTCGTCTCAACGGATTTAGATGGAGCCCTATTTAAAGTGAATGCAGCGGTTTCTAATGCATAACCCCAAAATGATAACGGCAAATCAGTAAGAGACATCATCGATCGGACCATATCTAACAGGGTTCGATTCCTGCTCAGACACACCATTGCGCTGTGGTGTTCGGGTGGCGTGAGTTGTGAAACGATTCCACTTGCTTTGAGATGCGTGAGAAAATCATAACTTAAATATTCTCCCACACGATCGGATCGTAGATACTTATTCTTTACGTTACGATGGTTCTCCACTTCATTCTGAAATTCTTTGAACTTTTCAAACGTTTCAGATTTATGTTTCATTAAATAGATATACCCATATCTACTTAAGTCATCGGTAAAAGTGAGAAAATAGCGATATCCACCGCGTCGAAACACTCATCGGTCGCATACATCAGTATGTATGATTTCCAACAAGTCCGTTGTTCGCTCCATCATACCGAGAACGGGTTTTGATCATCTTGCCCATGAGGCATGGTTCGCATGTGTCAAATGATTCAAAATCAAGAGACTCCAAAGTCCATCGAATGGAGTTTCTTCATGCGCTTTACACCAATATGACCTAGACGATTGCCACAAATAAGTAGTATTATCACTATCTACTTTGCATCTCTTAGCCTCAATGTTATGGATGTGTGTTTCATCCCTTTCGAGATTTAGAAGAAATAAACCATTTACAAGGGGTGCATGACCATAAAGATGTTACTCATATAAATAGAACAACCATTATTCTCCGATTTAAATGAATAACCGTCTTGCAATAAACACGATCCAGAAATAATGTTCATGCTCAACGCAGTACATAATAACATTTATTAAGGTTTAAAACTAATCCCGAAGGTAAAACTAAGGAGAGCGTGTCGACGGCCATCACATCAACTCTTGATCCGTTGCCAACGCGCATCATCACCTCATCCCTCGCAAGCTGCCGTTTATTCCGTAGCTCCTGTTTCGAGTTACAAATATTAGCAACCGAACCAATATCAAATACCCAGGCACTACAATGAGGGCTAGTAAGGAAAACATCAATAACATGTATATCAAATATACCTTTGATGGTGCCAGCCTTCTTGTCCGCTAAGTACTTGGACGATTGCCCTTCCAAAGACCCTTGTCCTTGCAATAGAAGCACTCGATGTCCGGCTTAGGTCCAGACTTGAGCTTCTTCTCAGCCAGGGCAACGCGCTTAGCCGCTTTTCTTGAAGGGCTTCTTTGCACCTTTATCTTTCTTAAAGGAGGGCTTGTTGACCATCAACACATGATTATCCTTCTTGATGTCCACCTCCGCAGCCTTCAGCTTTGCGAAGAGCTCGGTGATCGTATCAGTGGAACCAATCTGATTATGAGTCACTACAAAACTTTTGTAGCTGGGAGGAGTGATTGCAGAACCTGTCAATCTTGAGCTCCTCTGGAATCTTGCATCCGTTGCTCAAGGCGTAGAGTGTAGCCCGACATCTAAATGGCGTGCTCACTAACGGAACTCCCTTCCTCCATCTAGCAATTAAAGAACTTCTCGGAGATATAATATCTCTCGAAGCGGGCTGAGTCCAAACATGGTTTTCAGCTCCTCGAGAATCTCAAAGGGCCGGGATAGTTTTCAAACGATTTTGAAGTTCGGTTCCATAGCAAACAACATGGTGCTCTTAATCACACCATAATCATCTTTCGTGACTGATAGACAGCTTTCTCATCAGCCGGCGCTTGATTGCGTGAGGGTCACCTAACGCTTTCCCAAGGACAGTCCTTTTGTCCGAGCAGTAATGATTCTTAGATTGCGGAACCAGTTGGTGAAGTTAGACCCATTGTTTCTAAGCTTTTCTTTCTCAGCAAAAACGTTGAAGTTGAAGTTGGACTTGGCCATGTGATCTACAATATTTGCAAGTACAATTTAGACTATGTTCATGATAAATAGTTCAACTTAATCAAATTACTAGATGAACTCCCACTAAATTCAACATCCCTCAAGTTGTTTAGTGAACACGATCCAAATTCACCACACCTAATCCGATCATCACGATAAGAGATGTGGTTTCAATGGTGGACAACGAAGTGTCGATCATATCATTCATTTGACTCATGCTTAACCTTTCAGTTCTTGTGTTCCGAGGCCATGTCTGTACATGCTAGGCTCGTCAAGTTAGACCCAAGTATTTCCGCGTGTGCAAAACTGGCTTGCACCCGTTGTATGTGAGCGTAGAGTCTATAGCACCCGATCATCACGTGATGCTTGGACACGATTTAACTTTCAGCGGTGCATACTTGGGGAGAACAGTTTTATCTTGATCTTTAAGTGAGGAATCATCTTATAATGCTACCGTCGCGATCTAAGCATAATAAGATACATAAAAGGATAAACATCACATGCATATAATTTTATGTGACATGGTATAGCCAATCTTCGCGCAATGATCTCCATCTTGTGCGTTCCGGCATGATCTCCATCACTCCACCATGATTGCCTCCACCACGAATAGCAACTACAACTATTGCTAACTACTTAGCGATAAAGTAAAGCTATTACATGGCGTATAAGAAGTTGACTCGCAGGTCATACACAATTATAAAGACAACCATATGGCTCCTGCCGGTTGTGTACTCATCGACATGCAAGTCGTGAAACATTACAAAACATGATCATCGCATACAATATACACATCACATCTTGGGCCATACCATATCACAGAAAACACTCCCTGCAAAAACAAGTTAGACGCCTCTACTTTGTTGTTGCATGTTTTACGTGGCTTATGGGAGTAGATGCTAAGAACGATTCTTACCTACGGAAAGCCACAACGGTGATATTATGGTTGCCAAACTCCGGTGTTAATCCCATGACAACTATAGTGAGAGAAACTGACATCCACCAGCCGCATGTGTGGTACAAGCCACACGTCAAGTGCGGAGCCGGTCTCGCGAACGACGTCGCGTAAGGTTGGCCTGGACCGCTTCAATCTCACTATCCCGCGTCATAAGAAGAACACAAACAAGAGGCTTGCAATAGAAAACATCAACGCCCGCAACAACCATGTTGCGTTCTACTCGTGAATCACATCTACGCATAGATCTAGCTCTGATACCACTGAAGGGTTTCGCAGCATAGTAAATCAAAATTTTCTACGGAAGCGAACAGAGGGAAAGCCAAGATCTAATCTAGGAGATGCAAACAACGAGAGAGATTGGATTAGATCTTCATACCCTTGAAGATTCGCACAGCGGAACGTTAAACGGGCGTGGGTGATGTAGTCGTACTCGCTTCTCCTCCTCGCGATCCGATCCGATCTAGCACCACAAGTGGCGGTGCCTCCGTGAGATGCACACGTGCAGCACCTCGACGTCTCCTCCTTCCTTGGACCAGCAAGTATGGTGGAGAGATGGATTGGATCTACAACACGACGGCGTGGTGTATTTGGTGGAGAATTTCTGCAGCAGGGCTTCGCCTGCAAACAGTCGGGAGGGAGAGAGGAAGGCAGCAGGGCTACTAGGGCTTGGAGGGAGGTGTGTAGGGGGAAGGGGCCGCACCAGCCCTCTATATATAGAGGGGGGGTGCGGCCATCCCTTGCCCATCCTCCAAGCCTATCTCTACTTTTAAACGATTTAAACTCTCCCTTCTAGAAACCCTATCTTATCTCTAGTTTAAACGATTTAAACTTATCTAGGATCGGCTGGGCCCTATGGGGCCTTGTGCCCCTGGCCCAATGCGGCCAGGACACTCCCTCATAGGCCCATGCCCCTTCCCGGAAGGTGGGGCCACGTTGGTCCCCTTCCGGAAGGTTCTAGAAGCTTTCGGTACAATACCGATTAACCCGGAACTATTCCGAACTCCAAAAACTGCACTGCCTTATATGAATCTTATTCTCCGGACCATTCCGGAACCTCTCGTGATATCCCGGATCCCATCCGAGACTCCGAACAAAAATTCATAAACCAATTATCCAATCTATCCTAGCGTCGAGACACGTTAAGTGTGTGACCCTGCGGGTTCGAGAATATGCAGACATGATCTTCTATCAATAATCAACGGGGTCCGGCACCCTTATTGACTCCACACATTCATCGATGATCATATCGGATGAACCACGATGCCAGGATTCAATCAATCCCATATATATATTCCCTTCGTCTCGCGATATTTTACTTGCCCGAGATTCGATCGTCGGTATCGCCATACCTAGTTCAATCTCGTTCACAGCAAGTACTTTACTCGTTCCGTAATCCGATATCACTTTGTGATTAACTCCTTAACCACATGCTTGCAAGCGGTGTTGACATCGATTACCGAGTGGGCCCGAAGCATATCTCTCCGACTTGGGAGGGACAAATCCCATCTCGATACATACAACCCAACAGATACTTTCCGATCACCTGAGAGACACCTTTATGATCACCCTCTCATAGGATGACGTTTGATGACCTCAAAGCTTTCTTCCGATACCAGGGAGTTTTATTATCTCATGGTCTAAGGAATACAATATTTGACATGAGAAAAGCTTCGCAAAGACGAACACGATGAAACGATCTAATAGCTTTGCTTAGTTTGGGTCTGTCCACCATATCATTCTCCCAATGATATGATCTCATTATCAATTGACAACTCATGTCTATGGTTAGGAAACCTTAACCATCATTGATCAATGAGCTAGTCCATAGAGGCGTACTAGGGACACGGTGTTGTTCACAAACCACACAAGTATTAAAGTTTCCGCTTAATACAATTCTAGCATGGAATATAAACTTTATCATGAACAAGAATTATAATAATAACATCTTTATTATTGCCTCTAGGGCATAATTCCAACAAGATCATACTCTCCAACGATCGGCTAATCGCCACCGGTGGCATGGTCGCCAGCGGCGGGTTCCTCTAGATCCTACCGAGCAGCTACATCCCAGCGTCACGCCCAGTCACCCATGCGGCGGTGATGCTGATCGGCTCCACCAACCTCTTCGTCAGATTCACCGATGCTATCGACCCTATGGTGGTGATTGGCGGATCACCCCCGCGTGATCGGATCTCGCAGGAGTAGGTCTGCTCCATCACCCTCCTCGCCTCTGAGTATGACTCGGCCACCAACAAAACGGTCCGGGAAGACGTGGCCATGCGCGACGACACCGACTCGGTGACCCCTTCCTCGGTCGCACGAGGACTCCATCACCATTGCATCACATGAGGACTCCATCACGCAAGTCTCCAACGCTGAGGATTTCGAGGACCCGTCCATCCTCAGGATCTTCGACTCTAACTCTGGATCGGAGTCTCCTGACGACTTCCATGCCAGATCCAATCACTTCAATGCCATCTACATGGCAGGCAGTGCCAGTGCCCCACCATATCCCTTCTCCACGCCGATCCCGCTGACCACAATGGCGACGGAGGTCGAGGAGTACCGCTAGCAACTACAGGCGACAACACGCGCGGAGCAGACCGAGCGCGAAAAATTTCGCCTCGAGCAGCAGACATCACAGGATTTGTCGCTCTACCACCAGCGTCGCATCTGGAGTCACCTGAACTCCAATGTCCAGGGTTGCACCCTGAACTTCGATGACAAACACGACCCTTCTCGCGCGGCCGAGCATGAGTTTTGCGACAACTCGCAACCTGGCGGCAGTTACACACCAGCTGGCGTGCCCGCGACCGGAGCTCCACCACCACCCTGTTGCTCGCCTCCTTTGGACCAGCCATGGATAATCATCTCGCCACAAGTGCGCGACTCCAACGGACTCCCGCTCTACTCCACCCCGATGGACAGTGTCATCGGGGGCAAGATGCAGTCACCAATCTCAACATCACGGGAGAGAGTGCGATGCAGATCAAGTATGCCCAGGCCCTACTTGCCAAGGCCGTCGAGCAGCAAGCCGTGGGGGTCGACCCGCGGGGGCGGATGTACTCCCGCTCATTCACCAGTCGCACGGCCTCGAGCGGCCGTCCCACCGTTGCAAACACCGTCAACTTCCCACCGCCCGAGCCCCTGCAACTCCAATCGCGGGCCATGAATCCCGCACTCTCCACCAACGAGCCATGACCTATGAACAACACAGTCGCCATGAACGGTCAGCTGATCGATGCATGGACCCACATCGTCAACAATCAGGCTTGGCGAGCACACCAGTCGAATAACCTGAGGCATACCCTCTCCAACCACGGCGAGCCCAACCAAAGGGGCTCCCTCAACCGAGTCAGCCTGCAATGCTTCGGACCAATGATCCGAGGGGAAAGATACCCTGCCAACTTCAAGGCATTGAAGGACATCGAGAAGTACGACCCAACATATGACCTGACGATGTGGATCGACACATACCTCATGGAAATAGGGATCACTGGTCACACGGACCTGCTCGCTGCCCGCTACCACCCCCTAATGATGGAGGGAGCAACCCAGCAATGGATCAACACCCTCCCCGCGGACAGCATCGACTCGTGGGAGGACAAGCGAGAGGACTTCATCAGGCACTTCGAGGGATCCTATACCCGCGCCAACACCATCAAATACCTGGAGCGCTACATCCAGGGACCACGCGAGTCAACCCGACACTGGGTCCAAAGGTGGCAGGACCTGTGGATCAACGCTTACGGCATCCACCCAGATACGGTGATCCACTGCTTCAAGAACACATGCAGGTACAAACCTCTGGTCACCAAGATCAAGAGGGTCTACTGGACGCTCGACTACATCCCCGGCCTCCTCACAATCGCCAAGCACTACACGGAGGAGGACCCCAACCAAGACTCTGACGATGAGTCGGGTAGGAGACGCCGCACTGGCGGCCATGACAATGGCAGACAATGCGAGATGCGCTACAGCAACACTCGCCTCACTGGCAAGCGCCTTGGTGACGGGCGAGTCGAATTTGTCGCCAACACTGCCTACAGGCAGCGTGACCCAAAGAACTTCTGTCGTGATGGAGGGAACTATCACAACAGCGGCAACTACCGTGCCAACAATGCTGCGAGGCCGAAATTTGACCCCGCGGCTCTACTCTCCCAACTGTGTGTCTACCACAGTAGGGAGGGTAATCCCACCACCGACACCACCGCCGATTGCCACTCTCTCAAATAAAATAATTGACTCACATGGTAATCAATACATGAGAGAGATAATCATGAATCAATCCTTCACAGTGTTTTGCTATTCGTGCGGAGGACCGATCTTTGCATGCATCAAATAAATTGCTTGCACGCACTCGCGGCTTCAAGAAGACTAGTCCCGGCCGATCAGCGTGGTGGCGACGTAGATCGGATCCAGTTTCTTCTATCTCCAGTCTTCGATTATGATGGCAACGAGGGATCCCACCCAGATCGTCACCTCCAAGCACCGCTTGCCCCATGGTAGGCACCAACTGTCGTGGTATTGACACGGTAGATGCTACAGGGGGTATCCTACAAAGAGGAGGCAAGGCGTCGTAGGAGAATCCGGGAGCGAGATTGGCACACGATGTACCTAGGTTCATGTCCCCTCGATGGAGGATCACTATGTACAGCTATCAATCTAGTATATGTTCATAGATTGGTTTACAATGGAGTCGACATAGGTGGAGGGAGGGAGATGGTTCTGTCTAATGAGATCTAATAGGATGCCCCCCGTAGGGGTGCCCCTGGTGGCTTTATATATGCATCCAGTTAGGGTTTACAAGTACTAATGGGCTTTGTATTGGAGTCGCCGTCTTGGGCCTCCAGTTGGTGAATCGTGTAGGTCCAGTATGCGCCAGTCGCCATACTTGGGGAGTCGTGGAGTCGATGTTCGAGCCAATTGGCATGCTCTGCTTCTTCCTGGGCAGGTTGGGTCCAGTCACCGGTTCCCGCCAAGCCACTCGCCATGGGCGACTCCACTTCGTGGGTATACCCCAATTGGTATTCCCCCATCACCGTGTGTGTTCTTGTGTTCTTCGTGTGCGGATTCACCACACTATCCCTCCCCGGATACCACTAGTGTCCATAGGCCCCATCTTTAGCCTACCCATGGCATATGGCATGACACCACCACGACAGTTGGTGCTCACCATGGGGCTAGCAGCAGCGCTAGTTGGTGTGTTCAACCGGATGGGAAACTTCCTCGCCACTGGAGAGCACGTCGTTTCTAGACTGGTTCAGCGAATCGGCTTGCTGTACTTCATCAGCGACAATGCGTGCAGCATCGGCAACCGCCCACCTCCGCGCAACAGCCTCTTCGTCAACTTCGGCATGCACAAGATCTACATCGGGGTTGATGACTCCTACGTGTACGCGCAGCGAGTCCTCAAGGTGGGAGAACCTCCTCTCTATGCAGCTCGTGGTCAGCATATCGCTCGCCCCGCCAGCTGTTTCGAGGTGATGATGACCACGCCAGATGGTGGCACGAGCAAAGATCCGGACGGAGATGGGGAAACAACTCCCAAGGTAACTCGTTCGAGGTTCCCTCCACTAGAGAGGTCATATAACATACTACAGCAAGCCATAGAGAGCCTGACTACACCTGTAGCTCCCATAGTAGATCCGGCTCAGGCACAGGCCGAGCTAGAGGAAACCCGGCAGAAAGTGTTAGAGGGAGCCAAGAAAATAGCAGTGGCTCAGCAGGCACTGAACATCACGCTACGTGAGTATGCTAGGGCCAACAGGATTAGCACTAGTCCCACTCCTATGGATGGTGTAAATATTAGGGGAAAGAACCTCATCAGTGAAATAGATAAGGAATATATGCCTAGGCCAGGGGATTTCGGTAACCCAATGTCAGCAGGTCTACCGTGGTACAACACCCCGGCAAAGAGCCTAAGGGTTGCAGATGCAGCAGCAGTCGAGTTAGATGGTTTGACTAGTGAGGCCCGAGAGAGGCGGCAATAAAGAGTCATAGAGCTAGTGCGCATCGCGAACCAGCAAAATGAAGAGATACGCAAGACTAACTCGGCAAGGGCAGGAGGTTCCCGTGTCATTCATTCGTCTGGGGGCGCTTCTACGAGATCAGACGTGGCGGCATCTTCACCTAGTGTAGGTCCAATGAGAGAAGAGGTGGTAACATCTAGTAGAAGGAACAAGCAGATGGTTCCTTATGACCCGACTATGGTCGGGAAAGGCAAAGCAGCACAGGCGAATGCTGACCGAGGAAGTGTTAGCCGAGGTAACGGTGGTCAAGGGAACCCAGGACAAGGAGATGCCGGTCAAGGAAATGTTGGGCCCGGCAATGCCGGATAGCGTAACTCAGCTGGAGCAGGACAGTATCCACCACAACAGTATGTACCTCGGCAGGAGCAAAGTGCGGGGCCAGCTATGCAGCAGCAATATGCTCATCCGGGGAAAAATAGATACAATGATGGCTACTCGGTTATGGACAACGGCGGGTTCCCCAGGCTAGATCATCATATGATGGGAAGTGAAATGGGATCAAGGCTAGGAAATAGGAACTTGCAGCCGGATGATGCAAGGTTATAGCTGGATAGAATTTATAGGTCGGAGTTATTACTGGGACAAGGTCCTCGGGGTCCTACATGTTTGGACCCCGGATCATGAGAGAACCACATGTGCCAAACTTTCAGTTAGCCAGGGGAACAAATACATATGATGGTAGCACCAAGCCACAAGATTGGTTGATTGGCTATTCCACAAGTGTGCACATTGCACAGGGCAATCTCAGATGGGCGGTGAGGTATGTACCTCAGATGCTAGCGGGACCAGCAAGGGTCTGGCTGAATAATCTGCCAGCAGGAAGTATCAACTGTTGGTTGGATTTTGAGTAAATGTTCATCAGTAACTTCATTAGCACATACAAGAGGCCGAACAGGCCACATCACTTGGCAATGTGTAAGCACAGGCCAAATGAAACTGACCGAGAGTTTTTGACTCGGTGGTGTACATTGCCCAACTCATGTGAAGGTGTGATCGAGTCATAGGAAATTGCTTGGTTTGCACAGGGGTGTACACATGCAAGTGTAATGTGCCAAAGGCTACAGAGGGATATGCCAACTACGTTGGCCGAGACAATCAATATTGCAGATTCATATGCACTGGGAGATCCAACCCAACCCATACTTATGTCGGCTGAGCCGAATGAGGAGTACTACTCCAGGGGCGGGACTGGGTTATCTCAGCGGAATGATTTCCGGGGAAAAATAAGAGATGAGAGGCTGGACTATCGGTATGGTTCGAATCGTGTTGTTGCGGTGAACCAAGATCGGCTAGGACTAGGAGTAGCCAGCGATAGAAGAACAGCGGCCAGTTGTGGACACAGAAAAGTAATGGCAATAAAACATGGACCAATGAGCAGAAGAAGCAGTGGCAGGAGAGGCCGAATTATACGTATGAGTCCATGTTGGATTAGTCATGCAAGTTCCATACTCCTAATCTGAGTAAGCTGGCAAATCACACGACTCGACAGTGCGCGTGGATGCAACGTGATCTAGGGGACATGGGTCCGCCTCAGGCACCTCACCCCCCACAACTCACAGGGGGGACTCACGGTAGTTAGTCCTACCTTCGCCACCGCCGAGGTATGAGAACTAGGAGAGAAGATATGCAGTGCATCAAGTTAACAACCAAAACCAAGGGGATTACAGAAACCTCGGCAATGATGGCAGGAATGAATATAGGGAGCACCCTGTGTTAGCTTCACCACAATCCAAAGAGCTAATGTTGCTCTACATAGCATCGACCAACCAAGTCGTAAGTGATGTGGTAGTGGTGGAGCATGACGAAGAGGGTAAGTCGATGTAGAGGCCAGTTTATTACTTAAGTGAAGTGATTTATACTTTGAAGCAAAACTACCCCCACTATCAAAATATGGCATATGGCGTCTATATGGCGGCCAAAAAGCTTAAGCATTATTTTGAAGAACACCCTATAAAGGTGATATGTGAAGCACCAATATCCAAGATAATGGGTAACAAAGACGCGAGTGGCTAAATCGACAAATGGGCAATTGAGTTAGCCCCATATGCTCCACAGTATGATAGGAGAGATGCAATAAAGTCTGAGGCAGTGGCCGACTTCTTTGTTGAATGCGCTGAAATGCAATATGAGACGCCCTTGCCTGACTCGAACTACTGGAGAGTGCACTTTGACGGATCAAAACTAAAAGATGGGTTAGGTGCCGGGGTAGTCCTTACCTCGCCCAAAAAGGACCAGTTGAGATATGTGCTATAGATTCACTATAGAGCATCAAACAATGTGGTTGAATATGAGGCAATTGTGCATGGCTTGAAAGTAGCAGAAGAGATTGGAATACATCGGATCCAATGCTTTGGTGATTCGGATTTAGTGATATAGCAAGTTGCGGGTCATTGGGATGCTCTGGACGCAAATATGGCTTTGTATAGATTTCACGTTCAAAAAATTTGTGGGTACTTCGAAGGATGTGAATTCCATCATGTACCTCGGGCTGAAAATGATGTAGCCGACGTGTTATCAAAACTTGGTTCATCTTGGCAGGCTATCCCACCAGGCATAGCTCTTTAGCACCTTAGAAAACTATCAACCCATCACTAGAATCCGATTCAATCCATATTCTGACCAATCTAGGATCCAAGGTTGTCCCAATGGAGATTGATTGGGGAGTATATCAAGTAACCCGGGGACTGCCTCGACAAACCCAGGGACTGTCTCATAGAACCCGGGGACTGTTCATCTTAATCCGACAAAACTTATGTCGGCTAACCCAATGGAAATTGATGAAGTTATTTTCCCGGTCTGTGCTATACCATCTTGGGCACAACCAATTCTGAATTTTATGAAAGATGGGAGTTTACCAAGTGTTGAGGTCCTCGCCAGATAGATCCAGAGAAAGACAAAAACCTATAACATAATAAATGGCGAGTTATATAAAAGAAGTGTCACAAATGTCCTTTAGCGGTGCGTTGATCCGGCAGAAGGGCGGGAAATCCTCCGAGATATACATCAGGGTGAATGTGGGCATCATGCCTCGTCTAGAGCTTTAGTCATCAAGGCATTTCAACATGGATTTTACTGGCCTAGTGCTTTACAAGAGGCTGAGGACCTTGTGAGGAAGTGAAATGGGTGTTAGAGGTATTCGAGCAAGATACATATGCCTTCATCTGAACTCAAGACAATACCAATCACTTGGACATTTGCCGTATGGTGCTTGGATATGGTTGGGACGTTTAAGCCGGCTCGTGGCAACATGACTCACATCTTAGTCATGGTTGACAAGTTTAAAAAATGGATTGAGGTCAAGCCAATCAAAAAGTGCGATGGAGCCACTGCCGTATCATTCCTCAAGGATATCATCTTGAGATACGGATATCCACATAGTATAATAACTGATGATGGCACAAATTTTGCCGAGGGAGCATTTGGTCAATTTTGCCGAGATAAATGAATAAGACTTGATGTTGCATCAGTCGCACATCCCGCATCCAATGGGCAAGTGGAGAGATCCAATGGGCTAGTACTGTCCGGGATAAAACCCCGGCTCATTGAGTCGCTGCAAAGATCAATGGGGTGTTGGATTGACGAACTCCCGGCAGTACTATGGAGCCTCAGGACAACTCCGAATTGATCAAATAGCTATATGACATTCTTTCTGGTATATGGGGTAGAAGTTGTATTACCAGCCGACATAGTGCATGATTCGCCTAGGGTCACGCAATACATAGAATCTGAAGTAAAGAAGCCCGGCAAAATGATGTTGAACTTCTAGAAGAGGCAAGAGAATTGGCATTGTCCAGATCCGCCATATATCAGCAGAATCTCTGACGCTATCATAGCCGGAAAGTAAACCCCCGAGTCTTTCGGGAAGGGGATTTGGTGCTTTCGCTAGTGCAACACACTACCAGCATGCATGCACTATCACCTCCATGGGAAGGACCATTTATCGTGAGCAAGGCACTATACAATGATGCATACTATCTCACAGATGCTCAACCGCAGGAGAAGAATAAGGCGAACAGGTTAGGAGAAGAATCGAAAAGGCCATGGAATGTAGCACTTCTTCGTCCATTTTATACTTAGTTGAAGTGTATGTATCTCGAACTCTCATATGTCGGTTTATATGTCGGCTATGAGATAATTAATGAAACCTCGGCACCTCGAGTAGTGACTCGGGGACTGCCTTAGTAGTACTTGTCTTTTTTTGTACTTACATTTTATATGTCGGCTGGCTTAAATTTCTTACCCCTTAGGCCGAGTTAGTAGCACCAAAGGCTAACTCTTCGACTTGCTTTTGTCCAAAAGATTGGCTTCATGGCAAGAAATATAAAAAAGCACCCAATTGCTACACACATGAAAAACGACTAAGGAAGGGAAAATAATCGAGTGTTTTTTGGACTAACCCATGTATTTACTTTCTTTATTATTATGCTGAATCACTCTGAGCTAGTTCTCGTGGTTTTAAGTATTGTTAACTTGATTCTCTAATCTCGGACTTGTAAGTTGAATGCCTAAAAATGGTAGACGCGAGACGAATCATAAGATTGAGCAAACAAGAAAATGAAACTCAGCGACTTCGCCCAAAATGATTTGACATAAAAGACTTAGCGGTAGCAAAATAACTACTGTTTTATACATGTGCACTCCGCATACCAGGGATTTAACCAAATTCAAGTTTATATGCTTAAGGAGCAGTAGAAGCCAAATCATTAGCAGCTGGAGGAGGAATGGCGGCTTCAAGGTTGGGAACCTTGGCCTCCGCTTCATCATCCGAGTTAGCCTCCGGGTCATCCGGGTTCTCTCCATCTTTGCCAGCATCCTCTTCAACATATGCATCATCGACCTCATCGAGGAAGTGTTGGGGGGATAACCCCGGGTAGGGTCACTCCGGGGTATAAGGACCGAATTAGCCGAGGGTCGGCAAGGTCAAAGCGGATGCTGGCCGAGTCACCTCAAGGCAGGCCGGATCACGGAGTAACCCGGACCAAGGGGGTCGCCTAACGTCGTCTCGTCCGACTCAAGGAGTAAGTCGGAGACACATGTCTAGCTTATATGCAGGAACAAGTGTGGCCGGATCAACTGTGATCCGGATCCTTGTTTGGCTTCTAGGAGAAGGAAGGAATATCTCTGGTCAAAAAGAAGGCCCGGTGCGTACTGGATGAGCGAATAAAGCAAGGGCAGGACCACCGGATCGTGGCCGACAAGGGTGACGATGCTCACGTCGGCTGACGCAGGCGCCGCAGAGGCAACGTCGCTAAAGCAAGAGTGGCATGGGGGAAAAGCGCCCCTGTCGGGTTACTACTTTGGGAGGAGGCATATTCTTAGGAATATGCCTCCACGTATGCCCTAGGCCAGGACCGAACCACCCCTATATAAGGGGGGGTTGGGGTTCTGGTAAGGGGGTTGGGTCTTTTCGGATACAGAGCAAGGGAAATACTTGTGGGTCTTGAGTTCTAGGACTAGAGGATAGGCAAGAGTAAGAGAGCCACTTCTTCCTCCTCTAGTCAAAACAGCTCGAGGAGCACTTGTAGGATTGGAGACTGAACATCAATACAAAGCTTCTGTGTAGAGAATCACTCTACTATCCCTCCCTGGATTCCCCTAGCGCATATTAGTCCCCACCTTCAGCCTATCCATGGCATCTGTCGTGACACCACCACAACAGTTGGCGCCCACCGTGGGGCCTGCGATGCTAGCAGGGGTGAAGATCCAGACGGGAAATTTCATCGACCGTGAACGATCGCCTCCGGCTCGCTTCAACGCTTCGCGCTGACTACGCCAGCGACAACATTGATGCTTCGCACGCGCTTCTTCCGCGAACGGCGCTCTTCGCTGCTCGACGCACGACAAGGTCTATGTTGCCATGGACGGTTCATGCGTTCATCCAGCCGCCACATCGATGCGGGGAACCACCTCACCGTGGCTCGCGGGTGCGACGCCTGCCTCGAGCCATGCAGAGGTGATGATGACCGCACCGAGCGTGGGCGTGAGCAGGGATCCAGCGCCAGACCCGGGGGCAACGCCCAAAGCACCAAGGAAAGCTAGGGGTCCTCCGCTGGAGAGGCCCGAGAACGTGCTGAGGGAAGCTATGGATAGCTTGGCTAACCCGGTGGTAGCAGTGGTAGATCCGGCTCAGGCACAAGCCGAGCTAGAGGAGACCCGGCGAAAGATACTGGAGGGCGCAAGGAAAATAGCAGCGGCTCAGCAGTCGTTGAACATGACGCTGCGTGAGTACGCGAAAGCGAACAAGGTTGATGCAGTGAGGGCCAAAGGGAGAAACCTCATAAGTGAGATGAACAGAGAGGGTGATGATGGACCAGAAGGGTCGGAAAACTATCTGTCTGTGGGGTTCCCAAAGTATAGTACCCCGGCGAAGAACCTCAGAGCAGCAGATGCCGCGGCGTCCGAGCTAGAGGGTCTGACGGGTGAAGCTCACCAAAGACAGCAAGACCGGGTTAAAATCGTCCATTCGGTGATGGGTAACCCGGAGAAATCCGCTGGAGCCGCATCATCGCCTCATGGTGGCCCTAGAAGAGAAGAGGTAGTAACCTTGGCCAGACGGAACAAGCAGATCGTTCCGTACGACCCAAAGCGTGCGGGAAAGGAAAACGAGATACGGAAAAACAACGATCGACGAAGTGTGAGCCGAGGTAACCATGATCAAGGCAATGGCGGTCAAGGGAATGCTGCCAACGGCAACGCCGGACAGCAAAACTCAGTAGGAGCGGGTCAACCGCTGCAGGGGAATGCACCAAGGCAAGAGCAAAGTGCCGGTCGTGGTATGCAACAGAGAGGACGACAACGGGAGCAAAACCGATACAATGATGGAGACTCGGAGATGATGAATGCGGGATACGCAAGACCGGACTATCATGTGATAGGGTCGAGATTGGGAAGCAGAGAGTTGATGCCGGATGACACTAGGCTAAAATTAGACCGCTTGTATAGGTCGGAACAGATCGAATGTCAAGGTCCTCCGGGTCCAGCGTGCTTCGGACCCCGGATCATGAAGGAACCGCCGGTACCCAATTTCCAATTACCCAGGGGCACGAAGACATATGACGGCAGTACAAAGCCGGAGGATTGGCTAATAAAGTACGCAACAGCTGTGAAAATTGCAACTGGCAACTTGAGGTGGGCTGTACGATATGTACCCCAAATGTTGGAAGGTCCAGCTAGGGTTTGGCTGAATAATTTGCCACCCGGAAGCATCAACTGCTGGATAGATTTTGAAGAGATGTTCATCAGCAACTTCTCACGTATCGTAGACCTAATGCATCGCAGACCTCGGCAATGTGCAAGCAGAGATCTAACGAAACGGATCGTGAATTCTTGACCCGTGGTGTACCGTGAGAAACTCGTGAGGGAGTCATAGAGTCACAGGCTATAGCATGGTTCGCACAAGGATGTAGATATGGTAGCGAGTTGTGGATGAAATTGCAAAGGAAAATGCCACCAAGTTGGCGAGATGATCCGGATCGGATTCTTATGCTTTGGGTGATCCAACTCAACCTAGGATCGCCGAACGAGTCAAATGACGAGTACTATCCGAGGGACGGATCCAGTCATCCCGAGGAACGACACAGGGGAAAAAGGAGAGACGATAGACCGGATCATCGGTATGGCTCGCAACAAGTTGCAGCCGTGAATCAAGACCAGCCCGGCAGGGAGCAACCAACGCCGTAAAACGGAGGGCAATGGACTCTCAAATGATGGCAAGAAAACATGGACTCGGAGCGTAAGAAGCAATGGCAAGAAAAGAAAGATCGTCCGAGGTATACTATGAGTCAATGTTGGACCAGCCGTGCAAGTTTCACACGCCGAATCCGAGCAGCCCGGCGGGTCACACGACGAGACAATGTGAGTGGATGCGCAAGATAGAGCAAGGTGGTTCGGGAATGCTCAGCACCTCGAATGATCAACCTCGCAGAGTTACCCGCAGCAATTGCTCTCCGAGCAAACACGCAATAACCGATGTTGCCTCCCTCACCGAGGTATGACAACAAGGAGAGAAGGGATGCACGGCATCAGGTGGAAAACCAGCAACAACCGGATCAGAGATACTCCGGAAACGAGGGAAGAAATGAGTACAGGGAACATCACCAGAGCTATTGTGTGTTCACAACAGAAGAAATAGATAGGAAGAGCTTGCAGCGCCGACATATGGAGGTTAACGCGGTTATGCCTGCAGTGATGAGGTACATGTCTTGGTCGGACCAGGAAATTACCTGGAGCATCAAAGATCACCCCAAGCTTATGCCAAGCCCGGCTCAGATGCACTAGTGTTGATCCGACGCTCATTGACCAAACATTAATGTGAGGTTCTCCAAGGTACTAATCGACAATGGCGGTAGCATTAACATCATGTATGCGGATACGATGCTAAGTTGGGCATCTCGGAGAACATGCTCCGTGCTACGAGAACAACTTTTCACGGTATCGCGTCTGCATATCTTGCGTAACCAATAGGCAAAGTCCGGTCGACGCGGTTGTTCGGATAAGGGATAATCGCCAACCGAAAATCTGGAGTTCGAAGTGGTAAACCTGGAGAGCGCGTATCATGCATTATTCGGGAGACCAGCGCTGGGCAAATTCATGGCAAGTTGCCACGTTAGTTATCTGAAGATGAAGTTGCCCGGGCCAAATGGTGCAATTACTATCTTTGGGGATTTCCGACGTTCTATTGAGTGGGCTTCGGCCGGGTCTAACCTAGCCAAGTCACTCGTAATTGCCCAAGAGAAAAGAAAAATCCAAGAAGTGACGGCATTAGCTCGGTCCAGAAAAGATATGCCGTTGTTAAGTAACCCGCATGGAAGCGTTTCATTTCAAGCCGCGAAGGACACCAAGAAGATACCGGTGGATAACGTGTTTCCGGAGCGAACCGTGACAATTGGAGCCGGATTAACTGACAAATAGGAAAGCGAGCTCGTCAACTTCCTCCGTGAGAATCGGGATATTTGTGCTTGGTCCACACAGGACTTGCAAGGTGTTCCGAGGGAGTTGGCCGAGCACTCTTTGAATGTAAGACCCGGAGCAAGGCCGGTGAAGCAGCCTCTCCGACGCTTCGCCGAAGATAGGAGAAAGGTCATTGGTGACGAGATAGCTCGTTAGCAGCAGGATTTATCATGGAAGTGCTATATCCGGATTGGCTCTCTAATCCGCATCGGTAGAAAAGAAGAAGGATGATCCGAACGCGGGCGTTGGTTTGGCGTATGTGTATCGATTACACGAACCTGAACAAGGCATGTCCGAAAGATCCATTTCCGCTGCCAAGGATAGATCAGGTCATCGACTCTACCGTGGGATGTGAACTGTTGTCATTTATCGACGCCTATTCTGGTTTCCACCAGATACCCCTGAACCCGGACGATCAAATAAAAACTGCTTTTATTACCTCAGACGGGCTTATTGCTATCGCACTATGCCGCTTTGGTTTACTTAAACGCAGGAGCAACGTATCAAAGGTGTATGCAAAATGTCTGCACGATCAAATAGGTCAAAATGTGCAAGTTTACGTGGACGATGTGGTTATCAAGACCAAGGAAAGCGCAACGCTCCTTGACGACATAAGGCAAACATTCATGAACTTGAGGAGATTCCGGATGAAACTTAACCCGGAGAAATGTACCTTCGGCGTCCCGGCTGGGAAATTACTCGGATTTCTCGTTTCTAGCCGAGGTATCGAGGTTAATCCAACTAAGATCCGAGCCATCGACGAATGGAACTACCGAAGTGTCTCAACGACGTCCAGAAGTTCACCGGATGCCTGGCGTCGCTGAGTCGGTTTGTATGTCGGTTAGGGGAAAAGGCACTGCCTCTCTACCAACTCATGAAAAAATCACATAAATTGCCCCGACGCCGCATGCCGATGAAGCTTTTGCCCACTTAAAAAAGATGTTGGCCACTGCACCAGTGTTAGCTTCTCCACTGTCGAAGGAGCCAATGTTGCTCTACATAGCCGCAACCAACCGAGTTGTAAGTGCAGTGATTGTAGTGGAACGAGATGAAGAGGGTAAGTCGGTGCAGAGGCCAGTGTATTACTTGAGCGAGGTATTGTCTGTCTCAAAACAGAACTACCCGCATTTTCAAAAGGTGGCATACGGAGTTTATATGGCGGCAAAGAAGTTAAAGCACTACTTTGAAGAGCATCCCATCAAAGTGATATGCGAAGCCCCCATATCTGACATAATGGGTAACAAAGATGCGAACGGCAGAATCGCGAAATGGGCAATTGAGCTAGCACCATACGCGCCCCAATACGATAGAAGAGAAGCGATCAAGTCCCAGGCTGTAGCGGACTTTTTCGTGGATTGGGCCGAGGTACAATACGAACCACCGCCACCGGATCCGAACTACTGGAGGATGCACTTCGACGGATCGAAGACCAAAGCCGGATTAGGTGCCGGGTTTGTGCTTACCTCGCCAAAGAAGGATCATCTCAAGTACGTGTTGCAGATCCATTTCGCAGCATCAAACAATGTCGCCGAGTACGAGGCTCTCGTGCATGGTCTAAAAGTGGCAAAGGAAATTGGCATACGTCGAATAATCTGCTTTGGCGACTCGGATCTAGTAATACAGCAGGTGTCCGGAGTGTGGGACGCCCTGGATCCAAACATGGCATTATACAGATTTCATGTGCAGAAAATCTGAGGTTACTTCGAGGGATGCGAGTTTCATCATGTACCTCGCGTGGAAAATGAAGCTGCCGACATGCTGTCGAAGCTCGGCTCGACCCGACAGGCAATTCCACCGGGTGTTGCATTGGAGCACCTCGAAAGCCATCTATCGGCCGCCCCGTAAACCGATTCAATTTATGTCCCGGAAAACGCGGAATCCGGAGCTGAGCCCATGAACATTGACATGGGAAGTAGTACGCCGAACCCGGGGACTACCTCGGCAACCCGGGAATTCTCTAAGAAACCCGGGACTACCTCACCGCACCGGGACTGTTCGGCGTGACCCGGCTGAAGTTATGCCGGTGGATCAGATGGAAATTGACGAGGAGATGTTCCCTGCGAGAGCAGTACCAGCTTGGGCGCTGCCTATATACCAGTTCTTGAAAGATAGAACGTTACCCACTGAGGAAGTGCTAGCTAGGCAAACTCAGCGAGAGCCAAAGCTACACAATCATCAATTCCGAGCTGTACAAAGCGGAGTGTAACCAATATCCTCCAAATGCGTTGATCCGGAAGAAGGACTTGACATCCTCCGAGATATACACCAAGGAGAATGCGGGCATCACGCCTCATCCCGGCCTTAGTGGCAAAGGCATTCCGCATGGATTTTATCGCCAAGCGCCTTTGGAGCAAGCGGAGGATCCGTGAGGAAATGCAATGGTTGCCAAAGGTATGCCCACAAGACACATATGCCTATGTCGGAACTCAAAACCATACCAATTACATGGCCATTTGCTGTGTGGTGCTTGGATATGGTTGGCCTGCTCAAACCAGCCAAAGGGAACATGACGCACCTTCGGTCATGGTGGACAAGTTTACAAAATGGATCAAGTGAAGCCTATAAGAAAGTGTGATGGAGCTACACCGTGACATTTCTCAAAGACATCATCTTGAGATACGGTTATCCTCACAAGATCATAACCGATAACGGCACCAATGTTGCTGAAGGAGCATTTGCACGATTCTGCCGAGATAAGAAAATCCGACGACATAGCCTCGTAGCCCACCCCGCATCGAGCGGACAAGTGGAAAGATCCAACGGATTAGTGCTATCCGGATAAAACCCCGGCTCATTGAGCCGCTGCAAAGATCAGCGGGTGCTGGATAGAAGAACTACCACGGTATTGTGGAGTTTAAGAACAACTCGAATCGATCAACGGGCTACACGCCGCTCTTTCCGGTATATGGGGCAGAAGTTGTATTACCACCGACATAGAGCATGATTCGCCAGGGTCACCCAATACACGTAAGTCAAGTGCAAGAAGCCGGAAAATGATGTTGATCTGCTGGAAGAAGCGAGAGAACTGCATCGCCCAGATCCGCCATATATCAGCAAAATCTTCGACGCTATCATAGCCGGAAAGTGTGCCCCGAGTCTTCCGGAAGGCAACTCTGGTGCTCCGCTGGTACAAATACCATCGCATGCATAAACTATCCTCCCTTGGGAAGGACCATTTATCGTGAGCAAAGCATTGCACAATGACTCTTACTATCTCATAGATGCAAAGCCACGTGAAAGAAACAAGGCGGACAGGTCCGAGAGGAATCCAAGCGACCGTGGAATGTAGCACTACTGGCTTTCTACACTTAGCTAAAGAGTGTATGGACCCGAGTCATCCTCATATGTCGGTATGTATGTCGGCAATGAGCCTATCAATGAAATAGCAGGGCCTCGAGCAGTAACTCGGGACTGCCTTAATAAATGATTGTGGTTATTTTTTATGCATTAGCTGGAATGACTCGTTTCCTTAACCCGGATTAGTAATGTGTGAGCACCAAAACCCAACCTTTCACTCGCTGCTGTCCAACAAGAATTGGCTTCATGGCAGCAAGGAACAAGTTTGAATTGCGTGGCACATGAAAAACGACTAAGGAAACGAGTTTATTCGAGCTAATGTTTGTTTTTCATACTAACCCTGTATTTATTTTCAATTTACTATGCTGAATTATTTTGAGCTAAACCTAAAAGTTTCTAAGTATTGTTAAAACAATTTTTGAAGCTTGGGTTCGTAAGTCGAAAACCGAATCAAGGTAGACACGGACCGAGCTGAGAATTGACGAACAAGAAAATGAAACTCGGGACTACGCCCAAGTTAATCCGCATAGAAATGTACTAGCAAAATATCACATATCCAGCATATAGTGGACCCGGCATACCGGGATCCGATAAATTTTCAAGTTTTTAGAATTAAGGAGCAGCAGAGGAGGAAGTTCAAGGCCATCATCACCATCTTCGATATCCGGGCAAAGATCTTCTCCGCATCGCCTCGACCCATCCTCCACGTTCTCCATCTGCTCCTCCTCCGATTCCGTAAAGCTCGCCTCAACCCAGCCATGGACTGGAGAATATTCGATGAGGTCAGGCGCAAGCTGGCGCCGAGCTACCCACTCCGGATCATCACCCATTTGGATCCGTGCGCCGACGGGTGAGAAGGCTCAGATCGATTTTCACGCATTCCATGAAAGGATATGATGGAGAAGGGTATCCGCCGCGGGCCATGGATTCCCTCCAGAGGTCGAGTTGAGTCTCAATCTCCATTAGCTTGTCCGCAAGAAGTGTGACCTTTCCGAGCGCCTCGCTGGCGTAATGCGTTGAAGATCCGGACCGCAATGTCGAGGAGATCCTTACCATAGTTCTTGATAGTTTCCACCCGGGCTGACACGCTAACCAACAGGTCCTCCAGGTCTAGAGGGATACTCTCACCATCAGGAGCAATGGGAGTACCCTCTCTGGCAAACTTGGCAACGGTAGCGCCGCAATAGCAGTTCTCCGGAAAGTTATCTAAAATAGGGGAGGGAGGATCTTGAAGCACGGCATATGAGTTAACCCGGAAAACTGCGTCGGG
Source organism: Avena insularis (assembly GCA_023614405.1). Taxonomy (NCBI): domain Eukaryota; kingdom Viridiplantae; phylum Streptophyta; class Magnoliopsida; order Poales; family Poaceae; genus Avena; species Avena insularis. Next base: position 442,719,287 of record CM042688.1, on the reverse strand, counting down.
CAAGAGAAAGAAACTTACGTGAGATATGGTAATGGATCCGGGTCAACTCCTGGACACAACTATCGCGTCTCTACCGAAGTTGTTCAAGCTCGGCAAGCGCCGACCCAAGCCGGACTTCGGATTCCTTGAGCAGATCTTGGTCCTTGGAGATCTGAAGGGTAAAGCGCTCACGCTCTTTGGTGTAGTTCTGGACAACTTTCTGGAGCTCGGTTTTGTGTTGGGCCTTCATCGTCTCCATCTCGGCCTTGAGTTTGGCTATTTCGTCGTCCTTCTTCTTCAGCTCGGCTTGATGTTGTCCTGCTTGTTCGAGAAAATGCAGCATCATATCAGGCACGGGCACACTATCCTCAAGCGATGCTGAAATGATGTGTTGACCCGGCAAAGCCGAGGAGTGAATGTTTGCCGAGCCAAGAAAAAGAAAGAATGGAGAGCACAACGATGTTGACCGAAAGGGGACATACCTCGGATTTCCTCCAAGTTTTTTCGCATAATCTTGTTTTCAGCCTCCACCCCAGCTGCAAAAAACCGAATAAGGAGGTTAATCCGGCAGAAACAAACGAAACGATGAGGTGTTAAGAGAGGAAATTACCCCTCTTTTCATGCTCCGCGCCAAGTGCAACGTGTTTTGCGCGCAAGGTCTTATGGGTATCAAGCAGGCGCTGAAACTCGGCGCTCCGACGGTTGGTAGTTACCTGACAAAGGCACAGGCGTGTAAAATTAGGTGTGTGCATATTCGAAGTGTACAAGATCCGGGCCAAGTGGAACTTAACCCGGCTCTAGGTGTGTGCATATTTGAAGTGTAAAATCCGCCAAGCAGAACTTAACCCGCTCTAGGAGTGTGCATATTCGAAGTATACGAGATCCGGGCCAAGCGGAACTTAACCCGGCTCTAGGTGTGTACATATTTGAAGTTTACATGCAGCTACGTTGATCTTCTAAGGAGCATCCGGCCGAATAATAGGTTACTCCGCCGGAGGCTCGGGGACTAATGGTTATTATCCACAGCATGTAAAGAATAAACAACGTACCTCCATCATACGCCCAGCGAGGTTAATGGCCTTGGCGGCAGTATTCATCTCGAGGAAAATTCAGTCAACTTTTCCGGAGATCGTTGTAGACGAACTTACGCCTTATTCTAGTTCATGACAAACTCGATGAGGCTTGAGGGTACCGCCGCCAAGGGCATATGAGGTGCCACCAAGCCCTTGGCGTGAGCTTCCTTCCTTTCAATCAGGGCAAGAGCCGGGCTAGTGTGAAGAACCATCTGCTGCGAATCAGCTGGCTCGGCGGGAGGATCCGTCGAGCCTGATGACTTCTTCTTTGGAAGCATCGACGACAAGGTTCGCTGCCCAGCCTTGGCGGAGGTGAACTTGCCTTTGGCCTGCTTGGAGGAAGTGACTGCAGTGGATTTGCCCCCGGAAACCGCTGGAGTGGGTCTCGCCGAGCTTGAGATGACTCGACGAGGCAGATGAGCTTGGCGCAGGAGCTTTGGTGGTCGGGCGTTGAGCTCCTGTTGGTTTCTTCTAACCGGACAGCGCTGGTTCGGTGGCTGGTGCTGGAGCTGCCTTTGGGGCTGGAGTTGCGTAGACTTAATTATTGCTGGTTGCGGCAATGCCAAGTGCCGGACGCCATCGCCTCGGCCGATCCGACCCTCCCGATCCGAGGTCGCGTCCCTCCAAGGAGGTATCATGGAACTGGAGCGCCGCAGCCTTCGGAATAGGGTTTCGGGTGTGACTCGTCGTCCACGGGGAAGGGGAAAGACTAGACCGAAGAGGGGAGGAGATGCTCGATCCGCTCTGAGGGACCTCCATAGGAGCCCTGCAAGAGAAAATAATGTCAGGAGTGAAATTACCCCGAAGCAGGGAGAAGTGTGTTGCGCAATAATGTCAGGAGCGAACTTACGCATCCGAGGTCTCTGCCTCCTTAGGTTTCCGGCCCTCCTTGCCGGGCTTTGCCTACCCGCTTGAGGCAGTCTTGTCTCCACCTTCTTTGCCTTTTGAAGGCTGAGAAGGTCCGAAGAAGAACTCGACGCGTTCCGCTTTTCTTTGACGCCGCCGGAGCAGGCTTGCCCGTGGCAAGGGGAGGATCCTCGTGGATGTGCCCACCGGGGTTAGCTGATGCCGGGTAAGCAAAAGACAGAGGGACAGCCTCAACGGGTTCAATCACATCGATATCCGAGTCATCCTCATCGTCGGGCCAATCTCTAAGATAAGAGAATTTACCGCTGGGTCGCCGGTGGCATCGGGGTGGGGAGGAACATCTCTGGTCGGCCTCCTCATCCGAATTTCGGTCCGAGGCCCACTTAAGGGTCGGATCCAGCCATCCTCGAGGGTTTGCCGGAGAAACAATGAGAAAAAAGCACAAGGGGCAAAGTCAAGAATGTGATAAGAGCCGACATGAAATTGATCCGAGACAAGTTTACCCCGCGAAGCTTACCGCGGGAGGGAGCCTGTCACGGCAGTAATGCTCGATTCCCCACGTCAATTTGGCGGAGAACTCCTTATGGGTGGTGAAAAGAGCCTTGACCCGGCGGAAGATCTCCGTATTGCTCAACTCGAATGAAGAGGTTCGGTTGGGGTCGTGACTAAAGCTCTTATGGCACAACTTGTGAGTGCGCCGCTGAAGGGGAGAGATTCGGTTGCGCACGAACGTGATCATGGCATCCTCGTTGCACAATCCGAGCTTCTTCAGCTCCGCAAACCTTTTGTTCACTTGGTTGGCCAGGGCTGTAGGCTTCTTGGCAACCTCCTCCCAAAAATCCGTGTCAGGGGGACCCGGAGCATAGGGCAGCAACCGGATCAAATCTTACGTGCCTTCATTCCGGACATAGAAGAAGGTCCGGGCCCACCCTTTGCAGGAGTCAAGCCCGGTGACCCGGGGAAAGATTGAAGACCTCCGGGGCGAGATCGAGGCAGCTCCGAACTGAGTTAGCTGTTTGTCCTCCGACTTGACATGGATATTGGGGACCACGTTGCAACGGAGGCCAAAGAACTGGATCCACAGCTCCTTCGTAGGCCATAGCCCGGTGTAGCCCTCAATCGAAGAAACGAAAGCGGACAGAGAGGTGATGGCGTTCACCGGGAGATGATGTGGTTGCAAGTGATAGGTCCGGATCCAGTCTCGGAAGAAATCACTCACTGGAAGCCCGAATCCTCGTTGGAAATGGGATAAGAAAACAACAAATTCGCCCGGATTGGGTGAGGGGGCCAGCTCCGAGGAGGGGAGACGAGCAGCGACGCCGGCGGGGATGCACCGGGTCCGGTAGAGCCAACAGAGGTCATCCTCGAGACCTGTGAGTTGCCCACGCCATGGCCTCTGCCACGGCCTCCCTCCATATCTTGTTCAACAATGGCGAGCTCTTCCTCCGTCATCTCAATTCCGTGTTCGTTAGAGCTGGCGGCGTGAGCTGCGGTCTAGACCGACGAGGACCCGTGGCTGAACAGAGGCGCAGGTGATTGCGTGCGGAGGAACAAAGAAAATGCAGCGGCGACTGCTGCAACGGGCACCGGCGGCGCACGGTATGAAGAAGAAGAACAGAACGGCGAGGGGCGGAGAGATGGAAAGTTCTAAGGGCACGCCTCCCTATTTAACCGCCCCGGTCATCAACGAGTGGGATCGTACACGCAGAAAACCACACGATGTGGCCGTATCACCAAAGATCGACCAATCAGAGAGGAGCCACACCAGGGGCCGCAGAGTGAATGTGATCCAATGACACGACGTGCAGTTGTGGTAAACGAGGAGACAGACGTGACGTAACCCCCGCGAATCGGCGACGTTATCGCGAGTACATCGCAGCCCTTAAAATAAGGCAACGTAATGATTAACCGTTACATGACGAGAAGGAAGCAAGGCACGGATCCGTTCCACGGTGGTAACCCGGCCGGCAAGAGAAAACTTGAACCGTGCGGAGGAAAAGTAAAACCAAACGATCCGAGCCAAAGTGGTGACCCGGCCGGCAAGTGAAAACTTGGAGCGTGCGAAGGGACCGTAAATCCATATAAGGTCAAGCTTGATATTTAATGAATGATGTTGCCTTAGCGACCAAGGCCGCTAAGGACGCAACAGCTTCAGGGACTAATGATGGGGGGATAACCCCGGGTAGGGTCACTCCGGGGTATAAGGACCGAATTAGCCGAGGGTCGGCAAGGTCAAAGCGGATGCTGGCCGAGTCACCTCAAGGCAGGCCGGATCACGGAGTAACCTAGACCAGGGGGTCGCCTAACGTCGTCTCATCCGACTCAAGGAGTAAGTCGGAGACACTTGTCTAGCTTATATGCAGGAACAGGTGTGGCCGGATCAACTGTGATCCGGATCCTCGTTTGGCTTCTAGGAGAAGGAAGGAATATCTCTGGTCAAAAAGAAGGCCCGGTGCATACTGGATGAGCGAATAAAGCAAGGGCAGGACCACGGATCGTGGTTTAAGGGTGACGATGCTCACGTCGGCTGACGCAGGCGCCGCAGAGGCAACGTCGCTAAAGCAAGAGTGGCATGGGGTAAAAGCGCCCCTGTCGGGTTACTACTTTGGGAGGAGGCATATTCTTAGGAATATGCCTCCACGTATGCCCTAGGCCAGGACCGAACCACCCCTATATAAGGGGGGGTTGGGGTTCTGGTAAGGGGGTTGGGTCTTTTCGGATACAGAGCAAGGGAAATACTTGTGGGTCTTGAGTTCTAGGACTAGAGGATAGGCAAGAGTAAGAGAGCCACTTCTTCCTCCTCTAGTCAAAACAGCTCGAGGAGCACTTGTAGGCTTGGAGACTGAACATCAATACAAAGCTTCTGTGTAGAGAATCACTCTACTATCCCTCCCTGGATTCCCCTAGCGCATATTAGTCCCCACCTTCAGCCTATCCATGGCATCTGCCGTGACACCACCACGACAGGAAGCTCGTCCCATCGTTCCATCGATGGGTGTCAGCATATTGGATCAGTTGGTAGGCTCGAGCTTGGCGATGCTGGATGAACTCCCCGGATCAGTTGTCCACCGCAAACCAGTGCGCATGTTTTGAAGAGTATCTAAATTGATACCTTCATACCAGGATAGCACAAAGGACAAGGCTACGTCGGCACCACCGTGGGCGGTATATTCCCTCCACAAGTTGAGTTGTGTCTCGCAGTCCATTAATTTCTCGGATAGCTATGCGACTTTCTTGGGAGAGGTCTCTTCCAGCCAGAGAACATGAAATGCTCGGATGGAAGCATCCAAAAGCCCAACCCCGAAGACTTTCATGGGTCTGAGGCTGGCCAAGAGGCCAACAAAGGAATCATCAATGTCATACTCTTTGGGGAGGAGATCAGCCTTGACATTCTTCTCTCGGAACTTGCGGATAGCAATGGCAGCACGGGCTTTCAATTGGGGGAAGTCACCTATGAGGATAAACAAAAAGAGCAAGTCAGACAGAACAATAAGAGCAAGAGGGAGACCTTGGCAGTAAAGGAAAAAGCTAGCAAAAGGAAACTCACGAGCTATAATGCCATTGATCCGGGTGAGCTCAGCCAACCAAGCAGCTTGTTTCTTCTGGAGGTTCTCGAGCATAGTGTTCACCGACTCAAACTTGACCTTGGCCTCCTTGAGTAGTTCTTTGTCTTTCTCAAGTTGTCTGGTGAGTCGCTCTTCTCCTTAGTGAACTCCTGATCCAACTTATCAAGCTCAGTTTTCTGGAGTTGTTTTAGATTTCCATTCTCGGCGCAGAGCCAAGAGATCTCTTTGTCCTTCTCCTTCAACTGAGCCTGGTGTTGTCCTGCTTGTTCGAGAAAATGAATCATCAATTTAGGCATGGATATGCAATCTTGAAGAGACACTGCAAGGATTTTTTACCCAGTCGATCTGAGGTATAATTACAAATAGAGTCAGAAGGTAGAGGTGCAAAGGATAAGGGGAAAGAGGAAAAAAACTCTAGCTAGGCCACATGCTTCTGCAGCTCCTTATTCCAGGCCTCCACCTCGGCTGGCTAAATACGAGTTATGAGTTAACTCGACAAATCAAGAACAAAAAGCACTGGGGGCAATAAAGCAGCAACTTACTTTTCTTCTTCAGATCAAGCAACAATTTCTTGTGCTTAGTGGAGAGGGCCTTGTGCGAGAAAAGGAGTCTCTGAAACTAGGAAGTGCGCCTGTTGTTCGAGATCTACAGGAAGCAATTGTTAGTCACTGAGAAAGTTGGATATTTGATGCTACTCAAGATTCGAACCGAGTAAACTCGATCCAAATCTAGGTGGCTGGATATTTGATGCTACTCAAGATTCGAACCGAGTAAACTCGATCCAAATCTAGGTGGCTGGATATTTGATGCTACTCAAGATTCGAACCGAGTAAACTCGATCTGAATCTAGGTGGCTGCATATTTGATGCTACTCAAGATTCGAATCGAGTAAACTCGATCTGAATCTAGGTGGCTGGATATTGATGCTACTCAAGATTCGAACCGAGTAAACTCGATCTGAATCTAGGTGGCTAGATATTTGATGCTACTCAAGATTCAAACCGAGTAAACTCGATCAGAATATAGGTGGTTGGATATTTGACTCTACTCAAGATTCGAACCGAGTAAACTCGATCCGAATCTAGGTGGCTGGATATCCGATCCTAAAGGGAATTTTGGCTAAGCTAAAATGACTCAGCTAAATACCTTGGATATTCTGAGATCAAAAGTTAATTTTCTAAGTTTTAAACTAGAGTAGCATCCCACCAAGTAATATCTTACTCCCTCAAAGGCTCAAGGACTAATGGGTATGTATTATCTATTACAAGTATAGAAATGCAGCCAAGGTATTTAGCTCCATCATCTTCCCAGCCTCGGCAATAGCCTGGCTGGCAATAAACATCTTGTCACCAATCTGCACCGGACCGAACTTCTGAGGTATATGAGGATTGGCAGAGCTAACCTCGTTGTAATCAGTGTTGTTCCAGTTCTCGGCGTACTTAGCTAGAGAGCCAAGGCTCTCGCCACTAGGCGTTCGAGACAGGACCAAGCCTTTCCCTGTAGAGGCCTTCTGAGCAGCCATTGCAGCAGCTGGGCTTGTATGCAGCGTGAGTTGCTTGACCACGGCCGAGGCAGAGGGAGTAACACCTTTCTGTAGCATCGTGGCAATGGATGGTTGCGAGGATGCTTCTCCAGCCTTCTTCTTGGTCGCCTTGGCGCCATCTCCTCCTTTCTTCTGCTTGGTAGAAGGATTGGCTTGCTGCTGAGAGGTTGTTGGCCGAGGCTCTATTGCCGAGGTTTGTTGAGGCTGATATTGTGAAGTTTGCTAGGTTTTGGCATGCGGGCTTCGCCAAGGCTGGTCTTGTGGCCAAGTCTTAGGAGACTCGGACGATGCTGCTAGTGGTTGCTACTGCTAGGTTGAAGCTGATGCAGGGGCCGGTTGTGGCTGAGGCTGCAGTTGAGGTTGAGCTGGTGCCGGGGTTACCAGCACCTCAGTAGAAACTGGTTCGGCACCGGTACTACCGGTGCCATGATCTTCTATCTCTCTTTCTAGGGCAGATGAGTCACCCCACTATTCCGGCATGGTTGTATCCTCCGGAGCACCACCTCCACCCATGCTAACATTTTCACCTTCCCGTCGAGGTGAACTGTGATCCGGCACGGGAGGAGTGTTACCTTGGATTGGGTTGGGAGCTTGAGTATCATCATGAGGTGGGGGAGTTGTCAGCCTAGGGATGGGAGAGGCCATGCTAGATCCGCTCTAAGGAATGAGCACTGCCAAGAGAAACAACAAGAAAATATATATGAGAAAAGGTAAAGAGAAACAACAAATAAAAAAGAGAGAAATAAGAAATACAGAGATAATCCGATGGAGAAAACTTACGAGGAAACAGATGGAGGCACCTTTTGCCAGGGAGCCCTCTTAGCAGATTTCTTAAACCTCTTCCCAACCCTGGATGGTTCGATCGATGGAGTCGAGGTCGCGGTGCGCTTCTTCACCATACCTTGGCCTCCCATGGCAACGGGAGGTACATCATGCACCTGGCTAGCCGGGTTAGCTAGAGTGAAGTCAAGCGGAAAGGCATATGAGAGTGGCATCGGATCAAATACCTCAAGGACCTCACAATCATCTTCGTCATGCCAGTCCCTTAAGACAAAAGTCTTACCAAACGGTCGGCCAGAGATGGGGTCCGGGATAGGCATGAACTCCTCAGAGTCTGGCTCCTCCAGATCTGAGGTCTCGCGATCCTGGCCCCAAGTGAGGGTAGGATTTTGAGTATCCTCGACGGTTTCCTGAAGAAATTTTTGTACAAAGGAACGTAAAGAAATCAAATAAGAAGAAGTGCCAACATAATGCATAACTCGTCAAGGGTGACTTGAAGAACCTACCTTGGGTATAGGCTTATCTCGGCTGAAAGGGGCCATGCCCCACTCCCATTCCTCGGTCATATCCGTCTTGAAAATGGACTTGACTCGCTTGAAGACCTAGGCCTTGGATAGCTCGACCGTAGAAACACGGTTCGGAACGAGGGAGCCGCTCATATAGCAGATCTTGTGTCTGTGTTTCTGTAGGGGGCAAACTCAGCTGCTAATAAAAGTAGCTATCAGGTTATCGCCGGTTAACCCGGCATCCTTCGGCTCGAGGATGCGCTTCACCACAAGGTTGACAAGAGGATTGTCCTTCTTCGGGTCGAGGTCCCAAGTGAGCTTTGTGGGGACGCCGACTGAGAAGGCATAAAGCCAAATCATGTCGTTCGGGGTATTGTTCTTCACATAGAAGAACATCCTCGCCCATTTCTTGCATGAGTCGAGGCCTGTGATCCGGGGAAAGATGGATAATTTTCGAGGTGAAATGCAAGCAGCCTCGCACTGGGTCAGGGACTTCTCGCCAGGGTAGAGATCCTTATTGGGGACGACATTGGCTCAGATCTGGAAGAACTTGGCCCAGATCTGGATGTTGGGCCAGAGGCCGAGGTATCCTTCGGTGCCAGAGATGAAAGCAGAGAGAGATGATACGGCATTAATCGGGAGATGGTGAGGCTGGAGGCCAAAAGTCTCGAAGAAATCTTTGGCGAAATCGCTACTAGGAAGGCCGAAGCCACGAGCAAAAAGTCCCACAAAAATGACGAACTCATCCTCTTCGACGATGGGGGATTTCTCGTCGCTGGGGAGGCGGCAGGTGACCTCTGGGGGAATCCGATGCATGCGCAACAACCAGTCAATCTCCTCCTGGGTGAGTTGGAGCCATCCCAGGCTCCACACTCGAGGATGGCGCCCCCTCCTCATGCTCATCGATGGCGACCACATCTCGTGGAGCCATCTCTGGATCGCTCCCCTCAGATACGATGCTCACTTCGGGGGAGAGAGGCACGGACTAGCGTGGTGTAGCATCCCAATTGTCTAACAATTGTAATGCTACTTGGTCTAGTAATATAATGGCTACTTCAAATATATAATTGTTGCATCATCATTATATCATGCTCATGTCATCATGCCACCTTGCATTTGAGCATCATATAAAACCCTTTTTCATTTGGTTCTTCTTTCATATGCATTGTTAATTGTATTCGCCTCTTGATATTGTATTTGGTTCTTGATATATTGTTTAATGCCCAAGTTGAGTTGGGGGCATATCTCTTATTAAATCCACCACTTTTTCTGCACCACCTTATAAATTCCACCATCCAACTAAATATGAGCTTTGCATTTTATTTGAGTTACCTCTAGTTCATGTGGGTTGGGATGGATCCAATTCTTGTCCACATGCTCTCATCTTAGCATCATGTTGTTTTCACATCATTGATATATGAGAGCCACATGGCCACCTTTGCATGCCTTGTGAGTGGAACCTTTCTCCTAGCTTCCATATGGTTTATCATGGAATTATGCTCATGTTGGAATATTTTGGGACTATTGATCATCTAGTGGAACATACACACTAGCATGTCCCATTCTATTTCAAACATGGCTATATCCATCTATTCCACTTGGAATTCTTTCTAGATTCTTTTGCTTGGGCCTTACTCCAATTTTGGGAATGCATAATAATAATGCCATGTAATAACATTGTTTTCACAAGAATCAACATGGCATTAAATATTTGCATGGGCCATGCAAGTACCACCTTTTGCTTGTCATTTGGTTTTTACTTGTTTTTGGTGGGATCATGCCATCTCTCATCTATCTCTCACTCCTTTTAGCTTGATCTTAATTTGATCTAGCTTAAACCCTATCATCACCTCTTCTCTCTTTCTTCTCTCTCTTTTCACCTCTTGTTTGGTCATGCTCCAAACCTAGCTACCATGCCTCTGTATCTCCAACCCCTAGATCATCACCCTACCCCCCCCCCTCTCCTAAACCCTAATCCACACCTAATCTAGACCAAACCCTAAACCTACCTCTCTCTCTCGACCTCTCTCCTTCTCTCACTAGCTGTCCCCACCATGCCACCTAGCTGCTACCCCACCCCAGACCCTATCTACACCGAGCCATACCTAACCCTAACCCGAGCCTAGCTCTAACCCTACCCGAGGCTCCCCCCTCTCCCGCTAGCTCTCCCTCTCCTGCCTTGTGGCCCTACCCCGAGCCTCCCCGCCTCCTTGGCCTCACCTGCCGTCCCCCACCGGTTGCCCACTGCCTTTGCCTGCCCAGAGCACGTGAGGGTGGAGGAGGAAAAGGTGGCCGAGCCACCTTATCTCCAACCACTCCCCAGCCTCTCCCTCCCCTCTTATCTCCTGCCTCTCTGCCTCGCCAGACCATCCCCAGATCCACCCCAAGGACGCCCTGCTCCCTCCCCTCTCTCCTCCACCACCGTCTACCCCCCCCCCCCCTCGCCGGAAAACCCTCGGCCTCCACCGCCCTAACTCAAACCAGCCGGCGCCGTGACACGCTAGGTGTCGAGGAAGATCGAGGAGGCTCCCCTGCAACGTCCAGTAGCCACCAGCGAGAAGGAGGAGTACCAGAACCACCAGGCCGACGCTGACGAGAAACCCTAGTCTGCTCGGCCCTGCATCACCGTCGATCGCTGCGCCTCGAGCGAACCACCGCCACCGACAGCCTCGCGGTGAGCCTCTCCCTCCGACACGGTCCGCCTTGCGTGCCGCCCTAGATCGCCGGACGTTTCGCCATGCGCTCCGTCTTGGCCGTCGCCTTCGGTCGCCAGAAGCGTCGCAGAAGCCCTAGCTAGGCTGCGCCCACCTCTCTGTCACCTAGCCCAAGCCACCGCAGCGGTAGCCGCTTCCATGTGAGCCAGGTCGAAGATCGATCCCGCCAGCGCCATGTCTGTCGCGCATCGACCGCTCGTCAGAGATGCAGAGAAGAGAAACAGTGCGCGCGTGGTCGTTTTGCGCATACCCCCCCACGTTTTGTCTGCGTCAACCCGCGATCCTAACGGACCCACTAGTCAGCCGCGCCAGCGTTTTTGCAGAGAACCCCCTGGCCTCTAGTAATCTCAACCCGCGCTCCATCTAGGCCCCATCTGCCGATTGCGCCTTCGCCGTGACCGTGGGCTGCGAGGATTGGCCCACCTATGCGCCTCTGGGCTAGCTATCTCTGTGTGAGAAACGCTTTTGCCTTTGTGATGCTGAGTCAGCCTGGCCCCACCCGTCAGCGATAGTGGCTAGGACTGCCTGGGTATAAAAAGTAATTCAGTCTATCTGCTTAAATTCAAATATTTTTTTTCAAATTAATTCAAATTCAATTTAAATTCTGTTTTCAAATATCTTTTCAATTATTAATCCAAATAATACAATTAATATATGTTTTCAAATCAGAAAAATGTGAGGATTTCGAATATCCAATCCAAAATATATTTTGAACATTCAAAATTCCAAGTTTATTTAAATTACAATAAAATGCCCCTTTTCTTTAATAAATTAATAACTTTTGTTTTATAACTCCAAATTTAATAAATGATATGTCTAAAATGATTAGCTCGACGAGACCTTTCTGTTTAGGCATTCCATTATCTGTTTTGCAGCATGCATCATATAAATATATTGTATACAGCAACTAATATGAGGATAAAATGTGACCAAAACTCAATAAAATGATTTAATCTTGTATTCCACACCTCACCCATGCCATGCTACCTTATTGCCATGCAAATTGTGCATCATTCATAATGGCATGATTGTCTGCTTGATGCATTTAATTCATATGCTTGTGCACTTTATTTATGTTGGCCCTTGTTTGTTTGGTTCTTCTTCGAATAGGCCGAAAGTGGGGATATATCAAGAGAACCAGAGCACTACCAGATCCATTCCTTGCTTCAATCGAGCTGCCAGGCAAGCACTACCACATGCTTGCATACATATAGTACCCATCGCCTCTTTCTTATTCTTGCATCATTGAGTCGCGATTGCATTAAATTGAATCCCAAGTATTGCATAGCCTTTACTTTTAAACCCACAAGCTTGTTCCTCCATCCCATGAGCCATTACTACAGGAGTTGTTTGAGCCATGCGAGTCGAGAACAACATGTGTAGGGTATGTGAGTGTCGATGGATAACGAGGTACCTAAACAACTTAACCCGAGTAGTAATGGGATAACTAATGAAAGTGGCATCGGTGAGCCATATTTGCTGTTTGGTTTTCAGGCTCACTTGTGTCCCGTAGGACCCGAGTACTTCCTGTTCCTTGAATATTGGCGCTATCCACATCCGGGAGGCTTATGAACCCCCGAGCCGAGCTTGATTCATTCTTATTTCTTGGGGCCACAAACTAGTTTGAGGTTTTATTTACTATCCTGTACTTATGCCATGCTTTCTTGCTTTATTTAAATTGTGCGAGGTCTTCGCATTGCTTATCGCTTAGGTCCGTGACCCGTTTTGTATCGACAAGCCCAGTCACACTTCGGGTTCCAGTCGTTTACCGACCACACAAACCTTGAGTCCGTCTTCGTGGCCAACCGTTGCGGGTAGCTGAATGGGGTGGCCCCCTGAAATATTTTTGAATCCTGTAATCGCTTTGTCGTGACTGCCTCGTTGGGTTTTGATTTGGTTTTTCCGAGGCATATCGAGTGTGTGTTGCTATTTGTGCACCCCTGTAGGGTAAAACTTTCTGAAAGCCGTGTCCGTGGTTATGGACGACTTGGAGCACAGTTTCTCGATCATAGACAAGCATAACTAAAGTACCGCGTTTAATTTGACTAGACTAGGTGCCTGACTAGTAAATAGAGCAACACTCACGGAATGGATAATAAAACTGCCAACGGATGGGGGGGTTGTTCGTCCGCTTCCTCATCGGTAAGCGAGGAGGAGGATGGATCTGTGGATATTACCGTTATAACTGTTATAACTGTTGTTATTAATTCACGGACATCCGTCTATCTATGGTTAGGCGGATGGTTAGCGAGTATCTATAGAATTGCTAGGGTTTACCTTTTGCTGAAATTGCGTCACCCCAGGTTGTGTCCCCTTTAGCGGCATAAAGACTTGCTGAGTACCCCTAGGGTCTCACACGATAAATTATTGGTTCAGATGAACAGGTACACTCGCAAGATGGATACTGGGTGGAAGAGACGGACGATGTGGGCAACGATCATTCGGTGTAGAGATTCCGGGAACGGGGATCCGTGAGATCTGTGGGCGGGATGTGCTTATTTATGGGACATCTTATGCCGATTTGCTTCTTATCCGTACTCGGATTTTGTCTTCCGCTTCCGCTTGATACTCTGATGATTGATGTATGAGGAGATATCCTAAACTATTATATCTATCTAGGATATTTGGATCTTGCCGTATGGCGTTGCTATATTTTCTTTTCTTTCTAGATGGAATGGCTCTGATGTACTGTTGTATGGTGGCTTGCATACATACTCATTTGTGTATGTAGTTGATCCCTTCACCTGCCAATTACGCCGCCCATTCTTGTCCCGATGTTTGGAAATGGTTGGGACGGCCGAAAGGTCTACCTGTGGGTGGCATTTGGGCCCCACCGTACTATTTCAACCATTTCCGTTCATCCAGGCTTGTAACTAGGAGCGTAATTCACCAAGGTAGTTACAATTGGTATCAGAGCCATCCTGACCTTCAGGGTCTCAGCCAAATGGTCGTTGTCTGTCTAGCAAATATTTTTGGTAGTTATGTATACTAGGGAAAAACAAAACGTGAGAGTAGGACTGCTTCCACTTTTCTTCTTACCCAACCACCACTCTTTTCTGGTAAGGAAGTGTAACGTTTTCAATTCTCTCCTTAAAATTCAAACTAGGATTCACGTGTTCTGGGTTTCCGTAGTACCATAGGTTGTGTATCTGTGTGTGTGTAATCCTTTGTCTATCTGTTGCATCCAAGTTGTTATCTTTATCGGCCTTTTTGGTTATCAACTGTTGGTACATTCCATACCGACAGGCTTTTGCAAACCGACGCGATCTATCTAATTCATTGTATACCGACGCGATCTGTCTTACTCTTTGTTATCCGACGTCATCTTGTTTGGGGTGTTCGTTTCCGTAGTTGCTAATCTTTAGGTTCATCGTGAGAAGAAGGTGTTGGGATATGTGTTTTACTTGTTCATGTGCGGAGTAATGATTTGAGTGCGGGATGGAGTCGCGACCATACCACTACTCTTATCATTCGCTTTTGTATATTGAATTGGTAGAGTCACTAATCTTGATTCGTTAAGTGATTTTGCGCATCTATTGGTATTTTAATGCCGAAATTTGTGGAAAATTTTTCTTTGATATATTTGTGTACCACACTCCTTTTCAGTCGTGTGCGATATGCTTAATATCTTCTAGGTGCTTTGAACTTTGTTGATATTTTAATATCATCTTAGTAAATTGTATCCTTTAATCTTGATTAATTCCATCTTGGTACTATTTTGGATTATTATTATTCTCCATCATAGTCTTGACTTGTTTTATATCAATAACAGGATGGCACCACCACGCCTGCTCGAGGAGGACATACAACCTGAATGGGGCAGCGTTGTCAAGCATCGCCAATGCCTTGGCAGCAATGCAGAACTAGCAGTTTGAGGAAAGTGTCGGGAGGAATGAGTTTGTGCGCTACCTCCACCTCCCAAGCGAGGAGACATCAAAAGCTTCTGAAGTTCAACCCACGCCAATTTGATGTTCGATCAACCACTTGATGCTGATGATTGGTTGCGTGAGATGTCAAGGTTCTTGATGACCTGATGTTCCCGAGCAAGAATGGGTAAAGTGTGCTACTCACCTTCCGAAGGAGATGCAGCTCTCTGGTGGGAGAATTACACGAAGGCAAAGCTGCCGGTTTTCAGCCTACTTGGGGACAGTTCACTGGAGCTTTCAAAGAGCGATATCTGTCGAGAAATTGTCATGGAGGATGAAGGAAGTGTTTCTCAACCTCAAGCAGGCAATGATAATGTCAACACCTACATCAGAACTTCATGAACCTTTCTCGTTATGGTGGCAATGAGATCTCGATGACAAGAAGAAGCAAAAGAGGTTGAGGCAAGGGCTCAATGCATCGATCAAGTATGCAATCACACATGCAAGGCGGCATCTTTTCGGAACTTCAGCATACTGACTCTGCAGGAAGAAGCAAGTAGGCAAGTGTTTGAGGAGTCAAAGAAACACAGCCGTGATGCAGCAGGTTCTTCAGCTATGTCAGCTCCTTCTAAGCGTCGTGTCTGGGTTCCTAACACCCCACCGTCGCTCCCGGCTCCACCAAGACCTTCAAGCTACGCGGCAAGGCCACCAAACTTCCTCACTTCTGCTCCCGGGGCTACAACCACCACTACCACAGGCGCTGGCGGAGTCCACAGCTCGTTGCTCCACGTCCACTGGTGCTTGTTACACTTGTGGAGACTACAGGCATCAACAATGGAACTGTCGATGAAGAACAAGGCTCTTCCTCCACCACCTCCAAGATGCGGCAAGCTCTCCTTTGGTTCGTGCACCACCACCTCGGGCTCTCAACATCAACACCAGGCGGGTCTCTTTGTTGCTAACCGTGCATCAACGCCGCTCAAGCTGAGCATGCACCTAGAGTTGTGATGGGTATGCTTCCCGTTAACTCAGTTCCTGCAAGAGTTTTGTTTGATTCTGGTGCTTCGCATTCTTTTGTTTCGCACAAGTTTGCGCATGAGCAGGATCTGGATATGGTTCCTTTAGCACATCGTCTGGTGGTTCTATCTCCTGGTTCAAACATGAGGGCTGCTCTTATCAGCCATGGCAATCAAATTGAGATTGGTGGCTCTTCGTTCTCGGCGTCCTTAATTGTTCTGGGCAATTCTGACATTGATGTCATCTTGGGCATGGATTGGTTGACAGCAAATGCAGCTATGATTGATTGTGTTGAACGCTCGGTTTCTCTGAAGATTCCTGAAGGCCATATAGTCTATTCTCCAAGTCTGACTCCTGCTATCCAGCTTTTCTCTTTGGCGGCTCTGAATGTTGATGCTATGGAAACTATTCAGAGTGTTCCGGTGGACTGTGAGTTCCCAGATGTCTTTCCTGAAGAGTTGCCAGGTATGCCTCCGGATCGTCAGGTTGAGTTTGTAATTGAGCTTGAACCTGGTACCGCTCCTATCTCCAAGCGGCCTTATAAGATGGGTCCTGCTGAGTTGGCTGAACTCAAACGACATCTCGATGAACAAGAGAAGTTGGGTTTCATTCAGCATAGTACTTCTTCTTGGGGTAGCCCAACTCTCTTTGTGAAGAAGCGAGACCAGACTGATAGACTTTGTGTTGACTATCGGGCTCTCAATGCTAAAACCATCAAGAATAAATATCCCCTTCCGCGGATTAATGATCTCTTTGATCAGCTAGGCTCGTGGTTTTCTCTAAGCTGGACTTGAGGAGTGGTTATCACCAAATCAAGATTCACAAGGAAGATGTTCCGAAGACAGCTTTCACCACCCGCTATGGCCTGTATGAGTACACGGTCATGTCTTTCGGTCTCACCAACGCACCTGCCACCTTCTCGAGGCTCATGAACTCAGTTTTCATGGAGTATCTTGATAAGTTCGTTGTGGTCTACCTGGATGACATCCTAGTCTATTCTAAGTCACAAGAAGAGCATGAAGAACACCTCCGGTGTGTCCTAAGCAAGCTTCGTGAGAACCGCTTGTATGCAAAGTTCTCCAAGTGTGAGTTTTGGCTGCCTCAAGTTACCTATCTTGGTCATGTCATCTCTGCCAAGGGCATTGCAGTCAACCCGGAAACTGTGAAGACAATTGTTGAATGGCTTCCTCCTGTTAATGTCAAAGAAGTGCGGAGTTTCCTTGGTTTGGCTAGTTATTGCCGTCGCTTCGTTCAGAACTTTTCAAAGATAGCGAAGCCTCTTACCGATCTCCTCAAGAAAGGCAAGAAATACCTTTGGACTCCTGCATGTCAAGCAAGCTTTGAGACACTCAAAGAGAAGCTCACTTCCACACCAGTCTTGGTTCCTCCGGATACATCCAAGCCGTTTCAGATCTTCTGTGACGCCTCTTTGCATGGATTGGGTGCGGTCCTTATGCAAGAAAAACAAGTTGTTGCTTATGCCTCTCGTCAGTTGAAGACGCATGAGATCAACTATCCTACACATGACCTCGAGCTCGCAGCTTGTCTTTGCTTTGAAAGTATGGAGGCACTACTTGCTTGGCAACCGTTGTGAGATCTTTTACGATCACAAGAGTCTGAAGTATATCTTTACTCAACCTGATCTCAACCTTGCAAAGGAGATGGATTGAAGCAATCAATGACTTGATTTGACCATCAACTACACTCCGGGCAAAGCTAATGTTATGGCAGATGCTCTCAGCCGCAAAGCTTATGTCAATAACCTCATGATGGAAGAACAACAGCCTCTCTTGTGCGAGGAATTCCGTCAGCTCAACCTGGAAATTGTGGAACAAGGGTATCTCCAGAACCTTCTAGCAACACCTCTCTTGGAAGAAAAGGTTCGCTCTTCTCACTTGGTGATCCGTACACAAGAAAGATCATCTCCGAGATTCAGCTTCCAGTATGAGTCCTTCCACGTCGATGATCAAGGCACGCTTCTCTTTGAACACCGGATGTTTGTTCGAACTACCGGGTTTGAGGGCAAGTTCTCAAGGAGGCGCATGATTCATTCTTTCTATCCACCCCGGCAAAGACAAAGATGTACATGGACTTGAAAACACAATATTGGTGGCCTGGTTTGAAAAGGTATTGTGCCAAGTATGTCTCGAGTGTGATGTGCGCAGTGAAAGCTGTTCATCGAAACCTTCCGGTCTTCTACAACCATTGAAACCCGGAATGGAAATGGGAGAAAGTAGAGATGGACTTCATCACTGGTTTTCCGAGGTCGAAGGGCAACAATGCAATCTTTGTTGTCATTGATGCTTTCTAAAGTGGCTCACTTCTTCCCGTCAAGAAACCATTTACGCAATTCAGTTGGCGAGCTCTATATCAACAATTGTCTCTGTATGGGGTTCCTCGAGATCGATTCGACTGTGGAAGCATCTTCACTTCCAAGTTCTGGGAGAGTTTCCAAAATGCTTTGGGAACAAAGTTGAACTTCGGCACAGCTTACCACCCTCAGTCGCAAGGACAAGTTGAAAGGATCAATCAGATTCTGGAAGATATGCTTCGTGCTTGCGTCATCTCGTTCGGCATGAAATGGGAAGAATGTCTTCCTTATGCTGAGTTCTCTTACAACAACAGCTTCCAGAAAAGTCTGAAGATGGCACCATTTGAGGCTCTTTATGGTCGCAAGTGCAGAACTCCGATTGGTTGGTCGGGTGCAGGTGAAAGGATCTTGTTTGGCCCTGACATTATGACTCAAGCGGAGGAGAAGGTTCACATCATTCTTGAAAATCTGAGGATTGCTCAAAGTCGCCAGAAGAGCAATTATGACAGGAAGCACACGGACATGGAGTATGTCCCTGGTGATCTCGTTTACCTTCGTGTCACTCCCATGAGAGGCACGCACCGTTTTGGTATCAAAGGAAAGCTGGCTCCTAGATACATCGGTCCCTTCAAAGTTCGTGGAAGAAGAGGAGAAGTTGCTTATGCTCTTGAGCTCCCGGAAAAACTCAAGGTCCATGATGTTTTCCACATCTCTCAGCTCAAGAAGTGCTTCAAGGATCCCGGCAGGACCGTGGACCATGAGCTTATCAATCTCCAAGAAGACCTGTCTTATCAAGAACACCCCACAAAAATCCTTGAAGTCGCAGAAAGAAGGACTCGCAACAAGTCCATCAAGTTCTGCAAGGTGCAGTGGTCGCACCATTCCGTTGATGAAGCCACTTGGGAACGTGAAGATGAGCTCCGTGCCAAGTATCCTACCCTCTTTGTGTCTTCTTCTTCATCCTAGAATCTCGGGGCGAGATTCCTGTTTAGTGGGGGAGAGTTGTAGCATCCCAATTGTCTAACAATTGTAATGCTACTTGGTCTAGTAATATAATGGCTACTTCAAATATATAATTGTTGCATCATCATTATATCATGCTCATGTCATCATGCCACCTTGCATTTGAGCATCATATAAAACCCTTTTTCATTTGGTTCTTCTTTCATATGCATTGTTAATTGTATTCGCCTCTTGATATTGTATTTGGTTCTTGATATATTGTTTAATGCCCAAGTTGAGTTGGGGGCATATCTCTTATTAACTCCACCACTTTTTCTGCACCACCTTATAAATTCCACCATCCAACTAAATATGAGCTTTGCATTTTATTTGAGTTACCTCTAGTTCATGTGGGTTGGGATGGATCCAATTCTTTTCCACATGCTCTCATCTTAGCATCATGTTGTTTTCACATCATTGATATATGAGAGCCACATGGCCACCTTTGCATGCCTTATGAGTGGAACCTTTCTCCTAGCTTCCATATGGTTTATCATGGAATTATGCTCATGTTGGAATATTTTGGGACTATTGATCATCTAGTGGAACATACACACTAGCATGTCCCATTCTATTTCAAACATGGCTATCTCCATGTATTCCACTTGGAATTCTTTCTAGATTCTTTTGCTTGGGCCTTACTCCAATTTTGGGAATGCATAATAATAATGCCATGTAATAACATTGTTTTCACAAGAATCAACATGGCATTAAATATTTGCATGGGCCATGCAAGTACCACCTTTTGCTTGTCATTTGGTTTTTACTTGTTTTTGGTGGGATCATGCCATCTCTCATCTATCTCTCACTCCTTTTAGCTTGATCTTAATTTGATCTAGCTTAAACCCTATCATCACCTCTTCTCTCTTTCTTCTCTCTCTTTTCACCTCTTGTTTGGTCATGCTCCAAACCTAGCTACCATGCCTCTGTATCTCCAACCCCTAGATCATCACCCTACCCCCCTCTCCTAAACCCTAATCCACACCTAATCTAGACCAAACCCTAAACCTACCTCTCTCTCTCGGCCTCTCTCCTTCTCTCACTAGCTGTCCCCACCATGCCACCTAGCTGCTACCCCACCCCAGACCCTACCTACACCGAGCCATACCTAACCCTAACCCGAGCCTAGATCTAACCCTACCCGAGGCTACCCCCTCTCCCTCTAGCTCTCCCTCTCCCTGCCTTGTGGCCCTACCCCGAGCCTCCCCTGCCTCCTTGGCCTCACCCTGCCGTCCCCACCTGCCAGCTGCCCCTGCCTTGCCTGCCCTGCCCGAGCACGTGAGGGTGGAGGAGGAAAAGGTGGCCAAGCCACCTTTATCTCCAACCACTCCCCACGGCCTCCTCCTCTGCTTATCTCCTGCCTCTCTGCCTCGCCAGACCATCCCCAGATCCACCCCAAGGACGCCCTGCTCCCTCCCCTCTCTCCTCCACCACCGTCTACCCCCCCCCCCCCTCGCCGGAAAACCCTCGGCCTCCACCGCCCTAACTCAAACCAGCCGGCGGCGTGACACGCTAGGTGTCGAGGAAGATCGAGGAGGCTCCCCTGCAATGTCCAGTAGCCGCCAGCGAGAAGGAGGAGTACCAGAACCACCAGGCCGACGCTGCACCGACGAGAAACCCTAGTCTGCTCGGCCCCTGCATCACCGTCGATCGCCTGCGCCTCGAGCCGAACCACCGCCACCGACAGCCTCGCGGTGAGCCCCTCTCCCTCCCTGACACTTTCCGCCTCGCCGTGCCGCCCTAGATTCGGCGGACGTTTCGTCGTGCACGCTCCGTGCGGCGTCGCTTCGATCGCCGCTCGCCAGGCGTCGCGAAGCCCTAGCTAGGCCGCGCCCACCTCTCTCTCACCTAGCCCAAGCCACCGCAGCGGTAGCCGCTTCCAGCCTTGAGCCCAGTCGAGATCGATCCCGCCGCCACGCCTGCGCTGCTGCGTCGACCGTCGTCGAGATGCAGAAGAGAAACAAGCAGCGTGGTCGTTTCGCATACCCCCCACGTTTTTATCTGCGTCAACCCGCGATCCTAACGGACCCACTAGTCAGCCGCACCAGCATTTTTGCAGAGAACCCCCTGGCCTCTAGTAATCTCAACCCGCGCTCCATCTTGGCCCCATCTGCCGATGCCTCGCCCTTGCGTGACCGTGGGCTGCGAGGCCGATTGGCCCACCTGCCTCTGGGCTAGCTATCTCTGGGTGAGAGCGCTTTGGCTGCCTGTGATGCTGAGTCAGCCTGGCCCCACCCGTCAGTGATAGTGGCTAGGACTGCCTGGGTATAAAAAGTAATTCAGTCTATCTGCTTAAATTCAAATATTTTTCAAATTAATTCAAATTCAATTTAAATTCTGTTTTCAAATATCTTTTCAATTATTAATCCAAATAATACAATTAATATATGTTTTCAAATCAGAAAAATGTGAGGATTTCGAATATGCAATCCAAAATATATTTTGAACATTCAAAATTCCAAGTTTATTTAAATTACAATAAAATGCCCCTTTTCTTTAATAAATTAATAACTTTTGTTTTATAACTCCAAATTTAATAAATGATATGTCTAAAATGATTAGCTCGACGAGACATTTCTGTTTAGGCATTCCATTATCTGTTTTGCAGCATGAATCATATAAATATATTGTATACAGCAACTAATATGAGGATAAAATGTGACCAAAACTCAATAAAATGATTTAATCTTGTATTCCACACCTCACCCATGCCATGCTACCTTATTGCCATGCAAATTGTGCATCATTCATCATGGCATGATTGTCTGCTTGATGCATTTAATTCATATGCTTGTGCACTTTATTTATGTTGGCCCTTGTTTGTTTGGTTCTTCTTTGAATAGACGCTGAGCAGGGGATATATCAAGAGAACCAAGAGCACTACCCAGATCCATTCCTTGCTTCAACTGAGCTGCCAGGCAAGCACTACCACATGCTTGCATACATATAGTACCTACTGCCTCTTTCTTATTCTTGCATCATTGAGTCGCGGTTGCATTAAATTGAATCCCAAGTATTGCATAGCCTTTACTTTTAAACCCCACCGAAGCTTGTTCCTCCATCCCATGAGCCATTACTACAGGAGTTGTTTGAGCCATGTGAGTCGTAGAACAGCATGTGTAGGGTATGTGAGTGTCTGATGGATAACGAGGTACCTAAACAACTTAACCTGAGTAGTAATGGGATAACTAATGAAAGTGGCATCAGTGAGCCATATTTGCTATTTGGTTTTCAGCTCACTTGTGTCCGTAGGACCCCGAGTACTTGATTCTGTTCCTTGATTATTCGCTATCCACATCCGGAGGCTTATGAACCCCCGAGGCGAGCTTGATTCATTCTTATTTCTTGGGGCCACTAGTTTGAGGTTTTATTTACTATCATGTACTTATGCCATGCTTTTTGCTTTATTTAAATTGTGCGAGTCTTTGTCTTATCTTTATCTATTTAGGTCGACAAGCCCAGTCACACTTCGGGTTCCCGATCGTTCTGACCATTACCCAAACCTTGAGTCCGTCGTGGCAGCCAGCCGTTGCGGGTAGCTGAATGGGGTGGCCCCTGAAATATTTTGAATCCTGTAATCGCTTTGTCGTGGCCTCGTTGGGTTTTGATTTGGTTTTCGAGGGCATATCAGTGTGTGTTGCTATTTGTGCACCTCGCAGGTAAAACTTTCAAAGCCATGTCGCGGTTATGGGCGACTTGGAGCATAGTTTCTCGATCATAGACAAGCATAACTAAAGTACCGCGTTTAATTTGACTAGACTAGGTGCGACTAGTAAATAGAGCAACACTCACGGAATGGATAATAAACCGCCAGCGGATGGGGGTTGTTAAATCGCTTCCTCGTCGTGGCGAGGAGGAGGATGGATCTGTGGATATTACCGTTATAACTGTTATAACTGTTGTTATTAATTCACGGACATCCGTCTATCTATGGTTAGGCGGATGGTTAGCGAGTATCTATAGAATTGCTAGGGTTTACCTTTTGCTGAAATTGCGTCACCCCAGGTTGTGTCCCTTTAGCGGCATAAAGACTTCTGAGTACCCTAGGGTCTCACACGATAAATTATTGGTTCGGATGAGCGGTACACTGCAAGATGGATCTTTGGGTGGAAGAGACGGACGATGTGGGCAGCGATCATTCGGTGTAGAGATTCCGAACGAGGGATCCGTGAGATCTGTGGGCGGATGTGCTTATTTATGGGGCATCTTATGCCGATTTGCTTCTTATCCGTACTCGGATTTTGTCTTCCGCTTCCGCTTGATACTCTGATGATTGATGTATGAGGAGATATCCTAAACTATTATATCTATCTAGGATATTTGGATCTTGCCGTATGGCGTTGCTATATTTTCCTTTCTTTCTAGATGGAATGGCTCTGATGTACTGTTGTATGGTGGCTTGCATACATACTCATTTGTGTATGTAGTTGATCCCTTTGCCTGCCGATTACGCCGCCCGTTCTTGTCCCGATGTTTGGAAATGGTTGGGACGGCCGAAAGGTCTACCTGTGAGTGGCATTTGGGCCCCACCGTACTATTTCAACCATTTCCGTTCATCCAGGCTTGTAACTAGGAGCGTAATTCACCGAGGTAGTTACACGTGGCCCCGTAGCGGCAGCGAAGAGCAGCGCTACGGTGAAGCGAGGGAGCAGAGAAAGCAAAGGGGTGGCAAGGTCGCTAGAGCAGAGAGTAGTGGTGGTGGTGCAAGGACGGAGAAGAAGAGGCAAGTTTAACCACGCTAAGGATTCTGGGTAGTGGGATCAGTTATTCCCACTAGCCACATGATGCGTGCGTGTATTTTGCTAACTGGCGCATAGGATCATGCCACACTACTGACTCGTGTATTAACGAGCTCGTTGGGGAACCCCAAGAGGAAGGTATGATGAGCACAGCAGTAAGTTTTCCCTCAGTTATGAAACCAAGGTTATCAATCCAGTAGGGCAAGGAAACACCCCAAAGGTGTAGCTAGTTGAACTTTGGCAGGGTGCACTACGGGTGCCAGCAGCAACGTGGAGACCTGCACAACATAACCACAGAACTCTGTCCCCAACTTGCGATGAGGTTGTCAATCTCACCGGTTTTGCTGAAAACAAAGGATTAAACGTATCGAGTGGAAGAAAGTAATAGTTTGCAGAAAGTAAACACAAAGTAGTAAATAGTTTATTGTAGATTGATAGTAAAAGAAAGGACCGGGGTCCATAGTTCACTAGTGGTGGCTCTCCTTAAGATAGATGACATGTTGGGTGAACAAATTACAGCGGGGCAATTTACAAACATCGATAAATCATACAAGCATATACTACTCATCTTGACTCCTTTGAGACTTGATTGGGCATTACAACATTATACATAGACCATAATCCAACTGCATCTATGACTAATAATCCACCTTTAGGTTATCATCTGAACCCCCTCTGGTATTAAGTTGCAAGCAACGGATAATTGCATTACGCATTGCGTGTAAAGTAAACAATACGATTGTTCTATGAATAAAGGATTGTTGTTTTCTCCCTAGCAACAAGACATCTAGTACCTTAGAGATTTCTCACTTCCCATTCCTAGAGGCATGAACCCACTATCGAGCATAAATACTAACTCTTGGAGTTGCTAGCATCTACTTGGCCAAGATAGCTACTAACAACGGAAAGCATGCAAGATCACAAATAACAAAGACACGATAGAATCAATAATCAATCTGAAATAGCATCTCAATATCCATCGGATCCCCGCAAACACAACATGCAGAATTACAAATAGAAGATCTTGATCATGAACGGAGCTCACAAGATCTAAACATGATAGCACAAAGGAGGAGAACCAGCCATCTAGCTACTACATGGACCCGTAGTCCAGAGATGAACTACTCACGCATCACACCGGAGGCTTGCATGATGATGAAGAAGGCCTCTGGGGTGAATTCCCTCTCCTGTGGTGTGGGAAGAGCTTCAGATCCCTCCCGATCTAGGGATGGATATGATGGCGGCTATAGACTCTTTCATGGATTTTTGATCGGGTACTTAGGGTTTCTGTATTGGAGGCAATATATAGGCAAAAGGAGAGGCCGAGGGGGTGCCTAGGGTAGCTAGACCACCCCCTGGCATGGGCCAGGCCTGGCCGCGCGGCCAGGTGGTGTGGCTGGGGCCCAGCCCCTCTCCGTCTCGTATTCTGGCTCCTGGTGTCCCTCGGTGCAAAACAGCAGAAAACAGGCAGCCAGCACTGTGGCTCTTGTTAATAGGTTACTCCAAGAAATCATATGAAAAGTACCTTAAAGTGTGGAGAAAACATAATAAAGTAGATAAAACCAAGCATGGAACATCAAAAATTATCGATACGTTTGCAACGTATCAACATCCCCAAGCTTAACTCCTGCTCATCCTCGAGTAGGTAAGTGATAAAAAGAAAGAATAATTTTTGAGGTGACGTGCACCATCATAAACTTGATCAAATTATTTGTAAAACATTCGAAGTTGGGATCATAGTACTTCAATCATAACATGAAAGACAAAGTTCTAGCAATAGGACAAAGAAACTATGTTGCAACATGAAAAGACATAAACAAAAGATTCATGAATAACAATGCTTTGCAAGACGTTTTCTTCACATAAAGAAAACATAGCATAGTGGCATTCAGCTTGTCCCTCATAGAGTAGCAAACATAAATGCATAGGACACCTTCAAGGTTTATAAGAGTGACTAGATACAAATAGTTTAAAACAAGCAATATCAAAATTATGCAGCAATCAACAAGTCTTGGGACAATGCACATAGAACTAAGAATGGCCACTATGCTCTCAAAGTAGGTGCATAAAGGTAGAAGGTGGAGACTCGACATAAAAGTAAAAGAAAGGTCTTCATAGAAGGAAGTAGGGATTCAAGTCTCATAAAGAGCTTCCAAAAATTATGGTACTTAATAGCTTTCAGCTCTCATTGCCCCTATCATAAGCATCTTGAAGTGATTAAGGTTAAAGTGAACAAACTATGGTGTATATGCTTGATGAAGTATAAGTTGGAAATATCATGTCCCTTGAATATGAGGGTCGCTCCTCATGCTACTCAAGTTTAGTCACCGGTAAGTTCTTGTCATCATAAGTACATGTGTATCATAGAGAACCGCCAACGGGGTACCCCTTGCCCGATGATACGGAAGAATCCCCATATCAAAATGACAAGGCAAGCAAACAACGAGCATCTTAGCAATCTTCTTATTTACCATGGGAATATGGTGCTTTTTTCTCTCTTTCCTCTTTTCATAATATCTTTTTTTTCTTTTTCTCTTTTTTCTCAATATCTGACTTTTTTATATATAAGAAGAATGCTTCATAGACAGCTCATTATGGTTACGCTGCAGGTTTCCACCATGACAGCATGGATTAGACCAGCGGTCCAGGCGTTTCTCTAACACACATACATAACTCCATGGACTTACAAGCTCCCCTTTCATTTCACACCGACGACATTCATAGACAAAAGAGCATGATATCAACTAGGTACAAAGTACAAGTGCAATGTTGAAAGCGTTCCCCATGACAGCATGGTTCTGCTAATCCCCAAGAAATAAGTGCAAGCATATACAACATAGACGACACAATGGTTTAAGTTTATTAAGGGCAAGAAAAGTAAAGTGTGCCATCAAGTTCGTGAGAGCTTTAATCACTAGTTTTCTCATAACAAGTTTAATTTGGAAGGTAGATAAAAACATGAATATACTTGGAATAGCATATGCTAATACGTAGGTATGGTGGACTCTTTGGAAAAACTTGGTTTTAGAAGTTGGATGCATGAATAGAACTCATACTTGGTTCTGGAGGCTAGCAAAAGACTGGGAACGACAAACTAAGAGAGCAATAATGGCCATAATCATGCAGAGCGACAAAACATCATTGATCAAAGCATAAAGTGATACTACAAGTTGAAAACTAAAGGATCATAAAGGCTATGGTGACTTGAGATAGTCATAACATGGTGTGAGCATGCGCCAAGTCAACCCAAATAAAGCATCAAAGGAGAATACCACAATACTATGCTTTAATATGCTAAAACAACGCATGATCCTTCAAAGGCACATTAAGCAATCTCAATTGTTTATAACAAGTCATGCTATAGCAAAGAATACTAAGCATAAAGCGAAAACAATATCAAGCATGGCATGACAAAGCATAGGCCACAGTCAAAAACAAGCTCTCTTTACCACTTAAGCGTGAACTTTTCCTACTCTTTTCTAATCCAAACCAAAGTATTTGAAAACCAATGTAAGAAAGAGAGGGTCCAACCAATTTATTCAGCAAACTAAGCAAACCAAGCAAACGAAAAACCAAAACGAAAACGAAAAAAAAGACGCTTCAAGAACAACACAACTGTGCATGAAACAATAAAAATAAAGCGTTTGGAAGAAATATGGGATTTTTATTGATGAAGAGGGGGATGCCTTGGGCATCCCCAAGCTTTGACGCTTGTACTTTTTGGATATTTCTTGGGGTGACATGCGTGGCATCCCCAAGATTGAGCTTTAGTCCATTCTTCATCTCATTACTCATTCCTTCCATACACCTGAAATTTTTTCTTTATACAAAACTTCACACAATCTTTATTAGCAACATTAGTGCACTTAAGATAATAAGTCTTTAGGTTCAGTTCTAACACCAATAAATCTTTAGGACGCGTAGTACTCCCTTTTAGATATAGAAGATTTGAGCCGCTATATCAAGACTACGTGCATGCGCGCAAACCATTAGAGTAATCAACCATCGTCGGCAAGAGTATCACCACCAATATTTCAGGGAAGACGAACCAAACAGTCTGATCGACGTCGTTGGGGAGTTGAGAGTACAACTCACCGTTGTCGAGGACGTAACAACCGGGATAAATATTGCGAGGATGAATGTAGCACCCCGGTAAAACCACTACTAGAAAATCGCGTGTTGTTTTCCTTTGTGCATCATCATGACATCAGCATGCATCATCATCATGTTCATCATGCCACATTGCATGGAGCATAATCCAAATTGTGCATTTAATTGTTGCACTTGTATTGGGTTCTCGATATTTGAATTTGAGTTTGGATTGTCTCGCTCTAATTGTCTTCTATGTTTCTCATTCCAGTTGGTGTCATACTTGATGGAACCATAATGTCCAATTTTATCTTATTTGAGTCTTGATATTATTTTTGCCAATAATGCCCAAATTAATTTGAGGGCATATCTTTTGTATTCATTCTATCTACTAACAAGCCATACCCTCTTGTCATATGTTCTTGTTCTAAACTCCACCACACATGCTATATGGGTTTCTTCATTTGTTTGGATTTAATTATACCCATGTGTTATTATGTGGATCATAGCCATCTTGTTTAGCCCAATGATCTTGCTCTATTTTTTTTACCATGCATGGATATATGGGTTTTATTTATATTTAATTGTATTTAAATTTCCATATATCATGTGTGAATCCATCCCAACGTTGTTCACTTGATCTTGTCTATATTCTACCGTACCTTGTCATATGGACTCCATTTATTTGCTTTGTTCCAATATATGCTCATATGCCCTATGTGTGGATCTGTCTATCATCATGTGACCATCTTCCTCCATATTCTATCTCTCTTTATTCTTGTGTTCGTATTAGCTCCCTATCCCATTCTTGTTTTCTTTTGGATCGTCTAATTCTTTTTCACCTCTATTATTATCCTATAATAGATCTACTCTATTCGTACTAACTTGAACCATCTTTGACATATTTCGATCTTGCTACAGGATATTGTCATGATCATGCATGTTTTAAAGCACAAAACTATTTATACTAAAAACTGTATTTTATTTATGTGCTTATATATACGTACGGTTAATATATATGAAGCCGTCTTCCTTTTTTTATTTTATAACAAAACAAACTAATAGTTTTCAGTCTATTGTAAGACTATGAAGGTTTGCTTATTTTACTAATAATAAAAATAGACAAAAAGTCCGTCTAAAATTTTAGCCCAAAACTAGCCTCATCTAGTCTAATTTGGACAATATAAATAGTCTAATCCTCCTCTCCTTCCTAACCCTATCCCTCAAATCTGAACCAAAATTCCCCACGCCTAGATCTGAAAATTTCTACTCCTCCGCTCTAAAAATCTTGCACCAATTCCTCCCGGCTTCCTCATGTTTTCCCCATCGTCAGTGTACGTTTTGTTCCTATGTTGCTGGCTCCTTTTTTTGTTCTTGTGATCTGCGCAGACACGCATGCAATCCAGCATGGTACACTCGTGCCTATTTTTCCTTTGGATCTAGTTCCAAATTCCTTGGATGGTACGAGCTTGTAAGCTCTGATCCGCCGCCGCCACTCCTCCTCGGTCACTGTCCCATTGCCTCATGGTGCAAACAGCAGCAGCAACTTCGTCTCTAGTCCATGCCCACCTTGCCCCTTCGATCCAGCGAGAAGCCACCAAGCGCGGCAGCAGCTTGGCGTCGAACCTACCCGCTGGTCCCGTCGCCGGCAGACCACAAGGTCACATCGCCAACAGTTCCAGCATCTTGTCCACTCCCTTTGTTTTTCGTGGCCGCAACAAACCGCTGCAGGAGCCTAGCGCCCATGACTGCGTCGCCGCCCTCTGCTTCTTCAGCGCAAGTAATGCCGAGCAGCTCCCTTATTTTTGTTGCCGCTGCCTACCACCTGATCGAATTCCAGGCTGATCGGCTACCTTGGGTGCAGGAGATGTACCTCTTTTGTTTGCCTGGCACTCTGCATCTCATGTACGTATATGGCTGTTTCCAAGGTGTTTGATGAAAATCCTGCAAGACTGTTCCGATGTCTACGACCTTGTGATAATTTGGTCAAGGCCTTCTCTGCTTCACAACACCGAATCGAAACCGTGGTTCGACATTGCCGCCCTTCTACATGGTCTTCTCGCCGGTGTCCGCTACTTCCGTGACATTGGCTACTTTCGTATAATCCGAGGAACGTCTCTTCGCCTCTCCAAATCCAAACCGTGAGACTCTTCACATATCCTTATTTATAAAATATCATGTATATCTTGTATGCATTAAAATCATTTATGTGTTGCATCGTATATTGTCATGTAGTTTTGGGAAATAGTGGTTCACCTAATAATTAAATATGGAGACCATATGCGGCCAAATCTAGTCTTATATCGTCTCCATTTAAATTTGTGTAGAGGAACCGATGCCATGTTTGCTTGTCAAGACAACATTTAAATTGCGGGGTAGCTAAACAAAACAACATGAACCATCTAATTAATTGTCGAGACCCTGATTTTGGTTAATATTGCCTAATTGTATCTCATCTTTGCCATGTCATACATCACATGCATCATGTCTGATCTTCTGCCGTAGTATTAAATAGTGCATCCGGTGTTTCTTTTAGTGCTTTGGTTCTTCGTGGATTAGGCCGTTGAGTTGATGCGAGTCTCGACATGTCCTTCGGATATGTATCTTCGGCTATGTTTTTCAGGCGAGCAATCTCCCCCTTTCTACCTATTTTGCATTTATAGTCTTTACTTCCTCCTATTGATCTATTGCTATCCGTGTTGTGATGCTTTAGTTTCCGTGCACCATTTATATTCCCTGCAGCCTCTATATTGCCTTGGACACCTCCTATTACCTGTTGTTTGGTAGATATATGGTCTTGCGATTCGTAGTCGCTTGCTCAGGTGCGATCCCGTGTCGTGAAGTACCACACAGTTGTTGGAATGTTGTCATATGCTTTACGGTGGAGAGGATCATGACTTTAAATACAACTATTAAATTGCTGGGATAACTAATGAAAGAGGCACCGGTGGGTATATGTTATTTGGTTTTCATGTCCACTTGTGTCCCGTAGGCCCCGAGTACTTGATACCTGTTTCTTGATTATTCGCACTATCCACATCCGGGAGACCCTATGGATCCCCCTTAGCCAGAGCTTGATTCATTTCTTATTTCTTGGGGCCACAAACTAGTTTGGGGCTTTATTACTATCCTGTATCTATGTCATGCTTTACTGCTTTATTTACGATTGTGCGTGGAATACCTGTACTGTTTTGGATCGCGGCACGATTTCGCGGTATCGACAAGCCAGTCACACTTTCGGGTTCCTAGTCGTTTACATCCGTTCTCGCAAACCCTGGGTCCGTTCCGGAGCCGGCCAACTTTGTTGCGGGTAGCTTAGTGGGGTGGCCCCCTGAAATATTTTATGAATCCTGTGATTGCTTTGTCGTGAAAGCCTCGTTGGGTTTTGATTTGGTTTTTCCGAGGTTGATCGTGTGTGTGTTGCTATTTGTGCACCCCTGCAGGGTAATACTTTCTGAAAGCCATGTCCGCGGTTATGGACGACTTGGAGCACAGTATCTCAACCATAGACAAGCATAACTAAAGTAGTGCTATAAATTTGACTTAATATGTGACTAGTAAGTATTGCAACTCCAATGAAATGAAATAAAAGTACCAACAACTGCTGGGTTGGGATGTCACATGCTAATTGTATCTGACTAGTAAGTACTATAACTACAACTAAATGGCTAACTAAAACTGCCCACTACTTATGCTATCAGGATGACTCGTGCTATCCATATCTGACTAGTAAGTGCTGCAACTATAATGGAATGAATAAAACTGCCTACTGTGTGAGTTCCTCGGTTTGACTTTCTCGTTTAGTCTTGAGGGGGAATATCAGGATGGGTATGATTGATGTTAGTATAAGGTTAGTTTCGAATAGGTCTTTCTTATCTCTCTCTAATAGCCGACAGTTTATCGAGTCTCTACAGATTTTTTAGTGCATGCTTCGCTGCCGCTTCAGTCCACCATACCTATGTAGGCGAGAGCCGCCGAATTCTAGACTCGCCGTGTACTGGCCTCAGTACTGACGCTCCTCTTTTTCCTTTGCCCTTTGTCGGCACCCCTTTTATTTTGGCAGGTTTGAGATCAACGTTGTTAGCAGGGTTACCCTTCCGGCTTGGCCTGGGCAGAGTTATGGACGCCATTGGTTATTCTTCAGGGCTCTTAGCCCTATTTGCATCTTGTCCGTAGTCGGACGCTCTATCGTTTTCAAGGTGATTTGGATCTTTGTACTGTGTATCTGTATTCTTGACTCATGGAGTCGTTGTTGTATATATCTGTTCTGTGGGTTCTATTATGGACTATTGTGTAATGATATTACTTCGTTTTCCACCCGCACAAGTGTTTGGTGGATGTTCTTGAATCGTTTCTATGCGGGTTTGGCGGGAAGCGCTAAAACTTGCATAGGGCCGATTCGAGAGTGTTACAATGAACCTCCTCACGACAACCATAAAAACCATCGAAGATCGATCCGGCGAAGAAATATTTGAAAGATCATACCTAAAGATATTTGATCTTCGAACAACATCATTGACACCGAGAAGGAACTCAGGAACCCAAGAACACTTATTGAAGAAGTTATCGTCTCCATCGACACGAAGGCCAAAAAAAAAGACGACCACCAAACCCTACGCTAAACTGCTAGAGAACTACTCCCTCCCTCCGTTTCAAAATATAAGATATTTTTCTTATATTTTAAAACAGAGGGAGTACTTTTTATTGAAAAGCTTCACGCATAGATCAGGTTGCCACCCTTCCGTGAAAGCCGGCCAAAGGAGGGTGAACCGAGACAAGGAAGGAGTTGGGGCGGCGTCGGGTGAGTTTCCGTCCAGCTCTGGCTGTAACACTTGTAGATGGAGACAGGGCGCTGATGCCATTTGGATAAATGGCAATCAACAGTTACATCGTAGATATTGATCTGTCCTCATAGATGTCCATACTTTTTAGCCCGTAGATGGTTGGTAAAGCTTTACAAAAAATGCAAACGTCAAACGGAGGCATAGCTCACCCACAAAAATAAAATAACAGAGACGATGATATGATCACTTGAATTAGTATATATAGAACATACTGAATTCCATTAGCTACCGAATTCTCTACATTACAAAAACCAAATACATCCTCTTAATTAGCACTTGGAACATGGCTGGATAATGTATTCCCTAGAAATTACAGGATCAGAACAAAATGAATGAACGTAATCAAGCCTTCCATATCTTCATCATACAATCTTCGGCATAGGTGGCAACCAAGTTCCTGTGAGGGTGGTGTGCAATGCCAATCACATCCTTTTCATGGACCTGCAAAAATCCAAGTCAAGAGTGTCAAGGCGTTGCCGAGCATTTCGATAAAACCTGTACAAGACAACCAGGTCAAGATTTGCATTTGAGGTATCCTACAAACCTTCATTAGATGCTCCAGCTTACCGGACTGTTGGCTAAAGCAATACATGTTCCTGCAAAAAAAAAGGTTGGAACTCATTGATCATGAAGCCACGCAGAAGCAGAATGAATGAATTTATGGAACAAATAACTTTATCACAATATCCTCACATGTCCTCGCCAACACAATATATCCATTCTCCTTTTGGTGAAACTGAAGCTGCAACAAAATCTCCTCCTTCCGGTTTACCAGACGAGAAACTCTTTACAACCTGCAACAAGTTTTTCAACGCAAGAACTCCGCAAGGTAGAATTCATGAGAATGTCCAATACTAAGGATGCATTTGGTATTGGAAGTCCATCCTCTTCTATCGTAGCAACACTAAGGATGCATTTGCTAACCAGCCTTTTCCTATTTTGTTGCAATTTTTCCATGGCAGATTAATACAATAAATTTAACACCGCACGGTTATACAACCACAAACTAGTCCAAGTTGCAATTGACTTCCTTAGACCACAGAATTACAGAGCTCTTTTTAAGGGTCGAGAAAGATAACTTTGAGGATTCAAGAAAGATAACTTCAAGCCTTTGAGATGGCAAAGATCTACCTAACCCTCTTAGAAATAGATCATTGAAATTATGGGCATGCTTGGCCAATGTCTGGGCAAGCTCAACAGATTGGCTATGACTACCAAATTGCTTGCCAATCTCAAAAAGAGTCGCCAATTTTTAGCAAGTCTTGGCATTACCTAATACTGGCTTGCCAAAAAAGATTGGCTAGCCAATTTCTGTCTGCAAACCAAGCATATGCATTTCGTCCTATTTTCGTTGGATTTGCGATGTCCTAAATATCCTGGTAGATTTGTCCTAAACTATCATTTATTCTTTATGTGGCATTTTTTCATATATGAACAAAAGGTGTCTCAGTTGGTATATAACAGAAAAACTCTGTGTTTCAAGTTGGTAAGTGGTGCATGGAAAGTCTCTGCTCATGAGATGCATTTAGGGTGTCATCATGTTGAGGAAATAGACTTTCAATGGTAAGTTGGTAAATAAGTGAAGTATGTTTCAATGGACTACATAACTATTCAAGAAAAAAAACAGAAATTGAATAACATAATGCGATGTGAAGGTCATACCTGCCCTTGTAAAGTCATGATGTGTATTGACGAAGTCTTATTGCAGACAACTATGTGATCACTGTTCTTTGGGAATAGATGGACAGAGTTAACAGTTGCATCTCCTCCCTGAAAATTACAGAATACATATGGATCAGAAAGCATGACTGAAACCTAAACGAATTTTATGGAAGCTCAGAAACTGTGACAAACAAATAAATAATTACCCTCAAAGGAGGAGGAGGCTTGAACGTTTGCAAACAGTCTGTTGTTTTGAAATCCCATACCTACATTGACAAATCATAAGTGAATGTGCAGAAGGTTGTACATTATACAGAACAACAGTTATGAAAAAGTGAAGAATAAATAAATGATATTTCTCGATGGAATAATAAGTACAACTGCTTATAAAGGAGATCTGCACCTTAACAGTATAATCACTGGAAGCTGTGATAACACGGGTACCATCTGCAGAAAAGATGGCATTGTTCACATAGGACCGGTGACCACGAAATTCTTTTAGCATCTTCCCAGACTTTAGGCCATGGATTCTGCAAAAATGACAAGAATGACCCTGTAATTATTTTCAGGTACTAAAATTGCACATGATTGGGACTTGGAATACATAAGATCAAGAGAAGAAAAAATGGCATCATGGAAATGGAAATATGCAGGATGTTGCAGAATCAAACACAATACAATATGCAATTCTTGGTTCAGATTTGTGGTGCTTGCACAGATTA
This sequence comes from Avena insularis, assembly GCA_023614405.1. Lineage (NCBI taxonomy): Eukaryota > Viridiplantae > Streptophyta > Magnoliopsida > Poales > Poaceae > Avena > Avena insularis. Next base: position 442,684,007 of record CM042688.1, on the reverse strand, counting down.
TTGTTCCACTCAAAACAGGTAAATCTTGTCTAGCCAATCAATGCACTGAAGTTCTGGTAAGTTTGAACTATAGAAACACCAAAATTGTTAACAGAGGGAGAGGAAGGCCATACACATAATTTCATATACGATCAACATTGAAATTATTTTCTCTTATTAATTCTCAACTGAATCCAATATTTCAAAGATATGCAATTTAGGCATACATGCTGTACGAACATCCTCCATTCTTTCAGTACCTTCAGCAGTATAGAGATGTTGCACATTTTTTTATCAACTGGACTATCTTAGAGACAGAAAAGAGAGCCCATACGCGAGAATATACCCATGAATGACTAGGAGAATAGCTGCAGTGGCTAACAGAACAGTAGCACTATCATAAGAGTCCTCAAACACAAGGATCGATAACAGCATGTAGCTTGCCCAAATAATGTACACTAGCTCAACGCATGTAAAATATAATCTTTTGCGATGCTTTGTCATGAGAACATAACAGAGCAGTGGAAGGCAAATATGTATATCTCCATTGTAAATTCAAATTGGTGGTATATGATTGTAAGAAACCTTGCAGTAGTGTCAAAAGAGGTACTCAATATCTGAGATCCATCACGTGAAAATGTAACACTTGTAACACCTTTCGCATGTGCACGCTCCAGGCGCCGCAAGCACTGCCCAGTTCGTATACGCCAAACCTGCAAATCAGAAACAGTTCAATGTGGCAATTCACTTCTCCTCTCAATACCAGACCAATATGTCTGGTGATATAATGACCCAAAGGTTTAAGAAATTAGTTGACCACATGTATTGCCTAATAATGTACTTCTGCCGAATGATTGTGTAAACATAATCAGATGAACAATGATAACTTTTATCCAAGAAGACTGATGTCAACCATGGATAGATGTACGAAATATGACTGCAACTCATAGGTGGAAGAAAAAATATAACAATTAACATATGCCGGCACATCAATCAATCAGAACTGTAAACAGGTCAGCCTTTGTCTCTCACCGAACACATAAAAGCAGTTACAATGACAAAAATACCGCAACTAGTCTAAACATGGAAGCGGGAACAAATATCGCTTGGGGGATGGGACAGTGAGAGTACCTTAATTTTTCCATCTGTTGATCCAGATGCCAGCGTCTCAGAATCTCTACTAAATTCAACACAGAGCACAGCCTCATCGTGCATCATAAAGCTTTCCTAAAAAGCATTTTAACCAAACATTATGAAGAACATTAACAATCTTATTGTATTTGAAGTAAAAGAACATGACTTATTTATGTCACTCTAAAGCTACAGATCTTGAATAGCCTGGCTATGCACAATAACAGAAATCGTTTTAATTCCATGTTAAACATGGAAAGCTCCAGAGCCTTACATCGGCTTGATACTGAAGATCCTTTTTCAGCTTGCCGCTAATATAATCCCATACCTGAAATTTTTAATGAAATTTAGCCAAGCTACACCAAAAGAGCTAACCTACAAAACACAATAGCAAGTAACCAACTTACTTCGATGATTCCATCCACTGAGCATGAAACAAGGTACTGGCCATCGGGTGAGAATCGAGCGCATTCAGGGTGGGTTTTCTTCCCAAACTGACATAAAAACAAAATGTTATAGTGTGTCGGTTTTCTTCCAAAAATGAAATAACAACAAAATGTAATAGTCTGTTTCTATATACTCCTTTTGGCATGCAACTGAAGATGGCAGAACCCTCAACTACGTCTTAAAGCATGTGCACATTTAATAATGGGTTTTGTATCAATGTTATCTGAAGAATTTTGGGACCACCATAATGCCCCAACTAAAATCAGAGTGCCCATTGGATTAAGCTAATTTAAGAATTATATCATCAATTAGCTGTGTCAATTCTCTTCTGTTATCAAGTCAGAAATCATCTTTTAGGCTTCTCAAAACTATCTTCTGTAGCTTTGGCCTGAGTGCAAATAAAAGAGCAAATGTAAGCACAGTGATACAACCACAATATCACCTTTATTTGATGTGACAAAGTAGTAGGATGTGCCTCTTCTTCATCTTGCTTCATTGCAGCGGTTCCTCTGAATAAATCGAACTGTGTGCCAGGCGGTAACAACCCTATGCAACAGGAACAAGAAAAAAGGAGCTAGGATGAGTTCCTGGCATACTGAGATCATCAGGTTAATAGTGTGTGACCAAGAAAGTACCTTGGTGCTGTTGCCATTTCAAAGCCTGGGTAATCAGTGCCATTAGCCGAGCTGGTGGGACTACTGAAACTTCGGAAGCAATAGCTGGCATCATCAAGGAAGATGAAAAGGTATCAGTGAGGATCAGAAATACAGAACTTGCAGGGTAGGTATTATTGCAAAAAGTAGTACATGTCTATGATCATTGCATAACTTCAAATCAACCATGAATAAGGGCCAGTAGATCCTATTCGTTAGCGTATTTAACTAAAAACTTAAGTTGTTTAAAATGTTCAATGCAATGTATCGCATTCAATGCAATGCAATGCAATGTATCGCATTCTGAAAGTGTGGCATATCTCGGAATCAAGAGGCACCCAGACTTCTTTACTATGTATAACCACAAGGATCATTTATATATATAAGCCTCACAACTAACATAGTCAGCATCCTCACCTTGGGAAATCTGCTCACGGCGCTTTTCCTTGGTGGATTCTTGGTAAGCCTGTTGAGCAATACATCCCAGCAATTGTCAGTTAAGAAAAATAGCATAGCAAATTAACAATTGTAAGATAGCAAGATAAAGCTACTAACCTCATTGGGGTCAAAGTATGTCCGGACAAGGAGGTGCTCTAGTCGGAGGTACCGTTCAGGTTCCTCCTGTTTCATGACGCCCATCACCTGGGTCTGGCGAAGGATAGCACGGGCCGTGTCAAGCTCACGGAGCTCTGCCATCTCCAGCACAATCTGCTCGTAGAGGTCCTCAAGCTTCTTGCGTGGCAGCTTGAGCTGGGCGACCTGCGGCAGCACGGCGTCCCAGCGGCCAGCATTAATGTCGGCGATGAAGGTGTCCATGCTGTCGACAGTGTTGAGCGAGACCTGGCACTCGTTCTGCAGCGTCTGGAATGTCTGATGCAGCGAGTTTTCCTTGCAGAACTGAAGCATTATCTTCACCACGCTGCATCAATGGATGCAAGAAACAAATCAAACCTCCAGCCATCCAGATTTTCTTCTTTATTGTTAGCTACTGCTATAGATTTAGCAAAGAGAATGGAAATCGCAGTTGCGACTGTGTAGGTTGTAGATAGATTGAAGAACTACGAGTAGATGCATCCGTGCGGGGATGGGTGGATTTTAGGAACGGCGCTAGGGTTTAGGGATTGTTTAGTTGCTTTCGCTACCGTAAGATATTGGGCACGCAAAGGAAGAAGGTTTTATACGTACTCGCCAGCCTCGATCTCGAGGGCGGACGCCGAAGAGGCCATCTGCGGCTACTGCTGCTGGCGGCGGGGGCACAAAGTCGGGGTCGGCGGCCGGAGAAGAACGGGAGGAGGTGGTGGTGCCGGATGAGAGAGGGGAGAGATTTGGGCCGACGCCTATATGACGCCTTTTAGCGTCGGTTTAGGAGCCGACTCCTGAGAGATTTTTTTGTATGGACCGAATCTGGTGCTGGTACGGCCCACCACATTTCCTTTTTGTTTGGTGAGCGTCATTTTTCCTTCCCTGGTTTCCGTCGGAGCTTGCTGCTGTCCCGCTGGGGCTGATCAAGGGGCAGGCTTGTTCTGCTTCCCGGCCGAGGCAGGCTGCAATCCCTCTCTGCCGTGGGTTTTTAGTCTGCGGTCCCAAAGTTGTTGAACGAGTGTATCGTGGAGTTTAAATTGGTTATAATTGTTATGTTTTGTAAAGTTGGTATGTCAACTACTGAGAGGATTTATTTCGAGCTAAACTCATCCTACTCCTACGAAATTTAAACATTCCGTCAACTGTCCCGTGAAGTAGACGGTCGGAACATTCATGTTAGTACTCTGTTCGTGACGCTAGCGCCAACACGGCAACCACGTAGGCAGAACGAGGAACTAAATGACTTAGTGCATTGACTAAATTCACAAATTCACTCTCTCCTTCGTATGAACCCTAGAACTGGCGGCGGCGCCAAGTTGTTGTGCCCACCCGCTGATCCCGAGCTCCAATGCCACATGCCGTGCTCGCCGCTGCGAGGCTCTAGCCAGCCTCCGTCGCCGATGAACTGAACAGCACAAAGGATGGCAGATCCTATTACCAAAAAAGAAGTTCTGACTATATACGGGTGAACTACTCTTCTCTTCGCTATCCACACTAACTATAACTGCTAGCTGACTATTGACATTATAGAGATAGATCGAACCTAAAATTATTTTCTCCCAACGCTGATAAATAATTCTTATTTTTTGTCCCCAAATTTCTGTCAAGTAGGATCTCCGTGGACCACCCTTACCTGGTTATGGTACCCTCTTCAGCTACTACTCTAAATTATCAAATAGAAAGAGCAAGTGAAATTAACTTCATTGTCTCACGATGAAAGAAGCGACTGCTTAGATCTGCATTATCTCTTATACGGTTGCTACTCTACGTAAACATACTGAAATATGATCGAAGCTTCATGGATGAACGAGACATCATTGTTCCTGTAACATGTGACAGTCAGCTAATTGGGTTGATGAAAAAGTCTGCTTCGGCTTGCATATTTATGCTGAATTATGATGTACTGGATGTAGAAGCTGCTGATACTGAGAGTCAATCTGCTATTCTTGGACAGGGTGGTGACTCGAACCCTTGCTCGTGGTAAGCAAAAGTCTCTCGGGGTTCGCATGTTTATGCTAAATTGTAATTTTTTTTGTTTACTTTGTAGATATATTTTAGTTAGCCATGTCACGTTTCTTTGACGGGAAGCGCAAGATTAGAAACATGACTGCCGAGTCAATCATTTTGCTACAAAAAGAAAATCAAAACAAGTAGACTAATGATGTTGGACACGATTCTGGTGCTAATTATTCGGGAGATGCAGAGTACGTGAAGGTAAGAAAATTGGCATCCAGAAAAAGGAGAAAGAGAGACAATAAAGAAGCTAGTGGACATGAAGGCAAGCAAGTTGGCACCCAGACAGGGGAAGAAGGCTAACAATAAAGATGCATAATAATATGTTGAACTTGAACCTATATATGTAATTCGGTTAAATTTTGGAGCTATGTGCGTGAAATTTGTCATGCGAAACAATCTACCCCTGTTTTCAGAGTAAAATGTAGTAAAATGTACCGCGAGTTGAGGTTTGGAAATGGCTGAGTCACTAGTTGAATTCAAAATTATGATTGTGTCACTACTATCTGAAAACTCGCAGCACTGAGACCGCGATTGCTGAGGGGGGTCTTGTAACTACATCGGTGAATTACACTCCTAGTTACAAGCCTGGATGAGCGGAAATGGTTAAAATAGTACGGTGGGGCCCAAATGCCACTCACAGGTAGACCTTTCGGCAGTCCTAACCATTTCCAAACATCAGGACAAGAACGGGCGGCGTAATCGGCAGGCGAAGGGATCAATTACATACACAAATGAGTATGTATGCAAGCCACCATACAATGGTTCTCAGAGTCATTCCATCTAAAAAGAAAGGAAATATAGCAACGCCATACGGCAAGATCCAAATATCCTAGATAGATATAATAGTTTAGGATATCTCCTCATACATCAAACATCAGAGTATCAAGCGGAAGCGGAAGACAAAATCCGAGTACGGATAAGAAGCAAATCGGCATAAGATGCCCCATAAATAAACACATCCCGCCCACAGATCTCACGGATCCCCATTCCCGGAATCTCTACACCGAATGATCGTTTCCCACATCGTCCGTCTCCTCCACCCAGTATCCATCTTGCGAGTTTACCTGTTCATCTGAATCAAACAATTTATCGTGTGAGACCCTAGGGGTACTCAGCAAGTCTTTATGCCTCTAAAGGGGACACAACCTGGGGTGACGCAATTGCAGCAAAAGATAAACCCTAACAATTCTATAGATACTCGCTAACCATCCGCCTAACCAGAGATAGACGGATGTCCGTGAATTAATAACAACAGTTATAAAGGTAATCTTAACAGATCCATCCTCCTCCTCGCTTACCGACGAGGAAGCGGGCGAATAACCCCTCCATCCGTTGGCAGTTTTATTATCCATTCCATGAGTGTTGTACTATTTACTAGTCAGGTTCTTAGTCAAATTAAAAACGGCACTTTAGTTATTCTTGTCTATGATCGAGAAACTGTGCTCCAAGTCGTCCATAATCGCGGACACGGCTTTTAGAAAGTTTTACCCTGCAGGGGTGCACAAATAGCAACACACACTCGATCAACCTCAGAAAAACCAAATCAAAACCCAACGAGGCAGTCACGACAAAGCGATCACAGGATTCAGAAATATTTCAGGGGGCCACCCCATTAAGCTACCCGCGACGAAGTTGGCGACTCGAGACGGACTCAAGGTTTGCGCCAATGGTCGTAAACGATGGGAACCCGAAGTGTGGACTGGCTTGTCGATACTGCGAAAACACTCCGCTTACCTAAGCAAGACAGGTGCGACTCGCACAATTTTAAATAAAGCGATAAAGCATGGCATAAGTGCAGGATAGTGAATAAAACCTCAAACTAGTTTGTGGCCCCAAGAAATAAGAATGAATCAAGCTCGCCTGTGGGGTTCATAAGCCTCCCGGATGTGGATAGCGAATATTCAAGGAACAGGAATCAAGTACTCGGGGTCCTACGGGACACAAGTGAGCCTGAAAAACCAAATAGCAAATATGGCTCACCGGTGCCACTTTCATTAGTTATCCCGTTACTACTCAGATTAAGTTGTATAGGTACCTCGTTATCCATCAGACACTCACATACCCTACACATGCTGTTCTACGACTCGCACGGCTCAAACAACTCCTGTAGTAATGGCTCATGGGATGGAGGAACAAGCTTCGGTGGGGTTTAAAAGTAAAGGCTATGCAATACTTGGGATTCAGTTTAATGCAATCGCGACTCAATGATGCAAGAATAAGAAAGAGGCAATAGGTACTATATGTATGCAAGCATGTGGTAGTGCTTGCCTGGCAGCTCAGTTAAAGCAAGGGATGGATCTGGGTAGTGCTCCTGGTTCTCTTGATATATCCCCTGCTCAGCGTCTATTCGAGGAAGAACCAAACAAACAAGGGCCAACATAAATAAAGTGCACAATCATATGAATAAAATGCGACAAGCAAACAATCATGCCATGATGAATGATGCACAATTTGCATGGCAATAAAGTAGCATGGCATGGGTGAGGTGTGGAATACAAGAATAAATCATTTTATTGAGTTTTGGCCCCATTTTAACCTCATTTAAGTTGCTGTACACATTATATTTATATGATGCATGCTGCCAAACAGATAATGGAATGCATAAACAGAAAGGTCTCGTCGAGCTAATCATTTTAGACATATTATTTGTTAAATTTGGAGTTATAAAACAAAAGTTATTAATTAATTAAGGAAAAAGGGCATTTTATTGTAATTTTAATCAACTCGAAATTTTAAATGTTCAAAATATATTTTGAAGGGCATATTTGAAATCCTCATATTTTTCTGGTTTGAAAACATATATTATTTGTATTATTTGGATTTAAGAATTAAAAGTTATTATAAAACAGATTTGAATTTTAATTTGAAATAAATTTGAAAAGATTTGAATTAAACAGAAATACACAGAAACTTTTCTCACTTAGGCAGATACCAGACCCAGCCGCTGACGGGTGGGCCACACACTGACTCAGCAACACAGCGAGCAGAACAGGCTTTTCTCACCGCGGGGCTTCCTAGCCTAAGCGATCGACGGGGAAATGGCGGTCTCGCTGGTCCATCAGCGCCGGCCAGCTGGTGGTCGACACGTGGTGGATCCGGGGACTGCGGGTTGAGGAGTACAAAACTCCGGGATCCTTTTTGCAAAAATGCCACGGAAGGCTGACATGTGGGCCTAGAGGGAGCGCGGGTTGAGGCGAGAAAACAAAAAGGGGCTTTCTGTAAAACGACACGGCCCGTACTGTAGATCTCCTTTCTCTGATCCGTGGACAGATCGGTGCCGACCGATGCGGGGCGCGTTAGGGTCGAACTTCGCGTGCATGGCCTTGGTGGCGGTGACCACTGGGCTAGGCTGGGTGTTTGCTTTGAGTGCACGGCACGCTGCTAGGAGTAGTTCTCGACGCTTGTGACAGTGAGTGCACGCCTCGCCGGGCCTGGGAGGCCGACAAGTGGTCCGACGAGAACAGGATGCATCGGCGAGGAAGGAGGTGTCAGGGAGGATTTGGCGCTCACCGAGGTTGGGTTGGTGTGGTCAGATCGGGCAGAGGAGAAGCGGGTCGTCGCCGAGGCAGAGGCCGGGTGTAGCTAGGGTTCCGGCGGAACGTGTCGGCGTGCAGATCAACCTGGGGCTCCTCCTTCACGTCTGCGGGTACAGGGAGAAGCAGAGGATCCCTCTCGGTCGCCCAGGCCACCTCCACGACGTGCTTGACGGCTGGATCGACGAGGCGACGATGTGCTGGCGGCGGGCGGCGTCGGCTGCTGGTGGTCGGAGAGGAAGAAGGGGAAGGAGAGGGGAGGCTCGGGGGGATCTGGCGATGCAGGAGAAGCCGTGTGGGAGGAGGAAAAAGGAGGGAGGGAGGAGGAGCCGTGGCAGGGGTGGGTAGATAAAGGTGGCTCGGTGCCACCTTTTCTTCTCCTCCACGGTCACGTGGTCGAGCTGGCCGGGGCTGGCCCAGGGCAGGGAGAGAGGTAGCACGTGGTGGGGCTAGCATGCAGGAAGAGAGGGAGAGAGATAGGCTCGGTATGGAGCTAGGGTTGGAGCTAGAGGGGACTCGGGTTAAGGTTGTCAGGGTTGGGTAGGGGGTAGCTCGGCCGGGGGAAGGGTGGCTAGGTGGGGTACCCTTGGTTAGGGTTTTGTTTAGGTAGAGAGAGGGGTGCCTCGGCATGAAGTGGTTAGGGGGGGTGTGGTTTAGAGAGGAGGGTTAAGGGAGAGGATGTGGTATGGTAGCTAGGGTTTGAAGCATGATCAAAACAAGAGGTGTAAAGAGAGAGGAGAGAGGAGTGTATGGTTTAGGTTTAGAGAGAGAGATAGATGGAGAGGTTCTCTTTTGACAAGATCAAGCATGATCATGACAAGCTCAAGCAAGATATAGCCAAAAGAGAGAAAGAAGAACAAGGTGGTGATGGCATGGATGGATATGGTGATGGGGTTTTAGATGCTTGCATGCATCAAGCAAGATCAAGCACAAGGGGTAGAGAGAGGTATGGTAAGATCCACTCAAAGATTCAAATAAAAACCAAAAGGCTAGAAAAAGGTGGTACTTGCATGGCCCATGCAAAATAACTAATACCATGTTTATTCTTGTGAAAACAATAATATTAGCATGGCATTGTTCTTATGCATTCCCAAATGTGGAATAAAGCCAAGCAAAAGAATTTAACAGAAAGTTCCAAGATGGAGTAGATGGAGATGATCACATTTGATTATAATTGGGACTTGCTAGTGTGTTTATTCCACTAGATGTTTAATAGTCTCAAAAATACCCCAACATGAGCATAAATCCATGATAATCCATATGGAAGCTAGGAAAAAGGGTCCCACTCACAAGGCATGCAAAGGTAGCCATGTGGCTCTCCTAAACCAATAATGTGAAAACAATATGGTGCATATATGAGAGCATGTGGAGATAGAATTGGATCCATTCCAACCCACATGAGCTAGAGGTAAAACCAAATAAGTTGCAATGCTCATATAGAGTGGGATGGTGGAATGATGGGGTGATGACAAGAAAGGTGGTGGAGTTAATAAAAGATATGCCCCCAACTCAACTTGGGCATTTAAACAGTATATCAAGAACCAAATACAATATCAAGAGGCAAATACAATTTACAATGCATATGAGAGAAGAACCAACACAAAAAGGGTTTTATATGATGCTCAAATGCAAGGTGGCATGATGACATGAGCATGATATAATTATGATGCAACAATTATATGTAGGAAGTAGCAGTTATATAGACTAGACTAGTAGCATTGCAATTGTTAGACAATTGGGATGCTACAGGTCTCCAAATTCAATGAAATGTTAGTGACATAGAAATAAATTATTTAAGCGTTTCATAAATCTCTGCTTTTGGGATTGCACTTATTATAAGTTCTGAGCTAAAAAACAAGTCCATTTCAGCTGCTGGACAATGACATGACAACATAAATAGCAATGGCAACCGATAATGCCCATATAATGAGGAAATTGTTACCACTTTCTGGCCTAATCTTGAGTCTGTCTATCTCACCACCTCCCTGCTCCTGCCTCCCCTGCATCTGGCAAGCTCTCGGATCTATTACTCCAACGCACTAACAGGGTATACGTGCTTCCACTTTATAAATTGTGTTTGTGTCATTTACATGCTGCAGAATCCACATAGTGTCGTGGTGTGGAACACGGCGGTACCATCAGGGATGGCATGAGAGGGGACAATCAGGATGCTGTCGGTGGCTACTCGCAATGGGTTGGACACAGACACTGCAGACACGGCGATGTACCCAAGTTCGGAGCCCTCTTGGTGAGGTAACACTCCTACTCCTGCAAGGATCTACTATATTGGGGGCGAATGCCCAATACAATTGCTCCTTGAGTTGTTTCCTTAGCTACTATGGAGAGCTAGAGGAAGAAGATGAACTAGTGAACTATGAGGACGAACTTGAATCTACTTGAGCTTACATCAATCCCTAGCTCTACCCTCCCTTATATACTGGCTGGGAGAGGTAGGTTACAATTTGGGTTCTAGGGTTCAATGTTTGGGCTTTGGGTTTACAAAGCGGGTCGGCTGTCAGGGTCCAGCCAGTGGGCCAGGACCTAATCAAGCCTCCAGTATAGGGGGACAGCGCTACACTGTCCCAACGTCGGTGCTTTGGGCATCGCCCGGTGCTTTAACGGTTAGCTGGAGCTTTAGTGGTTAGCCGACAGCGCCTCGCTCAGCCTCCAGCTTTGGCACTTTGGCATAGTTGTCTTGTAGCGCCGGCAGGGCGGCGCGCCAGCCTATTTGATGATGCAAGTAGTCAGGGGCGTGCTCAGCAAGGAGCACCACCCCCTCCGTAGCCTTGCCACCGAATCTAAGGCGGCCGTGTGGAAGCGGCCACCCAGCCGGTTCTTCTAGCCATCCGGCTAGACGAGCCATCCGGGTAATCTTGAGGGCGGACTGGTTGGAGCAGTCCACCCGATTGCGGACATCCGTCCAGTTAGGCCTGGCGTGGCCTACCCGGGGGTCATCCCCCCGACACTAGTCCCCGAGCGCGTTGGGACTTCACCTCGTGGAGAAGTTCTTGCGTGCTCATTGATTGAACTGAAATGGTTAGCGAGGAAAAAACTAGTTGTAGATTTAACTTGAGGTGTTTGTTGTTTTCCGGCTCGAGGTGCTTTTAATTTCCCGGCTGGAGTTTACCGGCTACAGAATCAGTGGCCCTCCCACTGGGTGTGAGCGGCGATTAAATCGACCGGCTGCCGCAGCCGGAGAGGGGAGATGGATTGCCTAGTCGCTGATGTCAGTGCTTACGCTAGCCATGCTTGGCGGTTCTGACACGCATCGCGTCACCTTGACTATCTGTTATGCGACAGCAGTTTTTGGTAACCGCACGCACGTCTAATCATTGCGGTTTCTTGGGGATATGTGGGAAATGCACTGGCGCATTAGATCTGTAGTTGAACCGTCGTGGGTGAGTGGAGCAGTTGCTTGCCACGTGGTCGAAAGGATCACAGGGGGCGCCCCCCGAGTATTAGGGTTTCGGGAGGATTATATACGCCAGGGGGAGAGCCAGAGGTTGGCCAGGGCGGCCACACCACCTGGTGGTGCATCCTAGGCTGGCCCGCGCCAGGGGGTGGTGTGGGCCCCCTGTGGCCCATCTCCACTCCTCCTTCTGGCTTCCTTCGTCTTCTGGAAAAATAGGATTTTCCGTATATTTTCCCCGATTTTCTGATCTTCGTGAATTTTGCCTCCAAACAGCACCTTTTCCATCAGAATCCTGACTACAGCGGTCCATGCTCCAAAAGTCATCAACCATGCAAAAACAGATGAAATAACATAAGTATCATCTCTTAATATGAAATATATCAATGAATAATAGTAAATTATGACATAGAATAGTGATGCAAAATGGACGTATCAACTCCCCCCAAGCTTAGACTTCGCTTGTCCCCAAGCGGAACTGAGCTCAATAAACATGGCCTCAGGTTTATGGAGTGAAGAGTCGATAAAAGAATATGGACAAGAAGCATCACATTCATCAATGCATAGATCATAATAGAAGACAACTCACTATTATATAACTCAACTTGTAATAAGTAAAGGAAACACAATAAGGATACATAAAGTGAATCATAATTGGTAATGGCAAACTTAGCTCTTGGTCAAAGAATAGTTGACAATTTGTTGAAGTTCACAAATAACTAGTTTTCAATGATAGCTTTCAAAGTAGTAATCACCAAGATAAGAGCAAAGTGCAAAACAAGGAACATAAGAAACATGATTGAATAAATCATCATATGAATGAATGAAACACAACAACTCAAAATACTTGGTGAGATAGAAGGGAATAGGTTTACTGACTCAACTAAAAAGTAAAAGAAAGGCCCTTCGTAGAGGGAAGCAGGGATTGCAAGTTTCATAAAGAGCTCCCAAAAATTATGATACTTATTAGCTTTTAGCTCTCATTGCCCCTATCATAGGCATCTTTTAGGTGATTAAGGTTAAAGTGATCAAATATGAGGATATGCTTGACAAGTTGTAAATTGAGAATCTCATGTCCCTTGAATACGAGGGTCGCTCCTCATGCTACTCAAGTTTAGTCACCGGTAAGTTCTTGTCATCGTAAGCACATGTGTATCACGGAGAACCGCCAACGGGGTACCCCTTGCCCGATTATACGGAAGAATCCCCATATCAAAATGACAAGGCAAGCAGACAACAAGCATCTCAACAATCTTCTTATTTACCATGGGAATATGGTGCTTTTTTCTCTTTTTCCTCTTTTCATAATATCTCTTTTTTCTTTTTCTCCTGTTCTCAATCTCTATCTCTTTTTTTATAAGAAGAATGCTTCATAGATGCTCGTTATGGTTACGCTGTAGGTTTCCACCATGATAGCATGGATTAGACCGGCGGCCCATGCATTTCTCTAACACACATGCATAACTCCATAGACTTACAAGCTCCCCTTTCATTTCACACCGACGACATCCATAGACAAAAGAACATGATATCAACTAGGTACAAAGTACCAGTGCAATGTTGAAAGCGTTCCCCATGACAGCATGGTTCTGCTAATTCACAACTCACAAAGCGCAAGCATATACGCAACATAGATGGGCACAATGGTTAAAGTTTATTAAATGCAAGAAAGTAAAGTGTGCCATCAAGTTCGTGAGAGCTTTAATCACTAATTTTCACATAACAAGTTTAATTTGGAAGGTAGACAAAAACAAGAATTTACTTGGAATAGCAATAGTGCTAATAGGTAGGTATGGTGGACACAAATGGCAAAGGTTTTGGTTTTAAAGGATTGGATGCACGAGAATAATTCCCTCTCAGTACATGTTTTTTGCTAGCAAGGCTGGGTAGCAAGCATAAGAGTTGAAGGAAACAAACAAACATACAAGTGATAAAAACAAACATGCAATCTTCCTTGGAAGCACAAAAGATCTTAACTAGAGAATACTAAACTTATGAGCAAATCAAGAAATAAAGATGATGAAATTATTTTTCTTTAGAGTTCTTTTATCTTTTTCATTCAACTCTCAAAAATAGTGTTGCTACTGACCGAGCCAGGTTTGCCAAAACCAACTAAATTAACTCAATGATCCCAAAGTGATACCAATACTAACAACAAGATCAATTATATAACCATGAATTGAAAACTAATATAAGATATGCAAAAGAGTAAATGATAGAACTTCTCATTAATATTCCATAATGGCAATTCACACCAAAGGATACATATCTAACGAGAGAGGGGACATTTCCATAATGCAAACCATCCTACATGATAACTTCTATATTCATTATATGACTCTACTAAAAATGTAAAAAGATAGAAGATAGTGATGTGATACCGCGACACTCCCCCAAGCTTGGAACAAACCAAGTGGATGCCAAACCTGATGACGAATTACTCCTTTGGTGGTGGTGGTATTCTCTTGATGAGCTTTTTGATCAATTTCCCCAAGTCCTCAACCTCGAGGGTGAGATTGCGAATAAGCTACGAGTTTTGCTCAATGCGGCTCATGATCATGTCGGGCTGCGAATTCCAGCTCTTGTGATTCTTTTCCCACTCTTCCTCCTTGAAGTCTTCTTTTCCTGCATGGCTAGAACGAGGCAAATCCCAATTGGAGGGTAATTTCTCCTTGGGCATATTCTGGTATTGATGCTCATGGATAAGGGTATGGAAAGGATTCTTGGCGCGTGGGGGAAGTGACCAAGGATCTGAACGGTGATGAGGAGGCTTCCCTCCAATTGGCATAGTCCTGGTAGGGTTTGCCACCACTCCAATGCTTGCAATGGTAGTGCCGGTGTGCTTTGCCTCCTCTTCATCTTCACTCTTGATCTCCTTATCCTGCCCGGGGTCTTGGAGATCTTCCTCCATAGGCTCCTTTCCTTTATCCTTGCGGACATCATTGTGCTTCTAAGCTTTCAAAGATAGTTCCTGGCAGAAACAGATCGAAACGAAAACACGACGAGAACATGATATACGAACCTCGGGGGATCCGGGGGTTATATATTACGAAGTTTCACAACAAAAGGAAGGTACTGGGAGAAAACGAGTCGGAGGAGGAGTCCGGAGTGGCCACACCACCTGGTGGCGTGGCCAGGGGTGGGCCCGCGCCACAGGGTGGTGTGAGCCACCCTGGCTCCATTTCCGTCCCTTTTTCCCTTCGTAACTTTCCTTATTGACTAAAAACTACAAAAATATAGTTGGATAGTATTTTCGCGGAACTTTTCTTACCAGAATTGTTACCTATTTGAAAATAGACTCTGCAGGTCTCTGAATTTGGTATCTAGTAGATTCTTCCGGAGTCACCACTTGAATAACATCAATATCTTCATCTTCATACACTTATTGCTTGAGTCATGAAACCTTTCCCTTCCTCATTACACCAATTTCTCCACTAACCTGGAAATTTCTTTCACATAAAACTTCACACAGTTCTTATTAGCAACATTAGTATAAGTGAAGTGATAAAACCTTTTGAGTTCAACTTCAACTGAAAAACATCAAAGCATAAGCTACTATAGCAACTCCTTCCGAAAACCCAAAAATAATTCAAAAAGGAAATCAATTAAAGAAGCAATTAAAGAGTGAATGATCCAGCACAAGAAGCATCCAATAAATCCTTACCATGAACAAAAAGCCTTGCATAAAAGTTATTGATAATAATATTGTTGGGGAGCTCATGAATGGGACATTTGAGCATTAGTAACTTTAATCTCCCCCAAGCTTGAGCTGTACTCTCTCCATCAAGAGGCCAAAAGTTGTATATTTGATTCCGATCTTTATGAATCTCACTAGGAGGATAAAACTTTGAATAAAAGAGAGGCACTATTTCCTCCCATTCAAGAGCTTGACCATTCTTCTCCAGCTTATACCATTCCTCAGCTCTTCCTTTCAGTGACAATGAGAATAACTTCTTCTTAACTTGTTCTATAGTAATACCTGCACACTTGAACAACCCGCATAATTCGTGTATAAAGAGCAAATGATCACCGGGATGGACAGTTCCATCCCCAACATAGTAGTTATCCATAACCCGATCAATAATTCTTGTAGGTATTTTAAAAGCATCATTCTCAGCAGGTGGTGGTTCATCTACTACCTTAGCAGTGGTAGTAGCTTTACCAAATAAGAAACTCAGCGAATTATCCATAATGAAAATAAAGCAACTAACAGATGTAAACAATACTCACAGTAGAGGTTTCCTTTACCAGTTCCACTCTCCAATAGCGCTTCACGCCCCGGAAACGGCGCCAGAAAATAGTCTTGATTACCCACAAGTATAGGGGGTGTATCGCAGTATTTTCGATAAGTAAGAGTGTCGAACCCAACGAGGAGCAGAAGGTGCTGGCTAGTGGTATGGATCAGGAATTCTCTGCAAATACTTAGCAAATGGATTTTTAGGGGTTTTGATAAAGCAAATAAATAAAGTACGAGTAAGTAAAAGATAATAAGAATAAATGCAGCAAGTGGCCTGATACATTGCAAATGTATCTATAATTTTTGATGCTCCATGCTTGGTTTTATCCAGTTTCTTGTGTTTTGTCCACACTTTGGAGTACTTTTCATATGATTTCTTGGACTAACCTATTAACAAGATCCACAATGCCAGCTGCCTATTTTCTGCTGTTTTTGGTTCCAGGAAAGTCAGAAAATGAATATTCTCGGAATTGGATGGGACAAAAGCCAAAGTGCCTATTTTTCCAGAAGACTCCAGGAGCCAGAATACGAGACGGAGGAGGGCCAGGGGCTGGCCACACCCCCCAGGCGCGGGCTGGGCCTGGCCGTGCCAGGGCATGGTGTGGTGGCCCCAGGCACCTCCTCGGTCTCCCTCTTCGCCTATAAGAAGCCTTCTGACCTAAAAACTTCGGGGGGTTCGATGTTTTTCCAGAAGAAGTTCCGCAGCGCCGCCACCACGGAAGGGGAGATTCGGGGGACAGAAAGTCTCTGTTCCGGCACCCTGCTAGGAGGGGGAAGTGCCCCCGGAGCCATCTCCATCGATCTCTACCATCATCTCCATCAACCATCCATGTTTCCCCCATCTATGAGTGAGTAATCCCCCGCTGTAGGCTATGGGGATGGTAGGGATTGGATGAGATCGTTCATGTAATGGTATCAGGTTGTTAGGGCATGGTGCCTAGTATCTTTTATTAGTGCTTTATGACTTTGTTGCGACTTGTTGTGCTTAATGCTTGTCACTAGGGCCTGAGTGCCATGATTTCAGATCTGAACATGTTATTGATTCATTATGATAGTATTGTTTTGGGTCTTATCTGCAAGTTGTATACACACGTTGTTGTTCAGAACGTATGGCCCCGAAGTGACAGAAATCGGGATAACCGGAAGGGAAAGGCTTTGATGTGAGGATCACATGTGTTTACAGAGTGTTAATGCTTTGCTCCGGTGCTCTATTAAAAGGAGCACCTTAATTGCCAGTAGTTCCCTTGAGGCCCCGCTGCAAACGGGATGGCAGGACAAAATATGTCGTGCAAGTTCTCATTGCGAGCACGTATGACTATATATGGAACACATGCGTAGGATTGTCTAGTACTTGGATGCTTTATCTTATTTATCTGCAATTGCCCTATGTTCTAATTGCTATGTGAATTTTCTTGTCCATGCAACGCCCGTCCATCCATCCCTATGCCTACCACACTCGAATCCCACTATTACTTATTTTGTTACTACTGTCTTTGCTTTGCTACTGCTGTTACTTTACTATTCTTACTACAAAACTATTGCTACTGATAAACTGCTGTGAGCAAGATTGTTTCCAGGTGCAGCTGAATTGACAACTCAGTTGTTAAGGCTTATAAATATTCTTTGGCTCCCCTTGTGTTGAATCAATAAATTGGGTTTCACTTTCCTCGAAAATACTGCGATACACCCCCTATACTTGTGGGTCATCAAGACTATTTTATGGAGCCGTTGCTGGGGAGCATAGCTTTATTTATCAAGTCCACTTGGTTTCACTATTTTTCAAGCTAAGTTTATTTTCTCCTCGTTTGCTTGTTTCTTTATCAAAAATACAAAAAAAATTAGTTCCTACTCTAGTTGTTATTTTCGTTGGTCTGTTATTGTCTTGCTTTATCATGCTTGTTGTCAATGGTTGGTTTCTTTGAAACTAAAGCCTATTGGCAAGGTGGGTTCATGGAAGATCAAAAAATATTATTATAAGGAACACCACTTGTCACAAAAAGGGAAACACTTATGGAAACAAATTGATAGATTGTATACCATTGCTAGAAACGTGTGCTCTACTTATAATGTTACTTATTGCTGTGATGAGTCTTGTTGCAGAAAGAGGTATAAACACCTCCCTTTTCAATGTGAGTATAATGATAATGATACCATATCTTCCTATGCTAAAGGAATTTATGACTTTTATGATGCGGAACAAATTGAAGAATTTATTGCTTGGAAGGGTGCTTTTGAGCTTGCTAGTTTGCTTGAAAGTATTGATGATTCACCTTACAAATATGAGGTTTATGGTATACTTAAATTTTGATTTGATAATTACAAGGATGAAAATAGCTATATCCTTGAATATTTTAATAGATGCTTTCCACAAATGGAAGAGACTAATGCCTTGCAGGACCCTATGGAAGAGACTAATGCCTTGCAGGCTCCTATGGAAGAAGAAATTGATGAACCTGAAATCTCATTAGATGAAAAAGAGGAGGAGAGTGATGAACAAAAGGAGGAAGAATGGATTAACTACCCATGCCTACCTTCTAATGAGAGTAACTCTTTATCCCTTACATTATTTGATTGTCCTCCATGCTTACTAAAGGAGGATGAATGTTATGTTCCCGAGGTTTCTTTTGAAAATGTTTATAATAAAACTCTAGTGCTTGTAGATCATGAAGAGCATGCTTTATGTGATAGTTATATTGTTGAGTTTATTCATGAGGCTACTGAAAATTATTTTGAGAGAGGAAAATATGGTGGTAGAAGTTTTCCTGGTATTGAAACACCTCTCTATGTGCTGAAAGTTTTGAAGTCACTCTTGTTTTATCTTCCTATGCTTGTCACTTTGTTCTTTGTGAATTTATTTGCATACATGATTCCTATGCATAGGAAGTGGGTTAGACTTAAATGCGTTTTGAATTTGCTTCTTGATGCTCTCTTTTACTTCAACTCATATTTCTTATGAGAGCATCCTCTCAAACTTTTTATGTCTGAAGATGATAATATGTCTACTATTCTTGGGAGACCTTTTCTTAAATACTGCAGGAGATGTTATTAATTGTAATCAAAGGAAGGTGACCTTCAATGTTAATGACAAGGAACATACTGTCTATTTCCCCAAGAAGATTGAAAGGACTTATGGTTTGAATTTAATTGAACATGTTGAGGGCATTCAAGTTGGAGAAATATATTGTCCCATACCAAGAGAAAAATTTGAAACTATTATGGTTGGGGCCACTGCTATCAAGGTTGAGGTAACATAATCATTAGTGGAATACAAAGTTTTGTCTCATATGAAATTGTTTTGGTAGCAATACCTGATCAACCTTGTTAACAAAAGGATTTCATTGAACAAAACAATGTTTTCACCATGATTATCTCCGCTTACTTCTATTTTATCCATTTTTAGTTTTTGGTTTTGCCTAACTTAAAGGCGTTAAAGAAAAGTACTTATTGGGAGATAACCCAAAAGTTTTAGATGATTCTTGGAAGTTATTACTTCAGTAATAACCGCTCCTTATCCTTTTTATTTGCTTTTTGTGCCAAGAGTAACCTCTAATAAGAGAGAAGTAATGATTGGGAAAGTTGATGTCCCGAAACAGATTTTTGTGCTTCACCGTAAAAATTCGTGAGAGAGATCTGTATGTCGGATTGAGCTGTAAGTTTTTGTGCTTCTGACCCAGGTAGTTATCTAACTTTTGTTAGTTCAACACTTTTTTATTTGAGCAACAGAGGGTCTTCGAAAAAATTTGTCTTTACCTGCTGATCTGTTTTGACAGATTTCTCCATTTTCTGCATTTGCTTCTTGTGGGTTCCTTTTTGAGTTCTTTTGGGGAATTGAGCTTTTTGAGGGAAGTGCTACAGTAGCTAGTGTTCTAATGGGAGTTTATTTGGTGTTAGAACTGAACCTTAAGACTTATTTATCTTGAGTGCACTAATGTTGCTAATAAAGATTGTGTGAAGTTTTGTATGAAGGAAAATTTTCAGGTATATGGAAGGAATGAGTAATGAGATGAAGGATGGACTAAAGCTCAAGCTTGGGAATGCCACGCGTGTCACCCCAAGAAATATCCAAGAAGTACAAGCATCAAAGCTTGGGGATGCCCAAGGCATCACCTTCTTCATCAATAAAAATCCCAGGTTTCTTCCAAACACTTCATTTTTATTGTTTCATGCACAGTTGTGTTGTTCTTGGAGCGTCTTCTTTTTCGTTTTCATTTTGGTTTTTGGTTTGCTTAGTTTGCTGAATAAATTGGTTGGACCCCATCTTTCATACATTGGCTTTCAAATAGTTTGGTTTGGATTGGAAAAGAGTAGGAAAGCTCATGCTTAAGTGGTAAAGAGAGCTTGTTTTTGACTGTGGCCTATGCTTTGTCATGCCATGATCGATATTGTTTTGGCTTTATGCTTAGTATTCTTTGTTGTAGCATGACTTGTTGTAAACAATTGAGATTGCTTAATGTGCCTTGGATGAATTATGCGTTGCTCTAGCATATTAAAGCATAGTATAGTGGTATTCTCCTTTGATGCTTTATTTGGGTTGACTTGGCGCATGCTCACACCATGTTATGACTATCTCAAGTCACCTTAAGCCTTTATGATCCTTTAGTTTTCAACTTGTAGTATCACTTTATGCTTTGATTAATGATGTTTTGTTGCTCTGCATGATTATGGCCATTATTGCTCTCTCGTTTGTCGCTCCCTTACTATTGCTAGCCTTCACTTTCACTGAGTATGTTTTACTCAAGTTTCCAACTCCCTAAACCAAATATTGCCAAAGTGTCCACCATACCTACCTATTAGCATCATTTGCTAGTTCTGTGCATATTCAATATGCCTTGTTTTCTTCCGAATAAAATGTTTGCTTGTTTTGAGAAAGTTAGTTAGTAAAGCTCTCACGAACTTGATGGCACACTTTATTTCCTACACTTAATAAACCTGAACCATTGTGAACTCTCCATGAAAGTTATATGCTTGCTAATTATAGGCTGGGAATTAGCAGAACCGTGCTGTCACAGGGAACGCTTTCAACACTTGTAAATATATACCGAGTTGATACCTTGCTCTTTTGTTTGTGGATGTCGTCGGTGTGAAATAAAAGGGGAGCTTGTAAGTCCATGGAGTTATGTATGTGTGTTAGACAAACGCCTGGGCCGCTCGTCTAATCCATGCTGACATGATGGAATCCTGCAGCGTAACCATAATGATATCTATAAAGCATTCTTATTATAAAAAAGAGAGAGTTAGCTATTGAGAAAAAGAAAAAAAAGAGTTTTATGAAAAGAGGAAAGAGAGAAAAAAATCACAATTTTCCCATGGTAAATAAGAAGATTGCTGAGATACTCATTGTCTGCTTGCCTTGTCATTTTGATATGGGGATTCTTCCGTATCATCGGGCAAGGGGTACCCCGTTGGCGGTTCTCAATGATACGCACATACTTACGATAACAAGAACTTACCGGTAACTAAAGTTGAGTAGCATGAGGAGTGGCCCTCGTACTCAAGGGACTTAGGATTTTCAGTTTATAGTCTGTCAAGCATATAACTCAGATTGGACCTCAATTTCACCTTAACTACATTAAAGATGCTTATGACAGGGGCAATGAGAGCTCAAAGCTAATTAGTACCATACTTTTAGCATTTGGAAGCCTTTCAAACTTTTCAAAACCTTTTCATTTTCTTGTTGAGTCTCCACACATTCTTTGAGCACCTTCTTGAGAGCATAGTGGCCATTCTTAGTTCTATGTGCATTGTCCCAAGACTTGTTGATTGATGCATACCTTGATATTGCTTGTTTTAAACTATTTGTATCTAGTCACTCTTGTAAACTTTGAAGGTGTCCTATGCATTTATGTTTGCTACTCTATAAGGGACAAGCTGAATGCCACTATGCTATGTTTTCTTTATGTGAAACAAACAAACGTCTTGCAAAGCATTGTTATTCATGAATCTTTTGTTTGTGCCTTTTCATGTTGCATCATAGTTTCTTTGTCTTATTGCTAGAATTTTGTCTTTCATGTTATGATTGAAGTACTATGATCCCAGCTTTGAATGTTTTACAAATACTTTGATCAAGTCTTTGATGGTGCATGTCACCTCAAAAATTATTCTTTCTTTTTATCACTTACCTACTCGAGGACGAGCAGGAGTTAAGCTTGGGGATGTTGATACATTGCAAATGTATCTATAATTTTTGATGCTCCATGCTTGGTTTTATCCACTTTCTTGTGTTTTGTCCACACTTTGGAGTACTTTTCATATGATTTCTTGGACTAACCTATTAACAAGAGCCACAGTGCATACTGTTTTCTGCTGTTTTTGGTTCCAGGAAAGTTAGAAAATGAATATTCTCGGAATTGGACGGGACAAAAGCCAAAGTGCCTATTTTTCTAGAAGACTCCAGGAGCCAGAATACGAGACGGAGGAGGGCCAGGGGCTGGCCACACCCCCCCAGGCACGGGCTGGGCCTGGCCATATGTGGCGCCCCGCAAAAACCACTACTTGAAAATCGCAGTGTTTTTGTGCATTGCGTCATCATGACCGCATGCTCATGTCATCATGCCACCTTGCATTTGAGCATCGTCATGTCATCTTGCATTTGTTTACATAAAACTATTTTCGAAAAGTCTGTTTTTGTTTTCTAAACGCCTCGTTATTATTTCAAATCAAAACCTGGGTCTCCGGAATATTTTGTTTTGTCTACCAACGGATTTCAAAAGCCCCGTTTTAGTTAAACAAAATTTATATTATTCTTATAGGAGGCAGCCAGCCAGGCCCGAAAGCCTAGCCGACCACCTCCAGATAAAAAATCCTACCTACCCCAGAACCACCCAAAAATCTTTTCCACCAAATAACCTAACCAGCCCTATCCTCGCCAGCCCCTCCACCACCCGGCCACCTCACTTCGTCCATTCGCAGCGCGTCACATCACCCAACCTGGCCCCACCCCACCCTGCACGTCTCCCCTCGCGCCACCTGCCCTTTTCCCCATCCCACCTAGGCGTGGCCCCCAACTCCACCGACTGACCCACCCGCCCACAGTTCCTTTCACACCATTCACCCACGCCCAGCCCCACTCCCAATCCCACCACACGCCACCGGCCGCACGCGGACAGCCACCCCGATCCTCGCGCCCAGCCTACCACTCCGCGTCGCACCCCCCACCTGGTCGCCCCGGTCCCACTCCCTTCCTACCTACCGCGTCCTCGCCTTGATCCCCGCCGCCAGGCACTCCCTTCCCCGCGCCTTCCTCTCCCCTTCGGCAACCGCCCCCGCTAGGACCCGCGCTTCGCCGCCGTCCTCCTCTGTCGCATCGCCGCCGCCTCCTCCACCTGCCCGGCTCGCCCCGTCGCCTCCGCCAGATCCCAGACCGCCGCCGGCGCCATGTCGTCCGCCTCCTCGAGCGCCCCCTCGCTCCCTGCCTGTCGCCGCCTTGGCGCACCGTAGCACTGCTGCGTCGCCGACTCGCGAGCTCCACCTCCTGCGGTCGCCGGCCTCCCTCAAGTGCGGCCCCGCCTCTCTGCCCCCTCGTCGCTGATCAGCGGATCCAGCCCCGCCACCTCTGCTCCCGTCTTCTTCCGCGAACCACCGCCCGGGCCCCGGCCTTCCCGTCTCCTCCTCCGCCCGTGCTCGTCGCCGCCTCCACCGCTCGACGCCGTCCGCTCACTCCCGTCTGCGCCGGCGGACCTCCTCTCCGCTCGACCCGCACCAACCGCCGCTGTCCCCGCCAGCGACACCTCCGCCCCTGCAGGAACCGCGGCCGCACGTCGTCGAGGCGCCCTCCGCCTTGTCCTCGTTCCGCGCGGCACGGACGTCTGTGGGCTCGGCCTCTGTACAACACCAGGCCACCTCAAGTTGTCCTCAACGACCTCGCTTGCTGAGCAGTGGCGCACAAGTAGTATCCACAGGGACCTGTGTCTATGTTTGTTTTGGAGAGCTGATGCTGCCTTGATCCTTAGTGGGAAATATGTTTCGATGCAAATGTTTGATGTCCAAGACCGGAAAAAGGAACCATATCCCGTGCGAGGTTAAGACGCCAAGACCGTCTCACCGTCAAGATCTCCATCTTTTTCGACACCGTGCCATGGACGTCAGGATCTACTTCCGTTCCGTCGATCGACGCTGCGATGATGGTTGAGATAGAGTTCGGCAACCCCGAGTCCTTCTTCGACTTGGACCCTCAAGATCTTCTTCCCCGAACCCGCAGTCCACAGATGCGCCAAGTACTTCTTCCTGGATCCGATGCCCGAGAACCCGGACGCCAAGGTCGTCGACACGGACACGCCAAGTACTTCCTCAAGGACGCCAAGTTCTTCACCCCGGTACGCGGACCCGACAAGATCTTCACGACGGCAAGATCGATTCCAGATGTAGCCGATCCGATGAGCCGATACCGAACCGAGTCCTCCTTCCGCGACAAGATCCGATCCTGTCGACCGATCCTTCTTCCGTCGTCTGTTCGACCGAACCCCTCGGGCCAACCCTAATGTGCCGAACCTAATGTGATTCCCTATCCGAGACCCCATTATTTTTATAATATGCCGTTATCGACTGTCGCATATTAAATTGTTCATCTCGCATGCATATCATAATCATGCCGGATCTTCTGTCGTAGTATTAAATAGTGCATCCGGTGTTTCTTTTAGTGCTTTTCTTATTCATGGATTAGATCAATGAGTGGATGCGAGTATCGACAAGTTCTCCGGATATGATCCGTCGGCAGTGTTTCCCAGGCAAGCATCTCTCCCCCTTTACCTATTTTGCATTTATAGTCTTTATTTCCTCCTGTTGATCTATTGCTATCTGTGTCGCGATGCTTTAGTTTCCGTGCACCAGTTATATCCCGTGCAGCCTCTATATTGCCTTGGACACCTCCTATTACCTGTGCTTGGTAGATAGCTGGCCTTGCGAGTCGTAGTTGCTTGCTCAGGTGTGATCTCGTGTTGTCAAGTACCGTAGTTGATGGAATGCTGGCAGATGTTTATGGTGGAGATGCTTTATGGTGGAGATGATCATGACTTTGAAGACAACTATTAAAATGCTAGATATAACTAATGCAGAGGCATCGGTGGGCAATAGATGTTATTTGGTTCTTCCACGCTCACTTGTGTCCCGTAGGACCCCGAGTACTTGATACCTGTTTCTTGATTTTTCGCACTATCCACATCCGGGAGGCCTTATGGACCCCCCCTGAGCCAGAGCTTGATTCATTTCTATTTCTTGGGGCCACAAAGTAGTTTGGGGCTTTATTACTATCCTGTACTTATGCCATGCTTTACTGCTTTATTTAAGATTGTGCGTGGAGCACCAGACTGCTTTTGGATCGCACGTTTTGCAGTGTCGACAAGCCAGTCACACTTTCGTTCCCTCGTTTATACCGTTGTGAAACCCGGTCCGTTCGAGGCCAACTTCGTTGCGGGTAGCTTAGTGGGGTGGCCCCCTGAAATATTTCTGAATCCTGTGATCGCTTTGTCATGAATGCCTCGTTGGGTTTTGAGTTGGTTTTTCCGAGGTTGATCGAGTGTGTGTTGCTATTTGTGCACCCCTACAGGGTAAAACTTTCTGAAAGCCGTGTTCACGGTTATGGATGACTTGGAGCACAGTATCTCGATCATAGACAAGCATAACTAAAGTAGTGCTATAAATTTGACTTAATATGTGACTAGTAATCAGATGCAACTATAACGGAATGGATATTAAAAATGCCAACAACTGGTGGATCTGGGTTGTTTGCTATATATGCCTAGTAAGTATTGCAACTCCAATGGAATGTGATAAAAGTGCTAACAACTGCTGGGTTTTGGGATTCCTCAGGACAAATATATCTGATTAGTAAATGTTCTAACTACAACGGAATGGCGATTAAAACTGCCCACTACTTATGCTTCAGGATGACTCATGCTATCGATATCTGATTAGTAATTGCTGCAACTATAATGGAATGAGTAAAATTGCCAACCGTGTGAGTTCCTCGGGCTGACTTCCTCGTTTGGTCTCGAGGGGGAAATACCAGGATGGGTATGTTTGGTGTAGTCTCAGGTTGGATCCGAATAGGTCTTTCTTATCCCTCTCTAATAGCCGCCAGGTTCACAAAGTCTCTATAGGTTGTTTAGTCATACCGCCGCTTCAGCCCACCATACCTATGTAGGCGAGAGTCAATTCTAGTCTCTGCCGTAATCTGGCCTCGATCGACGCTCCTCTTTTCCTTTGCCCTTGTCGGCACCCTTTTGTTTTAGCAGGTTTAAGTTCGACGTCAGGTGGTTACCCTTCCGGCTTGGCCTGGGCAGGGTTATGGACGCCATTGGTTATTCTTCGTGGCTCTTAGCCCCATTTGCATCTTGTCTACGTGCATCGGGACGGCTTTTCAAGGTGATTTGGATCTTTGTATTGTATATCTGTATTCTTGACTCTTGGAGTCGTGTTGTATATATATATATATGTTCGGTGGGTCCCCTCGAGGACTGTTGTGTAATGGTATTACTTCGTTTTCCACCCACACAAAAGTGCCTGGTGGGCGTCCTTGAATCATTTCTATGCGGGTTTGGCGGAAAGGGCTAAAACTTACATAGGGCTGATTTGAGGGTGTTACACCATGCCAGGGCATGGTGTGGTGACCCCAGGCACCCCCTCGGTCTACCTCTTCGCCTATAAGAAGCCTTCTGACCTAAAAACTTTAGGGGGTTCGACGTTTTTCCAGAAGAAGTTCCGCAGCGCCGCCACCACCGAAAGGGAGATTCAGGGGACAGAAAGTCTCTGTTCCGGCACCCTGCCGGGACGGGGAAGTGACCCCGGAGCCATCTCCATCGATCTCCACCATCATCTCCATCAACCATCGATGTTTCCCCCATCTATGAGTGAGCAATCCCCCGCTGTAGGCTATGGGAATGGTAGGTATTGGATGAGATCGTTCATGTAATGGCATCAGATTGTTAGGGCATGGTGCCTAGTATATTTTATTAGTGCTTTATGACTTTGTGCCGACTTGTTGTGCTTAATTCTAGTCACTAGGGCCCGAGTGCCATGATTTCAGATCTGAACATGTTATTGATTCATTATGATAGTATTGTTTTGGGTCTTATCTGCAAGTTGTATACACACGTTGTTGTCCAGAACCTATGGACCCGAAGTGACAGAAATCGGGATAACCGGAAGGGAAAGTCTTTGATGTGAGGATCACATGTGTTCATGGAGTGTTAATGCTTTGCTCCGGTGCTCTATTAAAAGGAGCACCTTAATTGCCAGTAGTTCCCTTGAGCCCCGCTGCAAACGGGCTGGCAGGACAAAAGATGTTGTGCAAGTTCTCATTGCGAGCACGTATGACTATATATGGAACACATGCCTAGGATTGTATAGTACTTGGATGCTTTATCTTATTTATCTGCAATTGCCCTATGTTCTGATTGCTATGTGAATTGTCTTGTCCATGCAACGCCCGTCCATCCATCCCTATGCCTACCACACTCAAATCCCACTGTTACTGATTTTGTTACTACTGTCTTTGCTTTGCTACTGCTGTTACTTTACTATTCTTACTACAAAACTGTTGCTACTGATAAACTGCTGTGAGCAAGATTGCTTCCAGGTGCAACTGAATTGACAACTCAGTTGTTAAGGCTTATAAATATTCTTTGGCTCCCCTTGTGTCTAATCAATAAATTGGGTTTCACTTCCCTCGAAAATACTGCGACACACCCCCTATACTTGTGGGTCATCATGGCCCAATCCTTTCTTCAGCCAAGGACAAGCCGGTTGTATTACTTAAGATGACCAAACGTTCTCGAGGACACATGGGAACACTGTCAAGTGCTTTCGCTTCATATAGTTGATTAATCTTCTTTATCTTGCTAAGTGTTGTGTGGGTGAACCTGTGCTAATGTACCAACCTTCCTAGGACTAATACATACTTGTGATTATACCCCTTGCAAACATCCGTAAGTACAAGAAAGTAATTAAGGTAGAAACCTAACCATAGCTTTAAACTCTAAGACCCTTACGTCCCTTGTGCAATGGTTTCCTAACGGGGGTTCAGGTTTCTGTCACTCTGGCAACCCTACGATTAGTAGCCAAATACACAATGCATTCCCCTAGGCTCATATAGGTGAAGTGTCATGTAGTCAACATTCACATGACACCACTAGAAGAAGTACACCACAACTTAAATATCAAACTATTGAATCTTTCGCAACACAATTCCACTACTAACAACATGACTTCTCCCATGTCCTCAAGAACAAAACGAACTACTCATAAGACATCATATGCTCTTCGGCATGTTTGACCTCGAGCTTCACCATTTGGGGGCGAACGCCATCGCGCAGCTGTCGCATCACGTGACATGCTGTGAATCGTACTTGGGGGTTCGTTTGGACACGGAGAACTTCCTCAAGTTCTTCAATTTCAAGGCCTAGCCGGTGCAGAAGGATGGGCCCCTGACGGAGGCCCAGCCGGTGCAGAAGGATGAGGCTGAAGGTAAACATTCCAGTACTCAAACCCTGCCTTTTATTTTATAGTCGAATTTTTGTTCAACTATTGTTCTTTTGACTACAGCACTGGTAAAGCAATCATGTGCTATGATTGAGGAGGCCGAGAATCTGAAGACCCTGGAGGTGGAAAACAAGGACCTCCGCCAAGAGCTAAATAATCTTAAGGCGGATCATGAGAAGAGCATTGCTCAAGTTCTCGAATCCTCCTCCATGGCCACCGAGGAGCGCGATCGTAAGATTGTGCTCCAGGATAAGAAAATCTCGGATCTTAGCAATGAATTGTTTAGAGAGAAGGATATTGCCGAGGCACTCCGGGCTGAACTCCTGATGACCCACAAGTATAGGGGGTGTATCGCAGTATTTTCGATAAGTAAGAGTGTCGAACCCAACGAGGAGCAGAAGGTGCTGGCTAGTGGTATGGATCAGGAATTCTCTGCAAATACTTAGCAAACGGATTTTTAGGGGGTTTTGATAAAGCAAATAAATAAAGTACGAGTAAGTAAAAGATAATAAGAATAAATGCAGCAAGTGGCCCAATCCTTTTTCAGTAAAGGACAAGCCGGTTGTATTACTTAAGATGACCAAACGTTCTCGAGGTCACATGGGAACACTGTCAAGTGCTTTCGCTTCATATAGTTGATTAATCTTCTTTATCTTGCTAAGTGTTGTGTGGGTGAACCTGTGCTAATGTACCGACCTTCCTAGGACTAATACATACTTGTGATTATACCCCTTGCAAACATCCGTAAGTACAAGAAAGTAATTAAGGTAGAAACCTAACCACATCTTTAAACTCTAAGACCCTTACGTCCCTTGTGCAATGGTTTCCTAATGGGGGTTCAAGTTTCTGTCACTTCGGCAACCCCTACGATTAGTAGCCAAATACACAATGCATTCCCCTAGGCCCATATAGGTGAAGTGTCATGTAGTCGACGTTCACATGACACCACTAGAAGAAGTACACCACAACTTAAATATCAAACTATTGAATCTTTCTCAACACAATTCCACTACTAACAACATGACTTCTCCCATGTCCTCAAGAACAAAACGAACTACTCACAAGACATCATATGGATCATGATCAGAGATGGAATAATGATGTATAACAATCTTAACATAAACGATAATTTAATGGTTCACTCAATAGCATCAACTACAAAGAGTAATCAACACTAGGAAAGTTTCCCCTAAGAACTATGCAAGATTCAACCCAATTGTTACAGCAACATGGAGATGGTGATGAGGGTGCTGATGGTGATGGTGGTGGTGATGATGATGATGATGATGATCCCGATGAAGTCCAGCTTGATGGTGGTGTTGATGGCGACGATCTCCCCTCTCCGGGAAGGAATTCCCCCGGTAGAAATCTGTCTGCTGAAGAGATCTTTCTCTCTCGGTGTTTTCTACTCCATTGAGGCGGCGGAATCTTTCTGTGGTCGCCCCCCGAGTATTAGGGTTTCGGGAGGATTATATACGCCAGAGGGGAGAGCCAGAGGTGGGCCAGGGCGTCCACACCACCTGGTGGCGCGGTCTAGGCTGGCCCGCGCCAGGGGGTGGTGTGGGCCCGTGTGGCCCATCTCCACTCCTCCTTCTGGCTTCCTTCGTCTTCTAGAAAAATAGGATTTTCCGTATATTTTCCCGGATTTTCTGATGTTCGCGAAGTTTGCCTCCAAACAACACCTTTTCCATCAGAATCCTGACTGCAGCAGTCCATGCTCCAAAAGTCATCAACCATGCAAAAACAGATGAAATAACATAAGTATCATCTCTTAATATGAAATATATCAATGAATAACTGTAAATTATGACATAGAATAGTGATACAAAATGGACGTATCAACTCCAGAGTCTTCAGGAGGAGAAGACCAAAGTCGACGATGTCATCTTCAGTATGTTTCCCTATTTCTGACTTTTCTGCATCTTCCGACTCTTTGGAGTCTGGATTTATTTTATTAACCCTTTTGCATTACATGCGCAGGTCCTCTGAACTTACTGGACTCAGCCTCTGCCGAATCTCGCACTAGCCGGCTTACACAATTCGGCGATTTGCTTCATGACTTCCGCTAATCAATTGAGGATAGTGGCGAAGTTATCAAGGTTCCGGACATGCATAGCATGTCCGACTTTGAAGTGTGAGACAAGGCCAAGGAGATACCCCAGCTCTTCCAGGACTGGAACATGTCCTACGCGCGAACCGTAGTGCAAAACGCTCTCACCATGGTCATGAGCCACCATGGAAGCATGGAGATCTGGCAAGTGACCAGAGGGTATTCTACTGTGGATGAAGACGGTCATGAGCAGGAGATCAAATAAATCATGGACTCCTATGCCAGATGTGGGTGACACGTAGCTGACTTGACCAGCTACGATACTCCCTTCTTCACTCGCGTAGAGACGCCGCCTCCGCCCGCCGAAGAGACTAGTGAAGCTTCCGATGACAAACAAACCATCTCCGATTTGAACGTCTCGAAAAGATATCGAGGCGAGGCTGATGTCTCCAGTGAGTCGGCGGCTCCTTCTTCTTCCCCTGCATCGTAGAGCATCAAAATAGACAACATATTATTCTGAAAACAATTCGGGTTGTAAATCAGTAGTATGATAATTTTGCTGGTGCTAAGTTTTATTTTATCTCTTTAGCACTTTTTTGACTTTATAATTTTCGTGCTTGAAATGTTTCCATAAGCACTTTATATTTTTTGTCTGTACTTATCATTTATCTGGCTTTCCGCCTCGTCCCTTTCGTGAGCCGGCCAACCTTTAGCACGGAAACTTTGTCGAGCAACGGAGCTCAATTGATGAACCAGTTTAAACTCGAAAACAAAGCCGTCTTGCAGTACCAACAATTCACTACTCGGAAAATGCCTGCATCCGGCAATCAGAAAAATAACCAAAGTATAGACTAGAAAATTTAGATTTATACCCGAAGGTAGCAATTTTAGAATTGGAAATCTAAACCAGAACAAACATGAGCATAAAGTACTTTCAAGTATTCTGGGATTTTCAACTGTGACATGATCATTCGGAAATAAGATGGTAAAAAACTTCTCAGATTTTTTTTTGATGCAACCAATACTTTATTTCTCATTGAACATGTACACATATATGATTACAAAGAAAGATAAACTAAGAATAAAAGGGATGTAGCTGAGCAATATTCCATGGTCTGTCTAATTCTTCCGGTCATCATCGCCTCCAGCTCTCTTTCTTTTCTTAGTAGCAGGTCTTTTTTTGACTGACCGCATATCAGTTAGATAGTAAGAACCATTGTGCAATACTCGGCTAACTAAAAAGGGCCCTTCCCATATTAGGAAAAGTTTGTGCTTTCTTTTCTGCACAAGCCGGAGAACCAAAGCGCCCTTATTGAAAGACCGGTTTCTGACTCTCTGGTTATGATACTTGTGTAACTTTTGCTGATAGGCTGTTGATCTCATCTCAGCAACAACGCGAACTTCTTCGACTAAGTCGAGATCATTTTGTCGAAAAATTTCGGCATCCTCTTCAACATATGCGGAAACTCTAGGAGAAGTGTGAATCAAATCACTAGGAAGAACTGCTTCTGCACCATAGACCAAGAAGAAATGTGTGTATCCAGTTGACCTGTTTGGAGTTGTTCGTAAGCTCCATATTACAAAAGGTAATTCTTATGCCCAAGCCCCCGCAGCACGTCGTAGTGGTGCTTCGAGTCTTGGTTTTAGGCCTTGTAGGATTAAACCATTTGCTCTTTCGACTTGTCCATTAGCTTGTGGATGTGCGACTAACGCAATGTCAAGCCGGATATTTTTTTCGTTGCAGCATTCGGCAAGCTCTCCCATAGAGAAATTACTTCCGTTGTTCGTGATAATGCTATACGGATAATCTTATCGGATTATGACATCCTCGACAAACCTTCTAGCTATTGCTCCATCACAACTAGTGACGGGTTTAGCCTCGATCCATTTTATGAATTTATCCACCATCACTAAGAGATGAGTAAATCCACTTGGAGCCCGTTTAAACGGTCCTACCATGTCAAGCCCCTAGACCGTGAAAGGCCATGTTATAGGTATCATTCACAGCTGATCAGCTGGAACGTGATCTTGTTTAGCATATTTTTGGCAGCCTTTGCACGTCTTGACCAGCCGTTCGGCATCTGCCTTGGTTGTAAGCCAAAAAAATGTGTCGGAAAGCTTTTGCCACTAGAGATTTGGCTGCAGCATGGTGACCACACTCGCCTTCGTGGATTTCTTGTAAGATTTTCACTCCTTCTTCCGGAGATACACAGCGCTGAAAGACCCTAGACGCACTCTGCTTATAGAGCTCACCACTAATTATAGTATAGGATTTTGCTAGTCGTACGATCTGCCAGTTCAGAACTTCGTCTTCGGGTAATTTTCCATGTACCAAGTAATCAAGGTAGGGTTGAGTCCAGCTGGAAATTACAGCCAGAACTGCTACTAAAGGTGAGTCGGATTTGGTAGGATATTCCTCATCCACTCCTTTTATAGAAGGAACTTTGAGGTGCTCCAAAAAAGCGCCATCCGGAGCCTTTTTCCGTGCAGAGCCTATACGAGATAGTGCATCTGCTTCCTCATTTTCTGTTCGAGGGATGTGTTGAACTTCAAACCCTTCAAACGATTTAGATAGTTCATCCACGACAGATCTATATGCTGCCATGTGTTTATTCGCATTACAGATATCCGACACTTGTTGGGCAACAAGATCTGAATCTCCATAACACATTAAACGTCGGATGTCAATATCCTTAACAATCCAGATTCCATGCAGTAGTGCTTCATACTCGGCAATGTTATTCCTCGCCGTGAAGTGGATCTGCAACACATAAAAAAGTTTTTCTCCTTGGGGTGATTTGAGCACCACGCCAGCCCCCGAGCGCTTTAGACCCGTCAAAATGTAGGGTCCAGTACTCTGATTCTGGGAGAGTCATATTCTCCGTTGTGTCTATCAAATTAGCGACAAAGTCAGCGAGGATTTGGGATTTGATTGTTGTACGAGGTTTGTACTTAATTTCAAAAGTTGAAAGCTCTATGCCCCATTTTGTGACGCGTCCCGTGGCATCACTATTGTTGATTATATCTCTCATGAGAGTTGTGCTCACCACGGTAATAGGATGTTCCTGAAAATAATGCTGCAACTTACGTAATGTGAAAAACACACCATAAGCCAGCTTTTGATCGTGCGGATACCACTGCTTTGATTCAGTTAAGACCTTTGTGAGATAATAAGTCGGACGCTGCACCAGGTGTTCCTAATTTTCCTCTAGTCTCTCCACTACCATGACGACACTGACGACCCTATTTGTCACAGCGAGGTAGAGCAACATCGATTCCTATGGTTCTGGTGCTACAAGGATGGGAGCAGATGAGAGTACTGCTTTCAGGTCTTGTAGTGCAGCTTCAGCTTCGTCGGTCCAAACGAACTTTTTGGTCCTTTTCAGGAGCTTGTATAGTGGTGCGGCTCTTTCATCGAGCCGGCTTACAAACCAACTAATTGCCGCAATGCAACCAGTTAGTCTTTGAACGTCCTTCAAGCGAGTTGGTCGGGAAATATTGAGTATAGCCTTAATCTTGTCTCGGTTTACCTCTATGCCTCTTTGAGACATGATAAAACCTAACAATTTTCCGGTTGGTATTCCAAAGAAGCATTTCTTCGGGTTAAGCATTATATTATATTTTCGTAGATTGGTGAATGTTTCCTCCAAGTCAGAAATTAACGTTTCCTTCTATTTGGACATCACCGCAATGTCGTCCACATATGCATGTACATTGCGTCCGATTTGGTCGTGGAGGCAACGCTGCATAGTGTGCTGGTACGTAGCTCCTGCGATCTTGAGCCCAAAGGGCATCGTAACGAAACAGAAGGTTCCGAAGGGATTTATGAATGAAGTTTTGACTTTGTCAGATTCCTTCATCCGGATTTGGTGATAACCGGAATATGCGTCGAGAAAACATAGGAGTTCCGAGTCTGCCGTAGAATCGATAACTTGATTAATCCTAGGCAGAGCGAACGGATCTTTGGGACAAGCCTTGTTCAAGGCAGTATAATCAACACACATCCTTATATCAGTGGTGTCCTTTTTAGGGACCATTACAGGATTGGCCGACCACTCAGTGTGGATGACCTCTTCTATGAATCCGACTAACTCGAGTCGGGCTAGTTCCTTAGCTATTGCCTTACGCTTTTCATCGCCAAAACGTCGTAGGGACTGTTTGACGGGTTTAGCGTTCGGATGTACATTTAGAGAGTGTTCGGCAAGTTCCCTAGGTACTCCGGTCATGTCAGATGGCTGCCATGCAAAGATATCTTGATTTGCTTGGAGGAACTTGACGAGCGCGCTTTCCTATGTGCTATCTAGGCCTTGGAGGGGTCATCATCCTTCAATGGCGTCTTCTTCGTCTCTTCCGATGCCTTGAACTTCGGATTCGGCTTTGTCACCTCCTTCTTCATCGCGGGCATCTCGGACGGATCAATGGTCTTCTTGATCTCCTGGTACTCCTGGGCGTGCAGCACAGCTTTAGCAAAGGCGGCATTTCCGTCCTCGCACTCTCGCGCTTTCTTCGGGTCTCCCCTGATGGTGATTACGCCTTTGGGACCTGGAATTTTCATCATATTGTAAATGTAACACGGACGAGCCATAAAAGCCCAGTAAACTGGACGTCCGAATATAGCATGGTACGCGCTCCACTTCGAAGGAAAGTGCTTCTGTCCAATAGTTCTTTGGAGTTCTGAAGGTAACATCCAAAGTGATTTCTCCTAGGGAATTTGCTTGTCTTCCTGGGACAACTCCGTGGAAGATCACAGAGCTGTAATTCAGCTGGGTCTCCGAGATTTGCATCCAGCGTAGCGTTTCGACATACAGGATGTTAATGCTGCTGCCACCGTCCATGAGAGTCTTGGAGAAACCATAGCCATCAATAAGTGGATTGACGACTAAAGCGTATTTTCCTCGCCTATGCAACTTAGGCGGATGATCAGCATGGTCAAAGGTGATTGCCACTTCCGACCAGTCCAAGAATTGGGGGACAGCCGGAACTGTTGCGTTGAGCTCATGCAGAACTGCTTTCTTGACCTTAGTTGGTTGAGATCTGAGGAAGGTGACATAAGTGTCTTTCTTTGTTGGGAAGTTTTTCTTTCCCTCCGGCTTGGGATTTGAAGGATCAGCTTCCTCCATGTCGAAATCTTCCTTGGTCTCTTTATATTTTTCGGGATTCTTCTTTCCCTTCTTTCGCTTAGCCCTGTAGCCAGCAGTATCATCTTTCTTGATGTCGTCATTAAAACGACACTCGGTGTTTGTGTGAGACGAGCCCCTATTGGCATCTAAATGATGTACACATGGGTTATTGGCAATGTCGGCCCAAGAGTAGGTTTTTCCAGGTTGCTGGTCTCCTCTGCCCTGGACTCTTGATGTCCCACGACCGGGTCCGTGGCCACCGCCACGACCTTCTCGTCCTCCAGACCCGAAAGTAGCAGTGACCACTGCCGTTTCCGCGTTGGGTTTTTCTTCCGAGGTATTCTTGTGCTTTTGAGCTTGCTGATTTGGTTGTTTTGCCGACTGTGGCACAGTTAGGGAGTTCAGTAATCCCTCTGCATCATCGTCAGCATCTGCATATTTTCTTGTTGTTTCTATCATCTCTCCCAAATCAGTGACCTTGTCACACTTCAAGCGATGACGTAGTAAACCAATTGGGAGTCCTGCAATGAAAGCTTCAATCGTAGTTTGGTCATTTACTCCCTCACAGGAGGTCTTAGTGTCGATCCATCGTCCGAGGTAATCTCAGCAAGTTTCTCTGGCCTTCTGGGTGCAACGTTGTAGGTCTCCTACCATACAGGGCCTTCGATACGTGTCTTCGAAATTCCGAAAGAACGCACTTTGCATGTCATACTAGTTGCGAATGTTGTTCTCCGGAAGTTCATTAAGCCATGATCGTGCCATCTTCCGCAACATAAGTGGGAGATACCGGGTTGCGACCAGGCTGTTTTCGCCTTTGGCGATGCAGCAATCTTGGAAAAAATCCTGGAGCCAAGTATCTGGCTAAGCTACGTTGTCGTAGGGTTGGATGTGCCTTGAGATAGCGAATCCTTCCAGGAATCTTGTTGCTCTTATGCGTGGTCCGAAGCATTTTGGGCCCACGTATATATCATCATTTTCATAGCGCCGCGCCTCTATATTGGAGTTAATCCATTGTCTCGCGTCGCTTGGCGACAAAGATCGCCGTCCTGATTGATGGTTGTGGTTGCGGTGCCTTGGAGCCGGACTTCGGCTTCTGCCACCACCTCCTCCGCCATGACGCCCTCCTTGGCCTCCTTGAGAGCCGTTGTGATGGCTACTTGGTGGAGAGGGTGGAGCAGCTGGATTGTTTCCGGCTGATCGCCGGCCTCCGTCCGGAGCGTCATTATTCCGGTTCCGGGGAGGGTCTTCATTACAACGAGCTCCCTGCTAGCTTGACTCGGCACGGTGTCCATCGTTCCTTCGTCCGTCATTCCCATCGCGATGGGGTTCAGCTATACGACTTGTATGTCTAGGAGGTGGCATTCTTTGTTGATCCTCCTCCTGACGTTTCTCTTTGTCTTCTTCCCTATGATCATTCGACTCTCGCCGGGGAGGATTTCTCGGATACAGTGCAGCAATTGCCTCTTGATCGACAACTGGAACAACGTTGCGCCAGTCACGTGCAGCTCTTTGGTGCTGTCTGATACGTCCAAAACGTATCTACTTTCCCGAACACTTTTGCTATTGTTTCTCCTCTAAACGTGTGTGATTTGGATGCAACTAACACAGACTGACGCTGTTTTTAGCAGAATTGCCTTGGTGTCTACTTTTTGTGCAGAAAATCAACTATCAGGAAAAATCCTGGAAAATATGCCAAAAATCCTATTTCACCAGAAGACTCCTAGAGCCAGAATACGAGGCAGAGGAGGGCTGGGGCCAACACACCACGGCCTGCCTCATGGCTTAGCTAGGGTGGTCCTGCAGCACCCCCCTCTTCGCCTATAAGAGCCTTCGACCTAAAAACTCTGGGGGTCGACGTTTTCCGAAGGAGTTCGCTCACGCCACCACCAGATTCCACGAAACAGCACCAGAAACTCTGTTCTAGCACCCTGCCGGGATGGGGAATTGGAGGAGATCATCGCCATCATCATCACCATCGCTTCTCCATCGACCATCCATGTTTCCCCCATCTTTGAGTGAGTAATCCCCCACTGTAGGCTATGGGGATGGTAGGGATTGGATGAGATCGTTCATGTAATGGCATCAGATTGTTAGGGCATGGTGCCTAGTATCTTCTATTAGTACTTTATGACTTTGTTGCGACTTGTTATGCTTAATGCTTGTCACTAGGGCCCGAGTGCCATGATTTCAGATCTGAACATGTTATTGATTCATTATGATAGTATTGTTTATGGTCTTATCTGCAAGTTGTATATAACCGTTGTTGTACGGAACCAATGGCCCCGAATTGTCAGAAATGTGGATAACCGGAGGGAATGGCTTTGATGTGAGGATCACATGTGTTCATGGAGTGTTAATGCTTTGCTCCGGTGCTCTATTAAAAGGAGCACCTTAATTGCCAGTAGTTCCCTTGAGGCCTCGCTGCAAACGGGCTGGCAGGACAAAAGATGTTGTGCAAGTTCTCATTGCGAGCACGTATGACTATATATGGAAGACATGCCTAGGATTATCTAGTACTTGGATGCTTTATCTTATTTATCTGCAATTGCCCTATGTTCTGATTGCTATGTGAATTGTCTTGTCCATGCAATGCCCGTCCATCCATCCCTATGCCTACCGCACTCGAAACCTCACATTTCTTGCTATTATTCTTGATGTCTTTTACTTTACTACTGCTATTACTTTACTATTCCTACTACAAAACTATTGCTACTGATAAACTGCTATGAGCAAGATTGTTTCCAGGTGCAGCTGAATTGACAACTTAGTTGTTAAGGCTTATAAATATTCTTTGGCTCCCCTTGTGTCGAATCAATAAATTGGGTTTCACTTCCCTCGAAAATACTGCGATACACCCCCTATACTTGTGGGTCATCACTGTCCTGAGGATCCGGTTCTTGTGTGATTGTCTTCCCGATGGTCGGAACGATGATGCTGTTCTAGAACCCGTTGGGGTCTTATGTCGTTCTAGGCCGGATCCGTGCGACATTGGTCTGATTGAGAGACCAGTTTTCCGCTCCCGGATTTTGCGACCTTCTACTGCTCCAGACCCTTGTTGAGTAGCTTAATGCCCAATCGAACCTCTTCTAGGCCTGGATTATTTGCTAGGATATCTCGAGCTGCGGCGGTGTTTTGTACTGGTGTTGGGTACACCATATCTCCATTACTGTCGAGCCAAGGCATCCCCGCATCTCCCTCAAAGAGAACCTTTCGTACTTTCGGAAATTTGTCAGCCCGTACATGTCCTTTCCGGTTCTTCTGATGTTGCAGAGAGATGAGATTCTCTGCATTGGCCATGCGCTTCTTCTCTTCCTCGATGTTTTTGGCTTCATCCAAGAGTACTTGATGACGCGCTTCTAGGGCTTGGGCCCTTTCGTGCAATTCCGCAGTAGTGAGTTCTGCCGCAGTAGGGATAGGTGTGGTTAATGCGGCAGCGATGAGTTTACGGGCACCTGCGGTGACCACATGTCCATCCACCGACTCTTCTTTGGGCTTGTCTAGGATAAGTGCTCCATCCGAGTCTTCCTCGTATTCCTTGGCAATCACCTCCTCTGCTGGAATTTCTTTTGCCGGGGTCTTGTTCTTCTTGTTCTTCTTCTTTGCCTTCTTGGCAGCACCGGTAGCAAAGACGGCTTTGGGTCCATTTCCCGGAGTTAAGCTCTGATTAGTACTTTCGGACATCTGGACCTCAGGACTATCTCTGAGATCCATGTCATCCTGCGCTTTGGGAGAGTTTTCTCCGGATCCTTCATCCATGGCTTCTCCTTTTTCTGCAGCTTTGGAGTTGAACTCCTCTTCATATTCCGCGAAGAACTTCCGAAATCCGCTGATGTCATCGAGTCATCCGAGGATGCGGGTAAGTCGGTGTTTGTTCCAATCGCCTCCAGCACCGAGTCTTTGTTGTCTCCAGCATCGACAGAGCTAGATCCGGATCCAATGTATCCGACAAAGTGTGATCTGTGGATCCTGAGGTAGTTGTTGCTTTCCTCATGGGCTTCCTCAAAGATCCCGATGGTTTCAAGAACCTCATCCATGTTTGCGCCTCAATGTATGCCTCAGGAAAGGTTGGTCTGTTCCGGTGTTGGCAGAGCCGGAACCAAGGTTATTGTTTTGATCCTCCTAGACTTTGACCTTGGTGGGTAGATCGATCTAGGATTCGGCCTTGCTAGGGAGATCCACTCTAGATTCGACTTGAACCGCCAGATCTGCTTCAGGTCCGGCTTTCTCCACTATCTCCGCAACGGGTGCGGGCTGGGTGGGATTAGGGTTTTCTGGGATCCGGAACTCTACCGCCTCCGCGGACAAAGGGGACCTAGAAATTTCTTTTGTCTCTATCATCACCGCTGGGGTCGGTGGGGCGGGTTCAGCGCATCCGATGTACACATCGATTTCACCAAAGGATATGATGGTGTAAGCAGTCACGGCCTCCCTAGCCGGAATTCAGGTCTCGTCGAGAACGATGAGAGGGACGTCACTGGCGTAGACAATGCGACCGACTACGATAGTCTCGCCGATTTCAATTCTTGCAGATTATGCTCGGAACGTAGATCCGAAGCTCACTTGCCCCACGGTGGGTGCCAACTGTCGTCGGA
Source organism: Avena insularis (assembly GCA_023614405.1). Lineage (NCBI taxonomy): Eukaryota > Viridiplantae > Streptophyta > Magnoliopsida > Poales > Poaceae > Avena > Avena insularis. The sequence goes on along the minus strand of CM042688.1, from coordinate 442,643,784 downwards.
TTAATGATAAGTACGCCATGAGGGGGTCCTCGAGGCGTGTGGAAGAGAGGGGTGTGAGACGTACGGTGTTCCGGGACGGTGAGCACACAAGTTTACCCAGGTTCAAATCCGCCGACTTTGGACAGATCCTACTCCTGCTAGCAATCCAGTAATACGGTAGAGCTGGAATATGGGTTACAAGGGTTTCGCCTGTGCGAGTTGAGATTGTAGATTATTGTGAGGGTGCCCTAAAGGCTCTCCCTAGGACGACTTATATAGATATCCGGCTTAGGGTTTATAGGAGAGATCTATCCGGCTACAACTAAGAGTCGGTTATAGAGTACATCTTGAACTACAAGTAACACTATGGGCCTATGTCGGTAAGTCTTCCGAGCCTTCCCGTAGCCGGACTGGACTCCGTCTCTTCTCCCTAACTGGGCTGCCCGTGAACCAAAGCTCTAACCTGAAGTGGGCCACCCTAGTCAGTGAGGCACAGTGAGGATACCCGGAAAGTATATCCCCAACAACTGCAAAGTCATAGTGGAAAAGGGGGTGAATGACAAAAGCACAATTTGTCAAGTAATGGACGAATTCAAATGAATTTGATTCAAGTGTGCTGAATGTCTAGTGTATTTAAAACTAGTAAAAGTACTAGTATCTCATAGTAAATCTCCAAGTTTGATATTTGATCAAAGGATTTTGAAATCGTTCAAAATAGTGAGTGGATATGCAATTTGCATAAAATTGAGTGGGAGCTATAAAAGTATTCCTAAAACAATATGTGATTGACATATTTTTGAGTAGGAGCAATATAAGTCTCAAATTCAAATATGTAGGAACATAGTTTGAGTAAAGAGTAATGACTCATACCCAAATATGTTAGGAACATATTTTGAGTAGGAGCTTATAGGAGTGATTCTTAAGTGTGTTAGGAATAAAAGCGCAAGTACCAATAAATAATGATTTATAAGGGGTAGAAGTTGATAATAAGTGTATTATGATATTATGTAGTATTCCTTAAGGGATTCTGAAAAGGGTTTCAGAATAGAAGTTAATTAAGGAACTATTCCTTAATAACTCAAGATAGGAATAGTATTGAGTTTAACATCAATGGCTGAAAGAAGGAAAAGGATGATCATCATCCACTATGTTGAGACATAGGTTCTATCTTAGAAAACCATGATGATAACTTAACATAATATATGATCCAATAAGGAACGTTTAAAAGTGATTAAGTTTGAATCACGGAACGTTGAGCTAAGTTTGTCCATGGTATCTAATAGAGAACTGTAGGCATGTTTGCCAAATCCATAAAGGATGACATATCTTAAAGCATAAAGGGTTATGTTATAAGGGAATATGTTGGAAACTCCTGTAATACCGATTAAAGTCAAGTAGGAAGCGAGGTGAACAAAACATCGAAAGTTGCACAAGGTGCACTCGTGTTTTGATGATTACATTTATAATAATAGATAAGGGTACCATCTAAAGTGTTATATAATGTTATGGCGGGGCTAGTTCGCTTTTAACGTAGAATGATGTGTCCCAGGGCACAGTGCCCATGAGAAAGCTCTCGAGGTTGATCTAAAGTCACTGTAGGCTCCTGGAATCAGGCCTCGTTCTGATGCCATAGCGACGATGCATACACATAGATGTTATCATGTGATGATAGAGTATTAATGTCAATCAAGGTGACACTAGTAAGTTGCAAAGGATTTGGGGCTGTAAAGTATAGACCCAAGACTCAACCTCTTCCATGAGCAAGCATGTTCAGGGTACCGGATATATGGTGCCAACGATTAAGAACAAATGCAACTAGTTTATTTGTACTCTAGTGCAAGTGGGAGACTGTTGGAAATATGCCCTAGAGACAAATAGTAATAAGGACTATTATCATATTTCATAAAGTTTATGATTAAGTTTTATATCATGCTATAACTGTATTGAGAGGAAACATCAATACACGTGTGATATATAAACAACCAGGAGTTCCCAGTGAAACTCTAGTCACCGGTTCATTGGTCAACAAATGATCAAGTTTCCTGATCATGTGGCATTTATGCCAGTTGGAAATGGAGTCAACTCATTCTGAAAATAAGATGATGAACCAATACCCAACCTAAACATCGTGACCCGATCATGTCACGAAGTTCAAGTTACGATGATTAGAAATGGATCCTCGTAGATTATTACTTAGACCGTGAGGCTATATCAATCACTGTCTCCCGAGAGTGCTTAGATAGCATCAAGCGCCACTTGGTAATACAATGGTTATAAAGGTGTGTTCAGGTACTCGGAGGAAACCGTAGAGGCAATATATGTCAAGAGCGGGATTTGTCCGTCCACGTGACGAAAAGATACTCAAGGGCCCACTCGGAGAAGTTATATCCAATAGCTGCACAGCGTGTGATTTGATTACATGGATATCACTTGTCGGAACGAGTCAAGTAGCATTGTTCGGTAACAAGATTGAACACGACATGGTGATGTCATTGATCAGATCTCGGGCAATGCAAGTATTGAGAGATAGAGGGAATATCCAGGTTCAAACGATGAAAGATCTTCGTGGAACACACAGGGGTCACATGGCCATCCAGGTCCCTCTGTCGATCATTGGTCCGGGAGTATCCTGACCATGTCTGGAGTGTTCCCGAACCGTAGGGTATCATGCTTAAGGGTTTGATGATGCTTAGAGAGTGTTTATAGGATCGGAAGAATTGCCGAAGAATAGTAGAGAGAAAACCAGAAGGGTTCGGTAAGTTCGGAGGATGTCCAGAGTGGAGGTGGAAGGTGTTCCATCGCCATGGAGATTGAATAATATATGAATGAATATTAAATATTGATTTAATCATTTATTCATAATTATTTAATAAAAGAGAAAATCAATTTAAAGGTCAAAAGGCTTAATGGGCCAATTTCGGAGGGAAGAGTGCCCATTAGGAAAAGGCAAGAGGGAGAAGGGCCAAAGGGGGTGGCCGGCGCCCTAGTGGGCCAGCCCCCCTGCGCGGGGCCCATGGGGGTGGCCGGCGGCGCCACCCCGCCCCCTCTCCTCTCCTTTAGTCCTACCCCGAGACTTTGAGGGAGGTAGTACCTCCCCTCCCCCTATATATAGTGGGGGTATTTGGCCAGATAAATACACACAATATTCAATAAAGGTTTCCTCACTTTTGGGGAGACCTCCAATTGATACTCTCTCTCTCTCTCTCTCTCTCTCTCTCTCTCTCTCTCTCTCTCTCTCTCTCTCTCGTGACCGTGGTCCCAAGTTCGGACTGCGCGAACGAGAGACATCTTCACTACGGAGCACCGTCACGCTGTGGGATTCGGATCCAGGAGCTCTACTTCCGCAACTGATGCTGTAACTCCCCGTAAGGTGTCACATTTGAGGCACTCAAGTCGTTGGAGCCACAGGAGCACAAGGACTTCATCACGACCTCTAGGTCGGCTTCGGCTCGTCTACATCAACCACGCTCTCCTGAGCATTGACAACACTTTTTGGTCTTCAAGGGTAAGTTCGCTAAAAGCCCCTCCCGTTACTGTATTGCTAATAGATAGGTCCTGACAACATCAGGGGTTCAGGGGCGTAGGGTAAATTTTATTGTTTTTATATGCGGAACCCCTACATCAACTTCATGTGGAATCGACAGAGGTTGGCGAATGTTTCCTTCAGGTCCTCGAGGAGTGTTCATTGTTTCTTTGTCTTGACTACCACATCATCGATGTAGGCGTGTACGTTTCTGCCGATCTGCGATTGCAGGCACTTCTACATGCATCGTTGGTACGTTTCCTCTGCATTTTTCAGTCCAAATGGCATGGTGGTATAGCAGTAAGCCCCATTCGGGGTGATGAATGCTGTATTTATTTGATAAGCGAGGTTCATCCGGATCTGGTGGTAGCCAGAATACGCATCCAGAAATGACAACAGTTCATAACCGGCTGTGGATTTGATCACTTGATCTATCCTTGGCAGGGTGAATGGATCTTTGGGGCATGCCTTGTTAAGGCTGGTGTAGTTAACACACATGCGCCAAGTCTTGCTTTTTTCAACACCAGTACTGGATTCGCTAGCCATTCAGGGTGGTATACTTCCATGATGAATCCGATTGCAAGGAGCCGGGTGATTTCTTCACAATTGTTCTTCTCTTTTCTTCTGCGAAGCAGCGTAGAGATTGCTTGACCGGCTTTGCATCCGGCCTGACATGCAAAGAGTGCTCGGCGAGCTCCCTTGGAACACCAGGCATGTCCTTAGGGGACCATGCGAAGATATCCCGACTCTCATGGAGGAAGTCGATGAGCGCACTTTCCTATTTGCTGTCGAGGCCGTCTCCGACCAGGACAAACTTGTCCAGCCTGTCCTCATTGAACAAAATCTTCTTGGTGCCCTTGGATGGCTTGAACTGTACCTCTCCTGCTGGCTTTGGCTCACCAACCGACATTTCCGCCTGCAAGGCCACCACGTTTTGCATGATGATGCGTTTCTCCTCCACGATTATCATGGCCTCAGCTAGCTTGGAGCCATTTGTGGCACATTCCGCCGACCGCCTATAGTCACCGACGATGGTGATTACCCCTTGGGCCCGGGGAGCTTCATCTTGAGGTATGCGTAGTGCAGTACCGCCATGAACTTGGTGAGCGCTGGGCGTCCAAGGATGTCGGGGTATGCGCTGGAGAGGTTGACCACCTCAAACCAGATGGGCTCACGGCGGAAGTTTCCCTCCGTGCCGAAAATTACGTCTAGCCGGATCTTGCCGATGGGCGAATGCGATGGACCCAGAACAACTCCATGGAAGGAGGTGCTGGACTGCTCCAGTTGAGATTCGCTGATGCTGAGATGGTCCAACGAGCTGTTGTACAGGAGGTTGATGCTGCTGCCCCCATCCACGAGGACGCGTGAAAATCAGCAGGAGTGCTTCTTGGAGACAATGATAGGATCCAGAACTATCGCGTAGGTGCCTGGGTGAGGCAGCACAACCGGCTGATCCTTCCTCCTCCTCATGATCTCTTGCTCGAACCAGTTTAGGTACTGAGGTACGGTGGCAATTGCGTTCAACTCCACCTCGCGAAACCTCTTGCTATGCTTGGTCTTCAGCTTAGTGGTGAAAATGTGGTAGTTGCCCACCCGGCAAGGGTAATCACCCTCGTCCTTGTCCTGGCGATTCTCGCGTTCACGGTTGTCCTGTGGCCCACCGGCTAGCAGAGGCGGCGGTGGTGGTGGTAATCCACAAAACTCGGCCATCCTCTTGGTCTAGGTGCATTGGCGAATCGTATGTATAGTTGGCTTGTTTCCGCCATTGTGAAACTTGCACGACCCATCAAGCATCGATTCGATGGCGTACTTGGGTCATGGCGGCTGGTCATCGGGCTTCTGCCTCTGGCTACCGGCCGCAGCCAGATTGTAACACCCTCGAATCGGCCCTATGCAGATTTTAGCGCTTTCTGCCAAACCCGCATAGAAACGATTCAAGAATGCCCACCAGGCACTTGCGTGTAGGTGGAAAACAAAGTAATATCATTATACAATAGTTCACGATGGAACACACAGAAGATATATATACAACAACGACTCAACGAGTCAAGAATACAGATATACAGTAGAAAGATCAAAATCACCTTAAAAACGATACAACATTTGAGTACGGATAATAAGAAAATTGAGCTAAGAGCCCTGAAGAATAACCAATAGCGTCCATAACCGTCCCCAGGCCAAGCCGGAAGGGTAACCCTGCTAACGACGTTGATCGCAAACCTGTTAAAATAAAAGGGGTGCTGACAAAGGACAAAGGAAAAAAGAGAGCTGTCAGCACTGAGGCCAGTACATGGCGAGTCTAGAATTCGGCGGCTCTCGCCTACATAGGTATGGTGGACTAAAGCGGCAGCGAAGCATGCACTACACAACCTATAGTGACTCGATACAACTGTCGGCTATTAGAAAGGGATAAGAAAGACCTATTCGGAACCAACCTGATACTAACACCAATCATACCCCTCCTGGTATTCCCCCTCGAGACCAAACGAGGAATTCAAACCGAGGAACTCACACAATTGGTAGTTTTATTCATTCTATTATGGTTGTAACACTTACTAGTCAGATATAGATAGCACGAGTCATCCTGATATCATAAGTAGTGGGCGGTTTTAGTTAAACATTCCGTTGTAGTTGCGACACTTGCTAGCCAGATTCCATTAGCATGGGACATCCCAAAACCACCAGTTGTTGACACTTTTATTTACTCATTCTGTTGTAGTGAAACTGCTTACTAGACATGTCAAAGTCAAATTTATTGCACTACTTTAGTTATGGTTGTCTATGATCGAGATACTACGCTCCAAGTCGTCCATAACCGCGGACACGGCTTTCAGAAAGATTTATCCTGCAGGGGTGCACAAATAGCAACACACACACGATCAACCTCGGAAAAACTAAAAAAAACTCAACGAGGCATCACGACAAAGCAATCACGAGATTTATAAAATATTTCAGGGGGCACCCTAATAAGCTACCCGCAATGAAGTTGGCCGGCTCCGAGATGGACCCAGGGTTTGTGACGATGACGGTAAACGACTTCGAACCCGAAAGTGTGACTGAGCTTGTCGATACAGCATAAACGTGACACGAGGTTCCTAAACAGTATAGTGCTACACGCGCAATCGTAAATAAGCAGTAAAGCATGACATCAGTATAGGATAGTAATAAAGCCCAAACTAGTTTGTGGCCCCAAGAAATAAGAAATGAATCAAGCTCTGGCAAAGGGGATTTATGGTCCCACATGCAGATAGTGCGATAGTCAAGGAACAAGTATTAAGTACTCGGGGCCTACAGGACACAAGTGAGCGGTTAAGAACTAAATATTAGCTATTGCCCACCGGTGCCTCTTCATTAGTTATATCTATTTCCAGCATTTTATATATTAAGTTGTAATTAAAGTCATGGTCATCTCCATCATTAAGCATGTGCCAACCTTCCAACAACGATGGAACAACAACGACACGAAGTAGCCACTAAGCAAGCAACTACGACTCGCAAGGCCAACCGTCTATCAAACAACGGGCAATAGGATGTGTCCAAGGCAATATAGAGGCTGCAAAGAATATAAATTGTGCATGAAAATTAAAGCATCGCAATATGAATAGAAATAGATCAACAAGAGGAAGTAAAGTCTATAAATGCAAAATAGGTAGAAAGGGGGAGACTGCTCGCCTGAAAACATTGCCGAAGGTTCACCGGAGATCGGAGCGACACTCGCATCCACTCATCAGCCTAATCCGTGAAGAAGCAAAGCACTAGAAGAAACATCGTATGCACTATTTAATACTATTGCAGAAGATCGAGCATGATACATGTATGATGTATGGCATGGCAAAGATACGATGCAACTAGGCAACATTAATCAGAACCGGGGTCCCAACAATTAATTGTATTGTTCAAGTTGTTTAGATACCCTGCAATTTAAATATTCACTGAACAAGGCAAAACATGGCATCAGCTCGCTACACAAATTTAAATGGAACCAAGATAAGACTAGATTAGCCCGCATCTATCTCCATATTTAATTATTAGATGATCCAACAAAATGCCTCCAAAACCCCATCAGATGCGTGCGAGCATGTACAATTCAATATGCACAATTAAATAAAAATATAGGGGCTTAGGATCACGAGTTCCAGCGATCTTGGGTTTTGAGGGTCTAGGGGTCGACGAGATCGGTCTTCGCCTCCGGAAACAGGGTCTTGGCGTCCGTGAAGGAGAGCATGACGCCGATGCCGAAATTCGGTCTTCAGGGTTTGAGGATCTGGGAAGGAGCTCTTGGCATACAGCGTCCTTCGATTCCAGAAAGTAGATCTTGTGCTTCGTGAAGGCTTTGGCCATGTGACGAACTTAGGCCCCCTTCTTTTCAGCTTCTTGGCCAGCTTCTCTCAGAAGCTACCCTCGACCAGCTTCTCCCAGAATCTCATCTGCCAAAATCGTTTATACTTTTAAATTAACGTTGAAACTACAGTTAAGAAATTTGAACCAATTTTAAAGATAAGATTACGGAAGAAAGATTCGAATAAACAGAAAGAAAGAAGAAAGAAAAAAAGGGCGTTAATCCACCACTGTGAGCTTTGGAAGATCTTGACAAAAACCAAAGAGGGCGACTCCACGGTCTCGTGTCCAACTCCAACACGCATCAACTCCATTTACACTGTTCTCCTCAGATCAATGACAGCACACCAAAACTCCAGTATTTTCAGTGTCTCACCACCAGTACAGGGACAGAAGACGAATCACGGAGGCGTAGGAAGGGACACAACGAATGTATGGCCGGAGTCATGCACGCGCCTAGGACCGTGTTGGTGCGCACCGGTGCCATAGATGGTCTTGGTGCGAGAAGGACAATGTCCTGGGACACGCGCGTGTTGGGGAGGCCGCAGAGGTTTGTGGCGGCAGGGAGCAGACGAGGGCGTGCCTGGGCACGACGCAGGGCAGAGATGGGCAAGGCCGACGAGGGGGCTTGGCGGTGAGCGCGATGTAGGGCTCGGGGCGGCGCGGCAGGACGGAGGCCTCGCGAGCTATCCGGGAGGTGGCGGCGCGTACGACGGTGGGTGCACGCAGGCGTTGGCGTCGAGCGGTGGCAAGAGGCGGGGACAAAATAGGACCCGTGGCGGCGGCCATGCCATGGAGCTCGAGGCGGCGAGGTCAACGGGCTCCGATGTCGATAGAGCTGCGCTAGATGGAGAGGGCGCGCGGAGTGTAGTGGGCGCAGCCGAACTTGGTCGGAGACGGGGCGTCGACAAGCGGCGCGAGGGAAGCGCAGAGCTCCTGGCGGTAGAGCTCGCGGAAAAGACAAGCGGCGCGGCGGGACCTGGTACGGCGCAGAGCGCTGTGCTAGAGACGGGGGCCGTGGATTGCGGGGATTCGAGGCGGCGGAGGCGGGGCTCTGGCGACGCTGGCGGTGAGAGAGGCGGCGGCGCGTCGGTGGGGGGTGCGATGCGGGCGGCGGCGCATCGAGCGGGGAGGGAGAGGAGAGGAGAGGAGGAAGCGGGGTAGGTTGGAGAGGAGCGAGCGCGTCGGGGTTGGTCTGTGGGGCGTGTCGCGTCGCTGTGGGGCCAGAGGCGCTGCGGGCCGGGGTTCTGGGCGCTGACCGCTGAGAGGGAGAGACGTGACAGGGACGGGGCATGCCTGCCGTGTGTGTTGCGCCGTAGGCAGTGCGGCTCACTGGGTCGCATGCGGGCAGTGGAGTGTGTGGTCAGGGTGGTGGGTTGGCGGTGGCATGGTTAGATGGTTAGGGTAGCTAGGATTTGGGTTTGGGGCTAGGTGGCCTGGCCCAATGGGTTGGGCTGCCTTCCGGTACAAAACATTTTGTTTATTTATTTATTTTAATTTAAAATGATTTTTTAAATAGTTTTTAGACATAAAAGATTAGAAAGAGATTAGGGTTTTAGTTTGAAATAAAGACGGGGATATTTAGAAAATAAAGATAGGTTTTTGGGATAGTTTTAGGTAAAGAAATGCAGGATGACATGACGATGCTTAAATGTAATGTGGCATGATGACATGAGCATGTGATCATGATGATGCACAAAATAAAAACAACACGCGATTTTCTAGTATAATTTTATCGGGTGCTATAATTCGACACCACTAACAATGGATCTCGCCCTCGAGATCCACCTCATGGTACAGGGAAGAAGGTTGATTAGCAAATTTTTCTCGCTTCGTGTGGATCCTCATAACACCACTAACAAGGATTCTTGCTCCATCTTAAAATCGGCGACACCACTAACAAGAGGTCATTGCTCACGTTCATCGAGAGAACACTCTAGAGAAACAAAAGACGAAGGTATAGGTCTCGATAGATAAAGCCACCTCTATCTTCCATGAAAGGAGTAAAAGTCACATTGATCCCCTAGTTCAATGTACAAAAGCGAATGATAAGAGTAGTGGTATGGTAGCTACTTCATCCCGCACTCAAAGCATTACTCTGTACATGAACAAAAGAACCGTGCAACCAACTCTTGGAATTCAGACTAAAGATCTTTATAAGAGATGTTCAGAAACAAAGGATTGATGTAGGCTCTTCTGATGTAGATGATGTCGTCGCTTTGGAAACCATCAGAAGATACAAAAGAAATCGTATGAAAAGACACAATGATTAGGTTCCACAATGGTTCCATTAGCATGAACAACACATGCTCAAGGTATACTCCAACTTCACCAATGCTCATCATTCTCATAATGTTTTTCAATGATTCGGATATCCATCAAAGTGCAGATACAGATAAAGAGTTCAAGGACCAAAAAGGTTGGATGAAGGGAACAACAACGAGATGCAGATTTGAGGATTGTAGCACCGCCATTATAAAGGGAGGAAGCGAAACCCTAAAGGTATGACGGAAACCCAACCACGAGAAATCCTAGACTCGAAGAAAGGTAAGAGACCAGATTTAAAACACGCGAGGTAAGAGGAGAATAGCACAGAGGTAAGGATTAAAATCATACCTAATCAGATCTATCCAACTGATTTTGAAAACAGTTTTGACACTCTACATCGGCTGTTAGCTAGGTTGTCCTACAGGCTGGACCAGTGGGTATCACAACTGCTGGGATCTGATACCACTTTGTAACACCCTCGAATCGCCCCTATGCATATTTTAGCGCTTTCCACCAAACCCGCATAGAAACGATTCAAGAATGCCCACCAGGCACTTGCATGTGGGTGGAAAACGAAGTAATATCATTATACAATAGTTCACGATGGAATCCACAGAACATATATATACAACAACGACTCAATGAGTCAAGAATACATATATACAGTAGAAAGATCCAAATCACCTTAAAAACGATACAACATCCGAGTACGGATAAGAAGAAAATTGAGCTAAGAGCCCTGAAGAATAACCAATGGCGTCCATAACCCTGCCCAGGCCAAGCCAGAAGGGTAACCCTGCTAACGACGTCGATCTCAAACCTGCTAAAACAAAAGGGGTGCCAACAAAGGGCAAAGGAAAAAGAGAGCGGTCAGCACTAAGGCTAGTATATGGAGAGTCTAGAATTAGGCGGCTCTCGCCTACATAGGTATGGTGGACTGAAGCGGCAGCAAAGCATGCACTACACAACCTATAGAGACTCGATACAACTGTTAGCTATTAGAGGGGGATAAGAAACACCTATTCGGAACCAACCTGATACTAACACCAATCATACCCCGCATGGTATTCCCCCTCGAGACCAAATGAGGAAGTCAAACCGAGGAACTCACACAGTTGGCAGTTTTATTTATTCCATTATGGTTGCAGCACTTACTAGTCAGATATATATAGCACGAGTCATCCTGATATCATAAGCAGTGGGTAGTTTTAGTTAAACATTCTGTTTTAGTTGCAATACTTACTAGCCAGATTCCATTAGCATGGGACATCCCAAAACCAGTAGTTGTTGGCACTTTTATTTACTTATTCCGTTGTAGTGAAACTGCTTACTAGACATGTCAAAGTCAAATTTATAGCACTACTTTAGTTATGCTTGTCTATGATCAAGATATTGTGCTCCAAGTTGTCCATAACCGTGGACACGGCTTTCAGAAAGATTTACCCTACAGGGGTGCACAAATAGCAACACACGCACGATCAACCTCGGAAAAACTAAATAAAACCCCGCGAGGCATCACGACAAAGCAATCACAAGATTTATAAAATATTTCAAGGGGCTACCCTAATAAGCTACCCGTAGCAAAGTTGCCCGGCTCCGAGACGGACCCAAGGTTTGTGACGACGGTGGTAAACGACTAGGAACCCGAAAGTGTGACTGGGCTTATTGATACAGCATAAACGTGGCACGGGGTTCCTGAATAGTACAACACTCCACACGCAATCGTAAATAAGTAGTAAAGCATGGCATAAGTACATGATAGTAATAAAACCCCAAACTAGTTTGTGGCCCCAAGAAATAAGAAATGAATCAATCTCTGGCTAAGTGGATTCATGGTCCCACATGCGGATAGTGCGATAATCAAGGAACAAGTATCAAGTACTCGAGGCCTACAGGACACAAGTGAGCTATTAAGAACCAAATATTAGCTATTGCCCACTGGTGCCTCTACATTAGTTATATCTATTCCCAGCATTTTATTAATCAAGTTGTAATTAAAGCCATGATCATCTCCACCATTAAGCATGTGCCAACCTCCCAAAAACGGTGGAACGACAACGACGCGAAGTAGCACCTGAGCAAGCAACTACGACTCGCAGGGCTAACCGTCTATCAAACAACATGTAATAGGATGTGTCCAAGGCAATATAGAGGATGCAAGGAATATAAATGGTGCACGGAAACTAAAGCATCGCAACACGAATAGAAATAGATCAACAGGAGGAAGTAAAGTCTATAAATGCAAAATAGGTAGAAAGGGGGAGACTGCTCGCCTGAAAACACTACCGAAGGTTCACCGGAGATTGGGTGGACACTCGCATCCACTCATCAGCCTAATCCGTGAAGAAGCAAAGCACTAGAAGAAACACCTGATGCACTATTTAATACTTCGGCAGAAGATCAGGCATGATGCATGTATGATGTATGGCATGGCAAAGATACGATGCAACTAGGCAACATTAAGTGGAACCAGGGTCCCAACAATTAATTATATGATTTAAGTTGTTTAGATACCCCGCAATTTAAATGTTGACTGAACAAGGCAAAACATGGCATCAGTTTGCTACACAAATTTAAATGGAGCCAAGATAAGACTAGATTAGCCTGCATCTAGTCCCCATATTTAATTATTAGATGATCCGACAAAATGCCCCCAAAACCCCAACATAAGCATGTGAGCATGTACAATTCAATATGCACAATTAAATATTATGTTATAAAAATATAGGGGCTTAGGATCACAGATAGGGTTCCGGTGATCTTGGGTTTTGAGGGTCTAGAGGTCGACGAGATCGGTCTTCGCCTCCGAGAATGGGGTCTCGGCGTCCGTGAAGGAGAGCATGACGCCGATGCTAGGGTTCGGTCTTCAGGGTCAGGGCTTCAGTGTTTGAGGATCCGGTAATGAGCTCTTGGCGTACAACACCCTCCGATTCCAGGAAGTAGATCTTGTGCTTCCGTGAAGGCTTTGGCCATGTGACGAACTTAATACCGCACCACTGTGAGCTTCGGAAGATCTTGGCAAAAACCGAAGAGGGCAACACCATATCTCCACGGTCTCGTATCCAACTCCAACACGCATCAACTCCATTTCCACTGTTCTCCTCAGTTCAACGACATCACACCACAACTCCAGTATTTTCAGTGTCACATCACTGATATAGGGACAGAACACAAATCACAGAGGCGTAGGAAGGGACAAACCGAATGTATGGCCAGAGTCATGCACGCGCCTAGGACCGTGTTGGGTGATGTCTGCAAGTGCACACTTCGTTTGTAGCTAGTTTCGAAGTATAGATATTGATCCCATAGGGAGCCCAAAGGTAAGTGTTTATGGGTGAAGTCTCTGTCACACCCGAAGTTGTCATAGGTCTTCGAGTGAATTAACTGCAAGTGTTGGAATAAGAATGGGTTTTGATTAATTGAGATGTATTTAAATAGAACTAAAATGTAAACTTCAGAAATATAAAGCATAAAAGTGAAGAATAACTTGTTTGTTTGTTTGTTGTTTCCTGCAGATGGCAAAAGAAGGTGCGAGGAGATTCAGTTCATGGTGATAGTGACTGTGCCAGGTGGATGAATGATAAATGTAACAATTATAATCTTATAAATATATGTGTAGGCGAACAACCCATAATTAGCCGGAACTCCTCTTGGTAGATTTCATCCCAACTTCAATAATTCTACTAGCCTGTTACCAAAACCATGGTTAGACACTAGACGATTAAGACCCTTCAGGTCGCTTAGCGATTAAGCTCCTTGGATCGGACTAATGCAATAAGCACAGTCGTTCCTCGTTATCCTCGAGTCTACTAGTTTTCCATTGATATCCCCGTGAGACCCAGGGGTCGCCGGTCCACTAGCGAGCAAGATCTTATCTATGTAGAACAAAGCATCATGTTGTCTGGGTCCTTAATTGGACAACAAGCATTAGGAATCCCACAAATAGTCAAGCACGCATAATATAGTAATTAGAATCAATCACAAACTAATGGAAAATATATGAAGGCACATCACATCTCACCAATCCCCTACATCTCCCACACCCAAGAGAATTACTCACACATGAGAGAAGAACAGATCATCAATATAATCAAATAAAGGGAATTCGTCTTTGTATTACCATGGAGATCCACAATAAGACTAGAAAGATATCCAACACAATTCAAGATGGAATGAAACAATCTCAAACCCTAGTCTTGCAAGGTGGAGATCCCTCTCTCTCTAGTACAAGTAGTGGCTACGGGGGTGTATTGGCTAGGAGGTCGAAGATCGTGGAGCGAGATAAAGAACATCTTCCCCTTTCTTCTCCGGATCTCTTCTTTCTACCTTCTAGATGGTATGGTGGCTGCTGTGTTGTGTTTTCGTCCTCGGTCCCTTCATGCAAGTTGTCCCTTTTGACAAGACAAAGGCGACGACAACTATACGGCGGGAACTATACATCCGGAAAAAATATTCCGTCCGTATAGTTGCTCGTTAAAGCTTCTGTATGCTCCTCTCGAGTGCTTCCAAAGAGAGATTTGCTTGTTTTCTCCATAATATTGTGTTTCTATAGTTAAAACCTTATGTTGACATTCAAAACCTGAAACACACATTAAAAACCAAGTTTTCTTTGCTACCGAAGTATTAGTGTTAGGTAAAGCTAGAAAACAATCAAATCCGGGAGAAAACCATCAATAAAAGCCATCAAAAATGTGTCGAATCTCACAGCTATCAACTCCCCCAATCTTAGATGTTGCTCGCCCTCAAGTGACAAGGAAATAAGGAAGAATAGCAGAGATTCGAGACTAAAAATAAAGGAACTCACAAGTTTGAATTGGTGTCAAATTCTTTTTTTCACAATCCCTGTAATCTTAAATATGATCATACAAATATTCACAAGATTGAACTGAGTCCACTTCCTAACCACGTATATCTTGTTAGCAAATAAATTATATGCCCAAGCAAGTGTCGAAAGTTTTAGCTAGGAAAGTGAGACAAATTCTTTTGGTGTCTCTCTTCTTTGAGAGACAAAAACTTTTTGTTCTTGTTTGTTTTAAATCAATTAAGAGTACTCAAGTTGGCATGAAAACATCTAATTTAAGAACAACTCATCTACTCCCATGTCAAAATTTCAAGACTCTCAAAGCACCCTTTTCTTTCTTTTGTCTTTCAAAAACTTCAGCTCTTTCATAGAGAAATCATGCCCCTATTTTTAACATGTTAATTGGGGTTGTGTTGTGCACTCGTGACCATGCCAATAAATAATTATTGAGCAATAATGGGTCAGAGGAGTACTACAACTTCACTTGGAACGTGAAACCATGAGGAGACTAAAGATTTTACCCATCATATCATTGCCGCTACAGACGTTTACATAACTCAATAGCCAAAATCAAGTGGTTTCCCACATTTAGATCGTTCGCTGACCAGCAGAGTTAATAGTTCTCCATGGAGCACGGCAGAGTTGTAATGACACGCATAAAGCAATATCTTACGGTAATTATTTCGAAAAAGTAGTGGCATAATCTCTACTACTTCGAAGCATCCATTTTATCAAACAATTTCAATCAAGGATACTATTGAGTCTATTATTAAGCTCAAATGGGATGGAGTAGTTCTAAAATTAAATTCTTCAGGCTAAACATGGACTCAAGTCATCTTTCAGACGCTTTCTCTTGTTGTAAAAATGTAGGAAGTATTTTTAACCAAGTTCATTGCTCATTGTTTCAAAGCTAAAAAGGAGACACTAGCAAAGGAATAGAATTTGTAGGATAAGAAGCTAAGTGGGGAGTGACTCTAGTGAAAGCACGTAAATAATTGTAGGATCAATTTAAGGTTGCAAAGAGGGTGATGAAAGGAATGTGATACCTCCTCTTGCTTGCTTCGTTCTCGTATTTGAGTCAAACCTCTCCTGTATTTCCATATTGCCAAATCACCTGAAATTAAGCAATCTCCGAGAGAAACAAAGAAATGAACTTGCAAATAAATCTACAACTATTTTTTTTTGTATTTTTGGTTTAGGAATGCAAAATTGAAACTAAACATGAAAATTTCAATAAAATAAATCAAAAAAAGAAATAAAAACATGAATGCAAAGTTTGGAGGTTTTAAAACCTCCCCCAAGCTTAGGCTATTGCCAGACTTAGTTGTTGCCATCATTTGGCGGCTGGTGTGGATACTGCTAGTAGTAGTCAGGGAAGTGGGTCATGAAGTGACCGAAGTTGTGAGTCAAAGTACTCACATCTTCATTCACTTCCTGAAGAGTGTGGTCGGTCTCCCCAACGTGCTGGTTGAGCTGCTGGAATTCTTGATAGGGGACGTAGATGTACCCCTGCTGTGGCTGGTTGGGCCACGGGTCCCAGGCTCCGCCTTGCTGCTGCTGTCCCTCCCAACCAGGGTTGTGTCCCTGATCTTCCTCCTACTCCTGCTCCTGCTCATCCCGCTACCCTCCTTCTTCACCTTCCTCTTCATCGGGCTGGAGTTCGGCCATGATCTCCATCACTTGGTCCTTGGTGAGGATCCAAGTGTTCTTCTCCACAACCGAGAAGGCTTGGGGGCAGGGCAACTGAACCTGCTCACCCTGTGCATCACCAAGATAACTAAATTGATATGCTCGGAGCCTCCGGTTAGCATGGTAAACACCAAGGAAGCCACAAGCAGTCAAATACTTGACGTCCATGAGTTTGGAGCCATCAACGGGTTCCATAACAGGTAGTATAATATTTAACGGATGGGCAAGGTGGGTTACCAATCCACCAATGCGAATATCACCTTTGGTCTTGTTGCTTTGGTGGCGAAGGTGCTGGATGAGTAGAGCAACAGGATTGGGGCTTTGCGGTGAAGTGGGGAAGAGAGCCTTAGTGATCATTACCATGTCCGCATTGGCCATGGAACCGGTGTCACCTCTTCCCAGTAGTGTGTTGGCGAGGAACAAAGCATAGTAGCGGATGGTTGGGTTCTGAATGGTGGACATCTTCTTCTAGTAAAATTGCCTGCCACCATTAACAAAAATAACCTCCCAAGTCTCTCCACTTGTAACGCTATAGATGTTAGTAATAGTAGGCTCCCCAACATGAGGGAAGCTGAAAGCATTGCAAAATTGTTCGAAATTTATTTCATAGTGCTGCCGGTTCATGGTGAAGCTTATCATGCATATATTACTTTTCTCCCTGTGGTTGTTGTAGAAGGAGGCAAGGAACTCATGGGTAAGCTCGGTGTAGGTATCATGGCTTGCAAAGCCAAGTACCGCCAACCCTTCCCTGTTGCACATGAGTTCAAAGTCCGCCTTCAACCCTACCGCGGCGAGAAAGTTGTGGTCGGCCCAACATGTGGGAAGCACCCTCCTCGATGAGGCAATGTCCAACTTGGAGTTGTGCGAGGCTCAGGACCCAAGCTCGAGCCCTCACCCCGTTGGCGCTTACTCGAACGAAAGAGGTTACCGATTTTGTTCATCGTGATGCACTAAAAATTTCACCATAAAACCTTAGGCATATAGTTTATACATGATATATGAACGATCCTACGTGGAAAAATTCAATCCTAACGTGAGAAATTAATAGGTAAAATAAAATAAGCTTGAGTTCAACCATTAGATCAATGTGAGAGTCAACCATGGAAATCTGAAAAATAATGCATGGATAGGGAGAGAAACATACTGATCTATCGATTCCCCCACTCAAACGAATGAAATCCGCAAAGAATCAAGAGTTCTAGGTGGATTTTGAGAGGTTTGGAGAGAGAATATGAGAGAAATATTGAGGATGGGAGGAAGACCTAGCCGCCATGGTGCGATTTTGTGGTCACACCAAACTATACGGCCGGAACTATACGGGCAGGTGATGTTGCTCCGCCCATATAGTTGCGGCAGTGCTGCCAACTAGGGTTTCTTTATGCAGAAGACAGCTATACAGACGCAACTAACAGCCGGATCGCAATGATCCCGCTGTATAGTTGGTCGCTAAACCGCCGGTCCCTCGAAATAAATTTCTAAAACTAGCATCGATATCTATACGACCGGAACTATACGACCGAAATTTTTATTCCCGCCGTATAGTTGGTCGTTAAACTCTTAGTATCTTTGGGATAAATTTGTCTGAAGGCATCTATTATACGACCGGAATTTTTATTCTCGCCATATAGTTGGTCGTTAAACTCTTGGTACCTTTAGAGAATTTTGTACGAAGGCATCGATATCTATACGACCGGAGCTATACAGCCGGAATTTTTATTCCCGTTGTATATTTGGTCGTTAAATTCTTTGTGTCTTCGAAAAAAATTGTTGATGGCAAAGATATCTATACGACCGGAACTATACGGCCGAAATTTTTATTCCTGCCGTATAGTTGGTCGTTAAACCATCAGTAATCATCAAAAAAATCTATTTCTTTGGGAATACCTTCTTATCCCAAAACTTAGCAAAATACCTTATTTTTGATAGAAAATTGATAGTAGAAACTGTTGACCAACATTGGCGTATTAAAAGCAAAATTTTAGCTTCTTTAGATGAAAAACTCAAACTTTAATTTTTATTCTTATTCTAAACTCATTCAATCGATGTTTCTACTACTTTTTGACAATTGCATCTTCATGGGTGCGCTTCCGCAAGAATGTCTGTGAAAAAGTGGTAGGAATGCGATGAACCTTTTATTCTCTAATCTATTTTATTGACGAGATGGGTTGACTCCGATTAAGCATTTATTAAGAATTGTTGAGTAACTCAACCTCTTTTCTGTTCTCGAATTCTTACCTTGGGTTGCCCCTTATCAAAGGCACTTACCACATGAACTCGTTTTGCCGGTGGAATATATCTTTCTCCTACTTCTAGCTTCTTTGGAAAATACCGGATGATTTCAACATCATAAACATTGAAGATTATCTTTCCTTCAGCACAATCTATTGATGCATCTGTAGTACTAAGGAAAGGTCTTCCAAGTATTATAGAGAATCTTTCATCTTCTAGCATTTCAAGAATAATAAAATCAGTGGGAATAACATGCTCATCTATTCTAAGTAAAACATCCTCAATCATACCAAAGGGTTGTTTATTGGACTTGTCAGCCATCTGTAAAGTGATAGTAGTAGGAGAATACTCCCCTAATCCTAACCTTTTATAGAGGGAGTATGGCATTACACTAAATCCTGCTCCTAGATCACACAAGGCATTGTGAATATCAGTTTTACCTATTGAGCATGAAATAGTTGGTATTCCAGGATCTCCAGACTTGACAACAGCTTCCCATTAGCAGGATAACTAGGTACCATGACAATTGTTTCAATTATTTCTTTCTTTCTACTAAGAATATCACAGAGGAATTTGGTATAAGTAGGAACTTTGATTGCATCCGCAAAAGGAATTTCTAGAAAAAGGTCACTAAGTGCCTTTGTAAAAGAATTATAAATTACCTGATCCGGTGCTTTTTTTATCTGGATAAGGAAACTTTTTCTCACCTGACTTACTCTTGTCTTTTACCTTTTGTGGGGGGTCAGGCTCTTTCATTGCTTTCTTTTGTTGTTGCTTATTGCTTTTCTACTACAATAAATTCATCTTCCTTGCTTATCTCTTTATCTTCTCTTGGATCAACCGTCTCTGCATAAGAGTCATAATGGTCATCCTGTGCATCATTCCGATCCTCCTTGGTTTGATCTTGTGTTTCAGTTTCATCTTGAGGATCCACCAATGTATCATCTTCTTGGCTTGCTTCGAGCAAGGCCTTTTCCTTTCACTCTTTTTTAGCTTCATATTCCGGTGGTCCTAAGGGTTCTGTAACAACTGCACCCCTTCTTGTGACAACATTAGTAGAAATAGGAATCTCTTTATCATCGCAAAGAAAAATTTGAATACCAGATGCTATTTGTTCACACTGGGTTTCAATCATACTAAGATACATGTGAAATAGTTTTATTTCTTGGCCAATCTCATCATAATTTTCAATGAGTTCCGCCAAAATCTTTTTGTGTTTTTGGAAATGCTTATGCAAGTTATTATGAGATTTTACTTGTCGATGTTTTAATTCTTGAAAAACTTTTCTAGTTTCATCTTTTTCATTTAAAACTTGTAATAAATCTACTTTGTTTTCCTTAACAAGTTCGGAAGGTATACGTTTTTCTTTCATTGTTTTGCGTACCTCAGGCATAAGATCAGGAGTTATCCGAAGTATCCCTTTTTCCGGCTTAGTGCCAAAATTAGGATTATATAAAGAATCATTCTTAGCCCTAGTAGACATCAATTCCAAACATTCTTTAATAGTTAAAGTATTTATTGATCCTCCTGCTGAGAAGTCAAGCAACTCTCTACATTAAGTATTAATACCGTGGTAAAATAAATGGCAAATAGTTGATTCAGAATAGCCATGATTAGGAATACGATCATTCGAAAGAATATTTCCCAGGCTTGTGGGTAGTTTTCTCCCACATTCTGACTAAAGTTGCCTATATTCTTTCTTAGTTCAGTTACCTTTTTAAAAGGATTAAACCTGTTTATGAATTTAACAATGCAGTTTTCCCAACATTTAATGTAATGGCGAGGGAGAGAATATAACCAGTCTAGAGCTTTACCTTTAAGAGAGCAACAAAATAATTTTAGACGAGAAAAGTCTCTTGGCAAACCTTTTGGTCCAAATGATGTTATCACATCGTCGAACTCTCTAATATGTCTTCCTGGGTCTTCATCTTCCCTTCCACTGAAAGTTTTTTCCTGCAAAATTTTAATAATTCCACCATCAAATCAATATTCTCTAACTCCAGGATTAGGGAATTCTATTGGTTGTTTAAGAAATTCAGAACTTGGAGCACTGTATTCCCTGAGAGTTTTCTCAGGTTTCATAGGAGTTGTCCTGTAAATAGACATGATTTCCATAATATCACTCAGGTTTTCAACTTCAACTTTATTTGACCTTAAAAGTTTTTCAATAATCTCTTCGCGCCTTTGAGCAGGCACGTGCTCAATATAATCCGGTAGATAGGTCCTACTAGAGCGTGTAGACCCTTTGTCTCCTAGGGAGAACATTTTGTAGTAGCAACACCTGAAATGTCAAAAGACAAATACTTAGCGCTTAGCTCCCTGACAACAGCGCTAGAAAATAGCTTGATGTCTGCAAGTGCACATATCTTTTATAGCTAGTTTCTAAGTATAGACATCGATCCCACATGAAGCCCAAAGGTAAGTGTTTATGGGTGAAGTCTCTGTCACACCCGAAGTTGTTACAGGTCTTCGAGTGAATTGACTGCAAGTGTTGGAATAAGAATGGGTTTTGATTAATTGAGATGTATTTAAATAGAACTAAAATGTAAACTTCAGAAATATAAAGCATAAAAGTAAAGAATGATTTGGTTGTTTGTTATTTCCTGCAGATGGCAAAAGAAGGCATTGGGAGATTCAGTTCATGGTGATAGTGACTAAGCTAGGTGGATGAATGATAAATGTAACAATTATAATCTTATAAATATATGTGTAGGAGAACAACCCATAATTAGCCGGAACTCCTCTTGGTAGATTTTATCCCAACTTCAATAATCCTACTAGCCTGTTACCAAAACCATGGTCAGACACTAGATGATTAAGACCCTTCAGGTCACTTAGCGATTAAACTCCTTGGATCGGACTAATGCAATAAGCACAGTGGTTCCTCGTTATCCTCGATTCTACTAGTTTTCCATTGATATCCCCGTGTCACTCGGTGGTCGCCGGTCCACTAGCGAACAAGATCTTATCTATGTAGAACAAAGCATCGTGTTGTTTGGGCCCTTAATTGTACAACAAGCTTTAGGCATCCCACAGATAGCCAAGCACACATAATATAGTAATTAGAATCAATCACAAACTAATGGAAAATATATGAAGGCACATCACATCTCACCAATCCCCTACATCTCCCACACCCAAGGGAATTATTCACACATGAGAGAAGAACTGATCATCAATATAATCATTCGTCTTTGTATTACCATGGATATCCACAATAAGACTAGAAAAATATCCAACACAATTCAAGATGGGAAGAAACAATCTCAAACCCTAGTCTTGCAAGGTGGAGATCCCTCTCTCTCTAGTACAAGTAGTGGCTACGGGGGTGTATTGTCTAGGAGGTCGAAGATCGTGGAGCGAGATGAAGAACGTCTTCCCCTTTCTTCTTCGGATCTCTTCTTTCTCCCTTATGAATGGTATGGTGGCTGCTGCGTTGTGTTTTTGTCCTTGGTCCCTTCATGGAAGTTTTCCCTTTTGATAAGATAGAGGCGGCGACAACTATACGACAGGAACTATACGTCCGGAAAATATTCCCGCCGTATAGTTGCTCGTTAAAGCTTTTGTATGCTCCTCTCGAGTGCTTCCAAAGCAAGACTTGCTTGTTTTCTCCAGAATATTGTGTTTCTATAGTTAAAACCTTATGTTGACATTCAGAACCTGAAACACACATTAAAACAAAGTTTTCTTTGCTACGGAAGTATTAGTGTTAGGTAAAGCTAGAAAAGGATCAAATCCAGAAGAAAACCATCAATAAAAGCCATAAAAAATGTGTCAAATCTCACAGCTATCATTAGGGAGCACCGGTGCCATGGATGGTCTTGGCGCGAGAAGGACGACGTCCTGGGACACGCGCGTGTCGGGGAGGCCGCAGAGGTTCGTGGCGGTAGGGATCAGACGAGGGCGTGCCTAGGCGCGACGCAGGGCAGAGATGGACAAGGCCGACGACGGGGCTTAGAGGTGAGCGCGTATAGGGCTCGGGGCGATGTGGCAGGACGGAGGCCTCGCGAGCTATCCGGGAGGTGGCAACACGTACGATAGTGGGTGCATGCAGGCATTGGCGTCGAGCGGTGGCAAGAGGCGGGGACAGAGGAGGACCCATGGCAGCAGCCACACCTTGGAGCTCGAGGCGGTGAGGTCAACGGGCTCCGATGTCGGCGGAGCTGCGCTAGATGGAGAGGGCGCGCGGAGTACGGTGGGCGCAGCCGATCTTGGTTAGACATGGGGCAATGACGGGTAGCGCGAGGGAAGCACAGAGCTCCTGGCGGCAGAGCTCACGGAGAAGACAAGTGGTGCGGTAGGACCTGGTGCGGCCTGAGCCAGCTGTCTTTGGAGACGAGGCAGTCGAGCAGCGGGGCTCTGGCAACGCTGGCGATGAGAGAGGCGGCGTCGCGTCGGTGGGGGGGGTGCGATGCAGGCGGTGGCGCATCGAGCAGGAAGGGAGAGGAGAGGAGAGGAGGGAGCAGGGTAGGTTGGATAGGAGCGAGCGCATCGGGTTTGGTCTGCGGGGTGTGTCGTGTTGCTATTGGGCCAGAGGCACTACGGGCCGGGGTTCTGGGCGCTGAGAGGGAGAGACGTGACATGGACGTGGCATGCGTGCCGAGTGTGTTGCGCCACACACAGTGCCGCTTGCTGGGTCGGATGCGGGCAATGGAGTGTGTGGTCAGGGTGGTGGGTTGGCGGCAACGGCATGGTTAGATGGTTAGGGTAGCTACCAGGGTAGTAGGTGGCCTGGCCTACAGGCTAGGCTTCCTCCCCGGTATAAAACATTTTGTTTGTTTATTTATTTATTTTAATTTAAAAATACTTTTGTAAATAGGTTTTAGACAATCAAAAGATCCAGAAGAGATTAGGGTTTTGGTTTGAAATAATGACGGGGGG
Source organism: Avena insularis (assembly GCA_023614405.1). Taxonomy (NCBI): domain Eukaryota; kingdom Viridiplantae; phylum Streptophyta; class Magnoliopsida; order Poales; family Poaceae; genus Avena; species Avena insularis. The sequence goes on along the minus strand of CM042688.1, from coordinate 442,620,076 downwards.
ATATTTAAAAAACAAAGATAGGCTTTTGGAAAATAGTTTTAGGCAAACAAATGCAGGATGACATGACAATGCTCAAATGCAATGTGGCATGATGACATGAGCATGTTGGTCATGATGATGCAAAAAATAAAAACAACACACAATTTTCTAGTAGTGGTTTTATCGGAGTGCTACACAGATCCTCTTGGACGTCTACCACTTGCTTGGACCCGTACCAGTTTTCTAGCTGGTCGTCCTTTCTTTTGCCATGGAGGTTGTCATGGTTGTGCCGCCTAGAGTTGATATGATTCCCATCCGGCTGGCGCCGGTCCGTGGAGTTATCCATGATGATCTGCCCTTGGTCATCCACCACGATGGCCTTCTTCATCCCCACATCAGCGGTGGCATACTTGTCCACGGTGGCCATGGCCTGAGCCATGGTTTTGGGTTCCACCCGGCTGAGCTTATGCTTGAGCATGGTGCCATCTCTACAACCGTTGACAATGAAGTTGATTGCCTGGGGCTCGCACACCCCCTCACATGAGTTGTGCGTGCTTTTCCACCAGGTGAGGTAGGAGCGGTCAGGCTCGTCCTTGCCCTGCACGCAAAGGGCGAGCTTGTGGGGCCGCCTAGGACGCTTGTAGGTGCCGGTGAAGTTGCGAATGAATGCTTACTCGAAGTCGACCTAGGCGTTGCTGTTGTTGTCATGGAGACTGTTCAGCCAGGTTCTGGCCAAATCGAGGAGCATGAGGGGGACGTAATGCACCGCCATTCGCCGGTTGCCGGTGGCTATGCCTACCGCAGTGACATAGTCCACGAGCTAGTCTTCTGGCTTGAGCGAGCCATCGTACTTTTGTGTGTCACTTGGGAGCAAAAATTCCTTTGGAAATGGTTCATTCCGGATGCACGGTCCGAAGCATCTTGGACCAGCTGGACTTTCCTTCTCCAGCGCGCGTGATTGTATCAGGAGGTCAATGCATGCACGCACGTCACGCGTTTCTGGCTTGCGTGGGCCGAGTCGCCCCGTCAGGCGAGACTTGGGCGGTGCGAGGCTTCTTTCGGCTTCGTCAACCGGTTGGTGACATTTCCCTTGTCCGGCTCCATCAGTCGGAGCACGGTTTCTACTGGTGACTGCCGCGGCTTCGTGCGGGTGATGCCCATGGCCAGCCGACCCGCCACATGGATGGTTGTTCTACCTCATTCTGTTTGGAGATGAGGCCTTGGTACCGCCAGCTGCTGGATCCGCCAACCGGTGAGGTGGCTAGCTCTTGCTGTTCCCTGCCACTATTAGGCTTGCACCTGCCTCGGCCTGCTGCTTGTTGGCCATGGCCACAAGGAGCTGGACACGCGCCTGCTTGCGGAGTTGCTCATCACCTTCAAGGTTGCTCAGCTCAGCGGCAGCCGCCTCTACAGCCCTCATGTTCTTGGCGGGAGTATTGTAAACCTGATGAACCGCGGGAGTACGCGGGTCAGCAGCATGATCCAGCTCCGAAACAAGGTTACGTCCTTGGGGCGGGATCTGTAGGTTAGCATCGGGCAAGCGGGTGAAGAAGTGGGCGGTGTTGTACTCACGCATGGTTGTGTTTAGTCGGTGTTGTTGGGCGGCGACCTTGTTGGATTCCTCGAGGAGGTTTTGGCATGTGGCCTCCAGCGCAGCACAGCCGCTGCCTGATCCGGCTCAAGGACGATGGGGTTGCGGAGGTGCTCGATGGAGGTGGGCAGCAAATCGTGGTCTTGTCCGTGCGAGGTGGAGCCATTGCCTCCCACGTTGCGCTTGAGGGGTGGGCGGCGGCCTTTGCCTGAGCCAGCCATCATGACCTCGATGCTGCTGCTAGCGACGCGCGGTGTAGCAAAACCGGGCAGCACACCAGAGATGGTGACGACCTCGCGAGGGAAGGCCTCAGCGACGGTGGCAACGTAGACGCGGTGCTCGTCGAAGTGCATGACGGAGCCGCCAGTAGGGAAGGTCTCCCTAGTGAAGCATGATGCATTATCGATGACACAGTCGAATGAGCCAAGAGTAAGGACGAGGCTGGAGGCGACTCGCTTAATGGTGACAAGCGGAAGTCCCGTGCGAAAGATGACCCCAACCGAAGCGCTGTGCCCCACGGTGGGCGTCAACTATCGTGGTGTGGAACATAGCAGTGCCATCGGGGATGGCACGAGAGGGGACAGTCAGGATGCTATCGGTGGCTACTCGCAACGGGTTGGGCACAGATACTACAAACATAGCGATGTACCCAGGTTCGGATCCCTCTTGGCGAAGTAACACTCCTACTCCTGCAACGATCTACTATATTGGGGGCGAATGCCCAGTAGAAGTGCTCCTTGAGCTGTTTCCTTAGCTACTATGGAGAGCTAGAGGAAGAAGATGAACTAGTGAACTATGAGGATCAACTTGAATCTACTTGAGCTTACCTAGAACCCTAGCTCTACCCTCCCTTATATACTGGCTAGGAGAGGTAGATTACAATGTGGGTTCTAGGATTTACTATTTGGGCTTTGGGTTTATAAAGCGGGCCAGCTGGCAAGGTCTAGCCAGTGGGCCAGGTCCTAGTCAAGCCTCCAGTACAAGGGGGACAATTCTATAGTGTCCCAATGCTGATGCTTTGGGCATCACCTGGTGCTTTAATGGCCAGCTAGATCTTTAGCGGTCATCCGACAACGCCTCGCTCATCCTCTAGCTTTGGCACTTTTGCACAGTTGTCTTGTAGCGCCGGCAGGGGGCAGCGCGCCAGCCTGTTTGATGATGCAAGGAGTCAGGGGAACTCTCATCATGGAGCATCACCCCCACCATAGCCTTGCCACCGAATACGAGGCGGTCGGGTGGAAGCGGCCACCCAGCCGGTTCTTCTGGCCATCCGGCTAGACGGGCCAGCCGAGGAATCTTGAGGACGGACTGATGGCTCTGTGTATGGCGCCCAGAAAAGTGCTGGTGCGTGGTTGATGTAGAGCTCGTTGGGAACCCCAAGAGGAAGGTATGATGAGCACAACAACAAGTTTCCCTCAGTTATGAAACCAAGGTTTAATCGAACAAGTAGGAGCAAGGAAACAACCAAAGGTGTTGCTAGCTGAGCCTTGGCAGGGCGCACTACCGATGCTAGTAGCAACGTGGAGACCTGCACAACACAACCACAGAACTCTGTCCCCAACTTGCGACGAGGTTGTCAATCTCACCGTGTTTTGCTGAAAACAAAGGATTAAACGTATCGAATGGAAATAAGTAAAAGTTTGCAGAAAGTAAACACAAAGCAGTAACAGTTTGTAGATTGTATGTAAAGAAAAGGACCGGGATCCATAGTTCACTAGAGGTGGCTCTCCTTAGATAGATAACATGCTGGGTGAACAAATTACAGCGGGGCAATTGACAAACATCGAGAAAGCAATATATGCATATTCTAATCATCTTGACTCCTTTGGAACTTGATTGGGCATTACAACATTATACATAGACCGCCATCCAACTGCATCTATGACTAATAATCCACCTTCAGGTTATCATCCGAACCCCCTCCAGTATTAAGTTGCAAGCAACAGATTATTGCTTTACGAATTGCGTGTAAAGTAAACAATACGATTGTTCTATGAACAAAGGATTGTTGTTTTCTCCCTAGTAGCAACAACACATCTAGTACCTTAGAGATTTTTGTCACTTCCCTAGATTACCAGAGGCATGAACCCACTATCGAGCATAAATACTAACTCTTGGAGTTGCTAGCATCTACTTGGCCATGATAGCTACTAAAAACGGAAAGCATGCAAGATCACAAATAACAAAGACATGATAGAATCAATAATCAATCTGAAATAGCATCTCAATATCCATCGGATCCCCGCAAACACAACATGCAGGATTACAAATAGATGATCTTGATCATGAACGGAGCTCACAAGATCTAAACATGAAAGAACAAAGGAAGAGAACCAGCCATCTAGCTACTACATGGACCCGTAGTCCAGAGATGAACTACTCACGCATCACACCGGAGGCTTGCATGGTGATGAAGAAGGCCTCTAGGGTGAATTCCCCTCTCCGGCAGGGTGCCGGGAAGAGCTTCAGATCCCTCCCGATCTAGGGATGGAGATGACGACGGCTACAGACTCTTTCGTGGATTTTTGATTGGGTACTTAGGGTTTACGTCCCGAGGGCATCTTATAGTCGGAAGAGGAGGACGAGGGGGTGCCAGCAGCCACCACACCACCCCCTGGCGTGGGCCCAGCCTGGTCGCGCGGCTAGGTGGTGTGGCCGGCCTCTGGCCCTTCTCCGTCTCGTATTCTGGCACTTGATGACTTCCGGAAAAATAGGTACTTTGGCTTTTGTCCCGTCCAATTCCGAGAATATTGATTTTCTGACTTTCCTGGAACCAAAAACAGCAGAAAACAGGCAACTGACACTGTGGCTCTTGTTAATAGGTTAGTCCAAGAAATCATATGAAAAGTACTCCAAAGTTGGAACAAAACACAAGAAAGTGGATAAAACGAAGCATGGAACATCAAATATTATAGATACATTTGCAATGTATCACTTACTGGTTGGAGCGGTCCACCCGGTTGCGTCCATCCAGCCAGTTAGGCCTGGCGTGGCCTACCCGGGGGTCATCCCCCTGACATGTAGATTATGTTTAAACAAACCACCAAATTCAGATTAGCACCATCAACAGACAAAAGGAAGTAATAAAGGTCTAAGAGATAATAACAGACGACCATTTTTTTCTCCCAGGACTCCGAGATCACTAGTTTAGACCACTTGGTCAAAAAGTACTATTATTACAATTAAAAAAGTATGGAGCTCTACCTAAATAGAACTAGTTATCACACATATCCTTGATCTTCCTAATCTTAGCCCAATGTACATCTTCCTGCGAGCGCAATGATTTAATTGTTCGCGCCATGCTTTTAGCGATTACCACTTTGTAACACCCTTGAATCGGCCCTATGCAAGTTTCAGCGATTCCCGCCAAACCCGCATAGAAATAGGCACTTGCGCGCGGGTGGAAAAAAAGTAATATCATTACACAATAGTCCATGATGGAACCCACAAAACATACATATACAACAACGACTCATCGAGTCAAGAATACAGATGTACACTACAAATATCCAAATCACGTTGAAAAAAATACAACATCCGAGTACGTATAAGAAGCAAATTGGGCTAAGAGCCCTGAAGAATAACCAATGGCGTCCATAACCCTGCCTAGGCCAAGCCGGAAGGGTAACCCTACTAACAACGTCGATCTCAAACCTGCTAAAACAAAGGGGTGCGAACAAAGGGCAAAGGAAAAGAGAGCGTTCAGTACTGAGGCTAGTACACGGCGAGTCTAGAATTCGGCGGCTCTCGCCTACATAGGTATGGTGGACTGAAGCAGCAGTGATGCATCCACTAAACAACTTTTAGAGACTCGGTATAACAGTCGACTATTAGAGAGAGATAAGAAAGTTCTATTCAGAACCAACCTGATACTAACACCAAACATACCCATCCTGGTGTTTCCCCCTCGAGACCAAACGAGGAAGTCATTCCAAGGAAAGTCACACGGTTGGCAGTTTTATTCATTATTTCCATGGTGGTTATCCAACTTACTAGTCATATCAGATACAAGTCAAGTTATAATAGTAAAGTTTAGTTGTAGTTGTCTATGATCAAGAAATTGTGCTCCAAGTCGTCCACAGCCGTGGGCACAACTTTTCAAAAAGATCTAACCCTGCAGGGGTGCACCAAAGTTTTGACACGCACTTCCACCCTTTTTGCCAGATCAATTAACATACTTCCATCGGTATGTCAGTGGGGCTTCAGAAATGACGCTTTCCCAGACCCAAAGCAAGTACATGGGGGCCACCCGAAAGAGCTACCCATACGAGGTATAGCTAATCCTCCTCGTATGGACCCTGAGGTTACGTGGACTTGTCATGTGAGCATATGCCATAAACAATATATTCCTGCGACAGAGTGCCGCACCTACACAACAGTAATAAACGTTCATCGAGCAACAAGTAATAAGCATGTCAAAGATGGCATAGCTACAGTAGGTAACATATAAAGCCCGAACTAGTTTGTGGCCTCTAGTACAGTACATCGAAATCAGGTAATAAGCCGATAGGGGTGCCCAGACACCCCAAATGTGGTTAGCTCGCTCAGTCTAGGAACATATGTCAAGAACTCGGGTCCTAGGTGGACACAAGTGGGCGGTTAACAACCAAATCTCAACTATTACCCACCGGTGCCTCTTCATTAATTATATCCACTTCCATTATTTAATTAAGAAGTTGTAATTAAAACCATGATCATCTCCACCATTAAGCATGTGCCAACCTCCCAACAACGTTGGAACATCAACAACACGAAACAGCACCTGAGCAAGCAACTATGACTCACAAGGCCAACTGTCTACCGAACAATAGGCAATAGGAGGTCTCCAAGGCAATATAGGGGATGCAAAGGATATAAATGGTGCAGAAACTAAAGCATCACAACACATGTAGAAATAGATCAATAGGAGGAAGTAAAGACTATAAATGTAAATAGGTAGAAAGGGGGAGAATGCTCGCCTGGGAAAAATTGTCGAAGGTTCATATCCAAAGAACTTGTCTATACTCGCATCAACTCAACGGCCTAATCCTTGAAGAAGCAAATCACTAGAAGAAACACTAGATGCACTATTTAATACTATGACAGAAGATCGACATGATGCATGACATGGCAAAGGTGCAATGCAACTAGGCAATATTAAGCAGAAACGGTGTCCCGAAAATTAATTAGGAGGTTCATGTTGTTTAGTTACCCCACAATTTAAATGTTAGCTTAACAAGGCAAAACATGGTACCGGTTCGCTACACAAATTTAAATGGAGCCAATATAAGACTAGAAAAACCCGCATATAGTCTCCACATTAAATTATGAGGTGAATCGACAAAAGCCCCCAACCCACATGGTATGAATACAATCATGTAAAATTTAAATGCAACAATATAGGAGTCATGTATTATAAAAATAGGGGTCTTTGATTGGGGTCACACACAATGGGGGGGTCGGTCTTCGGATCCATGTCGGCTCACTTGGGGTTCTCAACGTCTACGGTCCCATGATGGAGTACCTGGTGGTTCCGGGAAGGAGACATTGGCGTGTCAAGGGTTCGGTCTTCGCACTCTGCGTTCGGGGCTATGGATCCGTGAGGGTGACCTTGTCGTTCCATGTAGAAGTCCTTAGCGTTCCATGCCAACAACCTTCAGTTCCAGCTTCATTCTTCGATGACGATCTTGAATTGACACCAGTACGGTCTTGAGATGGCGCATGTTCTCGATGTTGGAAGGTCTCGTGACGAACTTGGGTAGGCATCGGCAACACAACACTGGAATGGAGGCCGGCTGTCGGGGGGATGACCCTCGAGTAGGCCAAGCTAGGCTCAACTGGCCGGCTCTAGGGAGATCTGGCCGGATGGCCACAAGATAAAGAACCAGAGCCGGGTGATACCCTTCACCAGGTCCGCATCAAGATTCCCTGGCTGGCCCGTCTAGCCGGGGGCTAGGAAAGCCGGTTGGGTGGCCACCTCTACCCGGCCACCTCGGATCCGTTTGCCAAAGGCACGGGAGGGGGTGACGCTCCTTGCTGAGCACACCCTTGACCGGACAGGCTGGCGCACCGCCCTGCCGGCACTACCAGACGAGGGCGCCAAAGCGCTGAGGCTGGAAGATGACGAGTAAAGCTCCAACTGACGGATAAAGCACCAAGTTGATGGATAAAGCACCGGGTGACGCCCAAAGCGGAGGCGCCGAGATGCTGTGGCGCTGTCCCCATCTATACTGGAGCTTGATCGGGTCCTAGACCATCGGCTGGACCCGGCAGCTGGCCTGCTTTGTAAACCCAAAGCCCAAATAGTAAACCCTAGAGCCCACATTTTAACCTACCCTTCCACCAGTATATAAGGAGGGGTAGTGCCAGGGTTCTAGGTAAGGCATTGCAAGTTAGAAATTAGCCAGAATCAGCAAGTCTAGTAGTTCATCTTCCTCTAGCTCTCGATAGCAGCTAGGGAAACAACTCAAGGAGCACTTGTATCGAGCAGCTGCTCCCCATATAGTAGATCCTTGCAGGAGTAGGAGTGTTACCTCGACAAGAGGGCTCTGAACCTGGGTACATCACCGTGTCTGTAGTATCTATGCCCAACCCGTTGTGAGTAGCCACCGATAGCATCCTGATTGTCCCCTCTCATGCCATCCCCCATGGCATTACCGTGTTACACACCACGATAGTTGGCGCCCACCGTGGGGCACAGTGCTTTGGCTGGGGTCATCTTTCGCACGGGACTTCCACTCGTCGCCGGTGAGCGAGTCGCCTCTGGCCTCATCCTCACCTTTGGCTCCTTTGACTGTGTCCTTGACAATGCATCCTGCTTCAACGGGGAAAATTTCCCAGGTGACGGCTCCGTCATGCACTTCGGCGAGCATTGCGTCTACGTCACCACCATCGCCGAGGATTTCCCTCGCAAGGTCATCGCCGTCTCTGGCGGGCCTCCAGGCTTCTCCGCCCCACTTCTCGCCAGCGGCAGCGTTGAGGTCATGATGGCCGGCGCAGGCGATGGACGTCGCTCACCCCTGGAGCACAACGTGGGCACAAAAGACACCGCTCCGCGTGAGCAAGGCGCGAACCCCTTGGTGGACTCCATCCAGAACCTCCGCATCCCCATCGCTCTCGAGCTGGACCCAGCCACCACAGCAGCCGCGCTAGAGGCCATGCGCCAGAACCTCCTGGAGGAAGCCAGCAAGGTCGCCGCCCACCAACGATGCCTGGACGCCACCATCGCGAGTACAACACTGTGCATGGCTTCTCCCGCTTACCTGGTGCCAACCGGCAGATGCAGCCCCAGGGCCGCAACTTGGGCTCGGAGCTGGACCGGGCTGCTGACTCACGCGTCGCCGTGGCATAGCCAGTTTACAGTACCCGGCCAAGAACATGAGGGCCGTGAAAGTTGTCATCGTAGAACCTAGCCATCTGGAGGGTGAAGAGTTGCATCGCCAACAGGCACGCGTCTAGCTCCTCATCGCTACATCCAACAGGCAACATGCCGAGGCAGGCGTAAGCCTCAGAGGAAACATCAAAAGCCAACAGCCAACCAGACGAATAACCAATATGGTTCTAGGAAGGTGGTAGCCGGCCAAGAGGACCCGACTACAGGTGGCAGCCGGAGACAAAATCCCGACGATCGGACACCTCGGCCCAAGTACACCATCGAATCAACGCTTGATGGCCCATGCAAGTTCCATAGCGGTGGCAACAAGCCGGCTACACATACAACCCTCCAGTGTACCTAGACAAAGAAGATGGCCGAGGTTTGTGGTCTACCACCGCCACCCCCTCCTCTGCCAGCTGGTGGGTAGCAAGACAATTGCAAGCGCCAAAACTGCCAGGATGAAGACGGAGGAGACTATCCTCGCCGGGTAGGTAACTACCACATCTTCACCATCGAGCCGGAAACCAAGCACAACAAAAGGTGCCGCGAGGAAGAGGTGAACGTAATCGTCCCTCCCGTTCCCCAGTTCCTAAACTGGTCCAAGCAAGAGGTCAAGTGGATACAGAAGGACCAGTCAGACGTATTGCCGCATCCGGGCACATACGCCATGGTCCTGGACCCCATCATCATCTCCATGAAACACTCGTGCAGGTTCTCCCACATCTCGGTGGATGGAGGAAGCAGCATCAACCTCCTGTACCACAACTCCCTAGACCGGCTTGGCATTAGTGAGTCCCAGTTGGAGCCGTCCAACACCTCCTTCCACGGAGCTGTTCTGGGTCCATCGCATTCGCCCATCGGCAAGATCTGGCTGGATGTCATCTTCGGCATGGAGGACAACTTCCGCCATGAACCTATCTGGTCCTAGGATGCCCCACGCTCACCAAGTTCATGGCGGTACCACACTATGAATACCTCAAGATGAATCTTCCTAGGCCAAAGAGGGTAATCACCATCGCGGGTGACTACAGACGGTCGGTGGAATGCGCCACAGACAGCTCCAAGGTCGTCGAGGCCATGATCATCACAGAGGAGAAGCATGTCATCATGCAGAACATGGCGACCCTCTAGGCGGACATGCCGGCTGGCGAGCCAAAGCCAGCCGGAGATGCGCAATTCAAGCCATCAAAGGGCACCAAGAAGATCCTGCTGAACGAGGTCGAGCCAGACAAGTTTGTCCTGGTCGGAGATGGCCTTGACAGCAAATGGGAAAGGGCGCTCACCGACTTCCTCCGTGAGAATCGGGATATCTTTGCATGGTCCCCCAAGGACATGCCTATTGTTCCGAGGGAACTCACCGAGCACTCTTTACATGTCAGGCCGGATGCAAAGCAGGTCAAGCAGTCACTACACCGCTTCGCAGAAAAGAAGAGAATAGCCATCGATGAAGAAATAACCCGGCTGCTCGCAGCCGGATTCATCATGGAGGTTTTCCACCCAGAATGGCTGGCAAACCCGGTGCTGGTGCTAAAAAGAACAAGACTTGGCGCATGTGTGTTGATTACACCAGCCTCAACAAGGCATGCCCCAAAGATCTGTTCTCCCTACCAAGGATAGACCAAGTGATTGACTCCTCGGCTGGCTGCGAACTGTTGTCGTTTTTGGATGCGTACTCCGGCTACCACCAGATTCGGCTGAACCCCGCTGATCAAATAAAGACATCATTCATCACCCCACATGGGGCCTACTGCTACACTACCATGCCATTTGGACTCAAGAATGCAGGTGCCACATATCAGCGCTACATGCAGAAGTGCCTATAATCGCAAATCGGCAGAAACATGCACGCCTATGTCAATGACATGGTGGTCAAGACAAAAGAGAAGCAAACGCTCCTTGAAGACCTGAAGTAGACTTTAGCCAACCTTCGCCGGTTCCAGATGAAGTTGAACCCGAAGAAATGCATATTTGGCATCCCAACTGGCCTGCTCCTCGGTTTCCTCGTCTCAGAACATGGAATCGAGCCTAACCCGGAGAAGATCGGCGCAATTGAGCGCATGCAACCACCACAGAACCTGTGCGACATGCAGAAATTCACCGGATGCCTGGCCTCCCTCAGCCAATTCGTCAGCCGGCTAGGCGAGAAGGCACTCCCCCTGTACCAGCTCATGAAGAAAACATACAAGTTCATTTGGACGGTGCAGGCGGACGAGGCTTTCCGCGACCTCAAGCGCATGTTATCCTCTCCATCGATACTGGCAGCCCCAGCTGCAAAGGAGCCAATGCTGATGTACATTGCGGCTACCAACCGGGTTGTCAGCTTCGTGCTGGTGGTAGAGAGACCAGAAGAAGGAAAGGCTTAGCCGGTTCAACACCCGGTATATTACCTGAGTGAGGTACTCTCGCTGTCAAAGCAGAACTACCCTTACTATCAGAAGCTGGTGTATGGCGTGTACATGGCCGCCAAGAAGTTGAAGCACTACTTCCAAGAGCACTCCATCCAGGTGGTGGCATTGGCCCCTTGTCGGAGATCATCGGCAACAAGGACGCCACAAGCCGGGTGGCGAAATGGGCAATAGAGCTCGCCGTGCACTACATCCGATACTAGGCAAGAACGGCGATCAAGTCTCAGGCCCTGGCAGATTTCCTCATCGATTGGACAGAGACGCAGTACCTGCCTCCATGTCCCGACTCCATGCACTGGAAGCTACACTTCGACGGCTCCAAGATGTACGGTGGACTCGGAGCCGAGGTCGTCATCACCTCTCCAAAAGGGGACCGGCTGGAGTACATGCTGCAGATCCACTTCCGCGCATCCAACAACATTGCCGAATACGAAGCGCTTGTCCGTGGCCTCAAGATGGCAAAGGAGATCGTCATTAGGAGCATCCTCTGTTTTGGCGACTCCGACCTGGTGGTGCAACAAGTATCATGAGATTGAGATGCCAAGGACGCAAATATGGTGCTATACCATTTCTTTGTACAGCAGCTATGCGCCTGCTTCGAAGGATGCGAGTTCCACCACGTGCCTCGAGCGAACAATAAAGCCACATACGCACTCGCCCACATAGGATCAACAAGAGCAGCACTTCTGCCCAGGGTCGCCCTCGAGCACCTGCGCAAGCCCTCCATCACGCCGTCTCCAGAATCCGACTCCATCATGTTGGACGCGGACCCAGGCACTACCGGCTCCAAGCAACCTGGTGCCACATTGCACCAGGGGACTGCCATGCCACACCCGGGGACTACCACACCGCACCTAGGGACTGCCGCCTTCATCCCGGAGACTGCTGCCTCCATCCCAAGGACTGCCGGGCCATAGGCCGTGACACCCAATTTGGCTTAATAGTTTGGGGCTGCGCTCTGGTCTCCCACCAGTGACCGCCGTGATTGAACCAGAGCCCAGGTGAGGAAGTCAAATTGATCATGCAAACCATCTATGCCATCCGGGAAACACCTCCATGGGGAAAGCCGTTCGTGGAATGTCTGGCCAAAGGAGAGCTACCGGGTGAAGAGGTTGAGGCAAGACAAGTGAAGCGCAGGGCAAGCGCATACACAATCATCAAAAACAAGCTCTACGAGCACAGTGTGGGAGGAATATACCAGCGCCGCGTAAGCCAAGAGGAGTGAATCCGGCTGCTGGTGGACATTCACCAAGGCGAATGCAGTCACCATGCATCATCGAGAGCAATAGTGGCAAAGGCATTCTACCATGGGTTCTACGGACCCATAGCACTGTAGGACGCCGAGCAGCTAGTGAAGGCATGCAATGGATGCCAACGGTTTTGCCCAGTAGAAACACACTCCGTCATCAGCGCTCAAGATGATACCTATCACTTGGCCATTTGCCATCTGGGGCTTGGATATGGTAAGCCCATTCAAAACAGCGTGATCCGGCATGACACATTTACTGGTGGCCATGGACAAGTTCACCAATTGGATCGAGGCAAAGCCAATCAAGAAGCTGGATGGACCGACAGTGGTGAAGTTCTTCACCGACATTATCACACGGTTCGGCTACCCCAGCAACATTTACAGACAACGACACGAACTTCGCTACGGGGCCTTCGTGCGTTTTTGTGGTGACAAGGGCATCCACTTGGACCTGGCCTCCGTCGCACACCCCCAATCAAATGGACAATGCAAACAAGGAAATGGCCTGGTCCTAGACGGAATCAAGCCAAGACTAATTGATCTGCTGATGAAGACTCCCGGATGCTGGATAGAGGAACTGCCAGCAATATTTTGGAGCCTATGCACAACACCCAACCGCTCCACCGGCTTCATGCCATTCTTCCTCGTCTATGGAGTAGAAGCAGTCCTGCCAACCGACATCGAATTTGACGCACCGCACAAACTGCTGTACACATACCAGCAAGCCAAAGAAGCTCCGGAAGACAATGTTGATCTCCTTGAGGAGGCTCGAGAGTTGGCCTTGTCCAGGTCTACCATCTATCAGTAGAACCTGCGCCACTACCACGCTAGCCGGATCCGCAACATCTCGTTCCGTGAGGGCGACCTCATCTTGCGGCTGATACAAGACATCAAGGGGATGCAAAAGATAGCTCCACCTTGGGAAGGGCTATTCATCATCAGCCGGGTGCTGCATAACAACTCATACTACCTGATCGACGCTCGCTAGCTAGCGAAGAACAAGATGGACCGCTCTGGCGAAGAAACTGAGCACCCGTGGAATGCGAACCTGCTTCGCCCATTCTACACCTTAGTAAAGGGAAAATGTATCTTACCTTTATGTAATTAACAAGTTGAGGGGCCTCGACATAGTCTCAGGGACTCTGTAATAATTTGGCATTTTCTGCCGCAACACTTGAAGTTCTTCGGCTGCATTGTTTTTAACCCCGGACCCAGCAGTCTCTCTCGAGGACTCGCCGGATGGCCCAGACGGGCGCGAATTCTGAAAAGATGAAGTACTGTACGCGGTTCCAAGAGACCCCTCTTCGATTCCGGCTGCAGACCACAAGCCGACAGACAGACATGGCAAGAGCAGAAAACTCAAAGACCCGTACAGGAAAAATCCTAAGGAAAACAAAACTTCTAGACATTCCGGTTGCGCCTGCTTGTTTGAAGCTGGTAGCAAAAATCCGAAGTATTGTGCAGTACGCTAACTAAGAAAACCCTTGCTTCCTGCCAAGCACTGACAAGGGCATAGCTTCAATGGCCAATGCTCGCTAAGAAAAGGACTAAGCTACCTGTTTTGTGTGAAACGGAAAAATTTTCAACCAAAAGAGCAACTAAAGACGATGTTTATCCTACACATGTCTAACGTGCAAACCATTGTTTGTATCTTTCATCCTTGCATGAGCCAAAGCATCTGAGCCGGAGGCTGATACGTTGCAAACGTATCCATAATTTTTGATGTTCCATGCTTGGTTTTATCTACTTTCTTGTGTTTTGTCCACACTTTGGAGTACTTTCTATACACTTTCTTGGACTAACCTATTAACAAGAGCCATAGTGCCAGCTGCCTATTTTCTGCTGTTTTTGGTTCCAGGAAAGTCAAAAATGAATATTCTCGAAATTGGACGGGACAAAAGCCAAAGTCAGTTTTTCACCGAGGGACACCCGGAGCCAGAATACGAGACGGAGAGGGGCCAGGGGGCCTCCACACCACCTGGCCGCATGGCCCAGCCTAGCCCGCGCCAGGGGGTGGTCTGGCCACCTCCGGCACCCCCTTGGCCTCCCCTTTCGCCTATAAGATGCCTCCGATACAGAAACCCTAAGGACCCGATCAAGATTCCACGAAAGAGTCTGTAGCCGCCATCATCTCCATCCCTAGACCAGGAGGGATTTGAAGCTCTTCCCGGCACCCTACCGGAGAGGGGAATTCACCCTAGAGGCCTTCTTCATCACCATGCAAGCCTCCGGTGTGATGCGTGAGTAGTTCATCTCTGGACTACGGGTCCATGTAGTAGCTAGATGGCTGGTTGTCCTCTCTGCTATCATGTTTAGATCTTGTGAGCTCCTTTCATGATCAAGATCATCTATTTGTAATTCCTACATGTTGTGTTTGTGGGGATCCGATGGATATTGATATGCTATTTCAGATTGATTATTGATTCTATCATGTCTTTGTTATTTGTGATCTTGCATGCTTTCCGTTGTTAGTAGCTATCTTGGCCAAGTAGATGCTAGCAACTCCAAGAGTTAGTATTTATGCTCGATAGTGGGTTCATGCCTCTAGGAATCTGGGGAAGTGACAGAAATCTCTAAGGTACTAGATGTGCTGTTGCTACTAGGGAGAAAACAACAATCCTTTATTCATAGAACAATCGTATTGTTTACTTTACACGCAATGCGTAATGCAATTATCCGTTGCTTGCAACTTAATACCAGAGGGGGTTCGGATGATAACCTAAAGGTGGATTATTAGTCATAGATGCAGTTGGATTATGGTCTATGTATAATGTTGTAATGCCCAATCAAGTCTCAAAGGAGTCAAGATGAGTAGTATATGCTTGTATGATTTATCGATGTTTGTAAATTGCCCCGCTGTAATTTGTTCACCCAACATGTCATCTATCTTAAGGAGAGCCACCACTAGTGAACTATGGACCCCAGTCCTTTGTTTTACTATCAATCTACAATCAAATGTTTACTATTTTCTGTTTACTTTCTGCAAACTATTACTTTCTTCCACTCGATACGTTTAATCCTTTGTTTTCAGCGAAACCGGTGAGATTGACAACCTCATCGCAAGTTGGGGGAAAAGTTCTGTGGTTGTGTTGTGTAGGTCTCCACGTTGCTGCTGGCACCGGTAGTGCGCCCTGCCCAAGTTCAGCTAGCAACACCTTTGAGGTGTTTCCTTGCTCCTACTGGATTGATAACCTTGGTTTCATTACTGAGGGAAAACTTGCTGCTATGCTCATCATACCTTCCTCTTGGGGTTCCCCGACGGGCTCAATATATTTTGGGCTAAGCAACCGATTTTCTGGCGCTGTTGCCGGGGAGTCAAGGACATCCTCACAAGGGGAGTCCCTCATAAACAATCTCTTTACTTTGTTATTTTTGTTTTGCTTAGTTTACTTTTGCTTTGTTTGCTTGTTTCTTTGTCAAAAACAAAAAAAAAATTAGTTTTACTAGTTTGCTTTCTTTATCAAAAACACAAAAAAATTAGTTCCTATCTTAAGTTGCCATTATGTCTAGCTTTTCTCCAATCACTATGTCACTTGAGGAAATTATTTTCACTTTCAAACAAGGAATTGAAGAAAGTTTCAAAGAAGCTTGGTCTAGAATCTCTGATCTACATGAAAAAACTGAACCTAAAATGACTCAAAGCTTGTTCCTTAGCAGTTTTTACCTTGGAATCGCTCTTTGCTATAGATATGCTTTGGATGCTGTAGTGGGAGGAGATTTCCTCAAATGCAATGAGGATGATGCTATTAATGCCATAAAGAAGTTGGTCTTTACTTACAACTTGCCTAGCAAATATGATTCTTCCTTCATAAACATATTTGCTAGATTGAATACTCTTGAGACCAGCACTACTAGTTTGAAAGATTGCTATAATACACTTAGAGAGCATCATAACGATGTTCCAATAAATTCTGAACCCTCAAAATGGCTTCCCACAGTAAAGATTGCTATAAATAATGAAACTTTTCATGCTCGCTGTGATATCATGTGTGAATTTTGTCTTATGCCCAAAGATATCTATGAATCTTTGAATCTTTGGGGGCTTTCTGAAGGAGGAGAAGAAATATTTCTTGCTAATAATGCCACAATATCACCAATTGGAATAGCTGAAGGAGTGTTTACAAAGATCCTAGGGAAAATGGTTTCTACTGATTATCTTGTTATTGAATGTGTAGGAAAAGGACAAATCACACTTGGAAGATCCTTATTGAAACTCCTTGGAGCAATAATAGATGTGGAAAAGGGCACCATGCACTTTGCTTCTCCACCAAGCAATCATATGTTCCCCAAGGTTAAGAATAAAAGTAAGAGAGGTAAGGGCAAGAAATTTGGTTTTGATGCTTCTTCATTGGAGAACACTTGATTCTTTTTCTTGCTTCTTATGCTAACTTAAAGGCGTTAAAGAAAAGTACTTATTGGGAGATAACCCAAAAGTTTTAGATGAGTCTTGGAAGTTATTACTTCTGTAATAACCGCTCCTTATCCTTTTTATTTGCTTTTTGTGCCAAGAGTAACCTCTAATGAGAGAGAAGTAATGATTGGGAAAGTTGCTGTCCCGAAACAGATTTCTGTGCTTCACCGTAAAAATTCATGTAAAATCTCTGTACGTCCTTTTGAGGCGTTAATGTTTGTGCTTCTGCCCCAGGTTGTTATCTAACTTTTGTTAGTTCAACACTTTTCGATTTGAGCAACAGAAGGTCTTCGAAAAAATCCGTCTTTACCTGCTGGTCTGTTTTGACAGATTTCTGCCATTTTTTTCGTTTGCTTCTTGTTGGTTCCTTTTTGAGTTCTTTTGGGGAATTGAGATTTTTGAGGGAAGTGCTACAGTAGCTTGTGTTATAATGGAAGTTTTATTGGTGTTGGAACTGAACCTAAAGACCTATTATCTTGAGTGCACTAATGTTGCTAATAAAGATTGTGTGAAGTTTTGTATGAAGGAAAAATTTCAGGTGTATGGAAGGAATGAGTAATGAGATGAAGGATGGACTAAAGCTCAAGCTTGGGGATGCCACGCATGTCACCCCAAGAAATATCCAAGAAGTACAAGCGTCAAAGGGGCATCCCCTTCTTTATCAATAAAAATTCCAGGTTTCTTCCAAACACTTCATTTTTATTGTTTCATGCACAGTTGTGTTGTTCTTGGAGCGTCTTGTTTTTCATTTTTGTTTTGGTTTTTTGTTTGCTTTGTTTTCTAAGTTTGATGAATAAATTGGTTGGACCCCCTCTTTCATGCATTGGTTTTCAAATAGTTTGGTTTGGATTGGTAAAGAGTAGGAAAGTTCATGCTTAAGTGGTAAAGAGAGCTTGTTTTTGACTATGGCCTATGCTTTGTCATGCTATGCTTGATATTATTTTGGCTTTATGCTCAGTATTATTTGTTGTAGCATGACTTGTTATAAACAATTGAGATTGCTTAATGTGCCTTTGAAGAATCATGCGTTGTTTTAGCATATTAAAGCATAGTATTGTGGTATTCTCCTTTGATGCTTTATTTGGGTTGACTTGGCACATGCTCACACCATGTTATGACTATCCCAAGTCACCATAGCCTTTATGATCCTTTAGTTTTCAACTTGTAGTATCACTTTATGCTTTGATTAATGATGTTTTGTCGCTCTGCATGATTATGGCCATTATTGCTCTCTTAGTTGGTCGCTCCCAGTCTTTTGCTAGCCTCCATAACCAAGTATGAGTTCCACTCATGCATCCACCTCCTAAAACCAAGTTATTCCAAAGAGTCCACCATACCTACCTATTAGCAATTGCTATTCCAAGTATATTCATGTTTTTATCTACCTTCCAAATTAAACTTGTTATGAGAAAACTAGTGATTAAAGCTCTCACGAACTTGATGGCACACTTTATTTTTCTTGCCTTTAATAAACTTGAACCATTGTGTCGTCTATGTTGTATATGCTTGCACTTATATGTTGGGGATTAGCAGAACCATGTTGTCATGGGGAATGTTTTCAACATTGCACTTATACTTTGTACCTAGTTGATATCATGCTCTTTTGTCTATGGATGTCGTCGGTGTGAAATGAAAGGGGAGCTTGTAAGTCCATGGAGTTATGTATGTGTGTTAGAGAAATGCCTGGGTCGCTGGTCTAATCCATGCTGTCATGGTGGAAACCTGCAGCGTAACCATAATGAGTTGTATATGAAGCATTCTTCTTATAAAAAAGAGTTAGATATTGAGAAAAAAAGAGAAAAAGAAAAAAAAATATGAGAAAAGAGGAAAGAGAGAAAAAAGCACCATATTCCCATGGTAAATAAGAAGATTGCTGAGATGCTCGTTGTCTGCTTGCCTTGTCATTTTGATATGGGGATTCTTCCATATCATCGGGCAAGGGGTACCCCGTTGGCGGTTCTCTATGATATACATGTACTTACTATGACGAGAACTTACCGGTAACTAAACTTGAGTAGCATGAGGAGCGGCCCTCGTATTAAAGGGACTTGAGATGTCCAACTTATACTTCGTCAAGCATATACACCATGGTTTGTTCACTTTAACCTTAATCACTTCAAGATGCTTATGATAGGGGCAATGAGAGCTGAAAGATAAACGTATCATAATTTTTGGAAGCTCTTTATGAAACTTGAATCCCTACTTCCTTCTATGAAGGCCTTTCTTTTACTTTTATGTTGAGTCTCCACCTTCTATCTTTATGCACATACTTTGAGAGCATAGTGGCCATTCTTAGTTCTATGTGCATTTCCCAAGACTTGTTGATTGATGCATAACTTTGATATTGCTTGTTTTAAACTATTTGTATCTAGTCACTCTTATGAACTTTGAAGGTGTCCTATGCATTTATGTTTGCTACTCTATGGGGGACAAGCTGAATGACACTATGCTATGTTTTGTTTATGTGAAACAAACAAACGTCTTGCAAAGCATTGTTATTCATGAATCTTTTGTTTATGCCTATTCATGTTGCAACATAGTTGCTATGTCTTATTGTTAGAACTTTGTCTTTCATGCTATGTTGAAGTACTATGATTCCAGCTATCAATGTTTTACAAATACTTTGATCAAGTTTACGATGGTGCATGTCACCTCAAAAATTATTCTTTCTTTTTATAACTTACCTACTCGAGGACGAGCAGGAGTTAAGCTTGGGGATGTTGATATATTGCAAACGTATCCATAATTTTTGATGTTCCATGCTTGGTTTTATCTACTTTCTTGTGTTTTGTCCACACTTTGGAGTACTTTCTATACACTTTCTTGGACTAACCTATTAACAAGAGCCACAGTTGTAACAACCTCGGACCCTACGCTCTAAGTTCAAGCCTGGATGAACCGAAAGTGGTTAAAATAGTACAGCGGGGGCCCAGGGGCCACCCACGTATAGACCCGTCGGCTGTCCTAACCACTTCCAAGACATCAGGACAAGAGCAAGCGGTGTAGGCAACAGGCGAAGAGATCAAATACATACACAAGTGAGTATATATGCAAGCTACCTTACAAGAGTTCTCAGAGCCATACCATCTAAAAGAAATAGAAATATTGCAACACCATACGGCAAGATCCAAATATCCTAGATAGAGATAATAGTGTAGGATAGCTCCTCATACATCAAATATCAGAGTATCAAGCGGAAGCAGGAAACAAGATCCGAGTACGGACAAGAAGCAAATCGGTATAAGATGGTGTGAGACCTTAGGGGTACTTAGCAAGTCTTTATGCCTCTAAAGGGGACATATACCTGGGGTGACGCAATTGCAGCAAAAGATAATAACTAACAAGCCTATAGATACTCGCTAACCATCCGCCTAACCAAGGATAGACGGATGTCCGTTAATTAGAAACAACAGTTATAACAGTATAAAGTAACAGATCCATCCTCCTCGCTTACCAACAAGAAAGCAGACGAACAACCCATCTGTTGGCAGTTTTGTTAACCATTCCATGAGTATTGTACTATTTACTAGTCAGGTATTTAGTCAAATTAAAAGTGGTACTTTAGATATACTTGTCTATGATCGAGAAACTGTGCTCCAACTCGTCCATAACCGCGGACACAGCTTTCAGAAAGGTTTACCCTGCAGGGGTGCACAAATAGCAACACGCACTCAATCAACCTCGGAAAAACCAACTCAAAACCCAACAAGGCATTCACGACAAAGCGATCACAGGATTCAAAAATATTTCAGGGGGTCACCCCATTAAGCTACCTACAACGAAGTTGGCCGACTCCGAGACGGACCCAAGGTTTGCGTCAATGGCTGTAAACGACTGGGAACTCGAAAATGTGACTAGGCTTGTCGATACCGCGAAAACACTCCGCATACAAAACAGTACAGGTGCTCCACGCACAATCGTAATAAAGCAGTAAAGCATGGCATAAGTACAGGATAGTAATAAAACCCCAAACTAGTTTGTGGCCCCAAGAAATAGAAATGAATCAAGCTCTGGCTCAGGGGGTCCATAAGGCCTCCCGGATGTGGATAGTGCGAATAGTCAAGGAACATGAATCAAGTACTCGGGGTCCTACGGGACACAAGTGGGCAGGAAAAACCAAATAACAGATATTGCCCACCGGTGCCTCTTTCATTAGTTATCCTATTACTACTCAGGTTAAGTTGTTTAGGTACCTCGTTATCCATCAGACACTCACATACCCTATACATGATGTTCTATGACTCGCATGGCTCAAACAACTCCTGTAGTAATGGCTCATGGGATGGAGGAACAAGCTTCAGTGGGGTTTAAAAGTAAAGGCTATGCAGAACTTGAGATTCAATTTAATGCAACCGCGACTCAATGATGCAAGAATAAGGTAGAAGCAATAGATACTATATGAATGCAAGCATGTGGTAGTGCTTGCCTGGTAGCTCAGTTGAAGCGAGAGGTGGATCTAGGTAGTACTCACAGGATTCTGATATTTCCCACCTTTCAAGCGTCTATCCGAAAGAAGAACCAAACAAACAAGGGCCAACATAAATAAAGTGCACACGCATATAAATAAAATGCGACAAGCAAACAATCATGCCCTGATGAATGATGCTAAAATTACATGGCAATAATGTAGCATGGCAAGGGTGAGGTGTGGGGACAAGAATAAATCGTTTTATTATTTATTTGTTCAAGTTTTATTGCCATAAACAGTTCTGATTTTTAATAATGACATGATGCATGCTGCAATTCAGAACATGGAATGCATAAGCAGAACGGGCTCGTCGTGCTGATCGATTTAGACATATTATTTGTCAAATTTGGAGTTATAGAATTAAAGTTATTAATTAATTAAGAAAAGGCATTTTATTGCAATTAAACAATTTCGAAAATTTAAATAGTCAAACATTATTTTGGGTGGCAGATTTGGAATCCTCACATTTTTATGATTCAAAAACATATATCATTTGTATTATTTGGATTTGTCAATTAAAAGTTATTATTTTCTGGATTTAAAAGCATGTTTAAGAATTTCTGAAATCATTTTTATTAAACAGAAAAAGATCAGAGACTTTTTGCACACTGAGATAGATAGCCACAGTGGATGACAAAGGCAGTAAATTTGGCGAGAATCATGTGACAAGTCTTTTCTTACCGCCCGTCCAACCAGCCGCAGAGAGGCGATGGGCGACCACGGCGTCCTGAGGCCCTGTTGCGAATCGAGCAGCCACGTGGCACGGACGGGGAGCGCGGGTTGAGGAGTCCAAAAACCTGGGTACCTTTTTAGAAAAGGCGCAACAATGGCTGACAAGCGGGCCCCCGTGGAGTGCGGGTTGAGCCGCAAAAGTGCAGGGGGTAAACGGAAAAAGGGACGCGCTACTGTTTTTCTTCCTCCGTTTCTGACGAAACTGACAGCGCGCGCGGACGGGAAAACAGAGGTGCGGCCGGGGTCGAACCCGCGACCTAGCGCGTGCGCGCGGCGGTGGCGACCACTGGGCTAGCAGGGGTTGTTGCTGGGTAAGCGCTACGCGACTAGGTAACCTACTGAGGCGAGGTGACGGAACGACGACGACAAGCGCGCTGCACAGAAGGCGCTCGACGGTTTGGCCGGCGCGTAGAGGAAACAGATCGGCAAGTGGAGGTGTCAGGGGGTGCGTCGGCTCACCGCGGGGAGGTTGGTGGTGGTGGATCGGGCAGGAGCGCAGGGGATCAGCGGTGACGCTAACGCCCGATGATCTAGGGTTTGCGTCGGTGTCGGAGACGTACAGCAGGTCTGGGCCTCCTCCTCCTCGACGGCGTGGACAGGGACGACACAGGTGCTCGCCTCAGTCTTCCCCAACGCCTCAACACCACTCCCTCCTCCTCCTAGCAACTGCGGCGAGGCGAAGCCAACGGTGGCCGAACGGGGGTGGAAGCGAGAGGTGGGGTAGCAACAGGTGGTGAGGGTGGTGATGGACAAAGCCCTGAGGAGATCTGAGGCTACAAAGGCAGAGGAGAGGGGGTAGATAAGGCTGAGGGCAGAGGGGGAGCACATGGGGCTCGGGGTGGAAAAAGGTGGCGTGCACCTTTCCTCCTTCTCCTCCTCACGTGGTTCAGCGAGGCTAGGAGGGTCCGGGGTGTGGCTGCAGCTAGGGCCAGAGGGAACGGCCAGGTGTGGCTCGGGTGGCAGCTTCCTGGCAGAGATAGAGAAGAACAGAGAGGGGAGGGCTCGGCTAGGGTTTAGGTGAGGGGGGTTCGGCCTAGAGAGGGTGTTGAGCAAGGGGGTGGCTCGGATGGGGCTGAGCCAGGTGGTGGGGGCCAGGTTAGGAAGGGGAGGTGGCTCGGCATGGAGCATAGCTAGGAGGGAAAGAAGATTAGGGTTAGGGTCTTTAGTTAGGTGTAGATGACAAAGGTAGGAAAAAAACGTGTAAAAACACAGGCAACAAGCTAGAAGGGCTAGAATAGAGTTGAACCAAACCAAGGAAAAGAAAAGAGTAAGAGGAAGATGTAGGGTTTCTTTTGCACGGTACAAGCAAGATCACATCCATGCATGCATGATGCATTAAGATGGTGGTGGAAGCTAGGTTTAGGGGATGGTTTCCAATAGATGAAGAAAGGGAGAGAAAAACTAAGTTGGGTAATGGGAGAAATACCCATGCCCCACTCAAACCGAATAAAACCAAAGAAAAAGGAAAGAAGATGATCTTGCATGGCCCATGCATAATTAGTAAATGCCATATTTATTATTGTGAAAACAATTGTGGGTGACCATGGCATTTGTTAACACCTGCACTCCCAAAATATGGAATTAAGGCCAGGAACAAGAAAGGAGTTGTGTCCTAAGTGGAATAGATGCATATGCTCATATTTGAATATAATGTGGGCATGCTAGTGTGTATGTTCCACTAGGTAAGTAGATAGCCATAATTATATTCATACATGATCAAATACTCCAAACCAAACCATATGGAAGCTAGACAAGGAAAACAAAATACTCACATAACATGCAAAGGTGGCCATGTGGCTCTCCACATATCAACATTGTGAAAACAATATGATGCATATATGGGAGCATGTGGGATTAGAAGTGGATCCAACCCAACCCACATGAGCTAGAGGTAAACCCAAATAAAATGCAAAGCTCACATCTAGTTGGATGGTGGAATTATGGGGTGGTGACAAAGAAAGGTGGTGGAGTTAAATAAGAGATATGCCCCCAACTCAACTTGGGCATCAAGCATTTATCAAGAACCAAATACAATATATCAAGAAGCAAATACAATTAATAGTGCATATGAGATAAGAACCAAAAGAAAAGGGTTTTCTAGGATTCTCAAATGCAAGGTGGCATGATGACATGAGCATGATATAATTATGATGCAACAATTATATGTAGGAAGTAGCATTTTATTATTAGACCATTTAGCATTACAGCTGTTAGACAGATGTGATGCTACAACTCTCCCCCACTAAACAAGAATCTCGCCCCGAGATTCTAGGAAGAAGAAGAAGACACGAAGAGGGTAGGGTACTTTGCACGGAGCTCATCCTCACGTTTCCAAGTGGCTTCATCAACGGAATGGTGTGACCACTGCACCTTGCAGAACTTGATGGACTTGTTGCGAGTCCTTCTTTCTGCGACTTCTAGGATCTTTGTGGGGTGTTCTTGATAAGACAGATCTTCTTGGAGATTGATGAGCTCATGGTCCACGGTCCTGCCGGGATCCTTGAAGCACTTCTTGAGTTGAGATATATGGAAAACATCATGGACCTTGAGTTTTTCAGGGAGCTCAAGAGCATAAGTGACTTCTCCTCTTCTTCCACGAACTTTGAAAGGACCGATGTATCTAGGAGCCAACTTTCCTTTGATAGCAAACCGGTGCGTGCCTCTCATGGGAGTGACATGAAGGTAAACGAGATCACCAGGGACATACTCCATGTCCGTGTGCTTTCTGTCATAGTTGCTCTTCTGGCGACTTTGAGCAACCTTCAAGTTTTCGAGAATGATGTGAACCTTCTCCTCCGCTTGAGTTACAATGTCGAGGCCAAACAATGTTCTTTCACCTGCGCCCAACCAACCAATCGGAGTTCTGCATTTGCGGCCATATAGAACCTCAAATGGTGCCATCTTTAGACTCTTCTGGAAGCTATTGTTGTAAGAGAATTCAGCATAAGGAAGGCATTCTTCCCACTTCATGCCGAAAGAGATGACGTAAGCACGGAGCATATCCTCCAGAATCTGATTGATCCTTTCAACTTGTCCTTGCGACTGAGGGTGGTAAGCTATGCTGAAGTTCAACTTTGTTCCCAAAGCATTTTGGAAACTTCCCCAGAACTTGGAAGTGAAGATGCTCCCACGGTCTGAGCTGATCTCCAGAGGAACCCCATACAGAGAGACAATTCTGTTGATATAGAGCTCAGCCAACTGAATTGCAGAAATTGTTTCCTTGACGGGAAAGAAGTGAGCCACTTTCGAAAGCCTATCGATGACAACAAAGATTGCATTGTTTCCCTTCCGCGACCTTGGAAACCCAGTTATGAAGTCCATCTCTACTTTCTGCCATTTCCATTCCGGAGGCTTCAATGGCTGTAGAAGACCGGAAGGTTTCTGATGAACAACTTTAACTCTACGGCAGACATCACACTCCGAGACATACTTGGCACAATATCGTTTCAACCTAGGCCACCAATATTGTGTTTTCAAGTCCATGTACATCTTAGTGCTGCCAGGGTGGATAGAAAGAACAGAATCATGTGCCTCCTTAAGAACTTGCTCTCTCAAACCCGGGTAGTTCGGAACAAACATCCGGTGTTCAAAGAATAGCGTGCCTTGGTCATCGACGTGGAAGGACTCATACTTCGGCAGCTGAATGTTGGAGATGATCTTTTTAGTGTAAGGATCACTAAGTTGAATGTAGCGAACTTTTTCTTCCAAGAGAGGTGTTGCTAGGAGGTTCAGAAGATACCCTTGATCCATATTTTCAAGGTTGAGCTGACGGAATTCCTCGCACATGAGAGGCTATTGTTCTTCCACCATGAGGTTGTTGACATAAGATTTTCGGCTGAGAGCATCGGCCATGACATTAGCTTTGCTCGGAGTGTAGTTGATGGTCAAATCAAAATCATTAATTGCTTTAATCCACCTCCTCTGACGAAGGTTGAGATCAGGTTGTGCGAAGATATACTTCAGACTCTTGTGATCAGAAAAGATCTCACAATGGTTGCCAAGCAAGTAGTGCCTCCATACTTTCAAAGCAAAGACAACTGCTGCGAGTTCGAGGTCATGTGTAGGATAGTTGATCTCATGCGTCTTCAACTGTCGAGAGGCATAAGCAACAACTTGTTTTTCTTGCATAAGGACCGCACCCAATCCTTGCAAGGAGGCGTCATAGAATATCTGGAAAGGCTTTAATGTATTTGGAGGAATCAAGACTGGAGTGGAAGTGAGCTTCTCTTTGAGTGTTTCAAAGCTAGCTTGACATGCAGGAGACCAAAGGTATTTCTTGCCTTTCTTGAGGAGATCGTTAAGAGGCTTCACAATCTTCGAGAAGTTCTAAACGAAGCGACGGTAATAACTAGCCAAACCAAGGAAACTCTGGACTTCTTTGACATTTTTGGGTGGAAGCCAGTCAACAATTGTCCGAACAGTTTCTGGGTTGACGGCAATGCCCTTGGCAGAGATGACGTGACCAAGGTAGGTGACTTCAGGCAGCCAGAACTCACACTTGGAGAACTTTGCATACAGGCGGTTCTCATGAAGCTTGTTTAGGACACACCGAAGGTGTTCTTCATGTTCTTCCTTTGACTTAGAATAGACTAGAATGTCATCCAGATAGACCACGACGAACTTATCAAGATACTGCATGAAAACCGAGTTCATAAGCCTCGAGAAGGTGGTAGGTGCGTTGGTGAGACCGAAGGACATGATCGTGTACTCATACATGCCATAGCGGGTGGTGAAAGCTGTTTTAGGAACATCTTCCTTGCGAATCTTGATTTGATGATATCCACTTCTCAAATCAAGCTTAGAGAATACCACAGCTCTAGCTAGCTGATCAAAGAGATCATTAATCCGCGGAAGGGGATTTTTATTCTTGATGGTTTTAGCATTGAGAGCCCGATAGTCAACACAAAGTCTATCAGTCTTGTCTCGCTTCTTCACAAAGATGGTTGGGCTACCCCAAGAAGAAGTGCTGTGCTGAATGAAACCCAACTTCTCTTGACGTTTGAGTTCAGCCAACTCAGCAGGACCCATTTTATAAGGCCGCTTGGAGATAGGAGCGGTTCCAGGTTCAAGCTCAATCACAAACTCGACCTCTCGATCAGGAGGCATACCTGGTAACTCTTCAGGAAAAACATCTGGGAACTCACAGACCACCGGAACACTCTGAATAACATCCATAGCATCATCATTTAGAGTCACCAAAGAGAAAAGCTGAATTGCAGGAGTCAGACTTGGAGAATAGACTATATGGCCTTCAGGAATTTTCAGAGAAACCGAGCATTCAGCACAATCAATCACAGCTGCATTTGCTGTTAACCAATCCATGCCCAAGATAACATCAATGTCAGAATTGCCCAGAATGATTAAGGAAGCCGGAAATGAAGAACCGCCAATCTCAATTTGATTGCCATGGCTGATTTTGGAAGATGCCATTGTTTCCCCAGGAGAAAGAACCATCAAGCGCTTAAGAAGCGCATCCATTGCTAACTCATCTCATTTGCAAACTTGTGAGAAACAAAAGAATGCGATGCACCAGAATCGAACAAAACTCATGCAGGAACTGAGTTAACAGGAAGCATACCCATCACAACTCCAGATGCATGCTCAGCTTGAGCGACGTTGACACAGTTGGCATGAGCAACAGTGGACCCGGGCTTGGTGTTGATGTTGAGAGCCCGCGGTGGAGGTGCACGAACCATAGAAGAACTTGCTGCAGGTCTTGGAGGTGGTGGAGGAATAGCTTTGTTGTTCATGGGACAACTCCAGTGTTGATGCCCAGTGTTCCCACAAGTGTAGCAAGCACCAGGTGGACGTGGAGCAGCGTAGCCAGGGACTCCTCCAGGCGCTCCAGGGTAGTTGTGGTTGTAGCCCCTAGGAGCCACGGTGAAGGAGTTTGGTGGCCTTGCCACGTAGCTTGAAGGTCTTGGTGGAGCCGGGAGCGGTGGTGCGGTATTAGGGACCCACACACGACGCTTAGAAGGAGCTGTCATAGCTGAAGAGCTTGCTGCCTCACGGCTGTGTTTCTTAGACTCCTCGAACACTTGCCTACTGGCTTCTTCCTGTAGAGCTGTATGTTGGAGTTCCAGAAAAGACCCTGGCCTTGCATGAGTGATTGCATATTTGATAGATGCATTGAGCCCTTGCCTGAACCTCTTTTGCTTCTTCTTGTCACCAGAGATCTCATCGCCACCATACCGAGAAAGATTCATGAAGTTTCTGATATAGGTATTGACATTGTCATTGCCCTGCTTGAGGTTGAGAAACACTTCCTTCATCCTTTCCATGACAATTTCTGACAGGTATTGCTCTTTGAAAGCCCCAGTGAACTGCTCCCAAGTAGGCTGAAAATCAGAGTGCTTTGCCTTCAGGTAATTCTCCCACCACAGAGCTACGTCTCCCTTCAGAAGGTGAGTGGCACATTTTACCCATTCTTGCTCAGGAACATCAGCAGTCATCAGCAACCTTGACATCTCACGCAGCCAATCATCAGCATCTAGTGGCTGATCAGACACCTCAAAGTGGTGCGGGTTGAACTTCAGAAAGCTCTTGATGTCTCCTCGCTTGGGAGGTGGAGGTAGCGGAACAAACTCATTCCTCCTGACACTCTCTTCAAAGCGTTGCTGGTTCTGTTGCATTGCTCCCAAGGCATTAGCAATACTTGCCAACGCAGCCCCCAGTTCAGGTGGTATGTCCTCCTCAGAACGGCGTGGTGGTGCCATCTTGTGATTGATATAAAACTCAAGTCAGTACCATAATGGAGAATAATAATAATCCAAAATAGTACCAAAATGGAATTAATCAAGATTAAAGGATACACATTACTAAGATGATATTAAAATATCAACAAAGTTCGAAGCACCTAGAAGATAGTAAGCATATAGCACATGATTGAACAAGGAGTGTGGTACACAAAGCTATCAAAGAAAAATTTCCGCAAATTTCGGCATTAAAATACCACTATATGCGCAAAACCACTTAACGAATCAAGATTAGTAACTCTACCAATTCAATATACAAGAGTGAATGATAAAAGTAGTGGTATGGTCGTGACTCCATCCCGCACTCAAGTCATTACTCCGCACATGAATAAGTAAAACACATATCCCAACTTCCTTCTTTCTTAAGATGAACCTAAAGATTAGCAACTACGGAAACAAACACCCCAAACAAGATAGCGTCGGATAACAAAGAGTAAGACAGATCGCGTCGGTTTACAAAAGCCTGTCGGTATGGAATGTACCAACAGTTAATAATCAAAAGGCAGATAGCAACAACAAGTTGGATGCAACAGATAGACAAGGAATTACACACACACACAACCTATGGTACTACGGAACCCAGAACACGTGAATCCTAGTTTGAATTTTAGAAGAGGATTGAAAACGTTACACTTCCTTACCAGAAAAGGGTGGGTGGGTGGGTAAGAAGAAAAATGGAAGCAGTCCTACTCTCACGTTTTGTTTTCCCTAGTATACATAGCTACCAAAATATTTGCTAGACTGACAACGACCATTTGGCTGAGACCCTGAAGGATGGGATGGCTCTGATACCAATTGTAACAACCTCGGACCCTACGCTCTAAGTTCAAGCCTGGATGAACCGAAAGTGGTTAAAATAGTACAGCGGGGGCCCAGGGGCCACCCACGTGTAGACCCGTCGGCTGTCCTAACCACTTCCAAGACATCGGGACAAGAGCGAGCGGTGTAGGCAACAGGCGAAGAGATCAAATACATACACAAGTGAGTATGTATGCAAGCTACCTTACAATAGTTCTCAGAGCCATACCATCTAAAAGAAATAGAAATATTGCAACGCCATACGGCAAGATCCAAATATCCTAGATAGAGATAATAGTGTAGGATAGCTCCTCATACATCAAACATAAGAGTATCAAGCGGAAGCGGGAAACAAGATCCGAGTACGAACAAGAAGCAAATCGGCATAAGATGCCACATAAGTAAGCACATCCCGTCCACAGATCTCGCGGATCCCCATCCCCGGAATCTCTATACCGCGTGATCGTTGCCAACATCATCTGTCTCCTCCACCCAGTATCCATCTTGCGAATACACCTGTTCATCTGAATCAAACAATTTATCGTGTGAGACCTTAGGGGTACTTAGCAAGTCTTTATGCCTCTAAAGGGGACATATACCTGGGGTGACGCAATTGCAGCAAAAGATAATAACTAACAAGCCTATAGATACTCGCTCACCATCCGCCTAACCAAGGATAGATGAATGTCCGTTAATTAGAAACAACAGTTAGAACAATATAAAGTAACAGATCCATCCTCCTTCTCGCTTACCGACGAGAAAGCGGACGAACAACCCATCCGTTGGCAGTTTTGTTAACCATTCCATGAGTATTGCACTATTTACTAGTCAGGTATTTAGTCAAATTAAAAGCGGTACTTTAGTTATACTTGTCTATGATCGAGAAACTGTGCTCCAAGTCGTCCATAACCGCGGACACGGCTTTCAGAAAGGTTTACCCTGCAGGGGGTGCACAAATAGCAACACACACTCGATCAACCTCGGAAAAACCAACTCAAAACCCAACGAGGCATTCACGACAAAGCGATCACATGATTCAGAAATATTTCAGGGGGCCACCCCATTAAGCTACCCGCAACGAAGTTGGCCGACTCCGAGACGGACCCAAGGTTTGCGTCAATGGCTGTAAACGACTAGGAACCCGAAACTGTGACTGGGCTTGTCGATACCGTGAAAACACTCCGCATCCAAAACAGTACAGGTGCTCCACGCACAATCATAATAAAGCATGGCATAAGTACAGGATAGTAATAAAACCCCAAACTAGTTTGTGGCCCCAAGAAATAGAAATGAATCAAGCTCTGGCTCAGGGGGGTCCATAAGGCCTCCCGGATGTGGATAGTGCGAATAGTCAAGGAACAGGAATCAAGTACTCGGGGTCCTACGGGACACAAGTGGGCAGGAAAAACCAAATAACAGATATTGCCCACCGGTGCCTCTTTCATTAGTTATCCTATTACTACTCAGGTAAGTTGTTTAGGTACCTCGTTATCCATCAGACACTCACATACCCTACACATGATGTTCTACGACTCGCATGGCTCAAACAACTCCTGTAGTAATGGCTCATGGGATGGAGGAAAAAGCTTCAGTGGGGTTTAAAAGTAAAGGCTATGCAGAACTTGGGATTCAATTTAATGCAATCGCGACTCAATGATGCAACAATAAGGTAGAAGCAATAGGTACTATATGTATGCAAGCATGTGGTAGTGCTTGCCTGGCAGCTCAGTTGAAGCGGGAGGTGGATCTGGGTAGTACTCCTAGGATTCCTGATATTTCTCCTTCTCGGCGTCTATCCGAAAGAAGAACCAAACAAACAAGGGCCAACATAAATAAAGTGCACAAGCATATAAATAAAATGCGACAAGCAAACAACCATGCCATGATGAATGATGCACAAATTACATGGCAATAATGTAGCATGGCAAGGGTGAGGTGTGGGGACAAGAATAAATCGTTTTATTATTTATTTAATCAAGTTTTATTGCCATAAACAGTTCTGATTTTTAATAATGACATGATGCATGCTGCAATTCAGAACATGGAATGCATAAGCAGAACGGGCTCGTCGCGCTGATCGATTTAGACATATTATTTGTCAAATTTGGAGTTATAGAATTGAAGTTATTAATTAATTAAGAAAAGGCATTTTTATTGCAATTAAACAATTTTGAAAATTTAAATAGTCAAACATTATTTTGGGTGGCAGATTTGGAATTCTCACATTTTTCTAATTCAAAAACATATATCATTTGTATTATTTGGATTTGTCAATTAAAAGTTATTATTTTCTGGATTTAAAAGCATGTTTAGCAATTTCTGAAATCATTTTTATTCAACAGAAAAAGATCAGAGACTTTTTGCACACAGAGATGGATAGCCACAGCGGCTGACAGTGGGCAGTGAGCTAGCGTAATCGCTGCAGGGCTTTTCTTATCATCCAACCGTACGCAGAGGTGACGCACGGACCCACGTCCACAGGGCCCACTGTTGGCGAACCGGGAGCAGCCACGTGGCGTGGACGGGGAGCGCGGGTTGAGGAGTCCAAAAACCTGGGTATCTTTTTTAGAAAAGGCGCAACAGTGGCTGACAAGCGGGCCCCCTGGAGTGCGGGTTGAGCCGCAAAAAGCGCAGGAGGGTAAACGGAAAAAGGGACGCGCCACTATTTTTCTTCCTCCGTTTCTGACGACACCGACAGCGTGCACACGGACGGGAAACAGAGGGCGGCGGGGGGTCGAACCCGCGACCTAGCGCGTGCGCGCGGCGGCGGCGACCACTGGGCTAGCAGGGGGTTGTTGCTGGGTAAGCGCTGCGCGGCTAGGTAACCTACTGAGGCGAGGCGACGGAACGACGACGGCGAGCGCGCTGCACAGAAGGCGCTCGACGGTTTGACCGGCGCGTAGAGGAAACAGATCGGCAAGTGGAGGTGTCAGGGGGTGCGTCGGCTCACCGCGGGGAGGTTGGTGGTGGTGGATCGGGCAGGAGCGCAGGGGATCAGCGGTGACGCTAACGCCCGATGATCTAGGGTTTGCGTCGGTGTCAGAGGCGACAGGTCTGGCCTCCTCCTCCTCGGCCAGTGGGACGACACAGGTGCTCGCCTCAGTCTTCCCCAACGCCTCAACACCACTCCCTCCTCCTCCTAGCAACTGCGGCGAGGCGAAGCCAACGGTGGCCGAACGGGGGTGGAAGCGAGAGGTGGGGTAGCAACAGGTGGTGAGGGTGGTGATGGACAAAGCCCTGAGGAGATCTGAGGCTACAAAGGCAGAGGAGAGGGGGTAGATAAGGCTGAGGGTAGAGGGGGAGCACATGGGGCTCGGGGTGGAAAAAGGTGGCGTGCACCTTTCCTCCTTCTCCTCCTCACGTGGTTCAGCGAGGCTAGGGGGTCCGGGGTGTGGCTGCAGCTGGGGCCAGAGGGAACGGCCAGGTGTGGCTCCGGTGGGGGCTTCCTGGCAGTGAGAGAGAAGAACAGATTGGGGAGGGCTCGACTAGGGTTTAGGTGAGGGGGGTTCGGCCTAGAGAGGGTGTTGAGCAAGGGGGTGGCTCGGATGGGGCTGAGCCAGGTGGTGGTGTCCAGGTTAGGAAGGAAAGGTGGCTTGGCATGGAGCATAGCTAGGAGGGAAAGAAGATTAGGGTTAGGGTATTTAGTTAGGTGTAGATGACAAAGGTAGGAAAAAATGTGTAAAAACACATGCAACAAGCTAGATGGGCTAGAATAGAGTTGAACCAAACCAAGGAAAAGAAAAGAGTAAGAGGAAGATGTAGGGTTTCTTTTGCATGGTACAAGAAAGATCACATCCATGCAGGCATGATGCATTAAGATGGTGGTGGAAGCTAGGTTTAGGGGATGGTTTCCAATAGATGAAGAGAGGGAGAGAAAAACTAAGTTGGGTAATGGGAGAAATACCCATGCCCCACTCAAACCGAATAAAACCAAAGAAAAAAGAAAGAATATGATCTTGCATGGCCCATGCATAATTAGTAAATGCCATATTTATTATTGTGAAAACAATTGTGGGTGACCATGGCATTTGTTAACACCCGCACTCCCAAAATATGGAATTAAGGCCAAGCAACAAGAAAGGAGTTGTGTCCTAAGTGGAATAGATGCATATGCTCATATTTGAATATAATGTGGGCATGCTAGTGTGTATGTTCCACTAGGTAAGTAGATAGCCATAATTATATTCATACATGATCAAATTCTCCAAACCAAACCATATGGAAGCTAGACAAGGAAAAAAAATACTCACATAACATGCAAGGTGGCCATGTGTCTCTCCACATATCAACATTCTGAAAACAATATGATGCATATATGGGAGCATGTGGGATTAGAAGTGGATCCAACCCAACCCACATGAGCTAGAGGTAAACCCAAATAAAATGCAAAGCTCACATCTAGTTGGATGGTGGAATTATGGGGTGGTGACAAAGAAAGGTGGTGGAGTTAAATAAGAGATATTCCCCCAACTCAACTTGGGCATCAAGCATTTATCAAGAACCAAATACAATATATCAAGAAGCAAATACAATTAATAGTGCATATGAGATAAGAACCAAAAGAAAAGGGTTTTATATGATGCTCAAATGCAAGGTGGCATGATGACATGAGCATGATATAATTATGATGCAACAATTATATGTAGGACGTAGCATTTTATTATTAGACCATGTAGCATTACAGTTGTTAGACAGATGGGATGCTACAACGGTGCCAGCTGCCTATTTTATGCTGTTTTTGGTTCCAGGAAAGTCAGAAAATGAATATTCTTGGAATTGGACGGGACAAAAGCCAAAGTCAGTTTTTCACCGAGGGACACCCGGAGCCAGAATACGAGACGTAGAGGGTCCACCACACCACCTGGCCGTGCGGCCCAGCCTAGCCCACACCAGGGGGTGGTCTGGCCGCCTCCGGCACCCCCTCGGCCTCCCCTTTCGCCTATAAGATGCCTCCGATACAGAAACCCTAAGGACCCGATCAAAATTCCACGAAAGAGTCTGTAGCCACCATCATCTCCATCCCTAGACCGGGAGGGATCTGAAGTTCTTCCCGGCACCCTACCAGAGAGGGGAATTCACCCTGGAGGCCTTCTTCATCACCATGCAAGCCTCCGGTGTGATGCGTGAGTTGTTCATCTCTGGACTACGGGTCTATGCAGTATCTAGATGGCTGGTTCTCCTCCTTTGTGCTATCATGTTTAGATCTTGTGAGCTTCGTTCATGATCAAGATCATCTATTTGTAATTCCTACATGTTGTGTTTGCGGGGACCCGATGGATATTGAGATGCTATTTCAGATTGATTATTGATTCTATCATGTCTTTGTTATTTGTGATCTTGCATGCTTTCTGTTGTTAGTAGATATCTTGGCCAAGTAGATGCTAGCAACTCCAAGAGTTAGTATTTATGCTCGATAGTGGGTTCATGCCTCTAGTAATCTGGGGAAGTGATAGAAATCTCTAAGGTACTAGATGTGCTGTTGCTACTAGGGAGAAAACAACAATCCTTTGTTCATAGAACAATCGTATTGTTTACTTTACACGCAATGCGTAATGCAATTATCCATTGCTTGCAACTTAATATTGGAGGGGGTTCGGATGATAACCTGAAGGTGGATTATTAGTCATAAATGCAGTTGGATTACGGTCTATGTATAATGTTGTAATGCCCAATCAAGTCTCAAAGGAGTCAAGATGAGTAGTATATGCTTGTATGCTTTCTCGATGTTTGTCAATTGCCCCGCTGTAATTTGTTCACCCAACATGTCATCTATCTTAAGGAGAGCCTCCACTAGTGAACTATGGACCCCGGTCCTTTCTTTTATTATCAATCTACAATCAACATTGCTTTTTACATTTTACTTTACGCAAACTATTACTTTCTTCCACTCGATATGTTTAATCCTTTGTTTTCAGCAAAACCGGTGAGATTGACAACCTCATCGCAAGTTGGGGGAAAAGTTCTGTGGTTGTGTTGTGTAGGTCTCCATGTTGCTGCTGGCACCGGTAGTGCGCCCTGCCAAAGTTCAGCTAGCAACACCTTTGAGGTGTTTCCTTGCTCCTACTGGATTGATAACCTTGGTTTCATTACTGAGGGAAAACTTGCTGCTGTGCTTATCATACCTTCCTGTTGGGGTTCCCCAACGGGCTCGATATATTTTGGGCTAAGCAGAGGCCAGCCGCCAGACGACAATAGAACACAAAGGAGCTTCGACCCGGCTGGATTCTCCAGCCGGCCCAAACCTCGGGGACTACATCCTGTGGGTGCGCTCGCGCGCCCCACACAAAAGAAAGCATACAACAAATGCAACACAAGACAACATCACAGAAGGGAGACAAAACTCCAGACAAAACTCATCACAAAGAAAAAGTTAGTTGTTCACCAAAAAGTAGAGTCAGTACCACAAGCAAACAATTTTTCAACCAGATACAAATACTTCTAGCATTCTAGGGATCAGGATTGAGAGCCAGAGGCATCGGCTGGAGCGTGGCTGTTGGAGGGAAAGTCGCCGGAGGTAGGGCCTAGTGCAGCCGGGGCATCATCATGGGCTGAAGGCGCCAGAGGGCTATAATGATACCCCTCCAAGCCGGCCGGATCGGTGAAGTCTTGGTCTAGCTGTACGAAGCTTCCAATTTTGACACCGCAGGAGCAGATGCCAGGAACTTCAGCCCGAAGCTGGTCCCCTAATGAAACCCTCTAGAGAGACTCCACATGTCCACATCCGGGTACCAGGACTTCAGCAGTGCTAAGACCATCTCGGCACCACCGTGAGCAGCCCAGTCTCGCGCCAGTCCATGAGCTCCAGGGCATCAGAGAGCGTCCTGGCCAAGGCGTCCATCATGCCCGGGTGGTCGGTGTTAGGCCAGACGTAGTCGAAGACCTCAAGGGCAGCACCACGCAACCGGTTGGCCTCTTTGCTGATGACTGTCACCAACTCCACCGGGTGCAGATCGCGCCCGACGTCTGCCTCAGGGACGCGCGCCAAGGCTTGGTCGGTCGCCTCAGGATACTGAGTTGTACCCGACAACAAGGAAACTGTTAACATTCCGGCTTCAACGGGAGGAGAAACAAGCTCACCAAGTTAATCACTTACTGACGACCATCTCGGCAATCTGGCATAGCTCCCCTAGAGCCGCCTTCTCCCGGGCCTGGGCGGTCTTCAGATCCTCTGCCTGGCGGGCCTGGATCTGCTCGAGGTTTTTCATTGGCTCGGCCCGGATGTCGGCAGTCTTCTTCGCCTGGATGGCCTTGACTTCCATCTACTGCTAATGCGACAACATCTAGCCGATCTGGGCATGGCGCGCCTGGTTAGACTCCTCTAGCCGGGCAACCTCCGCCTTCAGCCTCTCCACCTCCCGGTCCCTGTCCGCTAACAGAGCTGCAGGGGGTACCCAATGGTCAACAAGAAGCATGAAAACTTGCGCAGCCGGGAAGGCAAAGCAGAGCAAGTAATCTTACGCCCCAGTTCTTGCGAGGTCTTGGCGGCTTCGGCAAAGGATTTTTGCAAAGAGAGCAGAAGGACTAAGAAAAGAACAGCAAGGAGGGAAACAAATACGACGGAGGAGTTATTTACCTCAAGGGATGCCCCCAGCGCCCTCGCTTCGCCAAGCCCCTGCTTCATCACATCCACCAGGTGACGAACCTAGCCAAAGGCAATGGGCACCGACTCGGAGAGCTACCCCAGGACAGAGTCCGGTGGTGGCGCGACTGGAGCCGACCGGCTACCGGTAATCTGGATCTTGTCATCATCGTCGGAGGCCACGCGTGACGCCACTGGAGCCACCGCGCCTGAGCCGGGAACCACCTCCCTGCCATCGTCTTCGGCCACCGGTTGCGCAGGGGCCTCCCTAGCCACCTCCACGGGCTCATCCTCCTGGTAGGCGGCAGAACCCGTCTGAACCTGGCCCGAATCCAGGAGCAGATCGGCGGCCCGGGAGGCGGCAGAATCCCGATGCAAGACCAAGGACGCAGCCAGCACCACCGTCTTCGACGCGTCCGCCGCGGCCTCCGCCGGCTTGGCAGCAGAAGCTGCAGCCTTAGCTAGCTTGGCAGCAGAGGCTATAACCTTAGCTGCCTTGGCAGCAGAGGCTATAGCTTCAGCCGCCTTCACAGCAGAGGCAGTAGCCGACCCCTCCGCTCTAGCTGGAGGAGGGTCGGACGCGGTGGAGATGGTCATGGAGCCGGTCAAGGACATCGCCTCACTAATAGAAGGGCGAGAAGAGCACAATGAGAAAGGTACACACCAACAAATGCATATAAAAAGGATAACAAGGGCACGTACCCAGCAACTCTCGGTGCGACGGCTGCAGCCCTTGGACGGTGGCTCCTCTTCGCCCCACCCCCGGTCGAAGCGGCGCTGGTCGAAGCAGCTCGCTTCCCTCGAGCCTTCGACGTGGCGGCTTCAGCCAGGTCCACGTCCTCATCGTGGGCGGCTGTACCAAGATGTGGGCGCAATGTCAAGTGTGCGGCAAAGGAAAACAAAGAAAATACGAGCAAGAAAAGCTGCTCACTGGGTGGAAACTCACAGCTCTCGTCGGCCCAGGTGGGGAACCGCTCAAGCTCCGTCTGTGGGAACTTCGGCAACTTGCGGGCGGTGGTGAAGTTGGGAAGCTCACCCTCCCCCATACCGTCTTCTGCTAACTGTGTCGTAAAGAGCTACTCAACAAGGAACATAAGAAGCAAGGAGAAAAAATTCCTCGGGAAAGGTTTACCCAAAGAAAAGGAAGAGAGCCTGACCTTCGGAGGCAGCCGGCCGCGGTGGTACGGCCGGCAGGAAAAGACCCAATCTTCTACCAGTGTCTCCTTCGAGATGGTGGCAAGACACACCCGAAGGGCCACGAACGACACCTCTAGCTAGGACACCCGGGTGGGATCCAGCAGCCCGGACATGTAGCAGATCTTGTGCGTCCGCTATTGCAGCAGAAGCATGCGGTTCGTCATCCAGGACAGCAGAATGTCCCGAGCGGTGAGCCACTCCTTATCCACCAGCACCATCATGCGGGAGGCCATCCGCTCCATGTCCGCCTAGGCACCCAAGTTCTGGACGGTCCAGACCTTCCAGGTGGAGGGGACGTTGGCGAACACCGGCGCCTTGATCTAGTCAACATCTTTGTTGTTGCGTATGTAGAAGTACGAGCGCTGCCACAACTTGACGGTGTTCGGCACCTCTAGCCGCGGCATTAGCGATGACGCCCTAGGGTAAACGGCACAGCAGCCGGTCTCCGTCAGAGGGCGGCCCTTCCCCCACCACCTGGACCTTGAAGTAGGAGAACTTCAAGAAGTTCGCCGCATCCGGGTGAACCCCCAGGTAGGCCTCGCAGCAGGCTGCGTGAGGCGAGAGCTGCGTGATGGCGTTGGCATCAATGTGATGGAGCTGAAGGTCGAACGACACCATCAACTCCAAGAAAAACCTGCTCAAAGGCAGGTCGAGCCCATGGGCGAAGTGGGCGAGGAAGACGACGGCCTCCACAGGCTGGGGGTTGGGAACTCGCTCCCCTTCCGGCGCCAGGCGATGCTTCACCAGGCGCTCCGATGAGATGATTTTCCCCCACCGGTACTTCTACACGAGCTTGTTGGTGACGTACGAGCCGCACCAGCCACCCAATTGGTCAGGAAGCATCTTGGCAGGCACGGTGGCCGTGTTGGAGAAGCGGGGTCCCATCGTTGCGACAAAGGAACGGCAGCACTGGCGATCAAAGAAAGTGGTGGAGCAAGGTAGCAGGGAGGAGGAAGAAGCGCAAAAGGCAATGTACACAGGGAGAAGGCGAAGTAAGGGAGAAGCCCTCCATAGTGCCCCTATTTATCGAGGTAGGGCAACCGCGCCTCCTACACTCCCCTACGCCACGTGGCACAAGAACTGCTCCACTCCCCCCACGACTCTTCGGTTCCGGATCACATGCACCAGAGCAACTACCACAGAAGATCCCACAGGCGTTACCGTGAAGGCCAAGCGCGTGCACGATCCTCGAGAAACCGCTGTGATGAAGGCGTGTGTGCAGTTACCAAAACTGCAGCGGCAGGCCAAGAGGTCAAACTGACGCGACGCGTGCCATAGGAGGCAGGCACGCCTAACGCCAGAATTGACATCATCGACTAGGCGATTCACCTCCCCAGTCGGGCGCGTCAGCCAGGAGATGTAATCGCCGCTCACACCCTATGGGTGGGCCACCGGACCCGTAGCCAGTAAACTCCAGCCGGGAAAGTGGGCATCTCGGGCCAGAAAACGACAAGCACTACAAGACAAGCACTACAAGAAAATTCGTGATACGTTCTTCATCTGCAATCATGTCAACATCAGCCAATGAGCACGCAGGAACTTCTTCGCAAAGCGAAGTCCCAACACGCTCGGGGACTAGTGTCGGGGGGATGACCCCCGGGTAGGCCAAGCCAGGCTCAACTGGCCGGCTCTAGCGAGATCTGGCCGGATGGCCGCAAGAAAAACAACCACAGTCGGGTGATACGCTTCACCCGGTCCGCATCAAGATTGCTCGGCTGGCCCGTCTAGCCGGGGGCCAGGAAAGCCGTTTGGGTGGCCACCTCTACCCGACCGCCTCGGATCATTTGGCCAAAGGTACAGGAGGGGGTGATGCTCCTTGTTGAGCACACCCTTGACCGGACAGGCTAGCGCACTGCCTTGCCGGCACTATCAAACAAGGGTGCCAAAGCGATGAGGCTGGAAGATGACGAGTAAAGCTCCGGCTAACAGATAAAGCTCCGGCTAACGGATAAAGCATCAAGCTAATGGATAAAGCACCGGGTGACGCCCAAAGCGGAGGCGCTGAGACGCTATGGTGTTGTCCCCACCTGTATTGGAGTTTGACTGGGTCCTGGACCACCACCTGGACCCGATAGTCGGCCCACTTTGTAAACCCAAAGCCCAAACAGTAAGCCCTTGAGCCCACATTGTAACCTACCCTTCCACCAGTATATAAGGAGGGGTAGTGCCAGGGTTCTAGGTAAGGCATTACAAGTTAGAAGTTAGCCAGAATCACCAAGTCTAGTAGTTCATCTTCCTCTAGCTCTCGATAGCAACTAGGGAAACAGCTCAAGGAGCACTTGTATCGAGCATATGCTCCCCATATAGTAGATCCTTGCAGGAGTAGGAGTGTTACCTTGATAAGAGGGCTCCAAAACTGGGTACATCACTGTGTCTACAGCGCACAAGGAAAAACTTGATGGGACAGAACGAGATTATGAGGGAGGAGCGTGCTCGGACAAGCAATACACTATAGGCAGCATCTATAGATTCAATGGGCAGTCACGGCAGGCACCAGCAGGTGGCCTTGTGCTTGTAGTGGAGAGAGAACAACATGGCCAAAACTTAACAAGTACGGCAACACGGTGGCCGACATCATGCGTTGGAGGTGTTGGGGAAAACACAAGCACCTAAGGCATGCACATCAGAGGAAGAACGCGAGCGGTGGAACATGGCATCCCTGGCAAGGGCGGGACAAGGATGATGCGCTGGGGGGAGGGGCATGGTGAAGGACGAGCTCACGAGGAGGCAGGGATCCATGGCGGTGGCCGGAGAGGAGAGAGCCAGAATCACCTGGGGCGGACAGAGAGGGAGTCAAGGTGGGGTGGTGGCGCGTGTCGTGCTGGAGAGAGGCCCGGCAGCGACACTGGCCTGCTGGCGAGGACACGTGGGAGGGCAGCCAAGGCGAAGCGGCGGGCTGTGGCAGGGGAGGCACAGAGGTGGTGGCGACGAGCCTGGAAATAGCGGGGCTAGGGAGAGGGTGAGGTCCAAGCAGGGTGGCTCTGCGAGGGTGAAGTCATGCTCGGGGTGACGCCTGGAGAGGAGGCGGCGAGCTCGGGGCTAGGCGACAAGGAGGCGGGGCTCGACGAGCTTGGGGCCGAGCGAGTAGTGAGGAGGAGGTTGAGCCGTGGCGACTCGAGGTCGCGGTAGGAACTTGCAGAGGAGGCTGGGCACCGAGGCGGATGAGATGGGGCTCAAGCGAACGAGAGGGCCACGATGGGCTCCTGGCGGCGCGTGTGGGACAGGGAGCAGGGCGACTACGATGGTAGGTGGAAGAGGCTTGATAGGTTGGGGACAGGGGTGCCCAGCGGTGGGGCTAGGTGCGGGCGGCGGTTGTCGTGGGGTGGGGTTTGCGGGTCGTGAGCGTCTGGGTGCGCTGCACGGGAGGGAGGTAATGAAGTGTGTCGGGACTGGGACAAGATCCGCGCGCGCGGGGTAGGACCGGGGTTGCAGGGCGCATCTGGTTCAACGGCTGCGAGTGTTTCCTGTGTACGCGGTATGTAGGCGGCGTGCGTGTTGCATGTGTGCTGGCCGCAACAACGGGGTGGGTGGCGGCTAGGTGTGAGGATCTAGGTTAGGCTAGGGTTTGGTTTAGCGGGGTGGTAGGCTGGCTGGCTGGGCCTTTAGGCCTGACCGGCTACCTCCCCCATTTAATAAAATATTTTTAATATAAAAGATTGTAGTTTTATTTTAAAAGATCTTTATAAATAGTATTTAGACAAAAAAAATATCTAGAAGACTCGAGTTTTATGATTTGAAAAAAGGGGGAATAATGTGGAAAACAAATTAGGGCTTTTAGCAAAATAGTTTTAGGCAAATAATGTGCATGTAGTCATGAGGAAGCTCAAATGCAATGTGACATGATGATATGAGCATGCAGTCATGATGATGCATAAAAATAAAAATAACAAGCGATTTTCTAATAGTGGTTTTACCCGGGGTGCTACAATTTGACACCACTAACAAGGGATCTCGCCCTCGAGATCCGCCTCATGGTATGGCGAAGAAGGACCGATATGAATCTTCTTGCTTGGTGTAGATCCTCGCGACACCACTAACAAGGATTCTTTCTCCGTCTTGAAATCGGCAACACCACCAACAAGGCATCGTTTCTCCCGTTCGTCGAGAGAACACTCCGGAAAAAACAAGGACGGAGGTAGAGGTCTCAAAAGATAAAGCCACCTCTAACTTCCGTGGAAGGAGTAAAATTGCATCGATACATCCATTCAATGTACAAAAGCGAATGATAAGAGTAGTAGTATGGTCGCGACTCCATCCCGCACTCAAAGCATTACTCTGTACATGAATAGAAGAATTATGCAACCAACTCTCGGAATTCAGACTGAAGATCTTCACAAGCGATGTTCGAAAAACAAAGGAGTGATGCAGGCTCTTCATCGGATCTGACATGTATGATGTCGTCGCGTTGGAAAACACCGGAGGATAGAAAGATTTTTTTTGTGAATTTTGGTCCACTGAAGGGTACATAGAGTAAGATTCCTCAGATAGCATGTAGACCAGATCTAGAAACACCATTACAAGAGGAAGGAAGCGAAAACCTAAAGGTACGACGAAACCCAACCTCGAGAAACCCTGGACTTGAAGAAAGGTAAGAGAGCAGATTCCAACGCGCAAAGGTAAGAGGAGAATGTCATTAGGGGTAACGAGTAAAAGCAGACCTAATCAGATCTATCCAACCGATATTTAGAAATAGTTTTGACACTCTACAACGACCGTTAGCTAGGTTATCCTACAGGCTAGACAAGTGGGGTATCGCAACTGCTGAGCTATGATACCACTTTATAACACCCTCGAATCGGCCCTATGCAAGTTTCATCGATTCCCGCCAAACCCACATAGAAACAAGTCAAAGATGCCCACTAGGAACTTGTGTGCGGGTGGAAAACGAAGTAATATCATTACACAATAGGCCACGATGGAACCCACAAACATACATATAGAACAACGACTCATCGAGTCAAGAATACAGATATACAGTACAAAGATCCAAATCGCCTTGAAAACGATACAACATCTGAGTACGGATAAGAAGAAAATTGGGCTAAGAGCCCTGAAGGATAACCAATGGCGTCCATAACCCTGCCCAGACCAAGTCGGAAGGATAACCCTGCTAACGACTTTGATCTCAAACCTTCTAAAACAAAGGGGTGCCGACAAAGGGCAAAGGAAAAGAGAGAGGTTAGTACTGAGGCCAGTACACGACGAGTCTAGAATTCGGTGGCTCTCACCTACATAGGTATGGTGGAATGAAGCGGTAGTGAAGCATGCACTAAACAACTTATAGAGACTCGGTAC
The DNA here is from genome assembly GCA_023614405.1 of Avena insularis. Taxonomy (NCBI): domain Eukaryota; kingdom Viridiplantae; phylum Streptophyta; class Magnoliopsida; order Poales; family Poaceae; genus Avena; species Avena insularis. The sequence continues at coordinate 442,576,263 of CM042688.1, read as the reverse complement.
AATGGTTGGATATTAGAGAGAGAGATAAGAAAGTCCTTCGGAACCAACCTAATACTAACACCAAACATACCCATCCTGGTCTTTCCCCCTCGAGACCAAACGAGGAAGTCATTCCGAGGAAGCTCACACGGTTGGCAGTTTTATTCATTCTTTCCATGGTGGTTATCCAACTTACTAGTCATATCAGATACAAGTCAAGTAATAATAGTAAACTTTAGTTGTAGTTGTCTATGATCGAGAAACTATGCTCCAAGTCGTCCATAACTGCGGACACAGCTTTTCGAAAAGATTTAACCCTACAGGGGTGCACTAAAGTTTTCACACGCACTTCCACCCTTTTTGCCAGATCAATTAACATACTTCCATCGGTATGTCATCGGGGCTTCGGACACGACGCTTTCCCAGACCCAAAGCAAGTACACGGGGGCCACCCGAAAGATCTACATGTACGAGATATAGCTAATCCTCCTCGTACGGACCCTAAGGTTGCGTGGACTTGTCACATGAGCAGAGGCCATAGACAATATATTCCCCTGATAGAGTGTCGCACCTATGCAATAGTAATAAACACTCATTAAGCAACAGGTATGTAACATGGCATAGGTACAGTAGGTAACGTATAAAACCCGAACTAGTTTGTGGCCCCAGTACAATACTTCGAAATCAGGTAATAAGACGATAGGGGCGTCCAGACACCCCACATGTGGTTAGCACGCTCAGTCTTGGAACATATGTCAAGAACTTGGGTCCTAGGTGGACACAAGTGGCCGGTTAACAACCAAATCTCAATTATTACCCACCGGTGCCTCTTCATTAATTATATCCACTTCCATCATTTAATTAACAAGTTGTAACTAAAACAATGATCATCTCCACCATTAAGCATGTGCCAACCTCCCAACAACGGTGGAACATCGACGATGAAAAACAACACCTGAGCAAGCAACTACGACTCACAAGGCCAACTGTCTACCGAACAACAGGCAATAGGAGGTCTCCAAGGCAATATAGGGGCTGCAACGGATATAAATGGTACGGAAACTAAAGCATCACAACACAGGTAGCAATAGATCAACACGAGGAAGTAAAGACTAAATGTAAAATAGGTAGAAAGGGGGAGAATGCTCGCCTGGGAAAAACTGCCAAAGTTTCTTATCCAAAGAACTTGTCGGTACTCCCATCAACTCAACGGCCTAATCCGTAAAGGAGCAAAGCACTAGAAGAAACACCGGATGCACTATTTAATACTACGGCAGAAGATCGGTATGATACATGTATGATGCATGACATGGCAACGGTACAATGCAACTAGGCAATATTAAGCGAAACCGGTGTTCCGACAATTAATTAGGAGGTTCACGTTGTTTAGTTACCCCGTAATTTAAATGTTGGTTTAAGAAGACAAAACATGGTACCGGTTCGCTACACAAATTTAAATAGCGCCAATATAAGACTAGAAAAGCCCGCATATAGTCTCCATATTAAATTATGAGGTGAATCGACAAAAGCCCCCAACCCACATAGTATGAATACAATCATGTAAAATTTAAATGCAACAAGATAGAAGTCATGTATTATTAAAATAGGGTTATTTGATAGGGGTCACATATTATGGGGGGTTCGGTCTTCGGATCCGGATCCGTGTCAGCGCCACTTGGGGTTCTCAACGTCTCCGGTCCCGCGATGGAGTACTTGGTGGTTCTGGGAATGAGACCTTGACGTGTCGAGGGTGCGGTCTTCGCACTCCAGGTTCGGGGCTATGGATCCATGAGGGCGACCTTGTCGTTCTGTGTAGAAGTCCTTAGCATTCCATGCCAACAACCCTCGGTTCCAGCTTTGTTCTTTGATGACGATCTTGAATTGGCACCGGTCCGGTCTTCAGATGGTGCATGTTCTTGATGTTGGACGGTCTCGTGACGAACTTGGGTAGGCATCGGCAACACAACACCGGAATGGAGGCCAGCTACTACAGTGGACAAGGCGAAACTTGATGGGCCGGGAATGAGATTATGAGGGACGAGTGTGCTCGGACAAGCAGTACACTATAGGAAGCATCTGTAGATTCAACAGGCGGTCATGGAAGGCACCAACAGGTGGCCTTGTGCTTGCAGCAGAAAGAGAACAACATGGCCAGACTTAGCAAGTACGACAACACAGTGGCCGAAGTCATGTGTTGGAGGTGTCGGGGAAAAAACACAAGCACCTAAGGCGCACACAGCAGAGGAAGAACGCGAGCGGTGGAACTCGGCATCCCTGGCAATGGCGGGACGAGGATGACGCGCCGAGGCGGAGGGGCGAGGTCGAGGACGAGCTCGCGAGGAGGCAGGGCTCCATGGCGGTGGACGGAGAGGAGAGAGCCGGGAGCACCTGGGGTGGACAGAGAGGGAGTCAAGGTGGGGCGGTGGCGCGCGTCGTGCTGGAGAGAGGCCCGGTACCGACACTGGCCTGTGGGCGAGGACACACGGGAGGACGGCCGAGGTGAAGCGGCGGGCTGCGGCAGGGGCAGCGCAGAGGCGATGGCGATGAGCCTGGCATCGGTGGGGCTAGGGAGAGGGTGAGGTCCAGGCGGGGTGGCTCTGCGAGGACGAGGTCATGCTCGGGGTGACACCTGGAGAGGAGGCGGTGAGCTCGGGGCTGGGCAACGAAGAGGCGGGGCTTGGCGAGCTTGGGGCCGAGTGGCCGACGAGGAGGAAGTTGAGCCGCGGTGACTTGAGGTCACGGTAGGAACTTGGAGAGGAGGCCGAGATCCGAGGGAGAGGAGATGGGGCTCGGGTGAAGGAGAGGGCCACAGTGGGCTCCTGGCGGCGCGTGCGGGGCGGGGAGCAGGGGCAACCACGCCGGTAGGTGGAAGAGGCTCGATAGGTTAGGGACGGGGGGGTGCCGTGCGGTGGGGCCAGGTGCGAGCGACAGTTTTCGGAGAAAATTGCACAAACAATTAACTCTTAGGGTCATTGTCACAAACCAGTCATTCAAACTTTTGTTTGCACAAACCTATGACTCTAGACATAATTATTTGCAAGCAGCTATAATCACCTACTTAGACCTTTTAACAGGCTAGACAAATGACAATGGGGCCACCTTAGAGCATCTCCAGGAGATGCCAAAAAAAAGTAGAGGTGTCCAAAGAAAAAAATATTGAGGGTACTAGAGGCAAAAAAAAAGTGGCTCCAAACATATGGCCGTGCATAAAAAAAATTGGATATGCCAAAATAACTCCGTTGCACTGCAAATAAGCGGCACACGCGCGGGCTGCCGCAACCCCCCCTCTCGAGAGGCACCGAACCGCCCAGAATTTTCCTCCCGCGTCGTGTGGACACCTTTGTGGCCATGGTGCTGTCATTTTCCACCCCGTTCGCAGCTCCACCGGCTTCCGCGACATAGTTGCCGGAGCTACCCCTCATGCGCGACCCTGAACCGCCCTGAATTTTCCTCGCGCGTCGTGCGGCCACCGTTGCGGCCATGGCCCCATCGTTTTCCACCCCGTTCGCAGCTCCACCGGCTTCCACGATGGAAAGTTGCGGAGCTCCACCAACTATGCCACCGAAATAGCGCATGACAATGTTGGGCTATGCCTCGACACATTTGACATGTCGGAGTCGCCACACGCGCCTTTGACGTGGCGGCATGGAGGCTCGGCCGGCCATGACTGGACTTGAACTTTCCCGACTGCAAGCGACCGGCGACTGGGACATCGGCAATGGAATATAATTCTACGACCTGATCTCCTTCACGTCATACTTTTCTGATTTTTTATTCTCGTATATGTATGCTATATTGCTCTAATTTTGTGGTACAATCAAGTCATACTCCCTCTGTTCTAATGAATAATTCTTACTTGTAAAATTTAAAGCTAAGTAAACTGGATCAAACTTGTAGCATCCCAATTGTCTAACAATTGCAATGCTACTAGCCTAGTCTATATAATGGCTACTTCCTATATATAATTGTTGCATCATAATTATATCATGCTCATGTCATCATGCCACCTTGCATTTGAGCATCATATAAAACCCTTTTCAATTTGGATCTTCTCTCATATGCATTGTAAATTGTATTTGCCTCTTGATATTGTATTTGGTTTTTGATATATTGTTTAAATGCCCAAGTTGAGTTGGGGGCATATCTTTTATTCTACTCCACCACCCTTTCTTTTCACCACTTTATAATTCCACCATCCCATTATCCATGAGCTTGTATTTTATTTTCTTTTGGTATTTAATCTAGCTCATGGGAGATAGGGTGGATCCAAGTCTATAAATTCTTTTGCTTGGCCTTTATTCCACTTCTTGGGAATGCATAAGAATAATGCCATGCTATTATTTTTGTTTTCACAAGAATTTAACCAAGGCATTTATTATTCTGCATGGGCCATGCAAGAGTACCACCATCTTAGCCATTTGATTTTCTCTTGGTTTAAATGGGTTTTCTCCTTATGAGGCCATATCCATCCATCACCTCTATCCCTCTCTTCCACTCCTTTTTGTTTGATCTTGTTTGAGTTTGCTAAAACCCTACACCTCTTCCACCCATTCTTGTATGATCTAGCTAGATACATGCAAGTATCTAAACCCTAAGCCCCCTCTCTCATCTCTCCTCTCTCTAACCTAGCTAAGCCTTACCCTAAAACCCCTCTCTCTATTTCTATCTCTAAACCCTACCACCACCATGATCTACCCCATCTAACCTCTCCTCTTTAACCATGCCGAGCCTCCCCTTGCTCAACACCCCTTCCTCTCTCCTCTCTCTGCCTTGCAGGCCCCACCTAGCTACCTAACCACCCCAGGCCGAAGCCCTATCCCTAACCAAAAACCTAACCCGAGCCTCTCCATCCTACCCTAGCTCCCTCTCTCTCTCTAGCTCTCTCTCTCTGCCACCCCAGCCCCACCTTCATCTCCTTCCTCCCTGGCCTACCTGGCAGTCTCCACCACCTCGCCCTGCCCTGCCTACCTGCCCCCGACCCGAGCACGTGAAGGAGGGGAGGAAAAAGTGGCCGAAGCCACCTTTATCCCTAACCCACTCCCCCACGGCACCACCTCCCTCTGGGCTCGCCCTTATCCCTCCCTCTCCTTTGCCTGGCTTCACCCAGACCTCCCCTGGCCCCTGCACCTCCCCTTCCCTCCCCCTGCTACCTCCTCCTCACCCCGGTGTCCACCGTCGGTGTCAACCACCACCTCCTCGAAACAGGCGGCGGGCGCGGTGCTCTGGGTGTCGAGGAAGACCGGCGCGGCCTCTGCAACGCCCCTGTGCCGCAGACGAGGAGGGAACGGCCCAGACCTGCTGCACGTCATCGACACCCGAGCCGAAACCCTAGTTCCAGATCGCCTGCGTCCTCGCCGATCCGAGCCTGGCCGTCAGCCGTGACGCAGTGAGCCTCCTTCCCTCGACACCTCCGCTTCGCCAACGCCAGGTTTCGCTGTTAGTTTCACCGAACGCCCAGGCGCTGCAGCCGACAGCGTTCTTCGTCATGCGCCGCGCGGCATACCTAGCCTCGCCTGGCCCTCCTAACACCAAGCCTAAGCCATCAGACTGTTACGCTCAGATCGCAGACGCCATGACCCAGTTCGAACTCAGCGCCAAGGCTCGCTGGCGGGCACCGATCGGTCGTCGGTGACGCGAGAAGAGAAACAGTGGCCGCGAACCTTTTTCACTTAACCCCGCTTTTTTTCGCTTAAACCCATGCAGACACCGAGCCCCACCGTCAGCCTCTCCGCCGTTTTGCAGTTAAGCCCCCCAGGTTCCACAGCCTCAGCCCGTGGTCCCCCTAGGATCACCCACGTGTCAACCACCGGGTCCGGCTGCAAAGTGGACTGTGAGACTACCGTCCCACCGCCATCGAGCGGTACGGGCTCGGTGAGAAAAGTGCTCATTGTTTCTTTTGCTACCAAAGCATCTCCGCGACGGGCCCTATTGTCAGCGGCTCGGGCTAGTTTCACCTGGGTACAAAAAGTCTCGGTGTAATTCTGTTTAATAAAACAATTTCTGAAAATGTGTTAATATGAATTTAAATCTGTTTTTAATAACTTTTGAATTCTATAACCAAATAATACAAATAATATATGTTTTGAAATCAGAAAAATGTGAGGATTTCAAATATGCCCTCCAAAATATATTTTAAACACTTTAAATTTCGAGTTGATTAAAATTACAACAAAATGCCCCTTTTCTTAATTAATTAATAACTTTTGTGTTATAACTCCGAATTTGACAAATGATATGTCTAAATCGATCAGCTCGACGATACCTTTATGTCTATGCATTCCATGTTCTGAATATCAGCATGCATCATATAAATATAAAGTATACAGCAACTTATTCGAGTATAAAATGTGATTAAAACTCAATAAAATGCTTTATTCTTGTATTCCACACCTCACCCATGCCATGCTACATTATTGCCATGCAAATTGTGCATCATTCATCATGGCATGATTGTTTGCTTGTCGCATTTTATTCATATGCTTGTGCACTTTATTTATGTTGGCCCTTGTTTGTTTGGTTCTTCTTCGAATAGACGCGAAAGGTGGATATATCAAGAAACCTGTGAGCACTACCCAGATCCGTCCCTCGCTTCAACTGAGCTGCTGTGCAAGCACTACCACATGCTTGCATACATATAGTACCTATTGCCTCTATCTTATTCTTGCATCATTGAGTCGCGATTGCATTAAACTGAATCCTGGCATCGTATAGCCTTTACATTTAAACCCCACCGAAGCTTGTTCCTCCATCCCATGAGCCATTACTACAGGAGTTGATTGAGCCATGCGGGTCATAGAACAGCATGTGTAGGGTATGTGAGTGTCTGATGGATAACGAGGTACCTAAACAACCTAACCTGTGTAGTAATGGGATAACTAATGAAAGTGGCACCGGTGAGCAATATCTGCTATTTGGTTTTTCATGCTCACTTGTGTCCCGTAGGATCCCGAGTACTTGATTCCTGTTCCTTGAATATTCGCGCTATCCACATCCGGGAGGCTTATGAACCCCCTTGAGCCAGAGCTTGATTCATTCTTATTTCTTGGGGCCACAAAGTAGTTTGGGGCTTTATTACTATCCTGTACTTATGCCATGCTTTACTGCTTTATTTAAGATTGTGCGAGGAGCACCTGTACTGTTTAGGATTGCAGAGTGTTTTCGCGGTATCGACAAGCCCAGTCACACTTTTGGGTTCCCAGTCGTTTATAGCCACTGACGCAAACCCTGGGTCCGTTTCGGAGCCGGCCAACTGCTATGGTAGCTTAGTGGGTGGCCTCAAATATTTCTCAACTCGTGATCGCTTTGTCGTGAATGCCTCGTTGGGTTTTGATTTGGTTTTTCCGAGGTTGATCGAGTGTGTGTTGCTATTTGTGCATCCCTGCAGGGTAAATCTTTCTAAAAGCCGTGTCCGCGGTTATGGACGACTTGGAGCACCGTTTCTCGATCATAGACAAGTATAACTAAAGTACCGCTTTTAATTTGACTAAGTACCTGGCTAGTAAATAGTGCAACACTCATGGAATGGATAATAAAACTGCCAACGGATGGGGGGTTGTTCGTCCGCTTCCTCGTTGGTAAGCGAGGAGGAGGATGGATCTGTTAATATTACTGTTATAACTGTTGTTATTAATTCACGGACTTTCAACTATCTTTGGTTAGGCGGATGTTTAGCGAGTATCCCTAGAATTTTTAGGTATTATCTTTTGCTGCAATTGCGTCACCCCAGGTTGTGTCCCCTTTAGAGGCATAAAGACTTGCTGAGTACCCCTAGGGTCTCACACGATAAATTGTTTGATTCAGATGAACATGTGAACTCGCAAGATGGATACTGGGTGGAGGAGACGGACGATGTTGGCAATGATCACTCGGTGTAGAGATTCCGGGAACGGGGATCCGTGAGATCTGTGGGCGGGACGTGTTTATTTATGGGGCATCTTATGCCGATTTGCTTCTTATCCGTACTCGGATCTTGTTTTCCGTTTCCGCCTGATACTTTGATGTTTGATGTATGAGGAGATATCCAAAACTATTATATCTATCTAGGATATTTGGATCTTGCCGTATGGCGTTGCAATATTTCTATTTCTTTTAGATGGAATGGCTCTGAGGACTATTGTATGGTGGCTTGCATACATACTCATTTGTGTATGTAGTTGATCCTTCGCCGACACGCCGCTCGTTCTTGTCCCGATGTTTGGAAATGGTTAGGACGGCTGAAAAGTCTACCTGTGAGTGGCATTTGACCCCACCGTACTATTTTAACCATTTCCGCTCATCCAGGCTTGTAACTAAGAGCGTAATTCACCGAGGTAGTTACAAAACTTGTAGAAAACACTATTAACAATTATAATATTATATGAAAATAAATTTCATGATGTATCTACTAATACTGATTTTGTAATATACATGCTAATAATTTATTGTAAAGACTTTGGTTGAACTTTACCTTGTTTTTTTAGAAAATTATAAGTATTATTCATGGGAACGGATGTACTAGTATTATGCTACAACTATAGGTGTGATAAATCTGGACAAAAGTGTTGGCCTGATGCAAGGTGTGTTGTTTAATTGTGTAATCTGCTCATTAAAAATCCTTGCAACGAATTATGGCTAGAGTCATTAGTTTGTGCAACAAACTTTTTAAGTCACTGGTCCATGCAACAATGACCCCAAGAGTTAATGGTTTGTGCAATTTGCTCATAGTTTCCGTGGGGTGGGGTTTGCATGTCGTGGGCGTCTGAGTGCGCTGCACGGGAGAGAGGTAAGAAAGCGCATAGGGACTGGTACGGGGTCCACGGGCGCGGGGTGGGACTGGGGTTGCAGGGCACGTCTGGTTCGACGACTACGGGTGTGTGCCTGTGTACGCGGTAGGTAGGCGGCGTGCGCGTCGCGTGTGTGTTGGTCGTAGCAACGGGGTAGATCCTGGCTAGGTGTAGTTTTAAGTGTGAGGGTCTAGGTTAGGCTAGAGTTTGGTTGAGCAGGGTGGTAGGCTGGCTGGTTGGGTCTTTGGGCCTGGCCGGCTACCTCCCCGTTTAATAAAATATTTTTATTCTAAAAGATTATAGTTTTATTTTAAAAGATCTTTATAAATAGTATTTAGACAAAACAAAATATCCAGAAGACTGGGGTTTTATGATTTGAAAAAGGGGGAATAATGTGAAAAACAAATTAGGGATTTTAGCAAAATAGTTTTAGGCAAATAATATGCATGTAGTCATGAGGATGCTTAAATGCAATGTGACGTGATGATATGAGCATGTAGTCATGATGATGCACAAAAATAAAAACAACAAGCGATTTTCTAGTAGTGGTTTTACCTGGGGTGCTACAGTGGGCAAGCTCGGCGGCTAGGAAGCGAGTCGCTTGGATGGGGTAGCTAATAGCACGTAAGTATGAAGAGTACCGTAGGGATGTTTATATAGGGGGTACCTCGCTAGGGTTTAAAGGATTACAACCGAATCAGTTAAGGTTTCAGAGGATTTGACCTAATCCGACTAGGCCTATCTAAGCTCGTGGGCCTCCAGCTTCTAGTCGTCAGGATTCTACTTCAGTCGCCGTTCCTGCAGGCCCATTCGTTATGGACAAGGGTGAGTCGAATTGTCCTTCTGGGCATACTCCGATTGGCATATGCCCATCAGTAGTCCCCGAGGGCAACATGGGTTCAATGTAGGCATGAACTTGGCAGTCGGAGTAGGCGAGTCTAGGGGGACGCCCAGTCGAATTGGCCGTGGACTCCTCCAATGAAGGGAGAAGTCTCTTTTACACATCTTTAGTCGCAGCATTGGCGAGTGGAAATGTACCTGAGTCGCCACACCCAATCGATTGGAAGGGGCAGACATGCAGGCGAGTCGAGTGGTTGAAGTTGGACCGTCAATTTGGTCAAACTAGCAGTTGGGTAACTCCAACGGTAACTTTGTCGAATTTACTGCGAGGTAAAGGCTAGCCCGAAATTGTCGGGTGGCGCCTCTTTGTAAGGAGACTGACGGGGGAATCATGGGCATTCTTCACATTCTTCCGCATTCTCGCATCCTCAGTCTACATATCCACTTCTGATCTGGAATTTCCAGACCAAGCGTCCTTCTTATTTTCTCGATGGCGCCCCCGAAGGATCTGTGGGGGCAAAACCAAGTGTTCCACAACCGTCCTGAGATCGTTCCAAGACGCCGGGATTCTCACCAAGGGGAACTGGCAGATCCCCGCAGATGCCAAGGTCGAGCCGAAGCTGCGGCCAGGGGAATTCATCTACTTCTAGAGCCACCTCGAAAGGGGATTGGGATTACCCACCTCCCTCTTCTTCCGCCGCTTCTGCTTGTACTATGCGATCAAGCCATCTGATCTAGGACCGCACAACATCAAGTAGCTCGCCATTTTCGTGGCATTCTCCGAGTGCTACCTGGGGTGCCAGCCATACTTCCCTCTTTGGCTGGAGCTATTCCATGGTTGCTCAGTCTTGAAGGGAAGGGCGGCCCTATCTTGGCGGCGGGCGGCATCACCTTCCAATTGAAGCCCAAGGCAAAGTTTGTGAAGTTGCTGCTGCTGAAGAAGGCGGCAAGCGAGTGGAAAAAGTTCTGGTTCTATGTCAAGGAATCCACTCCCTCCGGCGAAGTATCATTCCCCACATACACCGTGGAGAGGAGCGAGCCGCTCAGATTGTCGGTCGATTCACTTCCCAGAAACCAAAAGATGGCCGTGGATGAGATGCTCACGAGAATCAGGGAGCTGGAGGATGAAGGGTTGGAGACCATCAATCTATACAACTGTTGGCTCGGGCGGCGCCTAGTCCCACTAACGAACCGAGCTCACTGGATGTACCCATACACGGGGCCCGAAGATGTGACCAAGTCGAGCCCCGACGCTTGGGAAGAAGAAGATTACATTGCAGTACTAAACAAGATCACTGGCGCGAAGTACACCGGTTCAAAGGCCGGGTTGGCTCCATACACGCCGGGAAGTAGAAAGCCCCTCCGGTGAGTTTCTTTGTTTCTCTCATTCACAATTTCAGAGTTGTAGTATTGTTGTCGTGGTTTTTAGTCGCTGATTTCTTTCGTCTTCAGATTTTCCAGGTGCTTGATAACTGTCTTCCTCCACTCGATGAGGAAGCTCTTGAAGAGCTCGAGGAGAAGGAAGAGATCTCCGAGAGCAAAGATGAAGTCATGGAGGTCTAGGCGCCTTCGTCTATGGCCCGAAAGACCCGAGGCCAAAAGCTACGTGAGATCGAGGCTAGCCAAGTCTCTAGGAGCACGATAGCGACACGAACCTCGTGGAGGAGCACAACTCTTGGAAGGTGTCCACGTCGGCCAGACCCACGCGGAAGAAGAAGTCGCCAGTGAAGGCCAAGTCACTAGAGAAGCCAAAGTTACCAGCGAAGCCAAAATCACTCACGAAGCCAAAGTCGCCAGCAAAGACGCCAGCCAAATCAGTGGTAATGTTCGAGTCGGAAGACGAATCCGACGAAGAAGAGGCCACGGACATGGTGAAGGTTCCGGAGGACACAAATTGATGATGGAGCCCACGACCATAGATGCGGTTTTGGAGTCGCCGATTCCACTCGCCATGAAGTCACCAAGCGCTCCAAGGACGCCTGAGCCAGAAGCCCAGGTGGCCATGGGGTTGGTGACTCCACCGGCACAGGAGTCGGAGGAGACGCCAACACTGAAGTAGTCGGAGGTCCCTGCGGCGGCAGCCACATCGGCAGAAAGGCCTGTGGCATCGCAGCAGGCGAGCATATTTGAGAGGGGGCTAACTCGCAAGATAGGCTGCGAGTTGGAGAAGCCTGCACACATTAGCACCGGCCTGCAAATTTTTCCGGTCGCTAGGTAAATTTTCTCTTTGCGCTTGTTATAATTTTCTACCTTTGGAAATTCCAAGTCGCTGACTGTAGCGAGCTTGCAGGGGCGGTCCCAAGAAGATCAATCGCCCTTTGGTGCCAAGGTTCCACCGGCCAGGACTGAAGGTGAAGACGACCATTCTAGGAAGAGGAAGGTGGACACCATCGAGGCGCCAGACGTAGGCGCAAAGAAGAAGGGTGACACCATCGCTGCGGTGGATTCGGGCACAGAGGAAGGCGACTCTGCAATCCCTCCTGAAGAGGAGGTGATCGTTGGGTCCGAGCCGACCGAGGCAGGACCACCACTGGAGGCATCCGCACCGGTGGCTGGGGCGCCAGGGGCGACGACCACGACGTTCCCACGATTTATGGCAAAAGCCTCTGTCAAAAGGCAGTTGAGACGCATTCGCCACAAGTTCCGAATATCATTGACATCAACATTGGGCAGCATCGTGGGCACACAACATTCGTGGTGTCTTCGGCGGATGCCATTGAACTTCACCGTATGTTGGGTGCCGCGCTCCAGGTATGTATAGTCCTCGAGGGTCTAGTCGCTGAATTTTAGAGGCTAGACACTTAAACTTTAATTATCCAGTCCCCGAGGGTCTAGTCGCTGAATTTTAGCGGCTAGTGATACATTGCAAATGTATCTATAATTTTTGATGTTCCATGCTTGTTTTTATCTACTTTCTTATGTTTTGTCCACACTTTGGAGTAATTTTCATATGATTTCTTGGACTAACCTATTAACAAGAGCCACAGTGCGGTTACTGCTTTTACGCTATTTTTGGTTCCAGAAAGTCAGAAAATGAATATTCTCGGAATTGGACGGGACAAAAGCCAATATGCCTATTTTTCCCGGAGACTCATGGAGCCAGGATACGAGACAGAGAGGGGCCACAGGGTGGCCACACCACCCCTAGGCGCGGGTCCCCCTTGGCCACGCCAGGGCATAGTGTGGGCCCCCTGACCGGCAATCGACCTCGCCCCTTCGCCTATAAGAGCCCTCCGATGCAGAAACCCTAAATCGTTAATCAGAAATCCACGAAAAGTTCCGTAGTGCCGCCGCCACCGAAGGGGAGATTCGGGGGACAGAAAGTCTCTGTTCCGGCACCCTGCCGAGACGGGGAAGTGCCCCCAGAGCCATCTCCATCGATCTCCACTGCCATCTCCATCACCATTGCTGCTTCCCATGATGAGGAGGGAGTAGTTCTCTCTCGAGGCTAAGGGTTCTACCGGTAGCTATGTGTTCATGTCTCTCTCTATGCATGATCCTCTTGAGATCATGAGCTTGTAATCTATAGATCTACCTTGCTACTCAAGTGCTTTAATAGATCTCTGCTCTCCCCATGTGTGTGAAAGTGACAGCGTGCACACCATGGTGGCACTTAGGCTAGATATTTCAAATACTTGTTATGAGTTATATTTGGAGTTGGATGTCTCTATAAAATTGTGGTGTTTGTTTGAACCATCTAGTGCTCAAGGTGACAGTGTGGGGTTATCTAGATGGGGAAAGCAAACTTTGAGGAGTGCTGTTATAGCCCTACCATGGATTAGAGTGTTCAACTAGAGAGTAGTTAAGAGTAGTTTCATAAAGAGAAGATATTTATATGAGAGTGTTCACTAGTGAAAGTATGATCCCTAGGCCTTGTTTCTACGCATTGAAACACCATTTGCAACTAGATCTGTTACATGTTTGCTTGCTTCCATCTTTATTTTAGTTTGCCTTTAGTCTCTTCCATGCCATCAAGCTACTTTCTGGCACCGTTACCACTTATAATTATCCATACCACTTGTATTTTACTATCTCTTCGCCGAACTAGTGCACCTATACACCTGACAAGTGTATTGGGTGTGTTGGGGACACAAGATACTTCTTGTATCTTGATTGCAGGATTGCTTGAGAGGGGATACCTTTGACCACTTCCTCCCTGAGTTCGATAAACCTTGGGTAATCCACTTAAGGGAAAACTTGCTACTGTTCTACAAACCTCTACACTTGGAGCCCCAACAACTGTCTACAAGAATAGAAGTGCGTAGACATCAGCTAGATACTCAAGCTTCGATTGTCCAGTCCTCGAGGGTCTAGTCACTAAATTTCAGCAACTAGACACTCAAGCTTCGATTGTCAAACCCCGATTATCGGGTCGATAAGGTCGTGTGTGACGTTTTTGTGTTAGGGCTTGCAGGTTGAATAAGTTGAGCGACAGGACACAACAGAGCGAATGGAGAACGACCTGTGAGTAGCTCAAGAGGCGAATCAGCGACTCCAAGCAACTACATGCCAGTTTCTATCTTGCAAATTTTGAAGCTATTGTGACTGTTCGAGTGTTGATTTGGATTTTCTTGACTAGAGGATCACGCCGCCGCACTCACCAAGGCTTGTGAGGGCTATGTTCCTGCCGCCGATCTGGACGCTGCGAAGGCCTCAGCGACCGCAGCCGAGAGGGCTAGCTTGCTGGCAAAGGAGCTGGAAGCAGCGATGGCGGCAATGAACTCTTCTGAAGAGAGGGCGAAGGCGGCAGTCGTGGCGGTGGAGGAGGAGCGTAAGGCCCCCGACTCCATTATTGTGGGATTGCACGGGAAGTTTTGCGTGCTAGAGAAGTTCGTCACAGAGAACTGCCGCAAGCTCCTTGGTAAGGCTTGCTTTCCCTCATTTCTTTTTTAGCGAGTAGCGCATTGTTTGATCACAATGAGTCCCCGAGCGGGTGAGTCCACGAGGGTGTCCTTCTGCTGGTTATTGATTTTCTGACATTGTGCAACTATTATTGGTCAAGGAGATCCAGTTGTGCAGACCTTCGATGCTGAGCAGTGCATGACGGCAGTGGTGAATGCTCCCACCGCGTCGGCAATGTGCATCCATGCCATCGTCCAAGGTATTTCCCCCACCGAGGTGATTCCCGGGGGATTGACCGAGGTGTGGCTGTACCTCGAAGAAGTGCCCGCAATCGTTGAATGGATGGCGCGGTCTGTGTTCCACAGCAGAGCCACTACTACGTTGAGCCTCGGACTCACGCATTTCCCGAAATACTAACGACATCACCAGCGGGTACCCTTTGGTGACTGACAAGGTGGAGATTGCTGAAGTCCTCAGGATCAACGCCAAGGCCACGCCGTATGCAGAGCGTGTGTTAGCGATGGGCGATCTACTGCCTTATCAAGAGAGCGAGTGGCGCCAAATGATGCTGAGCCGGCACAGGTAACCTAAAGTCGAGCAGTTCCCGTCGCCGTCATGGGCAGCGATTGACGACTTACCTGGCAAACCCTTGGAAGCCTCTTGTCTGGGCCAAGGGTGCTGACGGTGCCTCTTCGTCGAAGCCTACAGAGTGAAGAATTGCTGTGGGGCATAAGTTAGTGTGGTGATTGTCCTTTTGTAATTTAATTTTGGTGGTGAACAATATATTTTGTCACTTTGTCAATATGTCAATCGACTCGTATGAGATTTCGTGATTTTATTTGTTTGGATTTTGACTTATGCGAGCCCCTGAGCACGTCCACCATTGGGTATTGACTTCGCGTGTATGTTTGTTAATTTGTTTTACGCTGCTCGGTTAACCTAGGTTGACTCACCATGGCTCGTGGAGCCAGTCGCTTGGCGACCCCAAGGGGTGCTTTGTACTTGGTGTTTTCCCTAAATGCGGACAGGATCGATTAGGTGAGTCCTAGAGCATGGTACTTAACCGTTTGAGTCGCATGCCCAAGGTAGGTAAGGACGTGGTGCATTGTTTGTAACGTGTCTCTCCTCCTGACTTGGAAAGCCAGTCGCGTGGTGAGTCCAAGGCAAGCTCTCATACTTGGTGTGTTCCCGAGTCATGTTAGGGTCATTTTGGACGAGTCCCCAAGCATGGTACTTAACCGTTCGACTCGCTTTGCACGAGGATGAGGAGGATGTGGTGCTATGGGAAGCGTGATCAGTGGTCTTGGCTCGGGAAGCCAGTCGAGCGAGGCGACTCCGATGGTGGCTCTAGGTTGGCGTTTTCATGGACGGTTCAAGGCCCGAATATTTTCAGTGCCCTTGAGTCGCACTACTTAGCCGTGCCGGTTGCTCGACCAAGGGTTGACTACTGTAGTTAGTGTATTGCTTTATGTACGAGTGCGATTGGCACAAGAAATGGCGAGTAGACACAATTTGTGCGAGTAGAATTTTTATTCCATCATTGGTACAACTGGGTACAAGTTTTGGGTTCTAGGTGTAGAACTTTCGGAGGAGTTCACATTCCATGGCCGCTCGACATCGAGTTGGTTATCGCCTAGTATGTCGATGAGGTAGTAGGCGTTGTTTCCTAGGACTCACCCTATGGCGAATGGCCCCTCCCATGGGGGAGAGAGCTTGTGCATGCCCTTCTTGTCCTGAATGAGTCGCAGGACGAGGTCGCCCTCCTGGAAGATGCGAGTCTGGACTCGGCGGCTGTGGTAGCGGCGGAGTCCTTGCTGGTAGATGGCGGTGCGGGAGCAAGATAGGTCGCGGGCTTCATCAAGCATGTCGACCCCATTTTGATGGGTGCCCTCATTGTCTTCTTTCGCGTAGTGGATGACTCAGGGCCAGTCGTGTTCTAGGTCGGTCGGCATGACGACTTCAGCACCGTAGACCAGGAAGAAGGGGTGAACCCTGTCGATCGGTTGACGGAGGTGCGAATTACCCATAGCACGGAGAGGAGCTCTTCGACCCAGCATCTGGGTGCCCGTTCGAGGGGGACCTACAGTCTTGGCTTGAGGCCATGGAGGACACTTTGGTTAGCATTCTCTGCTTGGACGTTCGACTCCAGATGGGCGACTGAGGTGAGGTCGAGTCGAATGCCGTGCTCCCCGCAGAAGTCAGCCATGGCGCCCTTGGTGAAGTTGGTTCCATTGTCCGTGATGATGCTGTGCGGGTAGCCGTATCAGTAGATTAGCTTGCAGAGAAACTTGGTGGCGATCTTGCCGTCACATTTCTTGACCGGCTTCGCCGGGACCCACTTGGTGAATATGTTGAGTACGACCAGGAGGTGGGTGTAGCCTGATGGAGCGGTTTTGAACCGACCCACCATGTCGATGCCCCAGGCGACGAATGGCCATGTGATGGGGATGGTCTTGAGGGCCGAACCAGGGATGTGTGTCTGGTTGGCATACTTCTAGCACCTGACGCAGCGCTGGACGATGTCGGTAGCGTCAATGTGCGGTGAGCCAGTAGAAGCCGTGGCACATGGCCTTGGTGACTAGTGACCTTGCGCCAGCGTGATGGCCGCAGTCGCCGGCATGGATGTCGTGTAGGGTCTTGCATCTTTCTTCTAATTGGATGCAATGTTGGAACATGCCTAGCACGCTACGCTTGTGGAGATCGCCGTTGATGATGACGAAGGACTTGCAGTGGTGTATGATCATCCGTGCCTCAGTCTCGTCGTTGGGCAGGATCTTGTGCTTGAGGTAGGTGACGTCGGGAGTGGTTTAGTCGCTAGGCTCCGTGATCATGGCGACCAGAGCAGACTTGGGCTGCAGTGGTATCCCAATGTCGATCTCCTTTGGGGGGGACTAACGAGGGCTAACCTCTGCAATGCCCATAGTTGTGGACTTAGGGTTTTGCAAAAAAGAGAAGGCTGGGATTTCGTCGGATGTCAGGCAAACAAGGGAGTCAAAGTCGCCTGATTATCGATGGACAATGCTATTATAGATTGCTTGGGAGTTTTTCCGTACCTCTCCATTGGCTTCTCCCAGCCTATATATAATAGGCTAGGTCCCAAAGCCGTATACGGATAGGTTACATATTTACGATTACAACACCAACACAACGTTGGTTCCTATTTCCTTATCTAATACAGCTAAGGCTTCCATCGGATGCTTCTTGGGCCTTCATTTTGAGTCTTCATGGGCCGTGAGCCTTTATACAACCAGGGTAGCAAAACATAAGAACCTGAGTAATCATACCCATGTCAGTAGCCCCCGAGACTCTACCCGAATCGTAGATTCTGGTTGAGTCTCAAAAGATGTTTTCAGTCTTTATGATTTGAGATTTTACGAAATGTCTTTATTTTTCTAACTTTATGGGGATTTGGTACAACAGGCCTGATGCATCCGACAGATCGGGAATCAGTTAATTGCTCCTAGGCAAAGAAACTGTAGACCTACATCAAATTCAAGTCCCCATGCCTGAACTTGGAATTTTAACTAGCGTAATTTAGTTCGAGCTATTGAGGTCTTATCGAATACTGAATTCCAGTTCTATTTTATTGGATACCCAACGCGTTCGTTGGGATTATTCATCGTATTGTCGATACAGATATTTTACTGGCAGAGCGCATTCTTGTGCGATTACCAGGCCACACAGGACGAATCCCAAGGTCTTACCTTCATGTCGTGGACACGACATTCAGAGTTTTATCCCATCGGGCGCAATCCAAGATTTTTGTATTTTTATCGACTGCCTTGTTTGGCTGTTGGAGTTGCCAAAGTTTACCAGTTTTTTTAGTAGACACTCCTGATGGGAGTAATCATTTGAGGATACATATATGTAATACTCATTGGTTTTAACACACGAGGATAATTTTTCTTCGGGTATTTGTCTTGGAAAAAATGAACTTTCGTCAGGTGCATGACATCTCTCCTGATGGGAGCAGTCCTTGATGCTATGTTCGGATGCCTTCATCGGGACATAGGCTCGAAAACTTTATATTCTAACTATTCTTATAAGATCACCTTGATTTTTGTAGGGTGCACGGCCAGCGCTCCCGATGGGAGTAGCCCCCAAGGCTACAATCAAATATGTGTATTCGATTGTAGGCTCAAAGTCTCTTTTACTAAGGAATTTACTTCGACTCAGATTTCTATAAATGCTTTCTCGGGTCTTTTTTCATTTTTATAGAGCCGAAGTGTTTTGTTACTTGCATGGTATGACATCACTGATGACGAAATTGCATTGTGGTTTCTCAGAGACACGTCTCGATGGGACGTTTTGATTGTGGGACCATGCTATAGTAATGATGACGCGTGGGTGGCGTCTCAGTGGAGTTTTTTGACTGCGCGTTCCCCTTTCCACGCGAAGATCGAGGCGTCGTGCGAGGTTCCTCCATTTTTACGCAGTAATAACTGCTCAGGATTTTTTCCTTTTGTGAATCTTCTGGCACGTGTCCTCATCTTATGTGTTTGATGGTTTGATTTTATATCGAGCAGATGAGCTTTGTGCTTTGTCTTTTTATAAACGAGGGGAGAATCATTTTAATGTTTTTACTATCTCCTCTTTGCTAACTTCATCTTCTTCCTTGCACCTTGCTTGTGTTTCTTGCTCTCGCCTACTCCTTCTTTCCCACGCGCTTGTGCTGCTTCCCAATCATCATGGGGAAGGGCAGGGTGGGAACTTCCACTATGGCCGCCATGGCCACAAAGAAGAGGGCTTGTTGGTTTGCGGCCCCAACGTTCTCGGGCGATTGCATCGCGGTGCCCGAGTTGGTTGAAATCTCGTGGAGGGGCCGTAGTAGATTTGCCAATTGCCAGAGGGGCCAAATAAGGGTGAATACCAATCTAACGGTCAAACGGTTGTTTGAACGAGACGAAAAATGATTGAACTCAAATATCGCCGTTAGGTCAACTCTTCTTGGCTCGCCCTATCAGTATTCTCCGTTATCCTTTGCGGTTGTGGGCTAGTTTACCCATGCATGGACCAGATCTATTTCGTTGCTCTACTCTGCTCTTCTCCCCCGCTCCCCTCCCCATAACCTTTGCTCAGCTCCAGCTGCTCGTCTCAGATCGGAGCATGCACTTGCTCTCCTAGCGTCCCCGCCATGTCCGGTCAACCTCCCACGCCCCTAATCGAAGCTCGCACATGTCGCCATCACATCGTCCGCCATATCGGAGCTTCACGTCCCCAGACTAGTATCTCGCATCTGGCTAGTCCTTCAAGCACGAAGGAGAACGTCCCGTCGGGCGATCCAGGCCGACGACCGGCCTCGGGAGGTAGCGTGCTATCGCGCACCCCAGACATGGTAGCCCTGGCATAGTAGTTCGATGACCACGCTCTCATGGCCACCGTGCTGGGCATCCGTCCCGCCGTGTTGCCAACAGACTTGCCGTCGGCTTTTAGGTCTCGTTTTGGGATTAGACGAAATGAGGTCAAGGTTGAGTTATGCACGCCGCCATTCGATTTTTATGTCCGGTTCGAGCATGGCTTAGACACCGAGCATGTTTTGCATTCTTCCCGTTCTTTCGAGTGTTGCGGGGAGAAAATGAGCTTCATGCATTGGCATCACGTCTGTGGGTGGGATGATCTCTTGGGGGAGCTTCGTTTCTTCTCCAAACTCGACTTTGATGGCCTCCCATTGGATGCTTGGGAGCTGGAGGCCCTCAAACAGGTCATCAGTAGCCTTGTTAGCGAGCTGGTGGAGATCATGCCACCGAGCGACCGATGGACCATCGAGGCAAAGGCATGGATGAAAGATCCTGTCTCCAATCCTAAGATGTACAAGGTGCGGATTCCAAGCAGGGCAGGGCGACAGCTTTGCTGGAAGCACCCCGGTCATCATCCACCTGGAGGAGGTTCAGGAATCAGTACATGGCCTTCAGGACCCCAAATAGGCGGCCAAGAAGCATCCTCGTTGCCTACAGTGTTGGCCTAGAAGGATCGATGGCATAGGACCACCACCGTTTCACGACGGTGCACACAATTTCGATGGGGGAATTGATCATGGACAAGCTAGTGGTTCTGATTTCCCTCGAGTGAAGATAGAGCTCTAGTGAAATTCTGTAGTATGTGTGGCTAATGAGTTTGTAGTATGGAGAGCGTAATAGGAAGTTAACATGGACTAAAAAGATGTGTGGGTAATGAATTTGAAGTATGTGTGTCTAATGCATCTATATTGAACACCATGCTTTATAATTTCTATGAATAACCAAGGACAACCTCATGAAAAGAGGGTGGATTGGTAATGAGCAATGTCAATTCTGTGGATTCCATGAAAATGTAGTTCATCTCCTCTTAAAGTACAAGGTATAAAGGTTGTGCCAAGTGATGAGTGATCCGAAAGACAATAAATGATTCTTGTTTCAAACGAAGATTACCTGATGATCCTTATAACACTGTCTACTGGTTTTGTAACACGGTGAACTACAGGACCATTTTGCAAACAATGCAAGACAAATGAAAAATGGTTTACAACACAGACATCAGACGCAAAATCTGTACATAAACTATTGTCTGAATTTTATCTATTTGGGAAAAAATGGCAGTTAACTGGATTTAACCACGAGTAGTAATTGAAGGAAATAGATACTTGATAGTATTTGTTGACATCAGTCGTACTTCCATACAAAAGGGTCTTATATCTACACAAAAGTGGGCTAAACTTCCTACTAGTTTATAGAACAATGTGTCAGCATTTCATCAACAAAAGCCATTCTCCAGTCTAAACTTAACTATTCTACACTGAAGAAACTACAGATCTCCACCAAAAAAGTTGGCTGGCCAATTTCCTTGAGAGGATGTAAGTTCATTGATCATTTAACCCCAACTAATTTATTGCCTTCCCGCCAAACTACAAGAAATCTGCATCGTTCATGCACGACCGCTTTGCTTGCGCCAGTCCCGGTTCAGTAGGACCATCCGCGCCACCGCAACAATTTCTTCGAACCTGAAATTCAGCATCTCCTTGTAGGGATCATAGGTCTATGTGAACTGGAACCTAAATTCCGGCGCTGAGCTGTTGCCCGTCGCCGGCTCCAGTTGTCGAACAATCCAACAGGCTGAGTGTAGACGCTTGGTTGCCATCGCGGTAAGGCCCCCGGCGATGTGTTGGATGGAGCGTCTTTGCCACAGACGGTGTGTTCCTAGCCTCCCCCACTGCGGTAAGGTCGTCCACACCGAAGTGTGCACGTGAGAGTTCCTAGACCTTGGCGCTGCCCTGTTCGAGGGTATGTACCCTCGGCAGCATGCTCTCATGAACGATTTGACATGTACCTTGTTCCCCCTACATGGAGCATGCCATAATGTCACCATACGCTTTCTCCATAGTGCTCTCTTGGCCCTGCTCGCCGCAGCCGCTGCCGCTGATGCCACCGACGATGCAGCCAATGTGGCATGTGAAAGAACATTTCATGTTTTCCTATGTTTTGCGTGTTAGATAACAATACTATGGAGACTTTTCATGTGTGCTAAGAGTGCAGGAAGTTTTGAGGGGGGGGGGCGGATAATCCACCCCTCCAAGGGCCGGATAATCCGGCCTACCTCATCTCTCAAGGAAGCCAAGGCGCGTCACTCTGTGTCCAGTCGGATTTTCTCCCGGAAAATCCGAGGAAGCGATTTTTCCTCGGGCCGGATAATCCGGGTTTCACAAGGGCCGGATAATCTAGCCCCCAGTTTTCGAGCAAAAGGAGCCAAGGCGCGTTCCTCGGTATCCGGTCAGATTTTATCCCGGAAAATCCGAACTGGGGCGGTTTTTCTTCCCCAGGCCAGATAATCCAGCCTTCGCATAGGACCGGATAATCCGGCCCCCAGAAGTTGATCAAGGGCAAGCTCGGTACGACACTCTGTGAGGGGGCAGATTATCTGCCGGATATTCCGAGTCTAGGGCGGTGTTTTCCCCAGGCTAGATAATCCGGCCCTCACTTGGGCCGGATAATCCGGGCCCCAAAATGTGCAACGGCTGGTTTTTGGAAGGGGTATAAGTACCCCTTCTTCCCCAACAATCAGAACTCTTGATTCATTCGAAATTGACCAGACCTTATGCAAGAGCTCTCATTCTCAATCTCCCACTTCAACCACTCGAAGGTCTTGATCTTTGGTGGAATTGAAGGAGGAGAAGTTCATCATCAACATCAAGAATCAAGCGCTTCAACTCCTCTCCATTCACTTGGAGAAATCCCTGATCTAGTATTCTTGTCAATACCTAGATCTTGTTATTGTGTTTGACAACTTTGTTATTGTGGCAGCTTGTTGTCATTTCGGGAGCCTCCAAGTTGTTGTGGATTTGTTGCCCTACTAGTTGTGTAAAGGCGCCGGTGCCCGCCTCGAAGGGTACCTATAGTGGAAGGTGGATCAGGCCTGTTGTGGCGAGATCCATCGGAGAATAGGGTGAGGCCTTTTATGGCGTGGTGGTCTTAGTACTGCCCACCCCTCCAACGCAGACGTACTTCCCTTAACAAGGAAGGAACCACGGTCAAACAAATCCTGTGTCTCCGCGTGCTTCACTTCGGTTCACTCGTTCCTCTTCCACTCGCTCCTTACTCGCTAGTAGATAGGTTTGAATATAGGGAAATTCCACACATTAGTTTATCTAGAGAATTTACCTTTGTGTTAAGCCTAAAATTGAAAAAGAATTAAAAATTGGTGTAGCACCTATTCACCCCCCCCTCTAGGTGCCCATACGATCCATTTCAATTGGTATCAGAGCCCCGGCTCTTAATTCAGGCTTAACCGCCTAAGAGTAGTATGGGTACCAAGGATGATGGAAATGAGGTTGTGGATAAGGTCACAATGGATGATCTCAAGTCGTTGGAAACAACCTTGTTGAAATCCTTTGAGGCCAAGATGGAGGAGATGAATCAAATGATTGCTCGCCTTACATCATCAATAGCCCCATCTCCATCCTCCTCTGAGTCTCCCTCACCATCATCTAAGGAAAAGGGTAACACCCGATCCAAGGATGATGATGTGGAAGGTGAAAAACTAAATGGCTCCACCTCCAAAAAGGGAAGTGGTAAGGAGGAATATAGTGAGGTTCGCCACGTATATTCTCCCGACCCACCTATCCCTCATCCTCATATAAACAATAGGGGTGATCCACCCAAGCTCACTGCATCCTCTTTTAACCAATGGCAATTTCTAATGAAATCTCATGTTTGCAGCTCCTCTATTGAATTGTGGAAGATTATTGAAGAAGGTCTTCATATTGGAGATCAAACCAATCTAACAAGAAGGGAAGTTGTGGATAGCCAGTTGAATGCCACTGCTCTCCACATGATACAGCTGGGTGTGGGTCCCAAGGACATGCCACACATTGAACATCTCAACACAACTAAAGAGGCGTGGGATGCTCTTACGGACCTTTTTGTTGGAAATGAAAGCATGAGAATAAACAGGTATGATGCCCTTAGTAATGAAGCTGAGGGATTCTACATGTTGGATGGCGAAAAACATGAGGACATGTATAGAAGACTCAAGGGCATCGCAACAATATTTCAGAAGCATGGGGCCACTCACATTGATGATGCATGGATAAAAAGAAAGTATGTGAGTGCCTTAATGCCTTTCGAACCAATGGATTTGAAGAGCTTGCAAGGTAGACACAACTATCATCAAATGACATCCAATGCAGTCATGCAAGAAATGGCGTCATTCAAAGTGGCGGCAAAGAATGCTGAAGATGCCCGTGCTCGGGCCATTGGAATGCAAAAGGGTGTCAATGTGGCTCTCAAAGCCAATGTTGTTGAGCAAGAGGACGATGAATGAGCTTTTGAGAGGACATCCATGGACTGCCCCGATGAGGTCAAACATGCACATGGTGAGTACATGGCATTCTATGCAAGGAACTTTTGGAAGGACCCTGCCAAAGCCAAGTCTGAACTTGAGCACAAGAACGGGTCAAATGGAAGAAGAGAAAGTGGCCCAAGATTGAGAACTTGCTTCAACTGTGGAGATAGGCTGCACTTTGTAGCCGAGTGTCCTTATGAAAATAGAGAAGACAATGGTGGCAGGCTCATTCTCAAAGAGAAATCCAAAGCTCCTAAGAAGAAGCCATTTGCTAAGAAGAATGGCCCTTTCAAGAAGCAACCCAAGATGGTACTTGTAGCTCAAGAGGAATACTCCTCCACAAGTGAAGATGAAGAGGATGATGATAGTTCCCGAGAAGTGGCTGCTATAGCCACCACATCAACTCCCTCCTCTCTCTTCAACTCGCCGAACGAGAACGCCATCAACAACAACGCCACTTGTCTAATGGCAAGAGGATCCGAGGTATCAACTTCTAACTCCTCATTTCCTAAGACTAACATAATTTTGGATATGGATGATCATGACAGTCTTGAAATGAAAGAAGAAGTTATTGCCTTGGATACTTTTTTCACTAACATAATGTCTATGATGGGGGAATTACGGTTCTTTCTTCGATTCGAGATCAAGCAACTTAGAGAAGGAACCTTTATTAATCAAGCAAAGTACATCCAAGACATGCTCAAGAGATTCAAGATGACGTATCTAAATGGTGTCGCTACTCCGATGCAAACAAAGTGTCATCTTGAACTCAACCCTCATGGTAAAGATGTGGACCAAAAGGTATACCGGTCCATGATCGTCTCTTTTCTTTACCTCTGTGCATCTAGACCCGATATTGTGTTGAGTGTGGGAGTGTGTGCAAGGTATCAAGCAGCTCCTAAAGAAAGCCACTTAGTGGCAGTCAAGAGGATCTTTCGACATTTAGTTCATTCCCCCAACTTTGGTCTCTGGTATCCCAAGGGCTCCAATTTCTCTTTATGTGGTTATACTGACTCAGATTGGGCTGGTGATAAGGATGATCGGAAGTCCACTTCTGGAGCTTGTCAATTCTTGGGAAGATCTCTTGTATGTTGGTCCTCCAAAAAGCAGAATTCTATATCTCTCTCCACCGCCGAAGCTGAATATGTTCTTTGCCGCTTGTACTCAATTATTGTGGATGAGGCAAACTTTAAAGGAATACGGTGTCAATTGTGACAAAGTGCCTCTTTTATGTGATAATGAAAGTGCTATCAAAATTGCGTACAATCCAGTTCAGCACACAAGGACGAAGCATATTGAGATTCGGAATCATTTTATTCATGACCATGTTGCTCGAGGTGATATTGATCTATCTTTTGTGAGCACGAAGAACCAACTGGCGGATATTTTTACAAAGCCACTTGATGAAGCAAGATTCTACTATTTGAGGAATGAGCTAAAAATCATTGATTCCGGGAGCTTGTCTTGATTACCTATGCACCCACTCGTACATCTCAATCCTTGTTTGGTCTAGGTGTGGGCATGGATATAGGGGGAGTGTGGTCCTAACTTATTGGGCTAACACTCCCCCCATAATGCCAATAGCAATTTATATCATTTCTCTTAATATCATGTTGTGATATGTGAGCTTATTGATGAGTATTGGTCGTGAACCCAAGATATATCTTCGCGGTGTCACACCATACACTCCAACAAGGTGGCTTCGGCCACCGCCCTCTCCTTTGTGGAGAATTGGATCTTTTTGGATGTTATTTGCTCTCTCTTGTTCTTATGGGAATCACGCTCAATCTTGGATTTTATTTGATTTGGTTTTTGCAATTTTGAGTGTCTAGTACCATCTCAGTTTGGCTCTCTTAATCCTAAGCCTTCCCTACCTCTAAGCCATCTATTCTTGCACATAAGTCCCTTGTACACCTTGTGGGGGTGTTGTTTGGGGACGCGTGGGCCTGGTTCTGTGTATAACAGAATCCCAGAATTTAGGCCGGATAATCCGGCCCTGGCGGATTTGATCTTAAAGGGCAGGGCTCGGGGAGAAGGGCTCATAACGAGCAACACTTCTCCCCCAGCCCCCTCCTTCTCCCCAGCCGCCGCCTGCCGCCCCTCACCCTCCCCGGAGCCTCTCCGTCCACCGGATTTTCCGGACTTCCCCGGATCTTCTTCTCCGCACCTCCGGGTACCTTCTCCTCCGTGTTCTTCCTCCAATGAGTGAGGGTAGCTCCCTCTCTCCCCATCTTTGGCTAGATGTGTATCTTGTTGGGTGGAACGTTGTCTAGAAGGATGTGTTTTCACATAGAACTCATAGTCTTGCAGTTTCTAGGCCCAATCTACTTTTTTGCATGTAATCTTGGTGAAATCGAAAATATCTGCCAGGGCCGGATTATCCGCCCCTGGCCAGGCCGGATAATCCGTCCTAACAGATTCAAGTCTGCTTCAATTTCACTCTCGTGTATTATTGAGTAGTTTTGACCTATGAACTTTTTGACTACTTTTTCCATGCTCTCTCCTGGACTTGTGTGTATGCTTATCCCGATGCTATCGCCCTTATTCTCCTCACGGGTGGTTCCGGTGTTTCCAAGACCTACAAGCGCCGTCCTCGTGCCAAGTACTTTCGGGACGACGGACAGGGTCACTTAGTGGACGAAGTTGAATTGAGGAGAAGGAAGAACGAAGAGAGGCGCATGGCTGACCAATCCAAGAGGACTCGGAAGGGGGTGTCCAAGAGGAAGGGCAAGGAGCCCAAGATCAACTACAGGGCTCTAGATGCGGTCTCCTACTCTGCCATCCGTCACTGTGACTTGTTTGCTGAGCCGCCTCGTGATGATGAGCTGGGGGATACCCGGTTTTGGTGTGCAGAACAGAAAGGGATTTATGAAGACATCTATGCCAGGCTGAACATTAGGCCTATGCACCCACTGGTACTTGCTGAGGCTTTGGAGAAAGTGCATCTTGTGGATGCAATGTATGTGGCTGAGAGGATGGGGCTGCACTATCTCATGTCTCTCCAATGCTCCTTTGACTCTGAGGTGGTGAAGCAATTCTTCTCCACTCTGGTGATTTGTGGTGATGAGCATCGCACTATGAAGTGGATGACTCATGACAGGCCCATGACTGCTGATTTTCACGTGTTTGCTGAGGTTCTGGGGTACTCCTTCCGCAGCAGGGATAGAGCCAGTGGTCACCGCATCATCACTCAGCTAAAGCCCAACAAGGATGCTCCTCTCTCTCCGTGTACTGTGGACAATGGCATTGTGGGTACTGTGGCTGGTCTTGCTCCCATCTATGCTGCTTTGGTGGGTCTCTTCCATGACTCTATTACACCGAGTGGGGGCAACAATGACAACATCCGTGGTCACCTTGTTCAGCTACTTCAATTTTCTCATGAAGTTGCTTCTTGTGAGGATGAGTCAGTGCAGTATAGGCTGGATGCCATGGACTTCATTTACCATGAGTTGTGTGATGCTATGTTCAACCGTCTGTCCATTCCCTATGCGCCCTACATTATGATGCTCATCCACCACCTGCTTCCTGCTGAGGAGTTCCACATTGACTCGGTGCACAAGGCCAAGAAGATATACAATAAGGTTCGGAAGAACTCTCACCCCTCCTCTGCTCCTGAGGGCCTCATGAGGGATGCTCGCAGGCCGCCTGTACCTCCCGTGGCCCGTGAGATCAAGCAGCTGAACTGGTTCTAGCGTCACATTCTCTGCATGGGCGTGGACACGCGCAAGGGTCAGTACGAGGCTTACAGGCAGCGCCATGAGTTGGCTCACTCCCAGCAGCTCATTCTCCACCATGTGTCTGGCGCTTCGGGTGCTCCTTCGGCTCCTATACCTCCCACTCCGTATGCTCGGTGGAACTCTTCCTCCAGGCTGACCTATGGTGAGCTGGAGCGTCACTTGTTCCCGTCTGCGCCTGCTGCTGATGATGAAGATGAGGATGGTGACACTGAGGAGCTTGAAGATGAGGATGGGGAAGAGAATGAAGAAGAGGACGAGGACGCGGACGAGGACTACAATGAGTGATCCCATGGGGCGCTAGCATCGCTCTTCTCCCTTTTTGGTGTCTTGATGCCAAAGGGGGAGAAGTAGTTCTATTAGGTTGTCCGTGGATTTGCATGGGTCGGGCATAAGCACTTGCGCTTTTCTATTCGTTATTTCCTGCTTGTGCCCATTTAGCGTTGAACTTTTAAATTCGTGGTTTGTGATTTGTGGTTGAGACTTTATGTGGTTGTCTGGATGATACCTATGGTCTTCATATCGTGGATTATGCTCATGGTTATATCTATTCATATCCTATTGCTGGAGGTTTATCACGGAAGGCGCGCACTCATAATGGTTATCCAGTAATAATTGTGATTTATGTCAAGGATGCCTATTCTCTACTTCGGTGTTATGTGTTTTTGCCCTTTTGTCTATGGAATAGATTCACTTATTTGTGTGCATTTGTATTCCAATACAAAACTCTATTATGCACACATTGAGGGGGAGTCCCTTTCATAGTTATCTCTGTTTGTCTTGTGTCTTTCTCCTGCAAATCCTGGTATTGTCATCTAACACCAAAAAGGGGGAGATTGAAAGAACATTTCATGTTTTCCTATGTTTTGCGTGTTAGATAACAATACTATGGAGACTTTTCATGTGTGCTATGTGTGCAGGAAGTTTTGAGGGGGGCCGGATAATCCGCCCCTCCAAGGGCCAGATAATCCGGCCTACCTCATCTCTCCAGGAAGCCAAGGCGTCACTCTATGTCTAGTCGGATTTCTCCTCCGGAAAATCCGAGCTGCGGTTTTTTCCTCCCAGCGATAATCCGGGTTTCACAAGGGCGAATAATCCAGTTTTTCGAGCAAAGGAGCAAGGCGTTGCTGGTATCGTCGATTTTCTCCGGAAAATCCAGCTGAAGTTTTTTCTTCCAGGGATAATATAATCCGCCAGATGGGACCGATATTCCCCCGAAGTTGATCAAGGGCAAGCTCGGTAGCGATGCTCGTGAGGGGCGGATTATCTGCCGGATATTCCAGTGCAGGCGGTGTTTTCCCAGTAGGATAATCCGGCCCTCACTTGGGCCGGATAATCCGGCCCCCAAAATGTGCAATGGCTGGTTTTTGGAAGGGGGTATAAGTACCCCTTCTTCCCCAACGATCAGAACTTTTGATTCATTCGAAATTGACCAGACCTAAGAGTAGTATGGGTACCAAGGATGATGGAAATGAGGTTGTGGATAAGGTCACAATGGATGATCTCAAGTCGTTGGAAACAACCTTGTTGAAATCCTTTGAGGCCAAGATGGAGGAGATGAATCAAATGATTGCTCGCCTTACATCATCAATAGCCCCATCTCCATCCTCCTCTGAGTCTCCCTCACCATCATCTAAGGAAAAGGGTAACACCGAATCCAAGGATGATGATGTGGAAGGTGAAAAACTAAATGGCTCCACCTCCAAAAAGGGAAGTGGTAAGGAGGAATATAGTGAGGTTCGCCACGTATATTCCCCCGACCCACCTATCCCTCATCCTCATATAAACAATAGGGGTGATCCACCCAAGCTCACTGCATCCTCTTTTAACCAATGGCAATTTCTAATGAAATCTCATGTTTGCAGCTCCTCTATTGAATTGTGGAGGATTATTGAAGAAGGTCTTCATATTGGAGATCAAACCAATCTAACAAGAAGGGAAGTTGTGGATAGCCAATTGAATGCCACTGCTCTCCACATGATACAGCTGGGTGTGGGTCCCAAGGACATGCCACACATTGAGCATCTCAACACAACTAAAGAGGAGTGGGATGCTCTTACGGACCTTTTTGTTGGAAATGAAAGCATGAGAAGAAACAGGTATGATGCCCTTAGTAATGAAGCTAAGGGATTCTACATGTTGGATGGTGAAATCCATGAGGACATGTATAGAAGACTCATGGGCATCGCAACAACATTTCGGAAGCATGGGGCCACTCACATTGATGATGCATGGATAAAAAGAAAGTATGTGAGTGCCTTAATGCCTTTCGAACCAATGGATTTGAAGAGCTTGCAAGGTAGACACAACTATCATCAAATGACATCCAATGAAGTCATGCAAGAAATGGCGTCATTCAAAGTGGCGGCAAAGAATGATGAAGATGCCCGTGCTTGGGCCATTGGAATGCAAAAGGGTGTCAATGTGGCTCTCAAAGCCAATGTTGTTGAGCAAGAGGACGATGAAGGAGCTTTTGAGAGGACATCCATGGACTGCCCCAATGAGGTCAAACATGCACATGGTGAGTACATGGAATTCTATGCAAGGAACTTTTGGAAGGACCCTGCCAAAGCCAAGTCTGAACTTGAGCGCAAGAACGGGTCAAATGGAATAAGAGAAAGTGGCCCAAGATTGAGAACTTGCTTCAACTGTGGAGATAGACTGCACTTTGTAGCCGAGTGTCCTTATGAAAATAGAGAAGACAATGGTGGCAGGCTCATTCTCAAAGAGAAAGCCAAAGCTCCTAAGAAGAAGTTGTTTGCTAAGAAGAATGGCCCTTTCAAGAAGCAACCCAAGATGGTACTTGTAGCTCAAGAGGATTACTCCTCCGCAAGTGAAGATGAAGAGGATGATGATAGTTCCCGAGAAGTGGCTGCTATAGCCACCACATCGACTCCCTCCTCTCTCTTCCACTCGCCGGACGAGAACGCCATCAACAACAACGCCACTTGTCTAATGGCAAGAGGATCCGAGGTATCAACTTCTAACTCCTCATTTCCTAAGACTAACATAATTTTGGATATGGATGATCATGACAGTCTTGAAATGAAAGAAGTTATTGCCTTGGATACTTTTTTCACTAACCTACAAGGTGAGCACAAACTCCATTTTGATGCTCTTATGAGTCAACTTGCTCAAGCCGAAGATCTCCTTGAAGAAAAGGACAGAATTGAAAGAGAAGATGCCTTGGAGATAGCCTCTTTGAAGAATGCTTTGGAAGAGGAAGAGGAAGCTCGAGTTTCTTTGGAAGAAAGTCTCGAATCCCTAGAGGAGTCACAAGAGGAAGCTGTAGCTCAGCTCATTAAAGAACGTGATCATGCTCTTGCCAAGGTAAAGAAACTAAAGAAAGAAAAGATTGATTTTGGGACTGTTCATGCTAGACTTTTGGAGAAGTTTGATGATCTTGAAAGTGCTCACAAGGCATTGAAGAGTGATCATTCTACTCTAAATGAGTCTCATGACCAGCTCCAAACTCAATTGAAACGGTATGATGTGCCAAGTACCTCCTCTTCATCCCTTGGAAAAGAAGATCTTACAAGAAGTTCTCAACACAAAGGTAAAGGGGTTATTGATGAGATACTAAGCAGGCAAAGGACAAACCACAGTAAAGAAGGTCTTGGTTACATACCCAAGATAAAGAGCAAGAAAAACAACAAGAACAAGAAGAACAAGACTGCTCAATCAAAGACTAGCAACATTACAAATGACAAGACTAATTATGATGGTTTTGCAAGGATCAACAATCCTAATTTTGAATTATATTGTGATTCGTATGGTGATGTTTATGCTAGTTATGTAGGGCCTTATGATTGTTACATTCCTTGGTCTATTTGGGTTCCCAAGACCCTTGTTACTAACATGAGAGGACCCATTGAAAAATGGGTACCTAAAACCAAGACGTAATTTTCTTGCAGGGCTATGCTTCCGGTGGTTCTAAATGGGTACTCGATAGTGGTTGTACAAGTCATATGACCGGAAGCAAGGAGATTATAGTTTTATTTTAAAAGATCTTTATAAATAGTATTTAGACAAAACAAAATATCCAGAAGACTGGGGTTTTATGATTTGAAAAAGGGGGAATAATGTGGAAAACAAATAGGGATTTTAGCAAAATAGTTTTAGGCAAATAATATGCATGTAGTCATGAGGATGATTAAATGCAATGTGACGTGATGATATGAGCATGTAGTCATGATGATGCACAAAAATAAAAACAACAAGCGATTTTCTAGTAGTGGTTTTACCTGGGGTGCTACAATGGGCAAGCTCGGCGGCTAGGAAGCGAGTCGCTTGGATGGGGTAGCTAATAGCACGTAAGTATGCAGAGTACCGTAGGGAGGTTTATATAGGGGGTACCTCGCTAGGGTTTAAAGGATTACAACCAAATCAGTTAAGGTTTCAGAGGATTTGACCTAATCCGACTAGGCATATCTAAGCTCGTGGGCCTCCAGCTTCTAGTCGTCAGGCTTCTACTTCAGTCGCCGTTCCTGCAGGCCCATTCGCTATGGACTAGGGTGAGTCGAATTGTCCTTCTGGGCATACTCCGATTGGCATATGCCCATCAGTAGTCCCCGAGGGCAACATGGGTTCAATGTAGGCATGAACTTGGCAGTTGGAGTAGGCGAGTCTAGGGGGACGCCCAGTCGAATTGGCGATGGACTCCTCCAATGAAGGGAGAAGTCTCTTTTACACATCTTTAGTCGCGGCATTGGCGAGTGGAAATGTACCCGAGTCACCACACCCAATCGATTGGAAGGGTCAGACATGCAGGCGAGTCGAGTGGTTGAAGTTGGATCGTCAATTTGGTCAAACTAGCAGTTGGGTAACTCCAACGGTAACTTTGTCGAATTTACCGCGAGGTAACGGCTAGCCCGAAATTGTCGGGTGGCGCCTCTTTGTAAGGAGACTGATGGGGGAATCATGGGCATTCTTCACATTCCTCCGTATTCTCGCATCCTCAGTCTACATATCCACTTCCGATCTGGAATTTCCAGACCAAGCATCCTTCTTATTTTCTCGATGGTGCCCCCGAAGGATCTGTGGGGGCAAATCCAAGTGTTCCACAGCCGTCCTGAGATCGTTCCAAGACGCCGGGATTCTCACCAAGGGGAACTGGCGGATCCCTGCAGCTGCCAAGGTCAAGCCGAAGCCGCGGCCAGGGGAATTCATCTACTTCTAGAGCCACCTCGAAAGGGGATTGGGATTCCCCACCTCCATCTTCTTCCGCTGCTTCTGCTCGTACTATGTGATCAAGCCATCTGATCTAGGACCGCACAACATCAAGTAGCTCGCCATTTTCATGGCATTCTCCGAGTGCTACCTGGGGTGCCGGCCATACTTCCCTCTTTGGCTGGAGCTATTCCATGGTTGCTTTAGTCGTGAAGGGAAGGGCGGCCCTATCTTGGCGGCGGGCGGCATCACCTTCTAATTGAAGCCCAAGGCAAAGTTTGTGAAGTTGCTTCTGCTGAAGAAGGCGGCAAGCGAGTGGAAAAAGTTCTGGTTCTATGTCAAGGAATCCACTCCCTCCTGCGAAGTATCATTCCCAACATACACCGTGGAGAGGAGCGAGCCGCTCAGATTGTCGGTCGATTCACTTCCCAGAAACCAAAAGATGGCCGTGGATGAGATGCTCACGAGAATCAGGGAGCTGGAGGATGAAGGGTTGGAGACCATCAATCTATACAACTGTTGGCTCGGGCGGAGCCTAGTCCCACTAACGAACCGAGCTCACTGGATGTACCCGTACACGGGGCCCGAAGATGTGACCAAGTCGAGCCCCGATGCTTGGGAAGAAGAAGATTACATTGCAGTACTAAACAAGATCACTGGCGCGGAGTACACCGGTTCAAAGGCCGGGTTGGCTCCATACACGCCGAGAAGTAGAAAGCCCCTCCGGTGAGTTTCTTTGTTTCTCTCATTCACAATTTCAGAGTTGCAGTATTGTTGTCGTGGTTTTTAGTCGCTAATTTCTTTCGTCTTCAGATTTTCCAGGTGCTTGAGAACTGGCTTCCTCCACTCGATGAGGAAGCTCTTGAAGAGCTCGAGGAGAAGGAAGAGATCTCGGAGAGCAAAGATGAAGTCATGGAGGTCCAGGCGCCTTCGTCTGTGGCGCAAAAGACCCGCGGCAAAAGCTACGTGAGACCGAGGCTAGCCGCAGCCTCTAGGAGCACGATAGCGACACATACCTCATGGAGGAGCACAACTCTTGGAAGGTGGCCATGTCGGCCAGACCCACGCGAAAGAAGAAGTCGCCAGTGAAGGCCAAGTCACCAGAGAAGCCAAAGTTACCAGCGAAGCCGAAATCACTGATGAAGCCAAAGTCGCCAGCGAAGACACCGGCCTAATCAGTGACAATGTTCGAGTCGGAAGACGAATCCGACGAAGAAGAGGCCACGGACATGGTGAAGGTTCCGGAGGACACAAATCTGATGATGGAGCCCACGACCATAGATGCGGTTTTGGAGTCGGCGATTCCACTCGCCATGAAGTCACCAAGCGCTGCAAGGACGCCTGAGCCAGAAGCCCAGGTGGCCATGGGGTCGGTGGCTCCACCGGCGCAGGAGTCGGAGGAGACGCCAACACTGAAGGAGTCGGAGGTCCCTGCGGCGGCAGCCACATCGGTGGAAAGGCCTGTGGCATCGCAGCAGGCGAGCATATTTGAGAGGGGGCTAACTCGCAAGATAGGCCCCGAGTTGGAGAAGCCTGCGCACATTAGCACCGGCCTGCAAATTTTTCCGGTCGCTAGGTAAATTTTCTCTTTGCGCTTGTTATAATTTTCTACCTTTGGAAATTCCAAGTCGCTGACTGTAGCGAGCTTGCAGGGGCGGTCCCAAGAAGATCAATCGCCCTTTGGTGGCCAAGGTTCCACCGGCCGGGACTGAAGGTGAAGACGACCATTCTAGGAAGAGGAAGGTGGATACCGTCGAGGCGCCAGACGTAGGCGCAAAGAATAAGGGTGACACCATCACTGCGGTGGATTCAGGCGCAGAGGAAGGCGACTCTGCAATCCCTCCTGAAGAGGAGGCGATCGTTGGGACTGAGCCGACCAAGGCAGGCCCACCACTGGAGGCATCTGCACCGGTGGCTGGGGCGCCAGGGGGTGACGACCACGTCATTCCCACGATTTATGGCAAAAGCCTCTGTCATGGCAGTTGAGACGCAGTCGCCACAAGTTCCGAATATCATTGACAGCAACATTGGGCAGCATCATGGGCACACAACATTCGTGGTGCCTTCGGCGGATGCCATTGAACTTCACCGTATGTTGGGTGCCGCGCTCCAGGTATGTATAGTCCTCGAGGGTCTAGTCGCTGAATTTCAGAGGCTAGACACTTAAACTTTAATTATCCAGTCCCCGAGGGTCTAGTCGCTAAATTTCAGCGGCTAGTGATACATTGCAAATGTATCTATAATTTTTGATGTTCCATTCTTGGTTTTATCTACTTTCTTATGTTTTTTCCACACTTTGGAGTACTTTTCATATGATTTCTTGGACTAACCTATTAACAAGAGCCATAGTGCCACTTGCCTGTTTTCTGCTGTTTTTGGTTCCAGAAAGTCAGAAATTCAATATGCCTATTTTTCTCGGAGACTCATGGAGCGAGAATACGAGACGGAGAGGGGCCACGGGGTGGCCACACCACCCCTAGGTGCGGGTCCCACTTGGCCGCTCCAGGGAATGGTGTGGGCCCCCTGGCCGGCCATCGACCTTGCCCCTTCGCCTATAAGATCCCTCCGATGCAGAAACCCTAAATCGTCAATCAGAAATCCACGAAAAGTTCCCAGCCTTGCATACCACGAAGGGAGATTCGGGGGACAGAAAGTCTCTGTTCCGGCACCTTGCTGGGACAGGGAAGTGCCCCCGGAGCCATCTCCATCGATCTCCACTGCCATCTCCATCACCATTGCTGATTCCCATGATGAGGAGGGAGTAGTTCTCTCTCGCGGCTAAGGGTTCTACCGGTAGCTATGTGTTCATGTCTCTCTCTATGCATGATCCTCTTGAGATCATGAGCTTGTAATCTATAGATCTACCTTGCTACTCAAGTGCTTTAATAGATCTCTGCTCTCCCCATGTGTGTGAAAGTGACAGCGTGCACACCATGGTGGCACTTAGGCTAGATATTTCAAATACTTGTTATGAGTTATATTTGGAGTTGGATGTCTCTATAAAATTGTGGTGTTTGTTGGAACCATCTAGTGCTCAAGGTGACAGTGTGGGGTTATCTAGATGGGGAAAGCACACTTTGACGAGTGCTGTTATAGCCCTGCGATGGATTAGAGTGTTCAACCGGAGAGTAGTTAAGAGTAGTGTCATAAAGAGAAGATATTTATATGAGAGTGTTCACTAGTGAAAGTATGATCCCTAGGCCTTGTTTCTACGCATTGAAACACCGTTTGCAACTAGATCTGTTACATGTTTGCTTGCTTCCATCTTTATTTCAGTTTGCCTTTAATCTCTTCCACGCCATCAAGCTACTTTATGGCACCGTTACCACTTACAATTATCCATACCACTTGTATTTTACTATCTCTTCGCCGAACTAGTGCACCTATACACCTAACAAGTGTATTGGGTGTGTTGGGGACACAAGAGACTTCTTGTATCTTGATTGCAGGGTTGCTTGAGAGGGGATACCTTTGACCACTTCCTCCCTGAGTTCGATAAACCTTGGGTAATCCACTTAAGGGAAAACTTGTTGCTGTTCTACAAACCTCTACACTTGGAGGCCCCACAACCGTCTACAAGAATAGAAGTGCGTAGACATAAACTATTTTTTGGCACCATTGCCGGGGAGGTAAGGTAAAAGGTATTCACACCGGAGGATTAAAGAAGAAGAACCTCCCTGTAACGTCCCAAAACTTTAATCCAAGGTTATTAATTTCCAAATCATCAAAATTAGGGTTAACAAAAACTTTTCCAATTAAAAATATTAAAGCATTTATATGTGTGTGCATTTAAATAGGAGTTGATTTGAATTGCCATGATTAAGTGATCCATTGCTTGTAAAATGATTCTTAGGTGAAATAAACATCATCTAGACCATTCCCAAACAAATCCCAAAGAAAAACAAATCAAAATGAATAAAAGAAGAGAATGGTCATTTGTGCCATTTTAATCAGCATACCTACTTTGGCTATTCCTAGTACTCAAAACCTAACAGAAACAAATGTGGATGTTTGCACCCCTTGCTAGTACACATAATGTTGTACCAAGGCCAACTTTGTGATCTGCCAAAAACATTCAAACACTATTTTTAAATGGCATTGGAAAATTGAATCTAATTCATATGGGAAGATCCCACTATTTCAAAAACCACTCAAATGAGCTCAATTTTCAAAACCCAAGCACCCACAAAATCTCAAGCTTATTGATATCACACCCACCAAAAATCTTTTCAAAGACCACCGAGGAACCACCGCGCCCAGTGCGTCTGCACCATGCCGAGCACGCGCCAGAGCGCCACACCCGACACGCATGTACACGCCGCCCCTCGACCGCAGCCCGCGTCCACCGCTCTGCCACGACCCCAGGAACACCACAGACATGCCCGTTCGCCGCCCAACGCACCACAGCCACCGCTCACCGTTGAGACCGCCACCTCTGCCGCTCAGAGCGTGCGCACCACCCGACCGCATACCACCGCCCCTAGGCCTGCATTTACTCCGTAGAGCACCGCCAGGAGACCAGCCACCGTCCCCTACCTCGATCCATGCCGCTAGCATGTTGTGCAGCCCTTGCCGGAGCCGCCCGCCCATGCCTCTCGGTCGTGTCGTCGTCCTATAAATAGAGGCCACCCCCAGCCCCATTCGGCACACCACTCACCTCCCCTCACCTCACTGGTCCTTCCCAACCGCTAGCCGGGCCAGCACGAGCACTTGCTCGCCGGAATTTGGCCGGATAAGCCCGCAGCAGAGGAGGAGAAGGCGACGTTGATTTCATCCACCCCCGGAGCCACCTCGACCACCCCTAAGCTCGCCGTCGTCTACCAGTCCGTTTGCCCGCCTAGCCGTCATTGCTGGAGCCCTGGTACGCCCCCTGAGCACCCCCACCGAGCCGCTAGGGTTAGAGTTTGCTGGCGACCTGTCCGTCATCGACGACGAGCCCCACCCGTTGATCCCCGTTCTAATCTAATGGCCCACATTGCCCCATACCGCTTCGCGCGTTATGAGCCACTGACCGGTGGACCCCCTGTCAGCTGTGCCCTGCGCCGCGTAGTGTCACTGGGCCGGCCCGTTAGCATTCCCGCGCGACCCATTTAGTTTGAATTAGGATTTTTCTATTTTAGTTTAAACCTAGTTCTGTCCCCTAGTTAGAAATTCTATTCAGAGAGATTTACAAATCCGAATGGAGTGATTCCAATTTTGTTAGAAAGCTACTGAAAAGACCTACCAAAGCCCGTTTGATTTAATTCAATTAGATTTAGAGATCTCTCCTAGTAAAAATAACAAGACAGAAGCTTTTGCACATTGAAACATTTTTATAAAATCAACCATGATAGCTTTTGAGGTGATTCCAACTCTCAAAAAACACATTTAACCATACCTATCTGAATATGTAATAATATTAAGGTTTACATGTAGTGAATTTGGACTAGTACCAAAATAATGCTATATAGGCATTTCTAGTCACTTTAAATCATTAAATATTGAACTTAGACCAAAGTAATTATGAACCAACCCTTAAATCACATTCCCACATGTTAGAATATGTGGTGATGACATGTGTCCACATGATCTCATATTTTAAGTGATGAATATTAAATCTTAGTAAAATTTCAATGAGTAGAAATTACTTTTCTTAAATAAAAAGAATGAAACTGGTTAATAAAGCTTGTGATGCTTGTGATGATAATAGATCATCAAATGTGTGCCTTAGAGTGCTAATTAGACTAGTTAAGTATTGTTTGGTTTTTGTGTACTCCGTATGTATTTATAGACGATAGTATCGACCAAGCTTTCGAAGAGGAGGAGTTCTACCAAGAGGAGGAAGAAAACTTCAACCATTGCACCAACCAAGGCAAGCCACCATTAACAATGCAAGCTAACACTTGCAAGCTATTGTTATAAAGCTAGAATTAAGTTAGATGGTTGAGCAAAGATGCTTTAGGCATGCTTTGGTCACACCACTTTGACTATTACTACCCAAGTATTATTTTTCCAAGCTTTACTTCTTTTACTTTACCAAAGTCCTTTACTTGTTTTGAAGGTAGCATAAAGAGTATAAAACTTGACCTATCTAGATAACTTTAGATGTCATTCTATGGCATGAGATTGATCCCATCTTTCCACCTTAGTGAACACTCTTAACTTATTAGTTTAGAGTAGATAAAAACTTGAGTCACTTTAGATGGGAACACTTGGAAAAAATGAATTGTGAAAACCTTGGAATGATGAGTCATTCTATTGAGATGTTTTGACATGTGTTGAGAAACAAAAATGGTTTATGATCATGAAAATGTTGAGGCATGAGCCTTAGCCCTTTTATAAAAACTGATGGTTGGATTCGGATGCGATACCATTCCAAATTTACCGTATAACCACAATACCTGAATTTGGTAAGGCTTAGCCGGAAGTTTATATGCATTAGTTTTAGTTCCCTCAGGGGAGAGGTTTGAGCTGAGGCTACCTCTCAATGTTGTCCACCTATGTAGTGCCCAAGATGACAGATGGTCATGGTTGGGAGGCCATGCTCATAGGAGAGGTGCTTATACTAGGGTGTGTAAAGGAAAGGTTATGTTTGATTATCTACATACTAAGTATGATGATTCAGGGTTATCCCTGATAGATGTATCGAATCTTGTGGTGAAAGTGTACCACCTCTGCAGAGTGTCAAACTATTCGAATAGCTGCGTCCACAGTTATGGACAGTTGGAATGGCCATACTGTTTCGTTGTCAGATGTTTTCAAAATAACTTATGAAAGGAATGATGAATCTTGACTTGACCACAGCAGGGTTGTGTTTATGACACTACCCACCTTAAGTGATTCTAGATCTTTATTTTATCTTTCTTTGCTTTAGAACTCAGCTTAGGTTTCAAACTTAACCTTATAGTTAAACATAGAGTTAGCACTTTACTTTAGAACTATACTACTTATTAGTGGTAGTTTGCGAGTACCTAAAGAGTACTCATGGCTTTTGTCCCTGGCTATTCTCATGGCCAGACTATGAAGGAGACTACCAAGATGATGGTCAGCAGGATGGCTATGATAACTAGGACTATCTGCCTTCATCAGCATTGCCTGTGCCCCTGAAGATGGACCCCACCGCTACGCTTATCTTTTATTCCACTGCTTGTTGTATTAAGACTGGATCATGAGATCCTTATTTGTGTAAGACCTTATGTATGGTTTGTAATGGATGATGTACTGTGATATCCAATCTGTTATGTCTCGCAAAAATGGTA
This sequence comes from Avena insularis, assembly GCA_023614405.1. Classification (NCBI taxonomy): domain Eukaryota; kingdom Viridiplantae; phylum Streptophyta; class Magnoliopsida; order Poales; family Poaceae; genus Avena; species Avena insularis. The sequence continues at coordinate 442,535,886 of CM042688.1, read as the reverse complement.
ATCTTGGGATTGCGATGTATGACATAACAGGCATCTGGGATTAAAAATCCGGGTGTTGACAAGTTGATATCAGAGCCATCCTGACCATAGGAGACCCTAGTTAGAATGGACATCCGAACCAAAAACCTAATTTCCAAACCAAAGTGAGTATCTATGAAAAACTATTTCCTCTCTTATCCTTGGGAATTCATTCTTTCTCAAAAATTTAGGTTCCTCAAAATTCTTATATTACTACTTAAAATTTGACACACTTGATCACTTCACTAATTTCCTCATCCTTAATTCTTGTAGATGGAGACTCAGTTCAGCAAGTTCTACCAGTTGGGAAACGGAGGTCAACTGATCTTCGAGAGGGATCTGGATTCATTGTTGGAGTTATTGGGACGCCCACATCCGGAGTTTCTTGGAGCTCAACTTCCAGGATCCCTAGGAGGAGATTTATAGTGGCTAGTCACCGCTGATCTTAGAGGAAGCATCAAAGCACCAACGTCCGGGAGAATCCAGTTCTCCGTGAGAGAGAATAACTGGCTAGATGGATTAGCCAGGGCAATGCATGAAGCTCTCGCACGTCTATGTGCCCTTAGTGTCAACCAACTCCAGGGAACCCGTTTTGCTCACTATGCAAGACGTGACTTCATGGGGATGACGGAGATGCCAAGTCACCCAGAGCTGAAGCGTCAAGTGGAGAACCTTGACTTCCTGATGTACGATCACCAGAAGGAGTTGGACAATGCTAGGGAGTTCGCCAACCACAACCGTGCCATTGCCGCCCGGAAGGCCCAGACTTTCTCACTGCTTGTCAAGGACCGCCAGTCTCTTCGCCTCTAGCGTGAGAAGAAGGATCGCACCATCGCCCATCTTTGCAAGAAGGTGGCCGACCTCGAGAAGACCGTCAAGGAGCAAGAAGCTCAGCTTGCTGCAAAGGAGGAAGAAGAGGAGGGTGAAGACATCCAGGGAGACATGGATTCTTACCTCAGCAATGATGATGACTTTCTGGAGGAGGACGTTGTGGACTTCTACACTGACGATGAGGACTCCGACTTCATCGACAATGAGTAGATGCACTAGAGCACTGTCGTAGCATGAGATGTATCGGTCCCACTGTATCGTAGCTTGCAGAATGGTTCTTCAAACCATCTATTTTCCTTTGTTGTGGTGGTGTGTGTTTGTATTGTGTGCTTGTTTGCATGAATGAAATGAAGTTAGTTGCAAAACCTGAGTCAAACTCAAAGTTTTAGCTTGAAACCAAAACCATGAACCTTAGAATTTCCCTCTTACCCCTTTATCTACCTCAATATTCAGATGACTCGTGGAAACCAAGGAGGGAGCAGCTCATCGCAAGACTCAATGCTGTAGATCTTGCAGAATCTCATCGTAGACAGAGAAGCAAGCAGGGCAGAACGCCAAGCTAATCTAGCAACACTGCAACAGATCGCCCAGATGGCTCTCAACAACTAGAACTGTGGAAACCAGGATCACCATGGATCCAAACTCAAAAACTTCCAGAATACCAATCCCCCAATCTTCAACCAAGCTGAAAACCCACTAGATGCTGATGACTGGTTACAGACAATGGAAAACAACTTAGAAGTTGCAGGAGTTGATGAAAACGAGAAAGTTCTCTTCGCCACCCACTATTTGGTGGGAGATGCAAGGGCTTGGTGGACTAGTATCCGTAATATGAACCATGGTCAAGTGATGACATGGGTAGCCTTCAAAGTCAAGTTCAGCCGCACCCACGTGCCGCAAGGTCTAGTCACCAGAATGAGGGATGAATTCAGAGAGTTGAAGCAAGGCAGGATGACTGTGGTGGAGTACCGTGATAGATTCCTGTCACTTGCCAGATATGCACCTGATGAGATCAACACGGAGGCCAAGAAGAAGGAGAGATTCTTGAACGGACTGCATGATGAGATGTAGACTGTCCTCGTCAACATCCGTTTCTAGGATCTCGAAGAGCTAGTCGACTCTGCCATTCAGATGGAAGGGAAGATTAACCAGGCAAACGACAACCGCAAACATCATATGATGCAGCAATCCGGATCCAGCAGTCACCAGAAGTACCATCACAACCCCTCACCAGGATATGCACCAAGGAACAACCGACCCCCAATGTCTCGCCCAAGCTACCCTAACCGTAGCAGAGGCAATGTGAAGTCCGGAGGAAACAACAACTCCGGTAACACCAACAATTTCAACCGTGCACCTCCCAAGAGCAACAACAACAACAACACTGGACCCAGAACTGGCACCAATGCTGTGCCTGTTGCAGCAAAGGACAAGTCCCAGATCACCTGTTTCGAGTGTGGAGTGAAGGGCCACTATTCCAATGAGTGTGAAGACTGCAGCCACTGCCAATGTGAATGCCCCAGCTCAACAGCAGCATCGTGTTCAACCAGGGAGAAGGTTTGCCCCAGGGAACCCTCACAACCGCAATGTTCGTCTCTTCCACATGAACGCAGAAGAAGCCCAAGAAGTGCCAGATGTAGTGCTGGGTATGTTTTCTATCAACTCAGTTTTAGCAAGAGTATTGTTTGATTCGGGAGCATCGCATTCATTTGTCACTGAAGAATTTGCATGCACTAGTAAGATTCACCCAACCAACTTGAAGCATGTCATGATAGTTCAAATCCTCGGTTCAACTACAAAAGCTATCAAAATTTGCAAAGTTGTGCCTATCGGAATACATGGAATAGATTTTTATGCCAACCTAATTGTACTTGGAACCAAAGGATTGGAAGTAGTACTAGGTATGGACTGGATGTCAAGGCATAAAGGAATGATAGACTGTGCTAAGAAAGCCATCACAATGACCAGTAGTTCTGGAGTAACAATAGAGCATATCTCTGAAACCTTACCTCGTCAATTTAAGTGCAACACGAGTCTAGCCCTACCCACCATTGACCATGTCAGAGTAGTCTGTGAATACCCCGACGTATTCCCAGATGAACTGCCAGGTATGCCCCCGGATAGGGATATTTAGTTCATTATCGAACTAATCCCCGGAACCGGACCCATAGCCCAGAGACCCTATAACATGAACCCCTCAGAGTTAGTAGAGTTGAAGAAGCAGTTGGATGCTATGTTGGCAACATGCTTGATTCAACCAAGCGCTTCGCCATGGAGATCACCAGTGTTATTCGTCGACAAGAAAGATGGAGGCAACCGTCTGTGCACCATTTACAGAAAGTTGAATGACGTCACCATCAAGAATAAGTACCCTTTGCCAAAGATAGAGGATCTATTTGATCAGTTGACTGGAGCCCATGTATTCTCAAAGATTGATCTTAGGACTGGTTATCACCAACTTAAGATTTGTGCAACTGATATTCCGAAGACCGCCTTTACTACTCGTTATGGTTTGTACGAGTATACGGTTATGTCTTTTGGATTAACCAATGCCTCTGCTTATTTCATGAATCTCATGAATAACATCTTTATGAATTTCCTAGATAAGTTTGTAGTTGTGTTCATCGACGACATCCTTATCTACTCCATGTTAGAAGAAGAGCATGAGCAACATCTGAGAATCATCCTAGAAACCCTGAGAGAGCATCAGTTATATGCCAAGTTCAGCAAGTGTGAGTTTTGGCTGAAAGAAGTAGGATTCCTAGGACATATTGTGTCTGCCGGAGGAGTCTCTGTTGATCCTGCCAAGATCAAAGATGTCAAAGAATGGGAAGCCCCAACCACTCAAACCCAAGTCCATGCATTTATCGGATTAGCGGGATATTACCGCAAGTTCGTAGAAGGATTTTCGAGCATCGCCAGAACCATGACCCAATTGTTGAAGAAGGACAAGAAGTTTGAATGGACAGACAAGTGTGAAGCCGCTGTGAGCTGAAGAAGAGATTGATATCAGCCCCAATATTGATCATGCCAGATATCAAGAAGCCGTTTGATGTATATTGTGATGCATCCAAGATTGGTCTAGGATGTGTATTGATGCAAGAAGGCAAAGTCATCGCGTATCTGTCTCGGCAACTGAAGCAGCATGAGCAGAACTATCTGACCCATGATCTTGAATTAGCAGCCGTAGTTCTAGCATTGAAGACATGGCGTCATTATCTGATGGGTAATCGCTGTGAGATTTACTCAGATCATAAGAGCTTAAAATATATTTTCACTCAGAAGGAGATGAATATGAGGCAAAGGAGATGGATAGAGTTAATCAAGGATTATGACCTTGACATTCACTATCACCCCGGCAAAGCCAATGTGGTAGCGGATGCTCTTAGCAGATTACCTTGCAGGCTTAACACCATGATCAAGGAGAAGCAACCAAGTTTGTATGAAGAGTTGGAGAAGTTTAGAACTGAATTAGTTAGCAAAGGATTCTTAGCTAGCATTGAACTTTAACCCACTTTGATTAGCCAAATCAAGGAAGCTCAGAAGGGAAATGAAAGTATCGACAGAATCAAACATCGTATTGGTACAGGAAAGGTACCTGGATTCACGGAAGACGAAGAAGGAGTTCTGTGGTACAAAGGACGTATCTGTGTGCCAGCAGATTCAGAGCTGAAGCAAGTTATCATGAAGGAAGCTCATGATACCCTTTATTCTATCCACCCAGGAGGAACGAAGATGTATCAGGATTTGAAAGAGAAATTTTGGTGGCACAAGATGAAGAGAGAAATCGGAAGCTACATCGCCAAGTGTGACATCTGCCAAAGAGTCAAAGCAGAGCATCAGAGACCCGTAGGACTGTTGCAACCATTGCAGATTCCGGAATGGAAATGGGATTCTGTCGGAATGGACTTTATCACCGGTTTGCCTACTTATAGTAGGGGAAATGACTCAATCTGGGTCATAGTTGATAGACTGTCCAAGGTAGCTCATTTCATCCCTGTCAAGACAACCTACTAGAGTGCGAAGCTAGCAGAGCTGTACATTGCTAGGATTGTTAGTCTGCATGGAACCCCCAAGACCATAGTATCAGATCGAGGAACCCAGTTTACCTCGAGATTTTGGCAGAAAGTCCAGGAAGGATTGGGAACCAAGTTGAATTTCAGCACCGCTTATCACCCGCAAACTGATGGACAGACTAAGAGAGTCAACCAGATCTTAGAAGATATGTTAAGAGCTTGTGTGTTAGAGTATGGATCAAAATGGGAAGACTGCCCGCCTTTCGCAGAATTCTCATATAACAACAGTTATCAAGCTAGTTTGCAGATGGCACCATTTGAATTCCTATACAGAAGAAAGTGCCGTACCCCTTTGAATTGGTAGCAAGTAGGAGAGAGTCAGATCTTTGGACCCGACATTCTCCAAAAGCCGAAGAGAAGGTTCACAAAGTCCATGAGCACCTCAAGACCGCCCAATCCAGACAAAAGAGTTATGCTGACAAGAGAAGGAGAGACCTGACTTTCAATGTCGGAGATTTTGTATATCTCAAGGTTTCGCCATTGAAAGGAACCCAACGCTTTAGTCTGAAAGGAAAGTTAGCCCCCAGATATTCAAGATTCTGAACCGTCGAGGAGAAGTATCGTATCAACTGGAACTACTTGAAGAGATGTCAGCCATCCACAATGTGTTCCATATCTCGTTACTTCACAAATGCCTGGAAGTACCAGAGAAGACTGAAGTTTTCAAGAACATCGATCACCGAGCTGTGGAGATCAACAATGACCTGACATATCGTGAAGTGCTCATCCGTATCCTAGAAGAATCTTATAGAACCACCAGGAGCAGGAGTATCAAGTTTCTCAAGATTCAATGGAGCAACCATACCGAAGAGGAAGCCACTTGGGAGCGAGAAGATTACATTAGGACAGAGTTCCTAGATCTCTTTAGTTCCTAGTTTTCTTTATAAATCTCGGGACGAGATTTTGTTTAAGGGAGTAAGGTTTGTAACATCCCAAAACTTTAATCCAAGGTTATTAAGATCCAAATCATCAAAATTAGGGTTAACAAAAACTTTTCCAATTAAAAATATTAAAGCATTTATATGTGTGTGCATTTAAATAGGAGTTGATTTGAATTGCCATGATTAAGTGATCCATTGCTTGTAAAATGATTCTTAGGTGAAATAAAAATCATCTAGATCATTCCCAAACAAATCCCAAAGAAAAACAAATCAAAATGAATAAAAGAAGAGAATGGTCATTTGTGCCATTTTAATCAGCATGCCTACTTTGGCTATTCCTAGTACTCAAAACCTAACAGAAACAAATGTGGATCTTTGCACCCCTTGCTAGTACACATAATGTTGTACCAAGGCCCACTTTGTGATCTGCCAAAAACATTCAAACACTATTTTTAAATGGCATTGGAAAATTGAATCTAATTCATATGGGAAGATCCCACTATTTCAAAAACCACTCAAATGAGCTCAATTTTCAAAACCCCACAGAGTCTCAAGCTTATTGCTAGCACACACACCAAAAATCTTTTCAAAATTCAAAACTATTTTTCTTGCGGCCATTTCTTCAAACACTTGGCAGGCATGATTTACACTCTAATCCTAGCTCACTGTTTGCAACAGGGTTTTGCCCCAAATGATCTCCATTTAATCCCTCTGTACCCTCTTGATCTAACCAGGCCCTTAGCACCCATCCCCTACCCCCCCTAGCAGCAATGCCATGCCAACCCGAGCCCATGCCTCCGGCCAAACCTTGCAACCACCGCAACAGACAATCCCTCTCCCTCTCACCATGTCTACGAGCTAGCTCACACCTCAACGCCAATACCACATCATGAGGAACCACCATACCGCAGACCATGCCGAGCACACGCCAGAGCGTCGCGCCCGACATGCGTGTACACGCCGCCCCTCGACCGTAGCCCGCGTCCACCGCTCCGCCATGACCCCGGGAACACCACAGACATGCCGGTTCGCCGCCCAACGCACCACAGCCACCGCTCTCCATTGAGACCGCCGCCTCTGCCGCTCAGAGCGTGCGCACCGCCCGACCACATACCACCTCCCCTAGGCCCGCATTTACTCCGTAGAGCACCGCCAGGAGACCAGCCACCGTCCCCTACCTCGAGCCATGCCGCTAGCACGCTGTGCAGCCCTCGCCAGAGCCGCCCGCCCATGCCTCTCGGTCGCGTCGTCGTCCTATAAATAGAGGCCACCCCCAGCCCCATTCGGCACACCACTCACCTCCCCTCACCTCACTGGTCCTTCCCCACCTCTAGCCGGAGCATCGCGAGCACTTGCTCGCCAGAATTTGGCCAGAGAAGCCCGCAGCAGAGGAGGAGAAGGCGACGTTGATTTCGTCCACCCCTGGAGCCACCTCGACCACCCCTGAGCTCGTTGTCGTCTACCAGTCCATTTGCCCGCCTCGCCGTCGTTGCTGGAGCCCTGGTATGCCCCCTGAGCACCCCCACCGAGCCGCTAGGGTTAGAGTTCGCTGGCGACCTGTCAGTCGTCGACGATGAGCCCCAGCCGTTGATCCACGTTCTAATCTGACGGCCCACATCGCCCTGTACCGCTTCGCGCGTTATGAGCCACTGACCGGTGGACCCCCCGTCAGCTGTGCCCCGTGCCGCTAAGTGTCACTGGGCCGGCCCGTTAGCGTTCCCGCACGGCCCATTTAGTTTGAATTAGGATTTTTCTGTTTTAGTTTAAACCTAGTTTTTTCCCCTAGTTAGAAATTCAATTCTGAGAGATTTACAAATCCAAATGGAGTGATTCCAATTTTGTTAGAAAGCTACTAAAAAGATCTACCCAAGCCCGTTGGATTTAATTCAATTAGAGTTAGAGATCTCTCCTAGTAAAAATAACAAGACAGAAGCTTTTGCACATTCAAACATTTTTATAAAATCAACCATGATAGCTTTTGAGTTGATTCTAACTCTCAGAAATCACATTTAACCATACCTATCTGAATATGTAATAATATTAAGGTTTACATGCAGTGACTTTGGACTAGTACCAAAATAATGCTATATAGGCATTTCTAGTCACTTTAAATCATTAAATATTGAACTTAAACCAAAGTAATTATGAACCAACCCTTAAATCACATTCCCACATGTTAGAATATGTGGTGATGACATGTGTCCACATGATCCCATATTTTAAGTGATGAATATTAAATCTTAGTAAAATTTCAATGAGTAGAAATTACTTTTCTTAAATAAAAAGAATGAAACTAGTTAATAAAACTTGTGATGCTTGTGATGATAATAGATCATCAAATGTGTGCCTTAGAGTGCTAATTAGACTACTTAAGTATTTTTTGGTGATTGTGTACTCCGTATGTATTTATAGACGATAGTACCGACCAAGTTTTTGAGGAGGAGGAGTTCTACCAAGAGGAGGAAGAAAACTTCAACCACTGCACCAACCAAGGCAAGCCACATTAACAATGCAAGCTAACACTTGCAAGCTATTGTTAGCAAGCTAGAATTAAGTTAGATGATTGAGCAAAGATGCTTTAGGCATGCTTTGGTCACACCACTTTGACTATTACTACCCCAAGTATTATTTTTCCAAGCTTTACTTCCTTTACTTTACCAAAGTCCTTTACTTGTTTTGAACGTAGCATAAAGAGTATAAAACTTGACCTATCTAGATAAATTTATATGTCATTCTATGGCATGAGATTGATCCCATCTTTCCACCTTAGTGAACACTCTTAACTTAGAGTAGATAAAAACTTGAGTCACTTTAGATGGGAACACTTGGTGAAAATGAATTGTGAAAACCTTGGAATGATGAGTCATTCTATTGAGATGTTTTGACATGTGTTGAGAAACACAAATGGTTTATGATGATGAAAATGTTGAGGCATAAGCCTTAGCCCTTTTATAAAAACTGATGGTTGGATTCGGATGCGATACCATTCCAAATTTACCGTACAACCACAATACCTGAATTCGGTAAGGCTTACCGGAAGTTTATATGCATTAGTATTAGTTCCCTCGCAGGAGAGGTTTGAGCTAAGGATACCTCTCAATGTTGTCCACCTATGCAGTGCCCAAGATGACAGATGGTCATGGTTGGGAGGCCATGCTCATAGGAGAGGTGCTTATACTAGGGTGTGTAAAGGAAAGGTTATGTTTGATTATCTGCATACTAAGTATGATGATTCAGGGTTATCCCTGACAGATGTATCGAATCTTGTGGTGAAAGTGTACCACCTCTGCAGAGTGTCAAACTATTCGAATAGCCACGTTCGCGGTTATGGATAGTTGGAATGGCCATACTGTTTCATTGTCAGATGTTTTCAAAATAACTTATGAAAGGAATGATGAATCTTGACTTGACCACAAATAGGTTGTGTTTATGACACTAGCTTCCCACCTTAAGTGATTCTAGAACTCTATTTTATCTTTCTTTGCTTCAGAACTCAGCTTAGGTTTCAAACTTAACCTTATAGTTAAACATAGAGTTAGCACTTTACTTTAGAACTATACTACTTGTTAGTGGTAGTTTGTGAGTACTTAAAGAGTACTCATGGCTTTTGTCCCTGGCTATTCTCATGGCCAGACTATGAAGGAGACTACCAAGATGATGGTCAGCAGGACGGCTATGATAACTAGGACTATCTGCCTTCGTCAGCATTGCCTGTGCCCCTGAAGATGGACCCCACCACTACGCTTATCTTTTATTCTGCTGCTTGTTGTATTAAGACTGGATCATGAGATCCTTATTTGTGTAAGACCTTATGTATGGTTTGTAATGGATGATGTACTGTGATATCCAATCTGTTATGTCTCGCAAAAATGGTAATCCTGGGATTGTGATGTATGACATAACAGGCACCTGGGATTAAAAATCCGGGTGTTGACACTCCCATGGCAAACGCCTATTTTCTGGCGCCGTTGCCCGGGAGGTTAGGTAAAAGGTACTCACATCCTCCGATGTGAGTGCTTGAAGTTATTTCCTTTAGGTTCTGCAATTTTGTATTTTTGTTTCTTGTTTTCACTAGTTAGGCTTAATGGAAAACAACAAAAAAATTAGAGAGCTCTATAGTATTTATCTTGAGTTAGGACATGAAGTGTTTGAAGAGAAAATTAAAAAACCTATGGAACTTTATTTGCATGCTAATAGCAATGTTGTTAGTAAGAATTCTTTGGACACCATTATTTCTAATGCTATGGAAAAGTCTAAGCTTGGGGAAGCTAGTTTTTATGAAAATGATCTTTTTAGTTCCCCATCGTTGGAAGATAGCTATTCTATTGCTTATGATGATACCAAACCTCCAATATATGATGATTACATTGATGAATATGATATTTTCAGTCCACCTACTATTGAGGATAAAATTAATTATGATTACAATATGCCTCCTATATTTGATGATTATGGTGATGAGAATAATAATGATAGCTATTTTGTTGAATTTGCTCCCACTATGATTAATAAGAATGACTATGTTTATGCGGGGAGTATTAATTCTTTTATGAATGTGGCTCATGATAAGAATGTTTTATGGGATAGTTATATTGTTAATTTTATTCATGATGCTACTGAAAGTTATTATGATAGAGGCAAACATGGTTTTATGCATCTCAATAATATTAAGTTTCCCCTCTTTATGTTGAAAGTCTTGAAGATGCACTTGTTTTGCTTTACTATGCTTGTTGATTTGTGCTATCATGACTTGTTTCTTTACAAGATTATTTTTCATAGGAAGTGGGTTACACTTAAATATGCTTTGAATTTGCTTCTTGATGCTCTCTTTTACTTCAATTCATATTTCTTATGTGAGCATCTTCTCAAACTATCATGCCTAACTTAAAGGCGTTAAAGAAAAGTACTTATTGGGAGATAAGCCAAAAGTTTTAGATGAGTCTTGGAAGTTATTGCTTCAGTAAAAACCTCTCCTTATCCTTTTTATTTGCTTTTTGTGCCAAGAGTAACCTCTAATGAGAGAGAAGTAATGATTGGGAAAGTTGCTGTCCCGAAACAGATTTCTGTGCTTCACCGTAAAAATTCGTGTAAAATCTTTGTACGTCCTTTTGAGGCGTGAATATTTGTGCTTCTGACCCAGGTTGTTATCTAACTTTAGTTAGTTCAACACTTTTTGGTTTGATCAACATAAGGTCTTCGAAAAAATTCGTCTTTACCTTCTGGTCTGTTTTGACAGATTTCTGCCATTTTCTGCATTTGCTCCTTGTTGGTTCCTTTTTGAGTTCTTTTGGAGAATTGGGCTTTTTGAGGGAAGTGCTTCAGTAGCTAGTGTTTTAATGGAAGTTTTATTGGTGTTAAAACTGAACCTAAAGACTTAGTATCTTGAGTGCACTAATGTTGCTAATAAAGATTGTGTGAAGTTTTGTATGAAGGAAAAATTTCAGGTGTATGGAAGGAATGAGTAATGAGATGAAGAATCGACTAAAGCTCAAGCTTGGGGATGCCATGCGTGTCACCCCAAAAATATGCAAGAAGTACAAGCGTCAAATCTTGGTGATGCCCAAGACATCCCCATCTTCATCAATAAAAATTCCAGGTTCCTTCCAAACACTTCATTTTTATTGTTTCATGCACAGTTGTGTTGTTCTTGGAGCGTCTTCTTTTTTTTGTTTTTGTTTTGGTTTTTGTTTGCTTGGTTTGCTGAATAAATTGGTTGGACCCCCTCTTTCATACATTGGTTTGCAAATAGTTTGGTTTGGATTGGAAAAGAGTAGGAAAGTTCAGGCTTAAGTGGTAAAAGGAGCTTGTTTTTGACTGTGGCCTATGCTTTGTCATGCCATGCTTGATATTGTTTTGGATTTATGCTTAGTATTATTTGCTGTAGCATGACTTGTTATAAATAATTGAGATTGCTTAATGTGCCTTGGAAGGATCATGCGTTGTTTTAGCATATTAAAGCATAGTATTGTGGTATTCTCCTTTGATGCTTTATTTGGGTTGACTTGGCGCATGCTCACACCATGTTATGACTATCTCAAGTCACCATAAGCCTTTATGATCCTTTAGTTTTCAACTTGTAGTATCACTTTATGCTTTGATCAATGATGTTTTGTCGCTCTGCATGATTATGGCCATTATTGCTCTCTTAGTTTGTCGCTCCTAGTCTTTTGCTAGCCTCCACAACCAAGTATGAGTTCCACTCATGCATCCAACTCCCTAAACCAAGTTATTCCAAAGAGTTTGTCATACCTACCTATTAGCTTATGCTATTCCAAGTATATTCATGTTTTTGTTTACCTTACAAATTAAACTTGTTATGAGAAAACTAGTGATTAAAGCTCTCACGAACTTGATGGCACACTTTACTTTTCTTGCCCTTAATAAACTTGAACCATTGTGTCGTTTATGTTGTATATGCTTGCACTTATTTGTTGGGAATTAGCAGAACCAAGCTGTCATGGGGAACGCTTTCAACATTGCACTTGGTACTTTGTACCTAGTTGATATCATGCTCTTTTGTCTATGGATGTCGTCGGTGTGAAATGAAAGGGGGAGCTTGTAAGTCCATGGAGTTATGTATATGTGTTAGAGAAACGCCTGGGCTGTTGGTCTAATCCATGCTGACATGGTGGAAACCTGCAACGTAACCATAATGAGCTGTCTATGAAGCATTCTTCTTATAAAAAAGAGTCCTATATTGAGAAAAAAAAAGAGAAAAAGGAAAAAAGAGATTATGAAAAGAGGAAAGAGAGAAAAAAGCACCATATTCCCATGGTAAATAAGAAGATTGCTGAGATGCTCGTTGTCTGCTTGCCTTGTCAGTTTGATATGGGGATTCTTCCGTATCATCGGGCAAGGGGTACCCCGTTGGCGGTTCTCTATGATACACATGTACTTACAATGAAAAGAACTTACCGGTGACTAAACTTGAGTAGCATGAGGAGCGGCCCTCGTATTCAAGGGACATGAGATTTCCAACTTATACTTCGTCAAGCATATACACCATAGTTTGTTCACTTTAAGCTTAATCACTTCAAGATGCTTATGATAGGGGCAATGAGAGCTGAAAGCTATTAAGTACCATAATTTTTGGAAGCTCTTTATGAAACTTGAATCCCTACTTCCTTCTATGAAGGCCCTTCTTCCACTTATATACTGAGTCTCCACCTTCTATCTTTATGCACCTACTTTGAGAGCATAGTGGCCATTCTTAGTTCTATGTGCATTGTCCCAAGACTTGTTGATTGATGCATACCTTGATATTGCTTGTTTTAAACTATTTGTATCTAGTCACTCTTATGAACTTTGAAGGTGTCCTATGCATTTATGTTTGCTACTCTATGAGGGACAAGCTGAATGCTACTATCCTATGCTTTATTTATGTGAAACAAACAAACGTCTTGCAAAGCATTGTTATTCATGAATCTTTTGTTTGTGCCTTCTCATGTTGCAACATAGTTGCTTTGTATTATTGTTAGAACTTTATCTTTCATGCTATGTTGAAGTACTATGATCCCAGCTATCAATGTTTTACAAATACTTTGATCAGGTTTATGATGGTGCATGTCACCTAAAAAATTATTCTTTCTTTTTATCACTTACCTACTCGAGGACGAGCACGAGTTAAGCTTGGGGATGTTGATACATTGCAACTGTATCTATAATTTTTGATGGTCCATGCTTGGTTTTATCTACTTTCTTATGTTTTGTCCACACTTTGGAGTACTTTTCATATGATTTCTTGGACTAACCTATTAACGAGCCACAAAGGCAGTTGCTGTTTTCGCTGTTTTGGTTCCAAAAAGTCAGAAAATGAATATTCTCGGAACTGGACGGGACAAAAGCCAATATGCCTATTTTTCCCGGAGACTCACGGAGCCAGAATACGGGACGGAGAGGGCCACGGGGTGGCCACACCACCCCTAGGTGTGGGTCCCACTTGGACGCTCCAGGGAATGGTGTGGGCCCCCTGGCCGGCCACCGACCTCGCCCCTTCTCCTATAAGATCCCTCTGATGCAGAAACCCTAAATCGTCAATCAGAAATCCATGAAAAGTTCCCCAGCGCCGCCGCCACCGAAGGGGAGATTCGGGGGACAGAAAGTCTCTGTTCCGGCACCCTACCGGGACAGGGAAGTGACCCCGGAGCCATCTCGATCGATCTCCACAGACATCTCTATCACCATTGCTGATTCCCATGATGAGGAGGGAGTAGTTCTCTCTCGAGGCTAAGGGTTCTACCGGTAGCTATGTGTTCATCTCTCTCTCTATGCATGATCCTATTGACATCATGAGCTTGTAATCTATAGATCTACCTTGCTACTCAAGTGCTTTAATAGATCTCTTCTCTCCCCATGTGTGTGAAAGTGACAACGTGCACACCATGGTGGCACTTAGGCTAGAAATTTCAAATACTTGTTATGAGTTATATTTGGAGTTGGATGTCTCTATAAAATTGTGGTGTTTGTTTGAACCATCTAGTGCTCAAGGTGACAGTGTGGGGTTATCTAGATGGGGAAAGCAGACTTTGAGGAGTGCTGTTATAGCCCTACCATGGATTAGAGTGTTCAACCGGAGAGTAGTTAAGAGTAGTTTCATAAAGAGAAGATATTTATATGAGAGTGTTCACTAGTGAACGTATGATCGCTAGGCCTTGTTTCTATGCATTGAAACACCATTTGCAACTAGATCTGTTACATGTGTGCTTGCTTCCATCTTTATTTCAGTTTGCCTTTAGTCCCTTCCACGCCATCAAGCTACTTTCTGGCACCGTTACCACTTATAATTATCCATACCACTTGTATTTTACTATCTCTTCGTCGAACTAGTGCACCTATACACCTGACAAGTGTATTGGGTGTGTTGGGGACACAAGAGACTTCTTGTATCTTGATTGCAGGGTTGCTTGAGAGGGGATACCTTTGACCACTTCCTCCCTGAGTTCGATAAACCTTGGGTAATCCACTTAAGGGAAAACTTGCTGCTGTTCTACAAACCTCTGCACTTGGAGGCCCAACAACTGTCTACAAGAATAGAAGTACGTAGACATCAGCTAGATACTCAAGCTTCGATTGTCCAGTCCTTGAGGGTCTAGTCACTAAATTTCAGCAACTAGACACTCAAGCTTCGATTGTCAAACCCCGATTATCGGGTCGGTAAGGTCGTGTGTGATGTTTTTGTGTTAGGGCTTGCAGGTTGAATAAGTTGAGTGACAGGACGCAACGGAGCGAATGGCGAACGACCTGTGAGTAGCTCAAGAGGCGAATCAGCGACTCCAAGCAACTACAGGTCAGTTTCTATCTTGCAAATTTTGAAGCTCTTGTGACTGTTCGAGTGTTGATTTGGATTTTCTTGACTATAGAGGATCACGCCGCTGCACTCTCCAAGGCTCGTGAGGGCTATGTTCCTGCCGCCGATTTGGACATTGCGAAGGCCTTAGCAACCGCAGCCGAGAGGGCCAGCTTGCTGGCAAAGGAGCTGGAAGCAGCGGTGGCGGCAATGAACTCTTTTGAAGAGAGGGCGAAGACGGCAGTCGTGGTGGTGGGGGAGGAGCGTAAGGCCCCTGACTCCATTATTGTGGGATTGCAGGGGAAGTTTTCCACGCTAGAGAAGTTCGTCACAGAGAACTACTGCAAGCTCCTTGGTAAGGCTTGCTTTCCCTCATTTCTTTTTAGCGAGTAGCGCATTGTTTGATCACAATGAGTCCCCGAGCGGGTGAGTCCGCGAGGGTGTCCTTCTGCTGGTTATTGATTTTCTGACATTGTGCAACTGTTATTGGTCAAAGAGATCCAGTTGTGTAGACCTTCGATGCTGAGCAGTGCATGATCGCGGTGGTGAATGCTCCCACCGCGTCGGCGATGTGCATCCATGTCGTCCTCCAAGGTATTTCCCCCACCGAGGTGATTCCCGGGGGATTGACCAAGGTGTGGCTGTACCTCGAAGAAGTGCCTGCAGTCGTTGAATGGATGGCACGGTATGTGTTCCTCCGCGGAGCCACTACTACGTTGAGCCTCGGACTCACGCATTTCCCGAAATACTAACGACATCACCAGCGGGTACCCTTCGGTGACTGACAAGGTGGATATTGCTGAAGTCCTCAGGATCAACGCCAAGGCCGCTCCGTATGCAGAGCGTGTGTTAGCGATCGGCGATCTGCTGCCTTATCAAGAGACGCGAGTGGCGCCAAATGATGCCGAGCCGGCACACGTGACCTAAAGTCAGAGCATCCCTTCTGGTCGTCGCTCGCGAAGCAGTTGACGACTTACCCAGCAAACCCTTGGAAGTCTCTTGTCTGGGCCAAGGGTGCTGACGGTGCCTCTTCGTCGAAGCCTGCAGAGTGAAGAATTGCTGTGGGGCATAAGTTAGTGTGGTGATTGTCCTTTTGTAATTTAATTTTGGTGGTGAACAATATATTTTGTCACTTTGTGAATATGTCAATCGACTCGTATGAGATTTCGTGATTTTATTTGTTTGGATTTTGACTTATGCGAGCCCCTGAGCACGTCCACCATTGGGTATTGACTTCGCATGTATGTTTGTTAATTTGTTTTACGCTGCTCGGTTAACCTAGGTCGACTCACCATGGCTTGTGGAGCCAGTCGCTCGGCGACCCTAAGGGCTTCTTTGTACTTGGTTTTTTCCCTAAATGCGGACAGGATTGATTAGGTGAGTCCTAGAGCGTGGTACTTAACCGTTCGAGTCGCATGCCCAAGGTAGGTAAGGACGTGGTGCGTTGTTTGTAACGTGTCTCTCCTCCTGACTTGGAAAGCCAGTCGCGTGGTGAGTCCAAGGCAAGCTCTCATACTTGGTGTGTTCCCGAGTCATGTTAGGGTCGTTTTGGACGAGTCCGCAAGCATGGTACTTAACCGTTCGACTCTATTTGCACGAGGATGAGGAGGATGTGGTGCTATGGGAAGCGTGATCAGTGGTCTTGGATCGGGAAGCCAGTCGAGCAGGGCGACTCCGATGGTGGCTCTAGGTTGGCGTTTTCATGGACGGTTCAAGGCCCGAATATTTTCAGTGCCCTTGAGTCGCACTACTTAGCCGTGCCGGTTGCTCGACCAAGGGTTGACTACTGTAGTTAGTGTATTGCTTTATGTACGAGTGCGATTGGCACAAGAAATGGCGAGTAGACACAATTTGTGCGAGTAGAATTTTTATTCCATCATTGGTACAACTGGGTACAAGTTTTGGGTTCTAGGTGTAGAACTTTCGGAGGAGTTCACATTCCATGGCCGCTCGACATCAAGTTGGTTGTCGCCTCGTATGTCGATGAGGTAGTAGGCGTTGTTTCCTAGGACTCACCCTATGGCGAATGGCCCCTCCCATGGGGGAGAGAGCTTGTGCATGCCCTTCTTGTCCTGAATGAGTCGCAGGACGAGGTCGCCCTCCTGGAAGATGTGAGTCCGGACTCGGCGGCTGTGGTAGCGGTGGAGTCCTTGCTGGTAGATGGCGGTGCAGGAGCAAGATAGGTCGCAGGCTTCATCAAGCATGTCGACCCCATTTTGATGGGCGCCCTCGTTGTCTGCTTTCGCATAGTGGATGACTCGGGGCCAGTCGTGTTCTAGGTCGGTCGGCATGACGGATTCAACACCATAGACCAGGAAGAAGGGTGAACCCTGTCGATCGGTTGACGGAGGTGCGAATTACCCATAGCACGGAGAGGAGCTCTTCGACCCAGCATTTGGGTGCCCGTTCGAGGGGGACCTACAGTCTTGGCTTGAGGCCATGGAGGAAACTTTGGTTAGCATGCTCTGCTTGGACGTTCGACTCCAGATGGGCGACTGAGGTGAGGTCAGGTCGAATGCCATGCTCCTCGCAGAAGTCAGCCATGGTGCCGTTGGTGAAGTTGGTTCCATTGTCCATGATGATGCTGTGCGGGTAGTCGTATTAGTAGATTAGCTTGCGGAGAAACTTGGTGGCGGTCTTGCCGTCACATTTCTTGACCGGCTTCGCCAGGACCCACTTGGTGAATTTGTCGAGTGCGACCAGGAGGTGGGTGTAGCCTGATGGAGCGGTTTTGAACCGACCCACCATGTCGATGCCCCAGACGACGAATGGCCATGTGATGGGGATGGTCTTGAGGGCCAAACCAGGGATGTGTGTCTGGTTGGCATACTTCTAGCACCTGACGCAGCGCTAGACGATGTCGGTAGCGTCAGTGTGTGGTGAGCCAGTAGAAGCCGTGGCACATGGCCTTGGTGACTAGTGACCTTGCGCCAGCGTGATGGCCGCAGTCGCCGGCGTGGATGTCTTGTAGGGTCTTGCATCTTTCTTCTAATTGGATGCAATGTTGGAACATGCCTAGCATGCTACGCTTGTGGAGCTCGCCGTTGATGATGATGAAGGACTTGCAGTGGTGTATGATCATCCGTGCCTCAGTCTCGTCGTTGGGCGGGATCTTGTGCTTGAGGTAGGTGACGTCGGGAGTGGTTCAGTCGCTGGGCTCCGTGATCATGGCGACCAGAGCCGACTCGTGCTGTAGTGGTATCCCAATGTCGATCTCCTTTGGGAGGGACTAACGAGGGCTAACCTCTGCAATGCCCATAGTTGTGGACTTAGGGTTTTGCGGAAAAGAGAACGCTGGGATTTTGTCGAATGTCAGGCAAACAAGGGAGTCAAAGTCGCCTGATTATAGATGGACAATGCTATTATAGATTGCTTGGGAGTTTTTCGGTACCTCTCCATTGGCTTCTCCCAGCCTATATATAATAGGCTAGGTCCCAAAGCCATATATGGATAGGTTACATATTTACGATTACAACACCAACACAACATCGGTTCCTATTTCCTTATCTAATACATCTAAGGCTTCCATCGGATGCTTCTTGGGCCTTCATTTTGAGTCTTCATGGGCCGTGAGCCTTTATACAACCAGGGTAGCAAAACATAAGCACCCGAGTAATCATACCCATGTCAGTAGCCCCCGAGACTCTACCCGAATCGTAGATTCTGGTTGAGTCTCAAAAGATGTTTTCAGTCTTTATGATTTGAGATTTTACGAAATGTCTTTATTTTTCTAACTTTATAGGGATTTGGTACAACGGGCCTGATGCATCTGATAGATCAGGAATCAGTTAATTGCTCCTAGGCAAAGAAACTGTAGACCTACATCAAATTCAAGTCCCCAGGCCTGAACTTGGAATTTTAACTAGCGTAATTTAGTTCGAGCCATTGAGGTCTTATCAAATACTAAATTTCAGTTCTATTTTATTGGATACCCAACACATTCGTTGGGATTATTCATCGTATTGTCGATACAGATATTTTACTGGCAGAGCGCATTCTTGTGCGATTACCGGGCCACACAGGACGAATCCCAAGGTCTTACCTTCATGTCGTGGACACGACATTTAGAGTTTTATCCCATCGGGTGCAATCCAAGATTTTTGTATTTTTATCGACTGCCTTGTTTGGCTGTTGGAGTTGCCAAAGTTTACCAAGTTTTTTTAGTAGACACTCCTGATGGGAGTAATCATTTGAGGATACATATATGTAATACTCATTGGTTTTAACACACGAGGATAATTTTTCTTTGGGTATTTGTCTTGGAAAAAATGAACTTTCGTCAGGTGCACGACATCTCTCCTGATGGGAGCAGTCCTCGATGCTATGTTCGGATGCCTTCATCAGGACATAGGCTCGAAAACTTTATATTCTAACTATTCTTATAAGATCACCTTGATTTTTGTAGGGTGCACGACCAGCGCTCCCGATGGGATTAGCCCCCAAGGCTACAATCGAATATTTGTATTCGATTGTAGGCTCAAAGTCTCTTTTGCTGAGGAATTTACTTCGACTCAGATTTCTATAAATGCTTTCTCGGGTCTTTTTTCCTTTTTATAGAGCCGAAGTGTTTTGTTACTTGCGTGGTATGACGCCACTGATGACGAAATTGCACTGTGGTTTCTCAGAGACACGTCTCGATGGGACATTTTGATTGTGGGACCATGCTATAGTAATGATGACGCGTGGGTGGCGTCTCAGTGGAGTTTTTGACTGCACGTCCCCCTTTCCACGTGAAGATCGAGGCGTCGTCCAAGGTTCCTCCATTTTTACCGCAGTAATAACTGCTCAGGATTTTTTCCTTTTGTGAATCTTCTGGCATGTGTCCTCATCTTATGTTTTTGATGGTTTGATTTTATATCGAGCAGATGAGCTTTGTGCTTTGTCTTTTTATAAACGAGGGGAGAATCATTTTAATGTTTTTACTATCTCCTCTTTGCTAACTTCATCTTCTTCCTTGCGCCTTGCCTGTGTTTCTTGCTCTCGCCTACTCCTTCTTTCCCACGCGCTTGTGCTGCTTCCCAATCATCATGGGGAAGAGCAGGGTGGGAACTTCCACTGTGGCTGCCATGGCCACAAAGAAGAGGGCTTGTTGGTTTGCAGCCCCAAAGTTCTCGGGCGAGTGCATCGTGGTGCCCGAGTTGGTTGAAATCTCGTGGAGGGGCCGTAGTAGATTCGCCAATTGCCAGAGGGGCCAAATAAGGGTGACTACAAATCTAACGGTCAAACGGTTGTTTGAACCAGACGAAAAATGGTTGAACTCAAATATCGTCGTTAGGTCAACTCTTCTTGGCTCGCCCTGTCAGTATTCTCTGTTATCCTTTGCGGTCGTGGGCTAGTTTACCCATGCATGGACCAGATCTAGTTCTTTGCTCTACTCTGCTCTTCTGCCCTGCTCCCCTCCCCATAACCTTTGCTCAGCTCCAGCTGCTCGTCTCAGATCGGAGCATGCACTTGCTCTCCTAGCGTCCCCGCCATGTCCGGTCAACCTCCCACGCCCCTAATCGAAGCTCGCACCTATCACCGTCACATCGTCCGCCATATCGGAGCTTCACGTCCCCAGACTAGTATCTCGCCTCTGGCTAGTCCTTCCCGCACGAAGGAGCACGTCCCGTCGGGCGATCCAGGCCGACGACCGGCCTCGGGCGATAGCGTGCTATCGCGCACCCCAGACATGGTAGCCCTGGCATAGTAGTTCGATGACCACGCTCTCATGGCCACCGTGCTGGGCATCCGTCCCGCCGTGTTGCCAACAGACTTGATGTCGGCTTTCAGGTCTCGTTTTGGGATTAGACGAAATGAGGTCAAGGTTGAGGTATGCGTGCCGCCATTTGATTTTTACGTCCGGTTCGAGCATGGCTTAGACACCGAGCATGTTTTGCATTCTTCCCGTTCTTTCGAGTGTTGCGGGGAGAAAATGAGCTTCATGCGTTGGCATCACGTCTGTGGGTGGGATGATCTCTTGGGGCAGCTTCGTTTCTTCTCCAAACTCAACTTTGATGGCCTCCCATTGGATGCTTGGGAGCTGGAGGCCCTCAAACAGGTCATCAGTAGCCTTGTCAGCGAGCTGGTGGAGATCATGTCACCGAGCGACCGATGGACCATCGAGGTAAAGGCATGGATGAAAGATCCTGTCTCCGTTCCTAAGATGTACGAGGTGCGGATTCCAAGCAGGGCAGGGTGACAACTTTGCTGGAAGCACCCGGTCATCATCCACCTGGAGGAGGTTCTGGAATCAGTACATGGCCTTCAGGACCCCAAATAGGCAGCCAAGAAGCATCCTCGTTGCCTATAGTGTTGGCCTGGAAGGATCAACGGCATAGGACCACCACTGTTTCGCGACGGTGCACACAATTTCGATGGGGGAATTGAGCATGGACAAGCTAGTGGTTCTGATTTCCCTCGAGTGAAGACAGAGCTCTAGTGAATTGCTATAGTATGTGTGGCTAATGAGTTTGTAGTATGGAGAGCGTAATAGGAAGTTAACATGGACTAAAAATATGTAATATTTTGAATTGATGTAGTATGTGTGGGTAATGAATTTGAAGTATGTGTGTCTAATGCATCTATATTGAACACCATGCTTTATAATTTCTATGAATAACCAAGGACAACCTCATGAAAAGAGGGTGGACTGGTAATGAGCAATGTCAATTCTGTGGATTCCATGAAAATGTAGTTCATCTCCTCTTCAAGTACAAGGTATAAAGATCGTGCCAAGTGATGAGCGATCCGGAAGACAATAAATGATTCTTGTTTCAAACGAAGATGACCTGATGATCCTTATAACACTGTCTACTGGTTTTGTAACACGGTGAACTGCAGGACCATTTTGCAAACAATGCAAGACAAATAGAAAAATGGTTTACAATACAGACAGCAGACGCAAAATCTGTACATAAACTATTGTCTGAATTTTATCTATTTGGGAAAAAATGGCAGTTAATCGGATTTAACCACGAGTAGTAATTGAAGGAAATAGATACTTGATAGTATTTGTTGACATCAGTTGTACTTCCATACAAAAGGGTCTTATATCTACACAAAAGTGGGATAAACTTCCTACTAGTTTATAGAACAATGTGTCAGCATTGCATCAACAAAAGCCATTCTCCAGTGTGAATTTAACTATTCTACACTGAAGAAACTACAGATCTCCACCAAAAAAGTTGGCTGGCCAATTTCCTTGAGAGGATGTAAGTTCATTGATCATTTAACCCCAACTAATTTATTGCCTTCCCGCCGAACTACAAGAAATCTGCATCGTTCATGCATGACCGCTTTGCTTGCGCCAGTCCCGGTTCAGTAGGACCATCCGCGCCACCGCAACGATTTCTTTGAACCTGAAATTCGGCATCTCCTTGTAGGGATCATTGGTCTATGTGAACTAGAAACCTGAATTCCGGCGCTGAGCTGTTGCCCGTCGCCGGCTCCAGTTGTCGAACAATCCAACAGGCTGAGTGTAGACGCTTGGTTGCCACCGTGGTAAGGCCCGCAGCGGTGTGTTGGATGGAGCGTCTTTGCCGCAGACGGTGTGTTCCTAGCCTCCGCCACTGCGGTAAGGTCGCCCACACCAAAGTGTGCACGTGAGAGTTCCTAGACCTTGGCGTTGCCTTGTTCGAGGGTATGTACCCTCGGCGGCATGCTCTCATGAACGATTTGACATGTACCTTGTTCCCCCTGCATAGAGCACGCCATAATGTCACCATGCGCTTTCTCCACAGTGCTCTCTTGGCCCTGCTCGCCGCAGCCGCCGCCGCCGATGCCACCGACGACGCAGCCGATGTGGCATGTGAATGAACATTTCATGTTTTCCTATGTTTTGCGTGTTAGATAACAATACTATGGAGACTTTTCATGTGTGCTAAGTGTGCAGGAAGTTTTGAGGGGGGCCGGATAATCTGCCCCTCCAAGGGCCGGATAATCCGGGCTACCTCATCTCTCAAGGAAGCCAAGGCGCCACTCGTGTCGGGCCGATTTTCTCCGGAAAATCTGAACTGGCCGATTTTTCCTCCCTAGGCGGATAATCTGGTTTCACAAGGCCGGATAATCCGCCCCGCCGAGCAAAAGGAGCCAAGGCGCGCCGGTATCCGGTCGATTTTCTCCGGAAAATCCGAATCGGGCGGTTTTTCTTCCCAGGCCGGATAATCCGCCGCCAGATAGGACCGGATAATCCGCCCCGGTTGAT
Organism: Avena insularis; assembly: GCA_023614405.1. Classification (NCBI taxonomy): domain Eukaryota; kingdom Viridiplantae; phylum Streptophyta; class Magnoliopsida; order Poales; family Poaceae; genus Avena; species Avena insularis. The sequence continues at coordinate 442,512,609 of CM042688.1, read as the reverse complement.
CAAGGGCAAGCTCGCGACGCCTGGAGGGGCGGATTATCTGCCGGATATTCCAGTGCAGGCGGTGTTTCCCCAGGCCGGATAATCCGGCCCTCACTTGGGCCGGATAATCCGGCCCCCAAAATGTGCAACGGCTGGTTTTTGGAAGGGGGTATAAGTACCCCTTCTTCCCCAACGATCAGAACTCTTGATTCATTCGAAATTGACCAGACCTTGTGCATGTTGGATGGTGAAAACCATGAGGACATGTATAGAAGACTCAAGGGCATCGCAACAACATTTCGGAAGCATGGGGCCACTCACATTGATGATGCATGGATAAAAAGAAAGTATGTGAGTGCCTTAATGCCTTTCGAACCAACAGATTTGAAGAGCTTGCAAGGTAGACACAACTATCATCAAATGACATCCAATGAAGTCATGCAAGAAATGGCGTGATTCAAAGTGGCGGCAAAGAATGCTGAAGATGCCCGTGCTCGGGCCATTGGAATGCAAAAGGGTGTCAATGTGGCTCTCAAAGCCAATGTTGTTGAGCAAGAGGACGATGAAGGAGCTTTTGAGAGGACATCCATGGACTGCCCCGATGAGGTCCAACGTGCACATGATGAGTACATGGCATTCTATGCAAGGAACTTTTGGAAGGACCCTGCCAAAGCCAAGTCTGGACTTGAGCGCAAGAACGGGTCAAATGGAAGAAGAGAAAGTGGCCCAAGATTGATAACTTGCTTCAACTGTGGACATAGACTGCACTTTGTAGCCGAGTGTCCTTATGAAAATAGAGAAGACAATGGTGGCAGGCTCATTCTCAAAGAGAAATCCAAAGCTCCTAAGAAGAAGCCGTTTGCTAAGAAGAATGGCCCTTTCAAGAAGCAACCCAAGATGGTACTTGTAGCTCAAGAGGAATACTCCTCCGCAAGTGAAGATGAAGAGGATGATGATAGTTCCCGAGAAGTGGCTGCTATAGCCACCACATCGACTCCCTCCTCTCTCTTCGACTCGCTGAACGAGAACTCCATCAACAACTACGCCACTTGTCTAATGGCAAGAGGATCTGAGGTATCAACTTCTAACTCCTCATTTCCTAAGACTAACATAATTTTGGATATGGATGATCATGGTAGTCTTGAAATGAAAGAAGAAGTTATTGCCTTGGATACTTTTTTCACTAACCTACAAGGTGAGCACAAACTCCATTTTGATGCTCTTATGAGTCAACTTGCTCAAGCCGAAGATCTCCTTGAAGAAAAGGGCAGAATTGAAAGAGAAGATGCCTTGGAGATAGCCTCTTTGAAGAATGCTTTAGAAGAGGAAGAGGAAGCTCGAGTTTCTTTGGAAGAAAGACTCGAATCCCTAGAGGAGTCACAAGAGGAAGCTGTAGCTCAGCTCATTAAAGAACGTGATCATGCTCTTGCCAAGGTAAAGAAACTAAAGAAAGAAAAGATTGATTTTGGGGCTGTTCATGCTAGACTTTTGGAGAAGTTTGATGATCTTGAAAGTGCTCACAAGGCATTGAAGAGTGATCATTCTACTCTAAATGAGTCTCATGACCAGCTACAAACTCAATTGAAACGGTATGACGTGCCAAGTACCTCCTCTTCATCCCTTGGAAAAGAAGATCTTACAAGAAGTTCTCAACACAAAGGTAAAGGGGTTATTGATGAGATATTGAGCAGGCAAAGGACAAACCACAGTAAAGAAGGTCTTGGTTACATACCCAAGATAAAGAGCAAGAAAAACAAGAAGAAGAAGAACAACAAGACTGCTCAATCAAAGACTAGCAACATTACAAATGACAAGACTAATTATGATGGTTTTGCAGGGATCAACAATCCTAATTTTGAACTATATTGTGATTCTTATGGTGATGTTTATGATAGTTATGTAGGGCCTTATTATTGTTACATTCCTTGGTCTATTTGGGTTCCCAAGACCCTTGTTACTAACATGAGAGGACCCAATGAAAAATGGGTACTTAAAACCAAGAAGTAATTTTCTTGCAGGGCTATGCTTCTGGTGGTTCTAAATGGGTACTCGATAGTGGTTGTACGAGTCATATGACCGGAAGCAAGGAGATCATCACGGAGATGCGGCCAAACCATGATCACATTACTGTCTCCTATGGTGACAAGTCAAAATCTGAGGTATTGGGTCTCGGCAAAGTTGTGGTGGCTCACGATATCTCCCTCGTGGACGTCATGCTTGTTGAGACCCTCGGGTATAAATTACTTTCAGTTCGTGCCTTGGTAAGATGGGCTTTGCGGTTTACATTGATGCTGATTTAGTGGTACTCTTGTGGAGCAAGTCTCTAAAAGTCGTGGATATGTAAAAATGACCGTACGTGGTGGACTTTTTCGGGGAAAACCACTACAGGCCCGATGTGTCTTTTCGGAAAGGCTGACGCGGGTTGGCTATGGCATCGCTGACTAGCCCACGTCAATATGAGAACTTTGCAAAGTCTCCACAAGGGTGGCCACATTCTTGGACTAAAAGAAAATGTCTCTTTTGCCAAAGATCGTGTTTGCAGGGCGTGTGTTGAAGGGAAAATGCATGATTCACCTCATCGAAGGAAAAACCATTATCTCTTCAAAAAGGATCTTGGAGCTCCTTCATGTGGACCTCTTCGGACCTCCATCTCATTCAATCCTCGGTTGGAAGAAGTATTGTCTAGTGTTTGTTCATGATTACTCTAGATACACTTGGGTTTATTTCTTCAAGTTGAAGAGTGAAACTCAACAAACTGTCATCGACTTCGCCAACGAGGTTCAACATCAACACAACATCCCCATTCTGGCTATAAGGAGTGATAACGGCTCGGAGTTCAAGAACTACACCTTAAATGAGTTCCTAAGTGAAGAGGGGATAAGACATCAATATTCCACTGCGTACACCCCTCAACAAAATGGTGTAGCCGAGAGGAAGAATCAGACTCTAATGGACATGGCAAGATCAATGTTGGCCGAATTCAAATCTCCATATAACTTCTGGGCTGAAGCAATCTCTACTGCTTGTCATTCATCCAACCGTTTATACCTCCGCAAGATTTTGGACAAGACTCCGTATGAAATACTTACCGGTAACAAGCCAAACATCTCATACTTTTGGGTATTCGGGTGTAAGTGTTTCTTTCTTATTAAAGGAGTTCGTTTATCTAAGTTTGAATCTAAGGCTCTAGAAGGTATTTTTGTTGGTTATGAAATGCGAATCCCACACTTATAGAGTCTACAATAAGCTCTCCGGAACTGTTGTAGAATCTTGTAGTGTGGTGTTCGAGGAAAATGACGGTTCCCGTGCGGAGCAAGTTGGTGTTTGTGATGCAGATGTTGACATACCCCAAGATGCCATAAGAAGAATGGGTGTGGGATTCTTCCGCCCATTGAGGAAGCCCTTGTGGCGGACCGGGAAGGACAATGCTCTACTCATATAGAGCCCTCATCTACACATACGCAACATGCTCCAACCACGGGGGCAACTTCTACACTATCTCCATCAACTGCTGAAGGTCAAGATGCTCTAGAAAGCTCCAGGCCAGATTTTCCGGTGGACACCGGATTATCCGGCCAACCCGCTCCAGCTGACCTTTCTGCTCCTGGTGGTGAAGATATCATCGCAAGCTCCAGGCCAGATTTTCCGGCTGACCCCGGATTATCCGGCTCCTCGCCCGTTCAAGCAAGTCCCAGGCTCCCTGATGAAGATGCTGCAAGTACTCCCAGGCCGGATTATCCGGCCTCTTCATCGGCCGGATTATCCGGCCCTGACTCTCCAGTTCTGTAGCCTCCTGCTACGGCTACGGATTCACCTCAAGGGCATACATCTCCACCACCTGCTACTGATGTTCTAGTTACTAATCAAGGCGGAGGAAATGCTTCCAATGCAGACTCAAGTGATGAATCTCCTCCACCAAGAGACAATAAACTTATTGAACTTCGTCGCAAGGCTCGGGCTGATCGTAACCTTGAGTTGAGGGGTCACACTCTCGACAAGGTTGTTGGTGATCTTCGACGAAGGGTTTCTACAAGAAGAGAATTGGCCAGTTTTGGTGAGCATCAAGCTCATATCTCCATGGTGGAACCTAAGAAGGTCGTTGAAGCTCTTGAAGACCCAGACTGGGTTGTTGCTATGCATGAAGAATTGAATAATTTCAAGCGCAACAAAGTCTGGAAACTAGTGGAGAAACCCAAAGAGTGCCGCAATGTTATCGGCACCAAGTGGATTTTCAAGAACAAGCAAGATGAGAATGGCATTGTTGTGAGGAACAAGGCAAGGCTTGTGGCACAAGGTTACTCCCAAGTTGAGGGCATCGACTTCGGCGAGACCTATGCTCCTGTGGCTCGCCTTGAGTCCATCCGTATCCTTCTTGCTTATGCTGCCCATAACAATTTTAAGTTGCAGCAAATGGACGTCAAGAGTGCCTTCCTTAACGGTCCTCTACATGAGTTGGTATACGTAAAGCAACCCCCGGGGTTTGAGGATCCTAACTTCCTGAACCATTTCTACAAACTCGATAAGGCACTCTATGGCCTTAAACAAGCCCCACGTGCGTGGTATGAGCACCTTAAAGAGCTTTTGTTAGATCGTGGTTTCGAAGTTGGGCAAATCGACCCCACTCTTTTTACTAAGAAGGTTAAGGGGGAGCTCTTCGTATACCAACTATATGTAGACGATATCATTTTTGGTTCTACTAACAAAGCTTTTAACGATGAATTTTCAAAGCTTATGACTGACAGGTTTGAGATATCTATGCTGGGGGAATTACGGTTCTTTCTTGGATTCGAGATCAAGCAACTTAGAGAAGGAACCTTTATTAATCAAGCAAAGTACATCCAAGACATGCTCAAGAGATTCAAGATGAAGGATCTAAATGGTGTCGTTACTCCGATGCAAACAAAGTGTCATCTTGAACTCAACCCTCATGGTAAAGATGTGGACCAAAAGGTATACCGGTCCATGATCGGCTCTCTTCTTTACCTCTGTGCATCTAGACCCGATATTGTGTTGAGTGTGGGAGTGTGTGCAAGGTATCAAGCAGCTCCTAAAGAAAGCCACTTAGTGGCGGTCAAGAGGATCTTTCGACATTTAGTTCATTCCCCCAACTTTGGTCTCTGGTATCCCAAGGGCTCCAATTTCTCTTTATGTGGTTATACTGACTCAGATTGGGCTGGTGATAAGGATGATCAGAAGTCCACTGAGCTTGTCAATTCTGGGAAGATCTCTTGTATGTTGGTCCTCCAAAAGCGTAATTGTATATCTCTCCACCGCCAAGTTGAATATGTTCTGCCGCGCATTGTACTCAATTATTGTGGATGAGGCAAACTTTAAAGGAATACGGTGTCAATTGTGACAAAGTGCCTCTTTATGTGATAATGAAAGTGCTATCAAAATTGCACAATCCAGTTCAAAGACACAAGGACGAAGCATATTGAGATTCGTAATCATTTTATTCGTGACCATGTTGCTCGAGGTGATATTGATCTATCTTTTGTGAGCACGAAGAACCAATCATGGATATTTTTACAAAGCCACTTGATGAAGCAAGATTCTGCTATTTGAGGAATGAGCTAAATATCATTGATTCCGGGAGCTTGCCTTGATTACCCATGCACCCACTCGTACATCTCAATCCTTGTTTGGTCTAGGTGTGGGCATGGATATAGGGGGAGTGTGGTCCTAACTTATTGGGCTAACCCTCCCCCCATAATGCCAATAGCAAGTTATATCATTTCTCTTAATATCATGTTGTGATATGTGAGCTTATTGATGAGTATTGGCCGTGAACCCAAGATATATCTTCGCGGTGTCACACCATACACTCCAACAAGGTGGCTTCGGCCACCGCCCTCTCCTTTGTGGAGAATTGGATCTTTTTGGATGTTATTTTCTCTCTCTTGTTCTTATGGGAATCACACTCAATCTTGGCTTTTATTTGATTTGGTTTTTGCAATTTTGAGTGTCTAGTACCATCTTAGTTTGGCTCTCTTAATCCTAAGCCTTCCCTACCTCTAAGCCATCTATTCTTGCACACAACTCCCTTGTACACCTTGTGGGGGTGTTGTTTGGGGACGCGCGGGCCTGGTTCTGTGTATAACAGAATCCCAGAATTTAGGCCGGATAATCCGGCCCAAGTATTGGCCGGATAATCCGGCCCTAGAGGATTTGATCTTAAAGGGCAGGGCTCGGGGAGAAGGGCTCATAACGAGCAGCACTTCTCCCCCAGCCCCCTCCTTCTCCCCAGCCGCCGCCTGCCGCCCCTCACCCTCCCCGGAGCCTCTCCGTCCACCGGATTTTCCGAGCCTCCCCGGATCTTCTTCTCGGCCTCCTGCACCTTCTCCTCCGTGTTCTTCCTCCAATGAGTGAGGGTAACTCCCTCTCTCCCCATCTTTGGCTAGATGTGTATCTTGTTGGGTGGAACGTTGTCTAGAAGGATGTGTTTTCGCATAGAAATCATAGTCTTGCAGTTTCTAGGCCCGATCTACTTTTTTGCATGCAATCTTGGTGAAATCAAAAATTTCTGCCAGGGCCGGATTATCCGCCCCTGGCCAGGCCGGATAATCCGGCCTGACAGATTCAAGTCTGCTTCAATTTCACTCAGGTGTATGTATTGAGTAGTTTTGACCTATGAAATTTTTGACTACTTTTTCCATGCTCTCTCCTGGACTTGTGTGTATGCTTATCCCCATGCAATCGCCCTTATTCTCCTCACAGGTGGTTCCGGTGTTTCCAAGACCTACAAGCGCCGTCCTCGCACCAAGTACTTTCGGGACGACGGACAGGGTCACTTAGTGGATGAAGCTGAATTGAGGAGAACGAAGAACGAAGAGAGGCGCATGGCTGAACAATCCAAGAGGACTCGGAAGAGGGTGTCCAAGAGGAAGGGCAAGGAGCCCAAGATCAACTACAGGGCTCTGGATGCGGTCTCCTACTCTGCCATCCGTCACCGTGACTTGTTTGATGAGCAGCCTCGTGATGATGAGCTGGGGGATACCCGGTTTTGGTGTGCAGAACAGAAAGGGATTTATGAAGACATCTATGCCAGGCTGAACATTAGGCCTATGCACCCACTGGTACTTGCTGGGGCTTTGGAGAAAGCGCATCTTGTGGATGCAATGTATGTGGCTGAGAGGATAGGGCTGCACCATCTCATGTATCTCCAATGCTCCTTTAACTCTGAGGTGGTGAAGCAATTCTTCTCCACTCTGGTGATTTGTGGTGATGAGCGTCGCACTATGAAGTGGATAACTCATGACAGGCCCATGACTGCTGATTTTCACGTGTTTGCTGAGGTTCTGGGGTACTCCTTCCGCAGCAGGGATAGAGCCAGTGGTCACCGCATCATCACTCAGCTGAAGCCCAACAAGGATGCTGCTCTCTCTCCGTGTACTGTGGACAATGGCATTGTGGGTATTGTGGCTGGTCTTGCTCCCATCTATGCTACTTTGGTGGGTCTCTTCCATGACTCTATTACACCGAGTGGGGGCAACAATGACAGCATCCGTGGTCACCTTGTTCAGCTACTTCAATTTTCTCATGAAGTTGCTTCTTGTGAGGATGAGTCAGTGCAGTACAGGTTGGATGTCATGGACTTCATTTACCATTATCTGTGTGATGCTATGTTCAACCGTCTGTCCATTCCCTATGCGCCCTACATTATGATGCTCATCCACCACCTGCTTCCTGCTGAGGAGTTCCACATTGACTCGATGCACAAGGCCAAGAAGATATACAACAAGGTTCGGAAGACCTCTCACCCCTCCTCTGCTCCTGAGGGCCTCATGAGGGATGCTCGCAGGCCGCCTGTACCTCCCATGGCCCGTGAGATCAAGCAGCTGAACTGGTTCCAGCGTCACATTCTCTGCATGGGCGTGGACACGCGCAAGGGTCAGTACGAGGCTTACAGGCAGCGCCATGAGTTGGCTCACTCCTAGCAGCTCATTCTCCACCATGTGTCTGGCGCTTCGGGTGCTCCTCCGGCTCCTACACCTCCCACTCCGTATGCTCGGTGGAACTCTTCCTCCGGGTTGACCTATGGTGAGCTGGAGCGTCACTTGTTCCCATCTGCGCCTGCTGCTGATGATGAAGATGAGGAAGGTGACACTGAGGAGCTTGAAGATGAGGATGAGGAAGAGAATGAAGAAGAGGACGAGGACGCGGACGAGGACTACGATGAGTGATCCCATGGGGCACTAGCATCGCTCTTCTCCCTTTTTGGTGTCTCGATGCTAAAGGGGGAGAAGTAGTTCTATTAGGTTGTCCGTGGATTTGCATGGGTCGGGCATAAGCACTTGCGCTTTTCTATTCATTATTTCCTGCTTATGCCCATTTAGCGTTGAACTTTTAAATTCGTGGTTTGTGATTTGTGGTTGAGAATTTATGTGGTTGTCTGGATGATACCTATGGTCTTCATATCGTGGATTATGCTCATGGTTATATTTATTCATATCCTATTGCTGGAGGTTTATCACGGAAGGCGCGCACTCATAATGGTTATCCAGTAATAATTGTGATTTATGTCAAGGATGCCTATTCTCTACTTCGGTGGTATGTGTTTTTGCCCTTTTGTCTATGGAATAGATTCACCTATTTGTGTGCATTTGTATTCCAATGCAAAACTCTATTATGCACACATTGAGGGGGAGTCTCTTTCATAGTTATCTCTGTTTGTCTTGTGTCTTTCTCCTGCAAATCCTGGTATTGTGATCTAACACCAAAAAGGGGGAGATTGAAAGAACATTTCATGTTTTCCTATGTTTTGCGTGTTAGATAACAATACTATGGAGACTTTTCATGTGTGCTAAGTGTGCAGGAAGTTTTGAGGGGGGCCGGATAATCCACCCCTCCAAGGGCCGGATAATCCGGCCTACCTCATCTCTCAAGGAAGCCAAGGCGCGTCACTCTGTGTCCAGTCGGATTTTCTCCCGAAAAATCCTAACTGGGGCGGTTTTTCCTCCCCAGGCCGGATAATCCGGGTTTCACAAGGGCCGGATAATCCAGCCCCCAGTTTTCGAGCAAAAGGAGCCAAGGCGTGTCGCTCGGTATCCGGTCGGATTTTCTCCTGGAAAATCCGAACTGGGGCGGTTTTTCTTCCCCAGGCCGGATAATCCGGCCTTCGCATAGGACCGGATAATTTGGCCCCCAGAAGTTGATCAAGGGCAAGCTCGGCGTGACGCTCTGTGAGGGGGCGGATTATCTGCCGGATATTCCAAGTCTAGGGCGGTGTTTTCCCCAGGCCGAATAATCCGGCCCTCACTTTGGCCGGATAACCCGGCCCCCAAAATGTGCAACGGCTGGTTTTTGGAAGGGGGTATAAGTACCCCTTCTTCCCCAACAATCAGAACTGTTGATTCATTCGAAATTGACCAGACCTTGTGCAAGAGCTCTCATTCTCAATCTCCCACTTCAACCACTCGAAGGTCTTGATCTTTGGTGTAATTGAAGGAGGAGAAGTTCATCATCAACATCAAGAATCAAGCGCTTCAACTCCTCTCCATTCACTTGGAGAAATCCCTGATCTAGTATTCTTGTCAATACCTAGATCTTGTTATTGTGTTTGACAACTTTGTTCTTGTGGCAGCTAGTTGTCATTTCGGGAGCCTCCAAGTTGTTGTGGAGTTGTTGCCCCGCTAGTTGTGTAAAGGCGCCGGTGCCCGCATCAAAGGGTACCTATAGTGGAAGGTGGATCAGGCTGGCGAGATCCATCGGAGAACAGGATGAGGCCTTTTGTGGCGTGGTGGTCTTAGTACCGCCCACCCCTCCAACACAGACGTACTTCCCTTAACAAGGAAGGAACTGCGGTCAAACAAATCCTGTGTCTCCGCGTGCTTCACTTCGGTTCACTCGTTCCTCTTCCACTCGCTCCTTACTCGCTAGTAGATAGGTTTGCATATAGGGAAATTCCACACATTAGTTTATCTAGAGAATTTACCTTTGTGCTAAGCCTAAAATTGAAAAAGAATTAAAAATTGGTGTAGCACCTATTCACCCCCCCTCTAGGTGCCCATACGATCCATTTCAGCATGTTCGGCGAAATCACCTGCCTAGAAGGGCAATGGGAGACTGGCCTTCAAGTAGAGCTTCTTGGCCTGCCTTAGAGGGGCTAAATACCCTAGTTTCACTAGCTGCCATGGTGACGGCGGCGGCTGCTTAGGCGGGGCCATGTTACCCTAGGTGGTGCGTCATGGTGGAGCTGCGCAAGAGGAACTGTGGTTTGTCAGAGAAGGGGAGTGACAGACTGACAGTATGTTTGGACTCCAGGCATGTGTGAAAATAATCATCTCCCATTTCCTGAGAGGGTAATAATTCGACACTCGTTGCATTAACCTCTCAATCTTTATTTCCCTTCTCAGCATAAGAATGCGAACGTATTAAAAAGATCGGTCGTGGCTATCCACCTGATCGGGCAATGTACCAGGACAGGTAGGAGACCAAACAAACCGGGTTCCATTTTAAACATATTGATGACTATACCTGACATGGGTATACCCTACAGGTACTCGAGCTTGGTATATACGGTCTAAATGCGTACAGGCCCACGGTGTCGCCAAGGCCCAAAACGAAGGACTCGAGTAACCTACGGACTCTCGATTGCTTGAAGAACAAGAAGAAACTAAAGATAGAAAGTTTGAAGGGGAAAACCCTAACTTGTAACTGACTCGACCTGCTACCCGAGACCTAGCCTATCTATATAAGGGCTAGGAGGGGGCGGGGAGGAGGACACACGTAACCCTATTTTCCACAACCCTCGCCAGATTGCATCTGCATACCATTGTAATCATCGATTCCTTCGATAATTCCACGAGCAGACAAGCAGGAGTAGGGACCTCTACGAGGCCTGAACCTGGGTAAATCTTTGTCCCATGTGTGCTTCTTTGCTAGCCGATAGATGTCTTCAGCGCTCCCTCCTTCTCCAAAACCCAAGTCCATAACAATGGGCATTGATGAGTTAAACCCTCGTCAATACCCTTATGTTTACATGATATTATTTCTATGCCACTATGTACCGTCGAATTGTAGCAACACCATCAAAAACAGGGGATGACGACGTGGCATGTTTTTTTAAGGGAATCAGAAATAGGGGATGATGATGTGGCATGTTTTCTGACTGGCGGGCCCGCCTCCTCCACCGTCAATGGCGCGCATCCCAGGCTCGAGGACTAGTGCCACCCACCAACACGTTATTATGCAATTTTCCATGTTTTTTGCAACAATCTCCGCTCCACTCCTCCGGGTCCCGCCTCGCCTCCTCCCTCCTCCTTGGGCCATCGTTTCTCCCACCTCTCCTCCTCCCAGCCTCCCTCCCCGCCTGCCTCCTTGCCGCCCACCGCAGACAAAGTAGTCTGGAAACAAAAACCGAGAGTTAGGAGTTGGGTTAGGTGCCCAACGATGTTGGTGATCCTGATTCTTCTCGGAGATGGATCCTATGCGGCTTGAGAACATAGAGATGGGTCCTTCTCGGCTGGAGAACACGGATTCTCCTTCAAGTCTAGAGAGCACAGAGGAGAACAAAACATGGGAAGAGGAAGTGGGGTGCAAAGCTTTGGAGGTCTGGAGCCCGGAGAAGGTGCCATACTGTAACACCCTAGGATCGGCCCTATGCAAGTTTTAGTGATTCCCGCCAAACCGCATAGAAATAATTCAATGATGCCCACCAGGCACTTGCGTGCGGGTTGAAAACGAAGTAATAACATTACACAATAGTCCACGATGGAACCCACAGAAACATATATATACAACAACGACCCCATAAGTCAAAAATACAGATATACAATACAAAGATCCAAATCACCTTGAAAACGATACAACATCCGAGTACGGATAAGATACAAATGGGGCTAAGAGCCCTGAAGAATAACCAATGGAGTCCATAAACCTGCCTAGGCCAAGCCGGAAGGGTAACCCTGCTAACAACATCGATCTCAAACCTGCTAAAACAAAAGGGGTGCCGGCAAAGAGCAAAGGAAAAAGAGAGCGGTCAGTACTGAGGCCAGTACACGACGAGTCTATAATTCGGTGGCTCTCGCCTACATAGGTATGGTGGACTGAAGCGGCAGCGCAGCATGCACTAAACAATATATAGAGACTCGATTCAACTGTCGGCCATTAGAGAGGGGTAAGAAAGACCTATTCGGATCCAACCAGATAGTAACACCAAAACATACCCATCCTGGTATTTCCCCCTCGAGACCACACGAGGAAGTCAAAACGAGGAACTCACATAGTTGGCACTTTTATTCATTCCATTATAGTTGCAACACTTACTAGTCAGATATAGATAGCACGAGTCATCCTGATAACATAAGCAACGGATAGTTTTAGTTAACCATTCCATTGTGGTTGCAATACTTACTAGTCAGATACAAATAGCATGAGATCTCCCAAAACCAGCAGTTGTTGGCACTTTTATTTACTCATTCTGTTGTAGTGAATCTGATTACTAGACATGTCAAAGTCAAATTTATAGCACTACTTTAGTTATGCTTGTATATGATCGAGATACTGTGCTCCAAGTCGTCCATAACCGCGGACACGGCTTTTAGAAAGATTTACACTGTAGGGGTGCACAAATAGCAACACACACACGATCAACCTCAGGAAGAACCAAATAAAACGCAACGAGGTCTCATGACAAAGCATTCACAGGATTCATAAATTACTTCAGGGGGGCACCCCATTAAGCTACCCGCAACGAAGTTGGCCGGCTCCGAGACGGACCCAAGGTTTGTGTCAATGGCTCTAAATGACTGGAAACCTGAAAGTGTGACTGGGCTTGTCGATACCGCAAAAACATTGCACGATTCCTAAACAGTACAGGTGCTCCATGCACAATCATAAATAAAGCAGTAAAGCATGGCATAAGTACAGGATAGTAATAAAGCCCCAAACTAGTTTGTGGCCCTAAGAAATAAAGTGTGAATCAAGCTCAGGCAAAGGGGGATTCATAGAGTCTCACGTATGTGGATAGTGCAAATAGTCAAGGAACAAGTATCAAGTACTCGGGGCCTACGGGACACAAGTGAGCGTGGAAGAACCAAATATTAGCTATTGCCCACCGGTACCTCTGCATTAGTTATATCTATTCCCAGTATTTTAATTATCAGTTGAAATTAAAGTCATGATCATCTCCACCATTAAGCATGTGCCAACTTTCCAACAACGATGGAACAACAACGACGCGAAGTAGCACCTGAGCAAGCAACTACGACTCGCAAGGCCGACTATCTATCAAACAACAGGCAATAGGTTGTGTCCAAGGCAATATTGAGGCTGCAAGGAATATAAATGGTGCACGGAAACTAAAGCATCGCGATACGGATAGCAATAGATCAACAGGAGGAAGTAAAGACTATAGGTAGAAAGGGGGAGATTGCTCGCCCGGAAAACAATGTCGGAGCACCCGAAGGCTTGTCGCAACTCGCATCAACTCATCGTCCTATCCAGTGAAGAAGCAAAACACTAGAAAAACGAACAATGCAACAATTACCACCAATACAAAGGATCCAGCATGATCGTGGCATGATGCATGACATGGCAAGATAATATGATGCAACATGACCCAATGACACTAGCGGATAATGTTTAAGTGGCCAACAAACAAATTCTTGGGAAATATAAAATTAAATGGCCACATTTTATTATTATTTGTTTGCATAACATTTTGGTAAAGATGTGATACAGTGCTCAAATGCCATGAATGAATGCAGATTTGGGTTCCTCTCATTTATCTAATCGATTTAGACATCTTATTTATGAAGTTTGGAGATATACAACAAAAGTTAGGCTAAAATCAAGTCTTACTTATGTAGAAAAACATTTAATATTTGGTCAAAATTTAATTTATCAAAAGTTAAACAGATGCTGCCGTTGCGTCCTTCACAAACTGTTGTCCTCCAAACACATTTTGTTTGAATCAAACGGATGGACCGATCAGATTTTAGTTATTCCAAAACCAACTAGTTTATGTTGTCTGAAATTTGAAACAATCGATAGACTTGACAGGTTCAGGCGACTTAAAACAAGATTCAGACTGCATCGATCAGACCTAGGCATGCATAGCTAGCTAGGTGGATATATCGTTCTAAGATAAGCAGGTGGATCAAAGATCAGGTACAGAACTAGCTAGTTGATTGAATAGAGACGTGCGGTGCTGCACAGCGCATGCGCGCGGAGTCCATGCGCGAGCGACGATTTGGGCCAGGTCGACACTGACATGCTGCTGACCATGGTTTCCAACAACGGCAGAGGCGACGACGGTGTCCAGCTACTGGTGGCGCTAGGGTGTTTGTGTGCGACGTGCGTGCGAGCCTGATGAAACTGAACCAACTCTGACAGTTAAGAGCACGGAGATGGAAAGACGCAGATGGCGGCGGACAGCGGATGGGGACTCAGAACTAGCGTTGGATACTGACGCTTCGGTGACCCAAGAGACGAGCTAGGTCGCGGGGAAGCTCTAGGACGCCGCGGACATGGCTGGAGGCAAGCAGAGCATCGGATATGGCGTCTATATAGCGGTGCATCGAGAGTGTTCCACAGAAGAATGACGACGCTAAGGGACACGACACAGGCCAGGGAGAAGAGGGTAAGGATGAGGAGCTCACCCTCGAGCTCCTAGAGGAGCGACGGTTGCTGGAGTTGACGAGGACGGCAGCACGACAGCGAGGGCGGCGACAGCGTTCTGCAGGTGCACGGGGACAACAAGGACGCGGCGTTGGTGCACTGTCCTGCTCCTCCTTGCTCCGGGTACCATACAACAACAGTAGATCGAAGGGTCGCTTCTCTGCATAGCGGTGACAGCTCCAACAGCAGAGCCCAACGGGATAGAGAGGTAGAAGAGGTGGCAGCCGTGGCGTCTAGGGTTCAGCCGGGGTGGGGATGAAGAGGGTGAGGAGATCTGGATGGGGATGGGAGGAGTGGTTGGGAAGAGGGGAGGTTGCAGCTACTTATTTTGATAGCCAGGAGGCAAGATGGTGGGACGAGCACGAGCAAGGCATGGTGCTCTCACGTGTCCAGTTTGGGAGAAGAGGAACAGGGGTTGGTCGCCTGGTTTGGTTGTTCCAGGTTCAGATAAGTCCTCAGGTTCAGACTAGACAAAACATGGCCGGTGGATGGCCCACGAGCACAACATGCTGTGAACGCATGGTTGACTTCAGGCTAGGTTCAGTCAAGGAAAAAGGCTCAACTAGATTGTCCTTTTAAAATTGACTTTAAATACTCTTGAATATTCAGAGTTTCGGAGGGAGATAAAAACAAGATAGAAAACATGTGAAGAAGATTTTTACACAAACTTTACTTGTCGTAATAAAACTGTTTATAGAGATTTAAAATAGGGACAAGAAGGAATATTACAATGAAGATGAGAGGGATATACTTAGAAAACAAAAATAGGTTTTTAGCGAAATATTGTTAGAGACAGAAAATGCAGGATGACGATGATGCTCAAATGCAATGTGGCATGTTGACATGAGCATGCTATCATGATAATGATGCACAAAGATAGAAACAACAAGCGATTTTCTATATTTAGTTTCAGTCTTTCTCATATTTATTCTGCTAATAATTAGCTCTAATTTATTTGGATTCTTATCGAATGGAGGTCAAAGTAAACACGAAGAAACACAACTACCCTAATACTTATTTAAGTGATAAAATTAGACTGACGACTAACAAGTGGATTGTTGGTACTATACTTGACTGGGTGAGGCAGGACCATAACATTGGACCTGCTGAACTCAGAGCAAAGATTAGCAAAAAGTTTAACGTTCTGATTCCTTACCATAGAGTCTTTTATAGGAAGAAGATGGCTCTAGACTTCATTTAAGGCAAGTGAAATGACAGTTTTCACATGTTGTTGTTTCAAAGCTGAGGTAGAGAAAACATCACCTGGTAGTGTTGTTGGCATCGATTACGAGATTGTGAAAGGAAGAGAAAATGTCTCAAGGGGGGTCAGGTATAAGCAGGCAGATAAGAAATGCTTTAGGAGATGTTTTGTATGCCTGAAGGCATGCTAGAAGAGGTTCCTGGATGGCTATAGGCCATACTTGGCAATAGACGCAACCTCTTTAATAGGGAAGTTCAGGGGACATGTTGCTTCTGCTTGTGCATTAGACGCGCATAATTGGATTCTACCCGTAGTTTATGCTATTGTTGAGGGTAATCAAATGAAAGCTGGACATGGTTCATGCAGAGACTACATGCAATAATTGGTCACCCTGAAGGCTTGGTGATACACACTGGTGCATGCAAGGGTCTTGAGAATGCTGTTGATGCCGTGTTTCCTAAGGTTGAGCATAGGTAATGCATGCGACACCTCGCTACTAACTTCATGAAGAAGTTCGAAGGAAAGATCTTTGAAGAGGACTTGTGGCGATTAGCATATACATACACCCCAAACACGCATGCTACTTACTCGCAGAACATGTATGTAGTGCCAAAGGTGAAAAAAATACCTTGAAGAACATCACACCAGGCTATGGGCCAGAAGCAAGTTTGGTGAGTTAAGCAAGGTGGATTTTGTTTGCAATAATTTGGCAGAGAGTTTCAATGCTAAGATTTCGAGCATAAAGACACTTGCAATTGTTATTTTGTTGGATGCAATAAGATAGTGCATAATGGTGAAGATAGATTTAAGGCAAAGAATTTATGCAAGAAATTTTTTAGGCCATAAAATAGTTCAAAAGGTGGTTATGTTACTGAATGCAAGAACCAGGGCAATGAGAACGATAAAGATGAGGATGGTCAGAAGTTCTAGTATATTGGCTGAGGTTTATGCAGAATACAAGTGTGGAACTGAACGGAGGTACACTGTAGACATTGGAAATAGTACTTGTTCATGTAAGAAGTGGCAGATTACTGGTCTTCTATGTCACCATGCACTGTACATCATCTTAAAGGTTAGAGGTAGCGGAGCTGAAATAGAGAACTATGTTGACAACTATTTCTCCGTGGACAAGTTTGCTGCAACTTATGCAGAAAACATACCACCTATGGCTGATGAAAATGATTGGGAGATTGTCGATCCAGGGTTCAAACTTCAACCACCAGTTCTTAGGAGGCCACCTGGGAGGCCTAGAAAGCTAAGGATCGAAGCCTCCATTGATAAAGGTTCAAGGCTAGGAGCTAGGAAAAGGAAATGCAAACGGTGTGGAGGATTCGGCCATATCAAGAGGTTGTGCAAAAACCCAGTTCCACATGATCTTGTCTATGTTCACACCTCGGTGGCAGAAAATAAGGCTTCTCAGCCAGAATTGGAGGAAGAGCAGCGCGAAGACGAAGAACTTGAGGAAGTGTAGCAGGTGGAGGAAAACAGTGTGAGCACTCGGAGGAAAACGTAGGTAAGAAGCAAATTTATGAAGAATTGGAGATGCCAGCGAGGAAAGGGTGTAAAAATAAACAAAAGGGTAAGCGGAACGGGAAGGAAAAGGAAAATAATGGAGGTGTACTAAAATATGAAGAAGCTGCAGGAGTGATTGAGGATGTTCTTGAGGATCTTTTGGCTAACTATAGAAGAAATAATAAATCCCTGCCAATTTCATCTCTATACGATTCTCCAGATGAAAGGTAAGCTTAAAAATTGTTTTCTTTGCCATTTGATCATTTTTTCATCCTCATCAACTGTTTTTAATGCAGCAGGGGCTAGAAGAATAATAAGAGGAGCAGAAGAAGAGGGCACGGTAACATCGTTTCTTGAATTATCATTTAAACTGAACTAGTCGTGTCATCTTTATTTATATCTACCGTGTGCAACGTGTCTGTGATGGGGTCATATGGACCATATTACAACTTTTTAAATATTATTATATTATTTTGTTACCTCCCTATGGACATAGCTACTAGTTCCCATCTCCCTTGGATTCTCATCTCCTCTGGCGCACTCTAAAATTATGGATGTGCCATCAAGTGTTGATAGCAGAGTTAGCATATTGTCCCATCAGATGTGAACGCATGAACTTTTTTGTTCAGAATTGGATGACTTTTGATTAGTTTGAAAGACAAAGAACCTAAAACATGGCCTCAGAAACTATTACTCAAAAAATATTATTACTCCCTCCGTGTAGAAATAAGTGACTTGAATTTGTGTAGATTCGTATGTATCTAGACATGTTTTGGGTATAGATACATTTGAATATCTAAAAAAAGCTAAGTCAGTTATATCTGGATGGAAGTAGTACACTATTACAACACGCTCGTCTCCTTCTCCTCTAGCGCACTCCAAATTATGGTTGTGCCATCAAGTGCTGGGAGCAGAGTCAGCATATTATCCCATCCGATATGCCAGGAACGCGCGAACTTTATTTTCAAGATCAGACGACTTTCGATTAGTTTCAAAGACAAAGACACCTAAAACATGGCCAATATAAATATAGATTATGACGCAAATCGACTATGACTCAAGTGACCCTAATCCAAAGAGGACATTAAGCTACCGTACATAGATTTAATTTAGGCTTAACTGACCCTTATCGACTATGACACTCCCGATGTCTCCATCATCGACGACATTTTCCGTGTCGCTGTCTGCCTCTGGTGGATCAATGTGATTTAGGAACACACATGCAATAACACTGGTGGATCCATGTTGTTTAGGAAAAGAACACACATGCAATGACTCTGCTGGTAGTTTAGAAAAGGAAGACACGTGCAATGACTCTGGATGTGGTTTAGGAAAGGAACACACATGCAATGACTCTAGTGGATCCATGTGGTTTAGGAAAAGAACAGACATGCAATGATTCTGGTGGATCAATGTGGTTTAGGAAAGGAACACACATGCAATGACTCTGGTGGATCCATATGGATTAGGAAAGGAACATACATGCAATGACTCTGGTGGATCCATGTGGTTTAGGAAAGGAACACACATGCAATGACTCTGATGGTGGTTTAGGAAGGGAAGACACAAAATGATTCTGGTGGATCCATGTGGTTTAGGAAAGGAACACACATGCAATGACTCTAGTGGTGGTTTAGGAAAGGAACACACATGCAATGACTCTAGTAGTAGTTAAGGAAAAGAAGACACATACAATGACTCTAGTGGTGGTTTAGGAAAAGAACACACATGAAATGATTCTGGTGGATCCATGTGGTTTAGGAAAATAACACACATGCAATACCTCTAGTGGTGGTTTAGGAAAATAACACAAATGCAACGACACTGGTGGATCCATGTGGTTTAGGAAAAGAACACACATGCAACGACTCTGGTGGTGGTTTAGGAAAGGAAGACACCTTCAATGACTCTATATGTGGTTTAGGAAAGAAACACATATGCAATGACTCTAGTGGATCCATGTGGTTTAGGAAAAGAACACACATGCAATGAATGTGGTGGATCAATGTGGTTTAGGAAAAGAACACACAAGCAATGACTCTGGTGGATCCATGGGCTTTAGGAAAGGAACACACATGCAATGACTCTGGTGGATCCATGTGGTTTAGGAAAGGACCACACATGCAATGACTCTGATGGTGGTTTAGGAAATAAAGACACATGCAATGACTCTGGTGGATCCATGTGGTTTAGGAAAGTAACACACATGCAATGACTCTAGTGGAGCCATGTGGTTTAGGAAACGAAGACACATGCAATAACTCTAGTGGATCATTGTGGTTTAGGAAAGGAACACACATGAAATGACTCTAGTGGATCCATGTGGTTTTGGAAAGGAACACACATGCAATGACTCTGGTGGATCCATGTGGTTTAGGAAAGGAACACACATGCAATGCCTCTAGTGGTGGTTTAGGAAAAGAAGACACATGCAATGCCTCTGGTGGTGGTTTTGGAAAATAACACACATGCAATGACTCTGGTGGATCCATGTGGTTTAGGAAAATTACACACATACAATGACTCTAGTAGTGGTTTAGTAAAATAACACACATGCAATGACGTTGGTGGATCCATGTTGTTTAGGAAAAGAACACATATGCAATGACTCTTGCGGTGGTTTAGGAAAGGTAGACACATGCAATGACTCTAGATGTAGTTCAGGAAAGGAACAAAAATGCAATGACTATAGTGGATCCATGTGGTTTAGAAAAAGAACACACATGCAATAACTCTGGTGGATCAATGTGGTTTAGGAAAGGAACACACATGCAATGACTCTGATGTATCCATGTGGTTTAGGAAAGGAACACACATGCAATGACTCTGATGGTGGTTTAGGAAAGGAAGACACATGCAATGACTTTGGTTGATCCATCTGGTTTAGGAAAGGAACACACATGCAATGACTCTGGTGGATCCATGTGGTTTAGTAAAGGAACACACTTGCAAGGACTCTAGTGGTGGTTTAGGAAAGGAACACACATGCAATTACTCTAGTGGTTGTTTAGGAAAAGAAGACACATGCAATGAATCTTGTGGTGGTTTAGGAAAAGAACACGCATGAAATGACTCTAGTAGATCCATGTGGTTTAGGAAAGGAACACACATGCAATGACTCTTATGGATCCATGTGGTTTAGAAAGGAACATACATGCAATGACTCTGATGATGGTTGCTGACTCCTGTAATAACGAGCTCATTGGGGAACCCCAAGAGGAAGGTATGATGAGCACATTAGTAAGTTTCCCTCAGTTATGAAAGCAAGGTTATCAATCCAGTAGGAGCAAGGAAACACCTCAAAGGTGTTGCTAGCTGGACTTTGGCAGGACGCACTACCGATGTCAGCGGCAACGTGGAGACCTGCACAACACAACCACAAAACTCTGTCCCCAACTTATAGTGAGGTTGTCAATCTCATCGGTTTTGCTGAAAACAAAGGATTAAACGTATCGAGTGGAAAAAAGTAATAGTTTGCAGAAAGTAAACAAAAAGCAGTAAACAGTTGATTGTAGATTGATGGTAAAAGAAAGGACCGGGGTCCATATTTCACTAGCGGTGGATCTCCTTAAGATAGATGACATGTTGGGTGAACAAATTACATCGGGGCAATTGACAAACATCGAGAAAGCAATATGAATATACTACTCATCTTGACTCCTTTGAGACTTGATTGGGCATTACAACATTATACATAGACCATAATCCAACTACATCTATGACTAATAATCCACCTTCAGGTTATCATCCGAACCCTCCAAAGATAAGTTGCAAGCAATGGATAATTGCATTACGCATTGCGTGTAAAGTAAACAATACGATTGTTCTGTGAACAAAGGATTGTTGTTTTCTCCCTAGTAGCAATAGCACATCTAGTACCTTAGAGATTTCTGTCACTTCCCCAGATTACTAGAGGCATGAACCCACTATCGAGCATAAATACTAACTCTTGGAGTTGCTAGCATCTACTTGGCCAAGATAACTACTAACAATGAAAAGCATGCAAGATCACAAATAACAAAGACATGACAGAATCAATAATCAATCTGAAATATCATCTCAATATCCATCGGATCCCCGCAAACACAACATGTAGGAATAACAAATAGATGATCTTGATCATGAACGAAGCTCACAAGATCTAAACATGATAGCACAAAGGAGGAGAACCAGCCATCTAGCTACTACATGGACCCGTAGTCTAAGGATGAACTACTCACGCATCACACCGGAGGCTTGTATGGTGATGAAGAAGGCCTCCAGGGTGAATTCTCCTCTTCGGTAGGGTGTCGGGAAGAGCTTCAGATCCCTCCCGATCTAGGGATGGAGATGACGGTGGCTATAGACTCTTTCGTGGATTTTTGATCGGGTACTTAGGGTTTCTGTATCGGAGGCATCTTATAGGCAAAAGGGGAGGCTGAGGGGGTGCCGTAGGCGGCTAGACCACCCCCTAGCATGGGCCAGGCTAGGTCACGCGACCAGGTGGTGTGGCGGCCCCCTAGCCCCTCTCCGTCTCGTATTCTGGCTCCGGGTGTCCCTTAGTGAAAAACTGACTTTGGCTTTTGTCCCGTCCAATTCTGAGAATATTCTTTTTCTAACTTTCCTGGAACCAAAAATGGTAGAAAACAGGCAGCTGGCACTGTGGCTCTTGTTAATAGGTTAGTCCAAGAAATCATATAGAAAGTACTCCAAAGTGTGGACAAAACATAAGAAAGTAGATAAAACCAAGCATGGAACATCAAAAATTATGGATATGTTAGCAACGTATCAATGGTTTAGGAAAGGAAGACACATGCAATGACTCTGATGGATCCATGTGGTTTAGGAACGGAACACACATGCAATGACTCTAGTGGATCGATGTGGTTTAGGAAAGGAACACACATGCAATGACTCTAGTGGTGGTTTAGGAAAGTAACACACATGCAATGACTCTAGTGGTGGTTTCGGAAAATAATACACATGCAATGACTCTGGTGGCGGTTTAGGAAAAGAACACACATGAAATGACTCTGGTAGATCCATGTGGTTTAGGAAAGGAACACACATGCAATGACTCTAGTGGATCCATGTGGTTTAGGAAAGGAACACACATGCACTCTGGTGGATCCATGTGGTTTAGAAAAGTAACATACATGCAATGACTCTGATGGTGGTTTAGAAAAGGAAGACACATGCAATGACTCTGGTGGATCCATGTGGTTTAGGAAAGGAACACACATGCAATGACTCTGGTGGATCCATGTGGTTTAGGAAAGGAATACACATGCAATGAATCTAGTGGTGGTTTAGGAAAGGAACACACATGTAATGACTCTAGTGGTGGTTTAGGAAAATAAGACACATGGAATGACTCTGGTGGTGGTTTAGGAAAAGAACACACATGAAATGACTCTTGTGGATCCATGTGGTTTAGGAAAAGAACACACATGCAATGATTCTACTGGTGGTTTAGGAAAAGAACACAAATGCAATGACACTGTTGGATCCATTAGGTTTAGAAAAAGAACACACATGCAATGACTTTGGTAGTGGTTTTGGAAAGGAAGACACATGTAGGGCTTGTTCGGTTAATCCCCTACCCAACTGGATTGGGGTGGATCGAAGTGAAATCATAGGGATTTTAATCTTGAAGGGAATTAATACCTGCCAATCTCCCTCAATCCCGTTCAATTCCTGTGAAACCGAACAAGGCCGTAATGATTCTGGATGTAATTTAGGAAAGGCACACACATGCATTGTCTCTAGTGGATCCATGTGGTTTAGGAAAAGAACACACATGCAATGAATGTGGTGGATCAATGTGGTTTATGAAAGGAGCACACATGCAATGACTCTGGTGGATCCATGTGGATTAGGAAAGGAACACACATGCAATGACTCTGGTGGATCCATGTGGTTTAGGAAAGGAACACACATGCAATGACTCTAATGGTGGTTTAGGAAAGGTAGACATATGCAATGACTCTGGTGGATCCATGTGGTTTAGGAAAGGAACACACATGCAATTACTCTGGTGGATCCATGTGGTTTAGGAAAGGAACACACATGAAATGACTCTGGTGGATCCATGTGGTTTAGGAAAGAAACACACATGCAATGACTCTGATGGTGGTTTGGGAAAGGAACACACATGCAATAACTCTGGTGAATCCATGTGGTTTAGGAAACGAGACACATGCAATGACTCTAGTGGATCCATGTGGTTTAGAAAAAGAACACACATGATATGACTCTGGTGGATCAATTTGGATTAGGAAAGGAACACACATGCACTGACTCTGGTGGATCCATGTGGTTTAGGAAAGGAATACACATGCAACGACTCTGATGGTGGTTTAGGAAAGGAAGACACATGCAATGACTCTGGTGGATCCATGTGGTTTAGGAAAGGAAGACACATGCAATGACTCTGGTGGATCCATGTGGTTTAGGAAAGGAACACACATGCAATGACCTTGATGGTGGTTTAGGAAAGGAACACATGTAGCATCCCAATTGTCTAACAATTGCAATGCTACTTGCCTAGTCTATATATTGCTACTTCCTATGTGTTATTCTTGCATTATCATTATATCATGCTCATGTCACCATGCCACATTGCATTCGAGCATCATATTAAAACCCATTTCATTTGGTTCTTCTCCTCATATTGCATTTGCCTTATTAATTGTATTTGCTTCTTAATATCTTGTAGTTGCGTCTTAATATATTGCAAATGGCCAGATTGATTTGAGGGCATATCTCTTCCTCTCCTTCCACCTACTAGTTTGACATCATTTTTATTTTCACTTGATACCATCTATCTACATTCCAACCATACTTTATATGGGAGCATTGTTATCTTTTGGTATTTAAAAATCTAGCTCACATATGAAGGATATGGATCTTCCTTTATCTATGATCACAGGGCCTTCTACATTTCATGGACCATGCAAGTGCACTTCCACACTTTCCATTTTTTTCTCTCTTTGGATTTTGTATTGATCAAACTTCATTTGGATTTTGTATTTGAACCAAATCCAAAACAACTCAATCTAAATCATCTTGATGTATTTGGATTTTGTATTTGAACCAAACCCAAAAAAACTCAATCTAAATCATCTTGATGTAGATGCTCTTTTCTTATTTTTATTTGAGCTAGGCCACATGCACTAGACTTCCTTTAATCATTCCTAAACCTACATCTTTCCCTAGCTAAATTATCTAGCTAATTAGCCCTAGCAAAACCTATCTGTGTGTGTGGATGTATCTGACACATACACACACTTTATATCTCCTAGCTAAATCGTGTCCTATTCAAATGTGAGTTCATGCAATCACACACATACACTCCTTAACCATCTACACACACAAACCCAACCTGTGTGCCTATCTAGCTAGCTATACACCGGTGCTTCTTTGTTTTGGATCAGACCGTGTGGTGCAACACACTCTCTCTCTCACCTGCACTGAACGATCAAGATCAGCCTGGTGCAACCTTCTGGACTCCAACTTGATGAAGTCTGACCCAACACCAGCTGCACCAACCGTTCGCCCCATCTCTGCGTCCGAACCATTCTCTTCCCTCGATAGAGAGCACACGAGGGAGGCGTGTCTCCCTGCCTCGTCACCAGCACTTCACCTGCCCTCCTCCTTACCTCAACCCCTCTCACCATCTCAGATCTCGATCTGCCCTCTTCTTCTTCTCCTACACGAAACCCTAAACCTCGCTGAACCTTGTCGTCGTCGCCACCGGGAACCAGCAAGCCAGAGGATCTCCACGGCGCGTCGTTGAAGACATTCAGTACAGGGAGCGAGGAGGAGGCTGGGAACACTGTTGCTGCCCTCGCGCACCTGCAGAACCACTCGCCTCCTCGCCCTCATCGCTATGCTGCCACCGTCGTCATCTTCTGGCCAGAACCATGTCGTCGTCCCCCACCTCGGTGAGCTTCCACTCGCCCTAGCTCTCTCTAGCTCTGCTTTGCATCCGCGCTGCCCCATCACCTGTGTGCCGTGTCACCTCGCGGTTCTTGACGATCCACTCGCCTTCTCCCGCTCGCCGCGTGCGCCCAACAGCGCTCACCACCGCACGCGCGCGCATCCACAACACCCTTGTTCCCGTGTTTTCCCGGCCACCTCGGTACTCCTAAGGTGCCGTCCAGGACACGCAAGCGTATAGGACACCTCCAGCTCTCCCCATATTCAAACCTCACTCAATTCCGTGTACCGAGATGTTCAGAGTCATCGGACGAAATTGGAAGAAACTCTCTGCATCGCTGTCTGTGTCTGTTGCACGCAAACAGTCCGCCGCCGGGCCTCTGTTCCCATGTGTATTCTGGCCGCCTCAGCCCTTCTCCAGAGCCGATCTGCACAAGTAGTCAAAGAGGGTTCTTCCCTCTTTCTAACGAGATAAACCACACCTCAATCCGAGCTCTACATCTCAAGAAAAACTCCGACGAAATTGAGTCGATCTAACCAGAAATCGGTCAGTTTCTTCAGTCCGATGACACCGTTTTTCCTTCTCTGTACTGAATGTTTTTCGTCGGATTCAGCCCATATCCGACGAAGGTCCGTTAACGAAAGTTCTAGTTATTTGTCCCCTCTTCAATTTTTCTTTTTACGGCGTCTCCGAATATGCAGCCATTTGCTCATAATCAACTCAACAAGATCAAACCAGCTAGCGGTTTCCCCGGATCAATTCTTCAGTTCGTCAGTCACCACACAACATGTTCTTGAAGTTTGGCAAAAACACCCCTATGTTTTTCTGACTCCAAGCACGGCAGACCACCGCAGTTAGCCTAGGTGGGCCGACCCAATATTCTTTCCTCCTGCACGCATGCGGCAGATAGCCGACGTTGCGGCCCAGTAACCCCGGGGGCCTAGATCTGTTTCTTTTTCGTTGGGTTATCTTTTTCCAATTCCTTGATAATACAACTAACTTGTATTCAAATAATTCATATCTTTTTATATAATTCGAATTTAAAAAAATTCAAAATAAAAAGTGATTCAAATTTAAATATGAATTCAAATTTTACCAGAGTCAACCCTAACTAGTCCAACCTATGACTTTTGATTTACTTTGTATTTAATAATAATTTTAAATTTATAAATTCAAATTTTGCGAATGATATATGTTTTTCGATCAGAAAAATGTGAGGAGTTCAAATATGCTATCCAGAATAATTTTTGAGCAATTTAAAATTTCGAAATTATTTGAATGCTAATAAATACCTTTATCTTAATAAATTCATAACTTTAATTCTGTAATTTCAAATTCGACAAATAATATGTCTAAATCGATCAGCGCGACGAGCCCGTTCTGATTATGCATTCCATCATATGAATTGAAGCATGCAT
Organism: Avena insularis; assembly: GCA_023614405.1. Taxonomy (NCBI): domain Eukaryota; kingdom Viridiplantae; phylum Streptophyta; class Magnoliopsida; order Poales; family Poaceae; genus Avena; species Avena insularis. The sequence continues at coordinate 442,485,956 of CM042688.1, read as the reverse complement.
CGTATAAATACTTAAAAATCTGAATGGTTTATGCAAGTAAAACTTGGCCAAATAATTAATAAAAGTGTTTATTTCTTGTTTCCACACCTAACCCTTGCCATGCTATGTTATATCATGCAACTGTGCATCATTCCATCATGACATACCTTGTTTTCTTGTTGTATATGATTTATATGATTGTTTTATGTATTTATTTCGGCCCTTGTGTGTCTGGTTTTTATCCGGATAGACACTAGGCAAGGAGAATACCAGAAGTCTCAGTAGTATTACCCAGATCCTTCTTATTCTGCAATTAGACTGCCAGACAAGCAATTCCCCATGCTTGCACACATATAGTACCTATTCTTCTATCTTACTCTTGCATCATTGAGTTGCGATTGCATTAAATTGAATTCCAAGTATTGCATAGCCTTTACTTTTAAACCTCACCGAAGCTTGTACCTCAATCCCATGAGCTATACTACAGGAGTTGATTGAGCCATGCAAGTCGTAGAATTACATGTGTAGGGTTTGTGCGAGTCTTTGGATAATGAGGCACCTAAACAACTTAACCTGAGTAGTAATGGGATAACTAATGAAAGTGGAAATGATGAGCATTATCTACTATTTGGTTCTTTAAGCTCACTTGTGTCCCGTAAGACCCCGAGTACTTGATTCATGTTTCTTGACTATCGCACTATCTGCATGTGGGACCATGAATCCCCTTCGCCTGAGATTGATTCGCACGTTATTTCTTGGGGCCACAAACTAGTTTGGGGCTTTATTACTATCATGTACTTATGCCATGATTTACTGCTTTATTTACGATTGTGCGTGGAGCACCTGTACTGTTTAGGACTTGTGACACGTTTCCGAGGTATCGACAAGCCTAGTCACACTTTCGGGTTCCCAGTCTTTTACAGCCGTCTACACAAACCTTGGGTCTGTCTCGAAGCCGGGCAACTTTGTAGCGAATAGCTTAATGGGGTGGCCCCCTAAACTAATTTATGAATCCTATGAATGCATTGTCGTGAGTCCTTGTTGCGTTTTATTTGGTTTTTCCTGAGGTTGATCGTGTGTGTGTTGCTATTTGTGCATCCCTGCAGGGTAAATCTTTCTGAAAGCCGTGTCCATGGTTATGGATGATTTGGAGCACAATTTCTCGATCATAGACAAGCATAACTAAAGTACCGCCTTTAATTTAACTAAGACATGACTAGTATATAGTACAATACTCATGGAATGGTTAATAAAATCGCCGACAGATGGGATGTTCTTCCGCCTTCTCATCGGTAAGCGAGAAGGAGGGCGAGCGAGGTTATTTAAGTTGCTTATATAACTGTTGTTATTAATTAATGGGCGTCCGTCCATCTCTGGTTGGGCGGATGTGTAGCGTGTCTCTATAGAACTTTGTAGATACTATATTTCGCTACAATTGTGTCACCCCAGGTTGTTCCCTTTAGATGCATTAAGACTTGCTGAGTACCCCTAGGGTCTCACAAGATAAATATTTGGTTCAGATGGATAGGTATACTCCCATGAAGGTTATTGGGTTGAGGAAACAGATGATGGTCGCGACTACTATCCGGTGTAGAGATTCCGGGGATGGAGATACATGAGATCTGTGGGCGGGATGTGCTTATTTTCAGGGCTTCCTATGCCAATTTGCTTCTTATTCGTATTTGGATCATGTTTTCTGCTTTCGCTTGCTACTATGTTGTAATACCTCGAACATTAGGCTCTAAGCACGAGCCTGGATGAATCCAAAAGTGGATAAGGGATTCTACCAGGCCACCCATGTGTAGGCCCTGTTGGAATTATGCCCTAGAGGCAATAATAAAGATGTTATTATTATAATTCTTATTCATGATAAAGTTTATATTCCATGCTAGAATTGTATTAAGCGGAAACATTAATACTTGTGTGGTTTGTGAACAACACTGTGTCCCTAGTACGCCTCTATGGACTAGCTCATTGATCAATGATGGTTAAGGTTTCCTAACCATAGACATGAGTTGTCAATTGATAATGAGATCATATCATTGGGAGAATGATATGGTGGACAGACCCAAACTAAGCGAAGCAATTAGATCGTGTCATTGTGTTCATCTTTGCGAAGCTTTTCCTATGTCAAATATTGTATTCCTTAGACCATGAGATAATACAACTCCCTGGTATCGGAAGAAAGCTTTGAGGTCATCAAACGTCATCCTATGAGAGGGTGATCATAAAGGTGTCTCTCAGGTGATCGGAAAGTATCTTGGGTTGTATGTATCGAGATGGGATTTGTCCTCCCAAGTCGGAGAGATATGCTTGGCCCACTCGGTAATCAATATCAACACCGCTTGCAAGCATGTGGTTAAGGAGTTAATCACAAAGTGATATCGGATTACGGAACGAGTAAAGTATTTACGTGGAACGAGATTGAACTAGGTATGACGATACCGACGATCGAATCTCGAGCAAGTAAAATATCGCGACGAAGGGAATATATATATATGGGATTGATTGAACTCGGCATCGTGGTTCATCCGATATGATCATCGATGAATGTGTGGGAATCAATATGGGTGCCTGCACACTGTTGATTATTGATAGAAGATCATGTCTGATATTCTCGAACCCGCAGGTCACACACTTAACGTGTCTCGACGCTAGGATAGATTGGATACTTGGTTTATGAATTTTGTTCGAGTCTCGATGGGATCCGGATATCACGAGAGGTTCCGAATGGTCCGAGAATAAGATTCATATAAGGCAAAGGCAGTTTTGGAGTTCGAATTGTTCCGGTTAATCAGATTGTACCTAAGCTTTAGAACCTTCCTAAGGGGGCCAACGTGGTCCCACCTTCCGGAGGGGGCATGGGCCTATGAGGGAGTGTCCTGGCGCATTGGGCAATAGGGGGCACAAGGCCCCATAGGGCCCAGCCGATCCTAGAGAGTTTAAATCGCTTAAACTAGAGATAAGATAAGATAGGATTTCTAGATAAGGGAGAGTTTAAATTGTTTAAACTAGAGATAGGCTTGGAGGAGAGGTTAGGCTGGCCGCACCCCCTCTATATATAGAGGGCTGGTGCGCCCCCTCTCACACTCACTCACACCTTCCTCCAAACCCAGTTGCCCTGCTGCCCTTCCTCTCTCCCTCCCGACTGTTTGTAGGCGAAGCCCTGCTGCAGAAATTCTCCACCATATACACCATGCCGTCGTGTTGTAGATCCAATCTATCTCCACCCTACTTGCTGGTCCGAGGAAGGAGGAGACGCCGAGGTGCTGCACGTGCATCTCACGGAGGCACCGCCACTTGTGGTGCTAGATCGGATCGGATCGCGAGGAGGAGAAGCGAGTACGACTACATCACCCACGCTCCGGATTTAACGCTCACTGGCGTAATCTTCAAGGGTATGAAGATCTAATCCAATCTCTCTTGTTGTTTGCATCTCCTAGATTAGATCTTGGCTTTCCTCCGCTCGCTCAGAAAAATTTGATTTACTATGCGCTAAACCCTTCAGCTGGTATCGAGCTAGATCTATGCGTAGATGTGTTTCACGCAGAACGCAACATGGTTGTTGTGGGCGTTGATGTTTTCTCGCTGCAAGCCTCTTGTTTGTGTTCTTCTTATGGCGGGATAGTGAGATTGAAGCGTCCAGGCCAACCTTACGCGACGCCGTCATGTAGACCGGCTCCGACTTGACGTGTGGCTTGTACCACACATGCGGCCGGTGGATGCCGCCTCTCACTATAGTTGTCATGGGATTAACACCGAGTTTGGCAACCATAATATCACGCTTGTGGCTTTCCGTAGGTAAGAATCGTTTAGCATCTACTCCCATGAGCCACGAAACATGCAACAACAAAGTAGAGGCGCCTAACTTGTTTTTGCAGGAGTGTTTTCTGTGATATGGTATGGCCCAAGATGTGATGTGTATAATGTATGCGATGATCATGTTTTGTAATGTTTCACGACTTGCATGTCGATGAGTACACAACCGGCAGGAGCCATATGGTTGTATTTATAACTGTGTATGACCTGCGAGTCAACTTCTTATACGCCATGTAATAGCTTTACTTTATCGCTAAGTAGTTAGCAATAGTTGTAGTTGCTATTCGTGGTGGAGGCAATCATGGTGGAGTGATGGAGATCATGCCAAAACGCACAAGATGGAGATCATTGCGCGAAGATTGGCTATACCATGTCACATAAAGTTATATGCATGTGATGTTTATCCTTTTATGTATCTTATTATGCTTAGATCGCGACGGTAGCATTATAAGATGATTCCTCACTTAAAGATCAAGATAAAACCGTGTTCTCCCAAAGTATGCACTGCTATGAAAGTTCGTCGTGTCCAAGCATCACGTGATGATCGGGTGCTATAGACTTACGCCACATACAACGGGTGCAAGCCAGTTTTGCACACGCTGAAATACTTGGGTCTAACTTGACGAGCCTAGCATGTATGCATATGGCCTCGAACGCAAGAACCGAAAGGTTAAGCATGAGTCATATGAATGATATGATCGACACTTTGTTGTCCACCATTGAAACCACATCTCTTCTCGTGATGATCGGATTAGGTGTGGTGAATTTGGATCGTGTTCACTAAACAACTTGAGGGATGTTGAATTTAGTGGGAGTTCATCTAGTAATTTGATTAAGTTGAACTATTTATCATGAACATAGTCTAAATTGTACTTGCAAATACTGTAGATCACATGGCCAAGTCCAACTTCAACTTCAACGCTTTTGCTGAGAAAGAAAAGCTTAGAAACAATGGGTCTAACTTCACCAACTCGGTTCTCGCAATCTAAGAATCATTCGTCTCATGGACAAAAGGACTATGTCCTTGAGAAAGCGTTAGGTAACCCTCGCAAGCCGCTACGGCTGATGAGAAAGCTGTCTATCACAGCGCAAAGATGATTATGGTATGATTAAGAGCACCATGTTGTTTGCTATGGAACCGAACTTCAAAATCGTTTTGAAAACTATCCTGCCCTTTGAGATTCTCGAGGAGCTGAAACCATGTTTCGCACTCAGCCCGCTCGAGAGATATGAGATCTCCGAGAAGTTCTTTAACGCAAGATGGAGGAAGGAGTTCCGTTAGTGAGCACGCCATTAAGATGTCGGCCACACTCAACGCCTTTGAGCAATCGGATGCAAGATTCCAGAGGAGCTCAAGATTGACAGGGTTCTCGCAATCACTCCCTCCCAGCTACAAAAGTTTTGTAGTGACTCACAATCAGATTGGTTCCATCGACACGATCACCGAGCTCTTCGCAAAGTGAAGGCTGCGAGGTGGACATCAAAAGGATAATCATGTGTTGATGGTCAACAAGCCCTCCTTTAAGAAAGGTAAAGGTGCAAAGAAGCCCTTCAAGAAAAGCGGCCAAGCGCTGCTGCCCTCGCCGAGAAGAAGCTCAAGCCTGGTCCTAAGCCGACACCGAGTGCTTCTATTGCAAGGACAAGGGTCATCGGAAGAATCGTCCAAGTACTTAGCGGACAAGAAGGCCGGCACCATCAAAGGTATATTTGATATACATGTTATTGATGTTTTCCTTACTAGCCCTCGTTGTAGTGCCCGGGTATTTGATACCGGTTCGGTTGCTAATATTTGTAACTCAAACAGAGCTACGGAATAGACGGCTTGCGAGGGATGAGGTGACGATGCGCGCGCTGGCAACGGATCAAGAGTTGATGTGATGGCCGCTTGACGCCTCTCCTTAGTTTTACCTTCGGATTAGTTTTAAACCTTAATAAATGTTATTATGTGCCCGCGCTGAGCATGAACATTATTTCGGATCGTGTTTATTGCAAGACGGTTATTCATTTAAATCGGAGAATAATGGTTGTTCTATTTATATGAGTAACATCTTTTATGGTCATGCACCTCTTGTGAGTGGTTTATTTCTTCTAAATCTCGAAAGGGATGAAACACACATCCATAACATTGAGGCTAAGAGATGCAAAGTAGATAGTGATAATACTACTTATTTGTGGCAATCATTGCTCAGGTCATATTGGTGTAAAGCGCATGAAGAAACTCCATTCGATGGACTTTTGGAGTCTCTTGATTTTGAATCATTTGACACATGCTAACCATGCCTCATGGGCAAGATGATCAAAACCCCGCTTCTCCAGATGATGGAGCGAGCAACGGACTTGTTGGAAATCATACATACCGATGTATGCGACCGATGAGTGTTTTGACGCCGTGGATATCGCTATTTCTCACTTTTACCGATGACTTGAGTAGATATGGGTATATCTATTTAATGAAACATAAATCTGAAACGCTTGAAAAGTTCAAAGAATTTCAGAATGAAGTGGAGAACCATCGTAATGTAAAGATTAAGTTTCTACGATCCGATCGTGGGGGCTAATATTTGAGTTATGATTTTCACGATCTCAAAGCAAGTGGAATCGCTTTCACAACTCACGCCACCCGGAACACCACAGCGCAATGGTGTGTCTGAACGCCGAATCGAACCCTATTAGATATGGTCCGATTGATGATGTCTCTTACTGATTTGCCGTTATCATTTTGGGGTTATGCATTAGAAACCGCTGCATTCACTTTAAATAGGGCTCCATCTAAACTGCTGAGACGACACCGTATGAACTGTGGTTTGGTGCTAAACCTAAGTTGTCGCTTTTAAAGTTTGGGGATGCGAAGCTTACGTCAAGAAGTTGGTGCGGACAAGCTCGAACCCAAAGCGAGAAGTGCGCCTTCATAGGATACCCTAAGGAAACTATTGGGTATACCTTCTATCACGTAATCAAGGCAAAGTGTTTGTCGTGAAGAACGGTTCCTTTCTTGAGAAGGAGTTTCTCTCGAAAGAAGTGAGTGGAGGAAAGTAGAGCTAGACGAGGTTATTGAACCTTCTCTTGAATTGAGAGTAGCGCAAGACCTGAAATTGTTCCAAAGGTCACCGCACTAACGATAGAGGAAGCTAATGACAAGGATCATGAAGCTTTGGACGATGTCGCCATCGAACGTCACAGTCGACAAGGTCGCGTGCCCTCCCGAGTGGTACAAGAACTCTGCCTCGACTGCCTTGTTAGTAGAAGACAAAGTGAACCTACGAACTATGAGGAAGCGATGATGAGCCTAGACTCGAGAAATGGCTAGAAGCCATGAACCGAATTGGGATCCATGAGCGAAAACCAAGTATGGACTTTGTGGACCCTCCTAGCGACCGAAAGGCCGTTGAGTGCAAATGGATCTTCAAGAAGAAAACGGACGCGATGGTAATGTTACCGCCTATAAAGCACGCTTGTTGCGAAAGGTTTTCGACAAGTTCAAGGTGTTGACTACGATGAGACTTTCTCTCCGTAGCGATGTTTAAGTCCATTCGATTTTATTAGCAATTGCCGCTTTCATGATTATGAAATATGGCAAATGGATGTCAAGATCGCTTTCCTCAATGGCAACATTGATGAAGAGTTGTATATGATGCAACCCAAGGTTTTGTCGATCCTAAGGATGTCGATAAAGTATGCAAACTTCATGCTCCATTTATGGATCAAGCAAGCCTCGGAGTTGGAACCTTCGCTTTGATCAAGTGATCAAGAGCTTTGGATTTGTTCCAAATTGCTACGAAGCTTGCATCTACAAGAAAGTGAGGGAGCTCGGTGACGCTTTCGGTACTATATGTGGATGACATATTGATTATTGGAAATGACATCGACATGCTTAACGATGTGAAGAGTTATTTGAATAAGTGTTTTCAATGAAAGACCTAGGTGAAGTCGCTTATATATTGGGCATCAAAATCTATAGAGATAGACAAAGACGCTCGATAGCTTTAAGCCGTAGTACATACCTAGACAAAGTTCAAAAGGTTCAGAATGGATAAGGCATTGAAAGGTTCAAAGGCCTATGTTGTCGTGTAAGATATTGAGCAAGGCTCAAGGTCCAGCTATGGTAAATGATAGGGAAGCTATGAGCAAAGTGCCTTATGCCTCGGCCATAGGTTCCATCATGTATGCCATGTCAGGTACTAGACCGGATGTGTCCAATGCTCTTAGTTTGACGAAAGCAGATATCAAAGTGATCCAGAGTGGAACATCGACAGCCGTGAAGAACATCCTAAGGTACCTAAATAGGACTAAAGAAATGTTCTTAGTCTATGGGGTGATGAACAGCTGTCAGAAAAGGTTACGCCGATGCTAGTTTCGACAATCGACAAGGATGATTCTAAATCTCGCATGTGATACGGTATATTTTGAATGGAGGAGCCGTGAGTCGGAGAAGTCGCAAGCAAAGCGTGATCGCGGGATCTACAAAGAGAAGCGGAATACATGGCTGCCGCAGAAGGCCAAGTGAAGGAGTTTGGATCAGAAACTTCATCATCGAGCTTGGCGTGGTTCCAAGTGCATTGACCCACTAGAGATATTGTGTGACAACACCGGCGCCATAGCACTCGCTAAGGAACCAAGATATCATCCAAAGACCAAGCATATCAATCGCAAGTTTCATATAATCCGAGATTATATAGCAGATGGAGATCCAAGATCAGCAAAGTACATACAGATCGAATGTCGCAAATCCATTGACTAAACCTCTTCCACGTAAACATGATCAAGACCTCAAGGCCATGGGTGTGAGATTGTTGCCAAAAGTAAACAAGAATATTGACACTAGTCCAAGTCGGAGACTGTTGGACTTATGCCCGAGAGGCAATAATAAAGATGTTATTATTATAATTCTTATTCATGATAAAGTTTATATTCCATGCTAGAATTGTATTAAGCGGAAACATTAATACTTGTGTGGTTTGTGAACAACACCGTGTCCCTAGTACGCCTCTATGGACTAGCTCATTGATCAATGATGGTTAAGGTTTCATAACCATAGACATGAGTTGTCAATTGATAATGAGATCATATCATTGGGAGAATGATATGGTGGACAGACCCAAACTAAGCGAAGCAATTAGATCGTGTCATTGTGTTCATCTTTGCGAAGCTTTTCCTATGTCAAATATTGTATTCCTTAGACCATGAGATAATACAACCCCCGGTATCGGAAGAAAGCTTTGAGGTCATCAAACGTCATCCTATGAGAGGGTGATCATAAAGGTGTCTCTCAGGTGATCGGAAAGTATCTGTTGGGTTGTATGTATCGAGATGGGATTTGTCCCTCCTAAGTCGGATAGATATGCTTCGGGCCCACTCGGTAATCAATATCAACACCGCTTGCAAGCATGTGGTTAAGGAGTTAATCACAAAGTGATATCGGATTACGGAACGAGTAAAGTACTTGCTGTGAACGAGATTGAACTAGGTATGACGATATCGACGATCGAATCTCGAGCAAGTAAAATATCGCGAGACGAAGGGAATATATATATGGGATTGATTGAATCCTGGCATCGTGGTTCATCCGATATGATCATCGATGAATGTGTGGGAATCAATATGGGTGCCTGCACTCACTGTTGATTATTGATAGAAGATCATGTCTCAGATATTCTCGAACTCAGGTCACACACTTAACGTGTCTCGACGCTAGGATAGATTGGATACTTGGTTTATGAATTTTTGTTCGGAGTCTCGGATGGGATCCGGGATATCACGAGAGGTTCTGGAATGGTCCGGAGAATAAGATTCATATAAGGCAGTGCAGTTTTTGGAGTTCGGAATTGTTCCGGGTTAATCGGTATTGTACCGGAAGCTTCTAGAACCTTCCGGAAGGGGGCCAACATGGTCCCACCTTCCGGGAGGGGGCATGGGCCTATGAGGGAGTGTCCTGGCCGCATTGGGCCATGGGCACAAGGTCCCATAGGGCCCAGCCGATCCTAGAGACTTTAAATCGTTTAAACTAGAGATAAGATAAGATAGGATTTCTAGATAAGGGAGAGTTTAAATTGTTTAAACTAGAGATAGGCTTGGAGGAGAGGCTAGGGCTGGCCGCACCCCCCTCTATATATAGAGGGCTGGTGCGCCCCCTCTCACACTCACTCACACCTTCCTCCAAACCCAGTTGCCCTGCTGCCCTTCCTCTCTCCCTCCCGACTGTTTGTAGGCGAAGCCTCGCAGTAAATTCTCCACCATATACACCATGCCGTCGTGTTGTAGATCCAATCTATCTCCACCCTACTTGCTGGTCCGAGGAAGGAGGAGACGCCGAGGTGCCGCACGCAGTATCTCACGGAGGCACCGCCACTTGTGGTGCTAGATCGGATCGGATCGCGAGGAGGAGAAGCGAGCACGACTACATCACCCACGCTCCGATTTAACGCTCACTGGCGAATCTTCAAGGGTATGAAGATCTAATCCAATCTCTCTCGTTGTTTGCATCTCCTAGATTAGATCTTGGCTTTCCCTCTGTTTGCTTCCGTAGAAAAATTTGATTTACTATGCTGCGAAACCCTTCAGGCCCGTCGAAGTGGAGCAGGGCACGATACCGACCAACCACCCTATCCACTTTCAAGAACATTGGGACTAGACAGAGCGGCGTAAGCAACAGGTAACACGACCACGATATACACAAATGAGTATGTATGTCAGCAACTTACAATAGACATCAGAGTCGCACCATCTAGAAACAATAGAAACAGAAATATTCAACGCCATACGGCAAGATCCAAATATCCTAGATAGAGATATTAGTTTAGGATACATCCTCATACATCAATCATCATAGTAGCAAGCGGAAGCAGAAAACATGATCTGAGTATGGATAAGAAGCAAATTGATATAAGATGCCCTGAAAATAAGCACATCCCGCCCATAGATCTCATGGATCTCCATCCCCAGAATCTCTACACCGGACATTCGTTGCTACCATCATCCATTTACTCAACCCAGTAATCTTCCTAGGAGTATACCTATAAATATTTATCGTGTGAGACCCTAGGGGTACTCAGCAAGTCTTAATGCATCTAAAGGGAACAACCTGGGGTGACACAATTGCAGCGAAATATAATATGTATAAAGTTCTATAGAGACACACTACACATCCGCCCAACCAGAGATGGACGGACGCCCGTTAATTAATAACAACAGTTATATAAGCAACTTAAATAACCTCGCTCGCCTTCCTTCTCGCTTACCGACGAGAAAGCGGAAGAACATCCCATCCGTTGGCAATTTTATTAACCATTCTATGAGTATTGTACTATTTATTAGTCATGTCTTAGTCAAATTAAAGGCGGTACTTTAGTTATGCTTATCTATGATCGAGAAACTGTGCTCCATGTCATCCATAACCGCGGACACGGCTTTCAGGAAGATTTACCCTGCAGGGGTGCACAAATAGTAACACACACACGATCAACCTCGGGAAGAACCAAATAAAACACAATGAGGCCTCACGACAATGCATCCACAGGATTCCTAAATTATTTCAGGGGGCCACCCCATTAAGCTACCCGCTACGAAGTTGGCCGGCTCCGAGACGGACCTAAGGTTTGTGTCGACGGCTGTAAACATCTAGGAACCCGAAAGTGTGACTGGGCTTGTCGATACCGCGGAAACGTGTCACCAGTCCTAAACAGTATAGGTGCTCCACACACAATCGTAAATAAAGCAGTAAAGCATGGCATAAGTACATGATAGTAATAAAGCCCCAAACTAGTTTGTGGCCCCAAGAAATAAAGTGCGAATCAAGCTCAGGCAAAGGGGATTCATGGTCCCACATGCGGATAGTGCGATAGTCAAGGAACAGGAATCAAGTACTCGGGGTCCTACGGGACACAAGTGACCTTAAAGAACCAAATAGCAGATAATGCTCACCGATGCCTTTTTCATTAGTTGACCCATTACTACTCAGATTAAATTGTTTAGGTACCTCATTATCCAAAGACTCGCACAAACCCTACACATGCAATTCTACAACTCGCATGGCTCAATCAACTCCTGTAGTAATGGCTCATGGGATTGAGGTACAAGCTTCGGTAGGGTTTAAAAGTAAAGGCTATGCAATACTTGGGATTCAGTTTAATGTAATCGTGACTCAATGATGCAAGAGTAAGATAGAAGTATAGGTACTATATGTGTATAAGCATGGGGAATTGCTTGCCTGGTAGTCTAGTTGCAGAATAAGAAGGATCCGGGTAATACTCCTGAGGCTTGTAGTGTTTTCCTTGCTCAGTATCTATCCGGATAAAAACCAAACATACAAGGACCAAAATAAATATATAGCACAATCATATAAATCATATGCAACAAGCAAACAAGGTAGGCCATGATGGAATGATGCACAATTGCATGTATAACATAGCATGGCAAGGGTGAGGTGTGGAAACAAGAAATAAGCACTTTCATTAATTATTTGGCCAAGTTTTACTTGCATAAACCATTCAGGGTTATAAGTATTTATATGATGCACGCTTCAATTCATATCATGCAATGCATAATCAGAACGGGCTCGTCGCGCTGATCGATTTAGACTTATTATTTGTCGAATTTGGAATTATGGAATTAAAGTTATGAATTTATTTAGATAAAGACATTTATTAGTATTTAAATAATTTCGAAATTTTAAATTGCTCAAAACTTATTTTGGATAGCATATTTGAACTCCTCACGTTTTTCTGTCGGAAAACATGTAACATCCCAATTTCAGGAACCATGATTAGTTGTCCAGAATGCAAAAATCAGGGGGAACAAAAACTTTTTCTTGTTTAATGCTGAAGTGTTTGCTTGTTGTTGGATATGCTTATGCATATAAATGTGGATTAGATGATATACTCGTTACCTTAACACCAGTTGACAAAAGTTACTTCCCAAAACAGTCTTGGCTTATTTTCCATATTCTCAAATATTCTGGCATTTCAAAACATGAGCCAAGATGCTTATGTAACCAAAACTATTTTAGTAGCTTCTATTGATCAAACTATGGAGAGCTATAGAATACTATCTCCTTATGTTTTCAAGACAGAACACTCAACTAATCTTACCTCTAGTTTTCCCCAAACCTCTTGTTTCAAAGCACTTAAATTCTACTCTTGGTAGAGATACCAAGAACCCTCATCTTATTCAAAACTCAACCTCTTCAAAATGCTCCCAACCTTACCTCAATCTAGGCTTGATGGTAACCCTAGAGTAGTTGATTTGTTCCTAAGATGAGTTGCCTTGATCTGCTGTCTGATAAGTGGATTTCATCTGCTGATTGATTTGTTTGCTTAGGAAGTAGAATGAGCTACTCTAGGAGCTCATCACTAGGATCCAGATGTCTCCAATTCATCCCACCCTAAGCAAGAATACAATCTGGATCTAATCCCTATCTACCAGGTGATCATCTAAAACCCTTACCCAGATCAATTCTGCGGTGATCCATTCTAGAAGCTAAAAAGTCAATGAAGACCAATGTCAAGCAGGGATCTTTTCTACTCAATCTACACTTCAACCTCATTCACTTGATGATACTTTGGTACTTTGCAACCCATCAAAATCATCTCCACACACATTCTAGTCAAAAACCATCATCACCTTTTTGAATGCCTCCTTTTCTCAACCCTTGTGCATTTTTGGAAATGCACTTGAACCATCTTGTTAACCTTCCTATGGACTACCAAGGACCACATTGGCCTCTGGATAGATCATCCTTCAACCCACTCATCCTTGATGGTTTTCCAGACAAGAAAATAACTTTCCCTGCAAAACTAGTCATCATGCCTACTTTGGTAGAAGCTCACACCCTCATCCAATCTCCTTTAGATCAAATCTCTGCATGGTTGTGATCTACTCATTGATGTCTATCAGAACCCACTTCCCTTGTCCCAAGTGGATCTCTGTGCTGCTTAAACCCACATGGTTTGGAAGGCATCATGACCCATATTGCATGACAGCCTTAATTTCAACAAAGTTTGCCCTAAATTCTAGATCACCCCAAATACAATTAATTCAACCTCTTTCTGCCATGATCATCTATATGACCTGGCCTACTCACCCATCTATCCCTTGCACCAAGGTGAGCTCTGAGCTCCAAGATGCAAGCATGTTTTGGTGGTATAAAAATAACAGCCCCCTTGATCATCAACTCCTTGTTTTCCATCCTTTTCAAGTTGGAATTTCCTTACACAAGGTTGCAACTGCTTGCTACACCTTGTCTATCCCATGTACATTGATCCTCAGTATTTATCAAATATTATCCATAATTATTATGGCCCCAAAACTATTTAATTACTTAAATAGTCAAAATCTCCAAAACTCACTCCATAAAGGAAAGTTTGGTTTTTACCAAACCACTTCCCAAACTTTTGACTCATGTGAGTTCCACATATCATACCCTATCTTTCCATCTCAAAAATAAATATTTTTGAAAAGCTTTATTATTTCTTTTTGTCCATTTTCTTAAATGGCTGAAATGGAATAAATGTTTTAAATACTTTTAAACCCCAATAAATCTTGGGAAAATTCCCCTAAGTGTGTATTCACATTTGGGATCATCCCACATCAAAAAATCCACCTGTCCAATGTAAATTTATCAAATGATCCTCTAGAAACTACTTCTGTACTTTTTGAATAAATGGATTTAAGTGGACTTTAAATCTCTAGAAAAATCCCAATTAATTCCTAGAGTTATGCCTTGACCTCATCTACCCACCAGTATCATTTCCCCATCTTGCCTAATTCAAATTTTGAGACTTTCTTCATAGCCATCTACTTGGTAAAAATTGCCAAGGAGACAATTTCCTCAAATCAAAAACCCACAAAATCTCACTAGCCTGGTCAAGTAAGCTTCCCCAGCAAACCTCTTCACCCTCTGGTCGGAATGCACTGTAGCACCACTGTAGCAAACCTCTTCCCCTTGTCTTTAGTGCTTGGAGCTAAATGGAGGGTGAGAGAGTGTGGAAATTGCAATTGGTGGACATTGTTGCTGCAGCAGGCCAGCCACCCCTCCCTGCACGACCAAATACCCATATTACCCCTCCCCACCGAGCTCTAGACCAACCACTAGCCAGCATCCCCTCTCCCTCATGCCCAAATGAGTAAATTGCCTCATCTACTCCTCCCTCTTGGTATATATGGCCAGAGGCCTTCCCCAGCTCTCCACTGCCCTCATTTGCATCCTCCCACTCCACTCATCACCCCAGAGCACCCTCTCTCTTTCCCCTACTCTGCCCTGCTCGAGAGAGAGCAAGGGAGAAGCTTCGGCCCTCCCCCGTCTACCGAGCAAGGGACTCCCCTACTACCCCTCCCCCTCTGCATGTTCGCTCCCAGGACCCCCAGGTCCCCTGCATCTAACCCTACTCCCCTTTTTGGCCAGGGACCACCCCTTTCATCGCCGGCGTCGAGTTCCGACGAGATCTCCCTCGGGCGTCCTCGCGCGAGCCATGCACCGCCGTCGAACCCACCCTTGCCGCCCATTGTTGAGGTCGCCATCGTCCACCGCGTCGCCTCGGCACCTCCCCGACGTCCCTCCATGCCCCAAGTGAGCTCCCCGCTGTCGCCCGAGCCTCCCTAGGGTTTCCTCCCTCTGTCGCCGGCACGAGGTAGAAGACGCCGCGGGAACCATCAATCCCGACTTGATCGAACGGCCCACGGTCTCCCATACCGTTTCGGCCGCCGCGGTCGCTGACCAACGGGCCCCGCCCGCCAGGTTCAAAGTCGCCCCTCCCGCTCGCTGCGCAGCCCACCTAGGCCGAATCCTCCCTCACATCCCATCTCCCTCCAGATCCGGCCTGACAACGATTTCTCCCTTTTCTTTTTCTCTGGGAATATTAGATCTGAAATACACCTGTTAGTTTAAATCAAAATAAAATACAAAACTACAGGATCTCGTCTAGGTGACAATTTTACATGATCCCCTAGGGTTTTCCACATCATGCAGAACTGGTATTTTGCCCAAAATAATTTTCATTATTTCTGGGCATTATTTCCACCAAAAATGTGTCGATTCCACTAATTAAATTCCTCTGTGAGATTCACATCCCCAATTGGAGAAAAACCAACTTCCCCTGTTAGATTTTACTTGTACCTATTTCATGGACTTGGTCCCAGGCCAAGGTGAACAGTGGGTTGTCCTTAGTAAAAATAACAAAAACAGCTCTGATCTAACTTTAGGAATTTCCCTAGGCCAACTCAAGAGTCGAATTGACCCAAATCCAATTACCCTAGATGTGGTACACTAAGGCCTATCAAAATCCAGGAGCTCATGATTTATTGAGCCTTAGATGTTTTTCTGTGAATTAAAATATTCTGTGCATAGTTTATACACCTCTTAATTCACTACAGTAGTTCTGATAATCCAAAAATGTTGATTACAATTTCTACTGAAAGATATTTCAACTACCTACCATGTGTCCTTGGAATCAAATCAAAAGCTACTGTAGATTTAATTTGGTGAAAAAGATAAAAACCGCACAGAACTACCTTTAGGAATTTCCTGAGGGCATTCTGGTAATTGTCTTTACCTGATTCCACATCCCAGTACCTCCTAGTACCAATATCTACCAAACCCCAACAGCTCATAATTTATTGACCTCTGGATGAATTTTAGTGATTTAAATACCTCAGTGATGGGTATTTTCACTAATTAAATCACTCCAGGAGTTTGGCAACTCCAAAAAGGGTGAATCCACTTCCTACATAAATATAATTCAAGTGCATATCACATGCCCTTGGAACCAACTAAATAGCTCCTGTAGAACCAATCTGGTGAAAAAGAGAAAAACTATACACAATTGTCCTTGGGAATTTCCTGAGGGCATTCTGTAACTCCTTTGACTTGATTCCAACTCTAGGTGGTTCAGTACATCAATTAATACCTAACTATCCAAGGAAATAATTTTTGGAGCTCCAGAACGTTTCTGGTAAATTATTTCCTCAAACTAGAGTTTAATTCACTATAAAAATCACTACAAATTATTGGTAATTGATAAAATAGTGAAACCACTTTTGTTGGTTTGATTTTATCAATACCTATCTGTTGGTATCATGTTTTTACATTGGTACCGTACAGAATATGGTCTTGTCCAAAAATCCGTCTCTTAGGTAGTTTCTGACTATAAATCCTAAGGGATTTTCTCCCACTTTACAAGACAAGACCAATCTTATCAAATCCCTTCCTCCTAAGACCTAATGAATTGTAAACTTTTATTGCTAAAATTGTTTGCTGTATGTATTGGTGCTTGTATGTCTGGTGTTGATTGTGGCTTGGTTTGCTTGCATGTGCTGTCAGAACGACGATAGTTGCGATGAATTCGGAGAGCACAAGAAGTGGTATTTATTATTGGGATTGGTATTCTGGGTTATCTAAAGAAGAAGTCCAGGAACATTTATGCCATATTGCTGATCACAGGCAAGCCAACTTCTTGCTCATAAGCCTTGTCCTACTGTTTTACTTATGCATGTTTTACCTTCTGTTTATTAAAAACTGCATTGTTTTACTATATATTGATGTATGTATATATATATATATGGTAATGGTTTGGCTCCTCCAAACTATTACACTTGGTACTACTAAGTACAACCCCCTTGGTGACACCTACTTGTCCCTCGTAGAATAGATGGTGCATATCCACCATGCCCCTTTGGAGACCCCATTTTAGCCGAAGCAAAAACTAGCGGATGGGAAGACCCCGGAAAATGTTTTATGATAAAACCTTGGTGAGGTGGGACGTCCCAAGAGTTGTTAAGAAAGAAAAAGGTTTTGATTTACAAAATGCTAGAGGAATACCGGAGGAAAAAGGTTTACAAAAACGCACCTGGTTCTTTGCAGTCTAGCTATAACAACTTAACCCTATGCAACCACATTACTCTGGTATGTGACAGGGCTGGATTTGAAGGTTGTCTATTCCGGTATAAGCTGCCTCGTAACTACTACAGGGGATCGGGGGTCCCTGGAGGGTAGGCCTTCTCCGATAAAGGTGGGACCTGGAGAAGGAACGAAGGGTCGGTAGGCCTCCACGCGTTACTATGAGCCTCTCATTGAAAGCGCACACTCGAGAAGTGGAAAAGGCGCTCCGGTTGGTCCTCGCCCGACGTCCCGGTTTTGAGGGGATTAACACTCATAGGATAGGCACTTATACTAGTGTGGGCATCCGGAGAGTCTTGATCGGTTACTCGACCCACGATCGGTGAAGATCAGGGTAGTGTACCCGGATGATGTGGGTAAAGTGTGCAACCTCTGCAGAGTGTAAATCTATTCGAATAGCCGTGTCCGCGGTTAAGGACGGGTTGGACAAACTTCTATAGAGCGGTGCTGGTTTTTGATTTTAAAAAGGATTTCTAAAAAGGAATAGCTTTGAAAATGTTTTGACCATGGGATGGTCGGAAAGGATCCCTACTATGACCATGGGATGGTCAGAAAGGGATGGAAGGAGTTTGGTCGTGGGACGACCAGGAGAAAGGAACAAATGGGTGACCCAGTCCTAATGTTTTCCAAAACTTTTCAAAAATGGTTCCCAAAATGGTTTACAAAAGTTTTCAACAAAGATATGTAGATGCTATATCTACAAGAGAAACTATTTAGAAAAGAACCCCTCTTGGAGCCCTCCTAATACCACAGCCATATTGCATATCTCCTTGATTATTACTATTCTCTTAAGGTGGTTTGCGAGTACATTCGAAGTATTCATCGGCATTGTCCCTGGCTATTAACTTGGCCAGATCTCAAGAAGAAGACGAAGATGGCGACAATGCGAGCTAGGACATCCTCCCAGTCAGCTGCCTGTAGGTTAAGGCATAGCTCGGGCTCTGCGCTTGATGAAGTTCCGCTGTTGATTATTGATGTAGCCATAACGGCATGTAAGTAAGTCTTATTTCGGTATATTTTCGGATGTTGTAATGATACTTGTCGGTTATATGCCATGACTAACTGATCATGGGATCGTGGTTGTATGCATAACAGGGATTCTCGGAGGATTAATCCGAGAGCCCCACAAAACATATATCATTTGCAAAATTTAAATTTATGAATTTAAAATTATTATTAAGTACAAAGTAAATCAAAAAGGGGTCAAAAGTCACAGGTTAGACTAGTTAGGGTTGACTCTAGTCAAATTTGAAATACTTTTCATTTTGAATATTTTTTCAAATTCGTATTATATAAAAAATATGATTTATTTGAATACAAGTTATTTGTATTATCAAGGAATTGGAAAAAGACAACCCAAAGAAAAAGAAACAGATCTGGGCCACCGGTGTTGCTGGGCCACAACATCGGCTATGTGCTGCATGCGTGCAGGAGGAAGGAATATTGGGCCGGCCCACATGATTTATTTGAATACAAGTTATTTGTATTATCAAGGAATTGGAAAAAGACAACCCAAAGAAAAAGAAACAGATCTGGGCCACCGGTGTTGCTGGGCCACAACATCGGCTATCTGCTGCATGCGTGCAGGAGGAAGGAATACTGGGCCGGCCCACCTGGGCTGACTGCAGTGGACTGCGGTGCTTGGAATCAGAAAAACATCGGGGTGTTTTTTCCAAACTTCAAGAACACGTTGTGTGGTGACTGACGAACTGAAGAATTGATCCGCGGAAAACCGCTAGCTGGTTTGAGCTTTGTGAGTCGATTACGAGCAAACGGCTGCATATTCGGAGACGTCGTAAAAATAAAAATTGAAGAGGGGATAAATAAATACAACTTCTGTTAAAGGACCTTCGTAGGATATGGGCTGAATCCGAAGGAAAACATTGAGGACAGAGAAGGAAAAACAATGTCATCTGACTGAAGAAACTGACAGATTTCCGGTTAGATTGGCTCAATTTCGTCGGAGATGTTCTTGAGCTGTAGAGATCAGATTGAGGTGTGGTTTATCTCGTTAGGACGAGGAAAGAACCCTCTTTAACTACATGTGCATATCGTCTCTAGAGAAGGGCTGAGACGGCCAGAGTTCGCATGGGAACAGAGGCCCAGCGGCGGACTGTTTGCGCGCAACAGGCACAGACAGTGATGCAGAGAGTTTCTTCCAACTTCGTCCGATGATTCTGAACATCTCAGTACACGGAATTGAGTGAGGTTTGGATCTAGGGAGAGCTGGAGGTGTCATATACGCTGGCCTGTGCTGGACGGCGCTATAGGAGTACCGAGCTGGCCGGGAAAAACACAGGAACAGGGGTGCTGTGGATGCACGCGCGTGCTGTCTGTCTGCTGATGTAGCGCGCGGTGAGCACTGCTGGGCACGCGCGGCGACCGGGAGAAGGCGAGCGGCATGTCAGGAACCGCGAGGTGACACGTCACACAGGTGATGGGGCAGCGCCGATGCAAAGCAGAGCTAGAGAGAGCTGGGGCGAGTGGAAGCTCACCGAGGTGGGGGACGGCGACATGGTTCTGGTCGGAAGATGACGACGGTGGCACCGTAGCGACGAGGGCGAGGCGGCGAGTGGTTCTGCAGGTGCGCGAGGGCGGCAACAGCATTCCCAGGCTCCTCCTCCTCGCTCCCTGTACTGAACATCTTAAACGGCGCGCCGTGGAGATCCTCTGGCTTGCTGGTTCCCGGCGGCGATGACGACAAGGTTCAGCGAGGTTTAGGGTTTCGTTTAGGAGAAGAAGAAGAGGGCAGATTGAGATCTAAGATGGTGATAGGGGTTGAGGTAAGGAGGAGGGCAGGTGAAGTGCTGGTGATGAGGCAGGGAGACATGCCTCCCTCGTGTGCTCTCTGTCGAGGGAAGAAGAGAAACAGGGAGGGGCTCGGTCTCTGTCCTCTTGGTGCAATTGCAATGGAGAGAAGGGTTCAGATGTAGAGATGGGGCGAACGGTTGGTGCAGCTAGGGCTGGGTCTGAATCTTGATCGTTCGGTGCAGGTGATCTTAATCGTTCGGTGCAGGTGAGAGTCCAGAAGGTTGCACCAGGATGATCTTGATCGTTCAGTGCAGGTGAGAGAGAGTGTGTGTTGCACCACACAGGCTAATCCAAAACAAAGAAACACCGGTGTATAGCTAGCTAGATAGGCACACATGTTGGGTTTGTGTGTGTAGATGGATAGGGAGTATATGTGTGTGATTGCATGAACTCACACTTGAATATGACACGATTTAGCTAGGAGATATAAAGTGTGTGTAGGTGTCAGATACATGCACACACACGGATAGGATTTGCTAGGGATAATTAGCTAGCTAGTTTATCTAGGGAAAGATATAGGTTTAGGCTTGATTAAAGGAAGTCTAGTGCATGTGCCCTAGCTCAAATAAAAATAAGAAAAGAGCATCTACACCAAGATGATTTAGATTGAGTTGTTTTGGATTTGGTTCAAATGCAAAATCCAAATGAAGTTTGATCGATACAAAATCCAAAGAGAGAAAAAATGGAAAGTGTGGAAGTGCACTTGCATATCCCATGCAATGTAGAAGGCCATGAGCTCATATGTAAGATAAAAGAAGATCCATATCCTTCATATGTGAGCTAGATTTTTAAATACCAAAAGATAACAATGCTCCCATATAAAGTATGGCTGGAACATAGATAGATGGTATCAAGTGAAAATAAAAATGATGTCAAACTAGTAGATGGAAGGAGAGGAAGAGATATGCCCTCAAATCAATCTGAGCACTTGCAATATATCAAGACGCAACGACAAGATATTAAGAAGAAAATACAATTAATAAGGCAAATGCAATATGAAGAGAAGAACCAAATGAAATGGGTTTTAATATGATGCTCAAATACAATGTGGCATGGTGACATGAGCATGGTATAATGATAATGCAAGAATAACACATAGGAAGTAGCAATATATAAACTAGGCAAGTAGCATTGCAATTGTTAGACAATTGGGATGCTACAACACACATGCAATGACTCTGGTGGATCCCTGTGGTTTAGGAAAGGAACACACATGCAATGACTTTGGTGGATCCATGTGGTTTAGCAAACAAAGACACATGCAATGACTCTAGTGGATCATTGTGGTTTAGGAAAGGAACATACATGAAATGACTCTGCTGTATCCATGTGGTTTTGGAAAGGAAGACACATGCAATGACTCTGGTGGATCCATGTGGTATAGGAAAGGAACACACATGCAATGACTCTAGTGGTGGTTTAGGAAAAGAAGACACATGCAATGACTCTGGTGGTGGTTTATAAAAAGAACACACATGAAATGACTCTGGTGGATCCATGTGGTTTAGGAAAAGAACACACATGCAATGACTCTAGTGGTGGTTTAGGAAAAGAATACACATGGAATGACACTGGTGGATCCATGTGGTTTAGGAAAAGAACACACATGCAATGACTAGTGGATCTATATGTGGTTTAGGAAAACATAACACACATGCAATGACTCTGGTCGATCAATGTGGTTTAGGAAAGGAACACACATGCAATGACTCTGGTGGATCCATGTGGTTTAGGAAAGGAACACACATGCAATGACTCTGATGGTGGTTTAGGGAAGGAATACACATGCAATGACTCTGGTGGATCCATGTGGTTTAGGAAAGTAACACACATGCAATGACGCTGGAGGATCATTGTGGTTTAGGAAAGGAACACACATGCAATAACTCTGGTGGATCCATGTGGTTTAGGAAAGAAACACACATGCAATGACTCTGATGGTGGTTTAGGAAAGGAACACACATGAAATGACTCTGGTGGATCCATGTGGTTTTGGAAAGGAACACACATGCAATGACTCTGGTGGATCCATGTGGTTTAGGAAAGGAACACACATGCAATGACTCTAGTGGTGGTTTAGGAAAAGAAGACACAAGCAATAACTCTTGTGGTGGTTTAGGAAAAGAACACACATGAAATGAATCTAGTGGATCCCTGTGGCTTAGGAAAAGAACACGAATGCAATGACTCTAGTGGTGGTTTAGGAAAAGAACACACATGCAATGACACTGGTGGATCAATGTGGTTTAGGAAAACAACACACATTCAATGACTCTAGTGGTGGTTTAGGAAAGAAAGACACATGCAATGACTTTGGATATGGTTTAGGAAAGGAACACACATGCAATGACTCTAGTGGATCCATGTGGTTTAGGATAGGAGCACACATGCAATGACTCTGGTGGATCCATGTGATTTAGGAAAGGAACACACATGCAATGAATCTGGTGGATCCATGTGGTTTAGCTAAGGAACACACATGCAATGACTGTGATGATGGTTTAGAAAAGGAACACACATGCAATAACTCGGATGGATCCATGTCATTTAGGAAAGGAACACACTTTCAATGACTCTAGTGGATCCATGTGGTTGAGGAAAGGAACACACATGCAATGACTCTGGTGTATCCATGTGGTTTAAGAAAGGAACACACATGCAATGACACTAGTGGTGGTTTAGGAAAAGAAGACACATGCAATGACTCTTGTGGTGGTTTAGGAAAAGAACACACATGAAATGAATCTAGTGGATCCATGTGGCTTAGGAAAAGAACACACATGCAATGACTCTAGTGGTGGTTTAGTAAAAGAACACACATGAAATGACACTGGTGGATCGATGTGGTTTAGGAAAACAACACACATGAATGACTCTAGTGGTTGATTAGGAAAGAAAGACACATGCAATGACTTTGGATAAGGTTTAGGAAAGGAACACACATGCAATGACTCTGGTGGATCCATGTGGTTTAGGAAAGTAACACACATGCAATGACTCTAGTGGATCCATGTGGTTTAGGATAGGAACACACATGCAATGACTCTGGTGGATCCATGTGATTTAGGAAAGGAACACACATGTAATGAATCTGGTGGATCCATGTGGTTTAGCTAAGGAACACACATGCAATGACTGTGATGGTGGTTTAGGAAAGGAACATACATGCAATAACTCTGATGGATCCATGTGGTTTAGGAAAGGAACACACTTGCAATGACTCTGGTGGATCCATGTGGTTTAGGAAAGGAACACACATGCAATGACTCTGGTGGATCCATGTGGTTTAAGAAAGGAACACACATGCAATGACTCTGGTGGATCCATGTGGTTTAGGAAAGGAACACACATGCAATGACTCTCGTGGATCCATGTGGTTTAGGAAACGAAGACACATGCAATGACTCTAGTGATCATTGTGGTTTAGGAAAGGAACAAACATGAAATGAATCTGGTGTATCCATGTGGTTTTGGAAAGGAACACACATGCAATGACTCTGGTGGATCCATCTGGTTTTGGAAAGGAACACACATGCAATGACTCTAGTGGTGGTTTAGGAAAAGAAGACACAAGCAATAACTCTTGTGGTGGTTTAGGAAAAGAACACACATGAAATGAATCTAGTGGATCCCTGTGGCTTAGGAAAAGAACACGAATGCAATGACTCTAGTGGTGGTTTAGGAAAAGAACACACATCCAATGACACTGGTGGATCGATGTGGTTTAGGAAAACAACACACATTCAATGACTCTAGTGGTGGTTTAGGAAAGAAAGACACATGCAATGACTTTGGATATGGTTTAGGAAAGGAACACACATGCAATGACTCTAGTGGATCCATGTGGTTTAGGATAGGAGCACACATGCAATGACTCTGGTGGATCCATGTGATTTAGGAAAGGAACACACATGCAATGAACTGTGGATCCATGTGGTTTAGCTAAGGAACACACATGCAATGACTGTGATGGTGGTTTAGAAAACGAACACACATGCAATAACTCGGATGGATCCATGTCATTTAGGAAAGGAACACACTTGCAATGACTCTAGTGGATCCATGTGGTTGAGGAAAGGAACACACATGCAATGACTCTGGTGGATCCATGTGGTTTAAGAAAGGAACACACATGCAATGACACTAGTGGTGGTTTAGGAAAAGAAGACACATGCAATGACTCTTGTGGTGGTTTAGGAAAAGAACACACATGAAATGAATCTAGTGGATCCATGTGGCTTAGGAAAAGAACACACATGCAATGACTCTAGTGGTGGTTTAGTTAAAGAACACACATGCAATGACACTGGTGGATCGATGTGGTTTAGGAAAATAACACACATGCAATGACTCTAGTGGTTGATTAGGAAAGAAAGACACATGCAATGACTTTGGATATGGTTTAGGAAAGGAACACACATGCAATGACTCTGGTGGATCCATGTGATTTAGGAAAGGAACACACATGCAATGAATCTGGTGGATCCATGTGGTTTAGCTAAGGAACACACATGCAATGACTGTGATGGTGGTTTAGGAAAGGAACACACATGCAATAACTCTGATGGATCCATGTGGTTTAGGAAAGGAACACACTTGCAATGACTCTGGTGGATCCATGTGGTTTAGGAAAGCAACACACATGCAATGACTCTGGTGGATCCATGTGGTTTAAGAAAGGAACACACATGCAATGACTCTGGTGGATCCATGTGGTTTAGGAAAGGAACACACATGCAATGACTCTATTGGATCCATGTGGTTTAGGAAACGAAGACACATGCAATGAATCTAGTGATCATTGTGGTTTAGGAAAGGAACAAACATGAAATGAATCTGGTGTATCCATGTGGTTTTGGAAAGGAACACACATGCAATGACTCTGGTGGATCCATCTGGTTTTGGAAAGGAACACACATGCAATGACTCTAGTCGTGGTTTAGGAAAAGAAGACACATGCAATGACTCTGGTGGTGGTTTAGGAAAAGAACAGACATGAAATGACTCTGGTGAATCCATGTGGTTTAGGAAAAGAATGCACATGCAATGACTCTGGTGGATCCATGTGGTTTTGGAAAGGAAGACACATGCAATGACTCTGGTGGATCCATGTGGTATAGGAAAGGAACACACATGCAATGACTCTAGTGGTGGTTTAGGAAAAGAAGACACATGTAATGACTCTGGTGGTGGTTTATAAAAAGAACACACATGAAATGACTCTGGTGGATCCATGTGGTTTAGGAAAAGAACACACATGCAATGACTCTAGTGGTGGTTTAGGAAAAGAATACACATGGAATGACACTGGTGGATCCATGCGGTTTATGAAAAGAACACACATGCAATGACTAGTGGATCTATATGTGGTTTAGGAAAACATAACACACATGCAATGACTCTGGTCGATCAATGTGGTTTAGGAAAGGAACACACATGCAATGACTCTGGTGGATCCATGTGGTTTAGGAAAGGAACACACATGCAATGACTCTGATGGTGGTTTAGGGAAGGAAGACACATGCAATGATTCTGGTGGATGCATGTGGTTTAGGAAAGTAACACACATGCAATGACGCTGGAGGATCATTGTGGTTTAGGAAAGGAACACACATGCAATAACTCTGGTGGATCCATGTGGTTTAGGAAAGAAACACACATGCAATGACTCTGATGGTGGTTTAGGAAAGGAACAAACATGAAATGACTCTGGTGGATCCATGTGGTTTTGGAAAGGAACACACATGCAATGACTCTGGTGGATCCATGTGGTTTAGGAAAGGAACACACATGCAATGACTCTAGTGGTGGTTTAGGAAAAGAAGACACAAGCAATAACTCTTGTGGTGGTTTAGGAAAAGAACACACATGAAATGAATCTAGTGGATCCCTGTGGCTTAGGAAAAGAACACGAATGCAATGACTCTAGTGGTGGTTTAGGAAAAGAACACACATCCAATGACACTGGTGGATCGATGTGGTTTAGGAAAACAACACACATTCAATGACTCTAGTGGTGGTTTAGGAAAGAAAGACACATGCAATGACTTTGGATATGGTTTAGGAAAGGAACACACATGCAATGACTCTAGTGGATCCATGTGGTTTAGGATAGGAGCACACATGCAATGACTCTGGTGGATCCATGTGATTTAGGAAAGGAACACACATGCAATGAATCTGGTGGATCCATGTGGTTTAGCTAAGGAACACACATGCAATGACTGTGATGGTGGTTTAGAAAAGGAACCCACATGCAATAACTCGGATGGATCCATGTCATTTAGGAAAGGAACACACTTTCAATGACTCTAGTGGATCCATGTGGTTGAGGAAAGGAACACACATGCAATGACTCTGGTGTATCCATGTGGTTTAAGAAAGGAACACACATGCAATGACACTAGTGGTGGTTTAGGAAAAGAAGACACATGCAATGACTCTTGTGGTGGTTTAGGAAAAGAACACACATGAAATGAATCTAGTGGATCCATGTGGCTTAGGAAAAGAACACACATGCAATGACTCTAGTGGTGGTTTAGTAAAAGAACACACATGCAATGACACTGGTGGATCGATGTGGTTTAGGAAAATAACACACATGCAATGACTCTAGTGGTTGATTAGGAAAGAAAGACACATGCAATGACTTTGGATATGGTTTAGGAAAGGAACACACATGCAATGACTCTGGTGGATCCATGTGGTTTAGGAAAGGAACACACATGCAATGAATCTGGTGGATCCATGTGGTTTAGGAAACGAAGACACATGCAATGACTGTGGATCCATGTGGTTTAGGAAAGGAACACACATGCAATGACTCTATGGATCCATGTGGTTTAGGAAAGGAACACATGCAATGACTCTAGTGATCCTGGTGGTTTAGGAAAGGAACAAACATGAAATGAATCTGGTGTATCCATGTGGTTTTGGAAAGGAACACACATGCAATGACTCTGGTGGATCCATCTGGTTTTGGAAAGGAACACACATGCAATGACTCTAGTGGTGGTTTAGGAAAAGAAGACACATGCAATGACTCTGGTGGTGACTGGTGAATCCATGTGGTTTAGGAAAAGAACGCACATGCAATGACTCTGGTGGATCCATGTGGTTTTGGAAAGGAAGACACATGCAATGACTCTGGTGGATCCATGTGGTATAGGAAAGGAACACACATGCAATGACTCTAGTGGTGGTTTAGGAAAAGAAGACACATGCAATGACTCTGGTGGTGGTTTATAAAAAGAACACACATGAAATGACTCTGGTGGATCCATGTGGTTGAGGAAAAGAACACACATGCAATGACTCTAGTGGTGGTTTAGGAAAAGAATACACATGGAATGACACTGGTGGATCCATGTGGTTTAGGAAAAGAACACACATGCAATGACTAGTGGATCTATATGTGGTTTAGGAAAACATAACACACATGCAATGACTCTGGTCGATCAATGT
This sequence comes from Avena insularis, assembly GCA_023614405.1. Taxonomy (NCBI): domain Eukaryota; kingdom Viridiplantae; phylum Streptophyta; class Magnoliopsida; order Poales; family Poaceae; genus Avena; species Avena insularis. The sequence goes on along the minus strand of CM042688.1, from coordinate 442,457,998 downwards.
GGTTTAGGAAAGGAACACACATGCAATGACTCTGGTGGATCCATGTGGTTTAGGAAAGGAACACACATGCAATGACTCTGATGGTGGTTTAGGGAAGGAAGACACATGCAATGATTCTGGTGGATGCATGTGGTTTAGGAAAGTAACACACATGCAATGACGCTGGAGGATCATTGTGGTTTAGGAAAGGAACACACATGCAATAACTCTGGTGGATCCATGTGGTTTAGGAAAGAAACACACATGCAATGACTCTGATGGTGGTTTAGGAAAGGAACACACATGAAATGACTCTGGTGGATCCATGTGGTTTTGGAAAGGAACACACATGCAATGACTCTGGTGGATCCATGTGGTTTAGGAAAGGAACACACATGCAATGACTCTAGTGGTGGTTTAGGAAAAGAAGACACAAGCAATAACTCTTGTGGTGGTTTAGGAAAAGAACACACATGAAATGAATCTAGTGGATCCCTGTGGCTTAGGAAAAGAACACGAATGCAATGACTCTAGTGGTGGTTTAGGAAAAGAACACACATGCAATGACACTGGTGGATCGATGTGGTTTAGGAAAACAACACACATTCAATGACTCTAGTGGTGGTTTAGGAAAGAAAGACACATGCAATGACTTTGGATATGGTTTAGGAAAGGAACACACATGCAATGACTCTAGTGGATCCATGTGGTTTAGGATAGGAGCACACATGCAATGACTCTGGTGGATCCATGTGATTTTGGAAAGGAACACACATGCAATGAATCTGGTGGATCCATGTGGTTTAGCTAAGGAACACACATGTAATGACTGTGATGGTGGTTTAGAAAAGGAACACACATGCAATAACTCGGATGGATCCATGTCATTTAGGAAAGGAACACACTTGCAATGACTCTAGTGGATCCATGTGGTTGAGGAAAGGAACACACATGCAATGACTCTGGTGGATCCATGTGGTTTAAGAAAGGAACACACATGCAATGACACTAGTGGTGGTTTAGGAAAAGAAGACACATGCAATGACTCTTGTGGTGGTTTAGGAAAAGAACACACATGAAATGAATCTAGTGGATCCATGTGGCTTAGGAAAAGAACACACATGCAATGACTCTAGTGGTGGTTTAGTAAAAGAACACACATGCAATGACGCTGGTGGATCGATGTGGTTTAGGAAAACAACACACATGCAATGACTCTAGTGGTTGATTAGGAAAGAAAGACACATGCAATGACTTTGGATAAGGTTTAGGAAAGGAACACACATGCAATGACTCTGGTGGATCCATGTGGTTTAGGAAAGTAACACACATGCAATGACTCTAGTGGATCCATGTGGTTTAGGATAGGAACACACATGCAATGACTCTGGTGGATCCATGTGATTTAGGAAAGGAACACACATGCAATGAATCTGGTGGATCCATGTGGTTTAGCTAAGGAACACACATGCAATGACTGTGATGGTGGTTTAGGAAAGAAACACACATGCAATAACTCTGATGGATCCATGTGGTTTATGAAAGGAACACACTTGCAATGACTCTGGTGGATCCATGTGGTTTAGGAAAGGAACACACATGCAATGACTCTGGTGGATCCATGTGGTTTAAGAAAGGAACACACATGCAATGACTCTGGTGGATCCATGTGGTTTAGGAAAGGAACACACATGCAATGACTCTAGTGGATCCATGTGGTTTAGGAAACGAAGACACATGCAATGACTCTAGTGATCATTGTGGTTTAGGAAAGGAACAAACATGAAATGAATCTGGTGTATCCATGTGGTTTTGGAAAGGAACACACATGCAATGACTCTGGTGGATCCATCTGGTTTTGGAAAGGAACACACATGCAATGACTCTAGTGGTGGTTTAGGAAAAGAAGACACAAGCAATAACTCTTGTGGTGGTTTAGGAAAAGAACACACATGAAATGAATCTAGTGGATCCCTGTGGCTTAGGAAAAGAACACGAATGCAATGACTCTAGTGGTGGTTTAGGAAAAGAACACACATCCAATGACACTGGTGGATCGATGTGGTTTAGGAAAACAACACACATTCAATGACTCTAGTGGTGGTTTAGGAAAGAAAGACACATGCAATGACTTTGGATATGGTTTAGGAAAGGAACACACATGCAATGACTCTAGTGGATCCATGTGGTTTAGGATAGGAGCACACATGCAATGACTCTGGTGGATCCATGTGATTTAGGAAAGGAACACACATGCAATGAATCTGGTGGATCCATGTGGTTTAGCTAAGGAACACACATGCAATGACTGTGATGGTGGTTTAGAAAAGGAACACACATGCAATAACTCGGATGGATCCATGTCATTTAGGAAAGGAACACACTTGCAATGACTCTAGTGGATCCATGTGGTTGAGGAAAGGAACACACATGCAATGACTCTGGTGGATCCATGTGGTTTAAGAAAGGAACACACATGCAATGACACTAGTGGTGGTTTAGGAAATGAAGACACATGCAATGACTCTTGTGGTGCTTTAGGAAAAGAACACACATGAAATGAATCTAGTGGATCCATGTGGCTTAGGAAAAGAACACACATGCAATGACTCTAGTGGTGGTTTAGTAAAATAACACACATGCAATGACACTGGTGGATCGATGTGGTTTAGGAAAATAACACACATGCAATGACTCTAGTGGTTGATTAGGAAAGAAAGACACATGCAATGACTTTGGATATGGTTTAGGAAAGGAACACACATGCAATGACTCTGGTGGATCCATGTGGTTTAGGAAAGGAACACACATGCAATGACTCTGGTGGATCCATGTGATTTAGGAAAGGAACACACATGCAATGAATCTGGTGGATCCATGTGGTTTAGCTAAGGAACACACATGCAATGACTGTGATGGTGGTTTAGGAAAGGAACACACATGCAATAACTCTGATGGATCCATGTGGTTTAGGAAAGGAACACACTTGCAATGACTCTGGTGGATCCATGTGGTTTAGGAAAGGAACACACATGCAATGACTCTGGTGGATCCATGTGGTTTTAGAAAGGAACACACATGCAATGACTCTGGTGGATCCATGTGGTTTAGGAAAGGAACAAACATGCAATGACTCTAGTGGATCCATGTGGTTTAGGAAACGAAGACACATGCAATGACTCTAGTGATCATTGTGGTTTAGGAAAGGAACAAACATGAAATGAATCTGGTGTATCCATGTGGTTTTGGAAAGGAACACACATGCAATGGGGTTTTTAGGAAAGAACACACATCTGATAACTCTGATGGATCCATGTGGTTTATGAAAGGAACACACTTGCAATGACTCTGGTGGATCCATGTGGTTTAGGAAAGGAACACACATGCAATGACTCTGGTGGATCCATGTGGTTTAAGAAAGGAACACACATGCAATGACTCTGGTGGATCCATGTGGTTTAGGAAAGGAACACACATGCAATGACTCTAGTGGATCCATGTGGTTTAGGAAACGAAGACACATGCAATGACTCTAGTGATCATTGTGGTTTAGGAAAGGAACAAACATGAAATGAATCTGGTGTATCCATGTGGTTTTGGAAAGGAACACACATGCAATGACTCTGGTGGATCCATCTGGTTTTGGAAAGGAACACACATGCAATGACTCTAGTGGTGGTTTAGGAAAAGAAGACACAAGCAATAACTCTTGTGGTGGTTTAGGAAAAGAACACACATGAAATGAATCTAGTGGATCCTGTGGCTTAGGAAAAGAACACGAATGCAATGACTCTAGTGGTGGTTTAGGAAAAGAACACATCCAATGACACTGGTGGATCGATGTGGTTTAGGAAAACAACACACATTCAATGACTCTAGTGGTGGTTTAGGAAAGAAAGACACATGCAATGACTTTGGATATGGTTTAGGAAAGGAACACACATGCAATGACTCTAGTGGATCCATGTGGTTTAGGATAGGAGCACACATGCAATGACTCTGGTGGATCCATGTGATTTAGGAAAGGAACACACATGCAATGAATCTGGTGGATCCATGTGGTTTAGCTAAGGAACACACATGCAATGACTGTGATGGTGGTTTAGAAAAGGAACACACATGCAATAACTCGGATGGATCCATGTCATTTAGGAAAGGAACACACTTGCAATGACTCTAGTGGATCCATGTGGTTGAGGAAAGGAACACACATGCAATGACTCTGGTGGATCCATGTGGTTTAAGAAAGGAACACACATGCAATGACACTAGTGGTGGTTTAGGAAATGAAGACACATGCAATGACTCTTGTGGTGCTTTAGGAAAAGAACACACATGAAATGAATCTAGTGGATCCATGTGGCTTAGGAAAAGAACACACATGCAATGACTCTAGTGGTGGTTTAGTAAAAGAACACACATGCAATGACACTGGTGGATCGATGTGGTTTAGGAAAATAACACACATGCAATGACTCTAGTGGTTGATTAGGAAAGAAAGACACATGCAATGACTTTGGATATGGTTTAGGAAAGGAACACACATGCAATGACTCTGGTGGATCCATGTGATTTAGGAAAGGAACACACATGCAATGAATCTGGTGGATCCATGTGGTTTAGCTAAGGAACACACATGCAATGACTGTGATGGTGGTTTAGGAAAGGAACACACATGCAATAACTCTGATGGATCCATGTGGTTTAGGAAAGGAACACACTTGCAATGACTCTGGTGGATCCATGTGGTTTAGGAAAGGAACACGCATGCAATGACTCTGGTGGATCCATGTGGTTTAAGAAAGGAACACACATGCAATGACTCTGGTGGATCCATGTGGTTTAGGAAAGGAACACACATGCAATGACTCTATTGGATCCATGTGGTTTAGGAAACGAAGACACATGCAATGACTCTGGTGGATCCATGTGATTTAGGAAAGGAACACACATGCAATGAATCTGGTGGATCCATGTGGTTTAGCAAAGTAACACACATGCAATGACTCTAGTGGATCCATGTGGTTTAGGATAGGAACACACATGCAATGACTCTGGTGGATCCATGTGATTTAGGAAAGGAACACACATGCAATGAATCTGGTGGATCCATGTGGTTTAGCTAAGGAACACACATGCAATGACTGTGATGGTGGTTTAGGAAAGGAACACACATGCAATAACTCTGATGGATCCATGTGGTTTTAGAAAGGAACACACATGCAATGACTCTGGTGGATCCATGTGGTTTAGGAAAGGAACAAACATGCAATGACTCTAGTGGATCCATGTGGTTTAGGAAACGAAGACACATGCAATGACTCTAGTGATCATTGTGGTTTAGGAAAGGAACAAACATGAAATGAATCTGGTGTATCCATGTGGTTTTGGAAAGGAACACACATGCAATGACTCTGGTGGATCCATCTGGTTTTGGAAAGGAACACACATGCAATGACTCTAGTGGTGGTTTAGGAAAAGAAGACACATGCAATGACTCTGGTGGTGGTTTAGGAAAAGAACATACATGAAATTACTCTGGTGAATCCATGTGGTTTAGGAAAAGAACGCACATGCAATGACTCTACTGGTGGTTTGGGAAAATAATACACATGGAATGACACTAGTGGATCCATGTGGTTTAGGAAAAGAACACACATGCAGTGACTTAATCGATCTATATGTGGTTTAGGAAAAAATAACACACATGCAATGACTTTGGTCGATCAATGTGGTTTAGGAAAGGAACACACATGCAATGACTCTGGTGGACCCGTGTGGTTTAGGAAAGGAACACACATGCAATGACCCTGATGGTTGTTTACGGAAGGAAGACACATGCAATGACTCTGGTGGATCCATGTGGTTTAGGAAAGTAACACACATGCAATGACGCTGGAGGATCATTGTGGTTTAGGAAAGGAACACACATGCAATGACTCTGGTGGATCCATGTGGTTTAGGAAATAAATACACATGCAATGACTCTGATGGTGGTTTAGGAAAGGAACACACATGAAATGACTCTGGTGGATCCATGTAGTTTTGGAAAGGAACACACATGCAATGACACTAGTGGTGGTTTAGGAAAAGAAGACACATGCAATGACTCTTGTGGTGGTTTAGGAAAAGAACACACATGGAATGACTCTAGTGGAAAAATGTGGCTTAGGAAAAGAACACACATGCAATGACTCTAGTGGTGGTTTAGGAAAAGAACACACATGCAATGACACTGGTGGATCGATGTGGTTTAGGAAAAGAACACACATGCAATGACTCTAGTGGTGGTTTAAGAAAGGAAGACACATGCAATGACTTTGGATATGGTTTAGGAAAGGAACACACATGCAATGACTCTGGTGGATCCATGTGGTTTAGGAAAGGAGCACACATGCAATGACTCTAGTGGATCCATGTGGTTTAGGATAGGAACACACATGCAATGACTCTGGTGGATCCATGTGATTTAGGAAAGGAACACACATGCAATGTATCTAGTGGATCCATGTGGTTTAGCTAAGGAACACACATGCAATGACTATGATGGTGGTTTAGGAAAGGAACACACATGCGATAACTCTGATGGATCCATGTGGTTTAGGAAAGGAACACACTTGCAATGACTCTGGTGGATCCATGTGGTTTAGGAAAGGAACACACATGCAATGACTCTGGTGGATCCATGTGGTTTAAGAAAGGAACACACATGCAATGATTGTGATGGTGGTTTAGGAAAGGAACACACATGCAATAACTCTGGTGGCTCCATGTGGTTCAGGAAAGGAACACGCATGCAATGACTCTGGTGGATCCATGCGGTTGAGGAAACGAAGACACAAGCAATGACTCTAGTGGATCATTGTGGTTTAGGAAAGGAACACACATGAAATGACTCTAGTGGATCCATGTGGATTTGCAAAGGAACACACATGCAATGACTCTGGTGGATCCATGTGGTTTAGGAAAGGAACACACATGCAATGACTCGAGTGGTGGTTTAGAAAAAGAAGATACATGCAATGACTCTGGTGGTGGTTTAGGAAAAGAACACATATGAAATGACTCTGGTGGATCCATGTGGTTTAGGAATCGAACACACATGCAATGACTCTAGTGTTTGTTTAGGAAAAGAACACACATGCAATGAAATTGGTGGATTCATGTTGTTTAGGAAAATAACACACATGCAATGACTCTGGTGGTGGTTTAGGAAAGGAAGACACATGCAATGACCCTGGATGTGGTTTAGGAAATGAACACACATGCAATGACTCTAGTGGATCCATGTGGTTTAGGAAAAGAACACACATGTATTGACTCTGGTGGATCAATGTGGTTTAGGAAAGGAACACACATGCAATGACTCTACTGGATCCATGTGGTTTAGGAACGGAACACACATGCAATGACTCTAGTGGTGGTTTAGGAAATGAAGGTACATGCAATGAATCTGGTGGTGGTTTAGGAAAAGAACACACATGAAATGACTTTGGTGGATCCATGTGGTTTAGGAAAAGAACACACAAGCAATGATTCCGGTGGATCCATATGGTTTAGGAAAGGACCACACATGCAATGAATCTAGTGGTGGTTTAGGAAAATTAGACACATGCAATGACTCTGGTGCTGGTTTAGGAAAAGAACACACATGAAATGACTATGGTGGATCCATGTGGTTTAGGAAAAGAACATACATGCAATGATTCTGGTGGTGGTTTAGTAAATGAAGACACATGCAATGACTCTAGATGATGTTTGGGAAAATAACACACATGCAATGACTATGGTGGATCCATGTGGTTTAGGAAAAGAACACACATGCAATGACTCTAGTGGTGGTTTAGTAAAGGAACACACATGCAATGAATCTAGTGGATCCATGTGGTTAAGAATGGAATGTTGGGGGATACCCCCGGGTAGGGTCACGTCGGGGTATGAAGGCCAAGTTAGCCGAGGTACGACGCGGTTAAAGCAAGTGCTGGCCGGGTCACCTCAAGGAAGGCCGGCTTACGAAGTAACCTGGCCTGGTGGGTGTTTTTCTAGCATTAATCCGGCCAGCATGAAATATATGTCGGCCATGTTTATCTACCATGTGTGCATGTACCCTCGTTGCCAGGTTAGTCGGGCGCTAGCCGAGCTACCACTTGGCTTCCAAGAGAAGGAAGGAATCTCCCATTGGTCAAAAGGTGGCCTCTGCCCGCTATAGCGTGAGCAAAGCGAGCAAAAGGAAGGACCAGCGGGGCGTGGCCGACAAAGGTGACGTGGGCGATGTCGGCTGTTGTAGTCCGTGTCTGGTGACGCCAAAAGGCAAGGGGCTTGCAGATGATTACACCCATAGTCCGGACTAGCCGTTAAAGTGAATAAAGAAGCATCTTGCTTTACCAAGGGGCATATTCGGGGAATATGCCTCCATGTATGCCCTAACTTTGTATCCTAGGCTTGCCTATATAAGGAGCACCAGGGCCTCCATAGAGGGGGATCGATCATTCTGTTTTGAGAGAACTCTAGGGCGTTGTAGTGGGGAGTAAGGGAACTAGTCTCCTTCTCACAAACAGCTCGAGGAGCCCTTGTAATCCACCATTGATAGAGAGAAATACAAACATCCGTGTGTGGAATCACCACACTATCCCTCCCTGGATTCCACTAGTGCTCATTGGCCCCATCTTTAGCCTATCCATGGCATCTGCCGTGCCACCACCATGATAGTTGGCGCCCACCGTGGGGCTAGCAGCGCTAGCAGGGGTGAAAATCCGGACGAGAAACATCATCGGCACCGGCGAGCATATCGTCTCTAGCTTGGTTCAGCACTTTGGAGCACTGGACTACATCAGTGATAATGCTAGAAGCTTCGGCAGTCGTCCTCCTCCGTGCAATGGCCTCTTCATCAAGCTTGGCACACACAAGATCTACGTCGGTGTGGACGAGTCCTGCGTTCACCCGCGGCACGTTGTCGAGGGAGGCGATCCACCTCTCAGCTCGGCTAGCGGCCCGCGTATCACTCGCTCTACAAGCTGCGTTGAGGTCATGATGACCGCGCCAAACACAGGAGCAAGCAAGGATCCGGCTCCAGATCCGGAGGTCATGCCAAAGTAGGCAAGGTCTAGATTCCCACCACTAGAGAGGCCAGAGAATGTATTGTAGCAAGCAATAGATAGCCTAGCAACACCAATAGCTCCTGTAGTAGATCTAGCTCAGGCGCAAGCTGAGTTAGAGGAGACCAGGCAGAAAATGTTAGCTGGGGCGAAAAAGTAGCCGAGCTGCAGCAGTCGCTGAACATCACTTTGAGGGAATATGCAAAGGCAAACCACATAGATGGAGTAAAAATCCGAGGTAGAAACTTGATTACGGAAATTTACAAGGAGTGTGAGCCTAGGCCGGGTCAGACCGCTACTATAGTAACATGAGGGCTAGAAAGGTACAGTACCCTGGCAAAGAACCTCAGGGGTTCTATCGCAGCTACGTCTGAGTTAGAGGGTTTAACCGGAGAGACCCGGGAAAGACAACAGGAGAGCGTAAACCACTTGTTGAGGGTGGCTTGCTAGCAAAATGAGGAAATGAACAAGGCAAACCCGGCGCAGCCCGGAGCATCTCACGTGGTTCATTCGGCAAGGAACAACCCGACAAAATCTGCTGGGGCCGCATCGTCCCTGCGTCACCCTCCTAGGAGAGAGGAGGTGGTAACCTTTGGGAGATGAGACAAACAATGGTCCCGTATGACCTGGTAAGGGTAGGGAAAGGAAAAGTAGTGCAAGTTGATGAGGATCACCATAATGCTAGCCAAGGTGAAGCTGGCCGAGGTAACCGCGACCAAGGCAATGCCCGTCAGAGGAACGTTGTTAACGGCAATGCCATACAACGTAATCCAGTGGAAATAGGGCAAAATGTGCCTCGGAACCACCAACAGCAGTACGCACCTCGGCAGGAGAGAAGTGCAGGTTAGGCAATGCAACTGCAGAACGCTCGTCCGGGTTAGGACAGGTACAATGATGGTTATTCAACAATGGTTGATGCCGGATTCCCCAGACCGGAGCACCATGTGATTGGATCAAGATTGGGGAACAGAAACTTGCAGCCGGATGACGCCAAACTGAAGCTGGACCGAATCTATAGGTCGGAGCTGATTGAGGTGCAAGGTCCTCTGGGTCCGGCATGTTTTTGACTTTGGATCATGAGGGAACCACCAGTGCTGAACTTTCAGTTGTCCATAGGAACGAAGACGTATGATGGCAGTACAAAGCCGGATGATTGGCTCATTAACTATGCAACTACAGTAAACATAGTCGGAGGAAACTTGAGATGGGCTGTGAGATACGCACCATAGATGCTGGAGGGACCATCAAGGGTTTGGCTAAACAACTTGCCGCTAGGGAGTATCAACTGTTGGTTGGATTTTGAGGAGCTGTTCGTAAGCAATTTCTCGAGCACCCACAAAAGGCCAAACATGCCACAGACTTTAGCGTTATGCAAACAAAGGCCAAATGAGCCTGATAGAGAATTTCTGAACCGGTGGTGTTATGTGCGCAATTCATGCGAAGGGATAATTGAATCACAAGCTGTAGCATGGTTCACCCAAGGTTGTAGGTATGGAAGTATGCTGTGGTAGAGGTTGCAGCGAGATATGCCAACTATGCTGGCTGAGACAATCCAGATCGCAGATTCGTATGCCTTGGGAGACCCAACGCAACCCCGGCTAATGTCAAGCGAGTCCAACGAGGAGTACTACAATAGAGATGGTTCCGGATCATCCAGGAGGAATGACTTCCGAGGTAAAAGAAGGGATGATCGTCCGGATTACCGGAACAGCTCGCAGCAAGTGGCTGCTATGGACCGAGATCAGCCCAATGCCGGCGCGAACCAGTGTCAGAAAACTGGAGGGCAATAGTGGCAACAAAAGAGTGAAGGAAAGAAGCCCTAGACCCCGGAGCAGAAGAAACAGTGGCAAGAGAGAAAGGATCATCTGAAGTATACATTCGAGTCTATGCTGGATCATCCATGCAAATTCCATACGCCAAGTCCAAATAGCCCGGCGAACCATACGACTCGGCAATGTGAATGGATGAGGAAGTTAGAGCAAGGCAGTTCGGGGAATGTTCAGGCACCTCGGCATGATGCACCTCGGCATGATGGACCTCGAAACGAAGCACCTCGGTAGCAACTATTAACTAGGGGGAACGGACAACAGCTTATGTTGCCTCCGCCTCCGCCGAGGTATGAGAACCAGGAAAGGAGGGATGTAGTGCATCAAGTGAATAACCAACAGCAACAAGATCAGGGGTACCACAACAATGAGGGGAGAAATGAGTATAGGGAGCATCACCAGAGTTACTGTGTGTTTACCATGGAAGAGACTGACAGAAAGAGTTTGCATCGCCGGTATATGGAGGTGCATGCAGTGATGTTGGCTGTGGTGAGGTATATGCCTTGGTCGAACCAGGATATTACTTGGAGTATCAAGGATCACCTGAAAATTATGCCAAGTCCAGGGACCTACGCGTTGGTCCTGGATCCGACGTTCATTAGGCCAAATATCAATGTGAGGTTCTCAAAGGTACTGATAGACAATGACAGTAGCATTAACATCATGTACAAGGATACCATGCACAAATTGGGGATCTCGGAGAACCTGCTCCAAGCTACGAGGACCACTTTCCATGGAATTGTGCCAGGCATCTCTTGTGAGCCTATTGGTAAGGTCGGTCTTGATGTCCTGTTTGGAACAAGGGATAACTGCCGGACTGAAAATTTGGAGTTCGAGGTGGTGAACTTGGAAAGTGCTTATCACACGTTACTAGGTAGGCCTGCTCTGAGCAAGTTCATGGCCAGTAATCACATTAGTTACCTGAAGATGAAAATGCCTGGACCAAGGGGAGTGATTACCGTATCAGGGGACTTCAGGCGTTCGATCGAGTGTGCTTCCACCGGATCCAACCTAGCCGAGTCACTCGTGATAGCTCAAGAAAAGAGGAGAATACAGGAAGTGGCAACATTGGCTCAATCCGCGCAGCAGCATATGCCGACTCTGACTAACCCGCATGGAAGTGTGTCATTTCAAGCGGCAAAGGATATGAAGAAAGTTCCTGTTGATGATCAATTTCCGGAGCGCACCGTAACCATTGGTGCTAGGTTAAGTGACAAATAGGAAAGCGAGCTTGTCAACTCCCTCCGTGAGAATTGGGACATTTTTTCTTGGTCTATACATGACCTGCAAGGTGTGCCGAGGGAGTTGGCCGAGCACTCTTTGAATGCAAGACCCAGGGAAAAGCTAGTGAAGCAACCTCTCCGCCGCTTCGCCGAGGACAGGAGAAAAGCCATTGGAGATGAAATAGCTTGGCTCCTTGTAGCCGGATTTATCATGGAAGTACTTTACCCAGATTGACTCTCTAATCCGGTGCTCGTGGAGAAAAATAAGGATGATCCGAATGTGGCGGTAGTATGGCGTATGTGAATTGATTACACGATCCTGAATAAGGCGTGTCCGAAAGATCCATTCCCACTGCCTAGGATAGATCAAGTCATAGACTCAACTACCGGATGTAAACTGTTGTCATTCATAGACGCATATTCTGGTTTCCACTAGATACCCCTGAATCCGGATTATCGAATAAAGACTGCATTTATCACCCCGTATGGGGCTTATTCCTATCACACTATGCCGTTCGGGTTATGTAATGCAGGAACAGCGTACCAGTGATGCATGCAAAAATGTTTACACGATCAGATAGGTCGGAATGTGCAAGTTTATGTGGATGATGTGGTGATAAAAACCAAGGAAAGCAAAACGCTCCTTGAAGATATCCGGCAAACGTTCGCAAACCTAAGGAGGTTCCAGATGCAGCTTAACCCGGAAAAATGTACCTTTGGTGTGCCAGCGGGAAAATTACTCGATTTCCTTGTCTCCAGCCGAGGTATTGAAACCAATCCCACAAAAATCCGGGCCATAGAGAGAATGGAACTGCCGAAGTGTCGTAACAATGTGCAGAAGTTCACTGGTTGCCTGGCATCGTTAACCCGGTTTGTAAGTCGGCTGGGAGAGAAGGCCTTGCTCCTCTACCAGTTAATGAAAAAGGAAGATAAATTTACATGGACACCGCAAGCGGATAGCACGTTCCATGAGTTGAAAAAGATGTTGTCCTCTGCACAAATATTAGCTACGCCACCACCCAAGGAGCCAATGTTGCTCTATATAGCCGCGACCAACCAAGTCGTAAGTACAGTAATCTTAGTGGAATGCGACGAGGAAGGAAAGTTAGTGCAAAGGCCTGTGTATTACTTGAGCGAGGTATTGTCGGCATCAATACAGAATTACCCTAACTATCAAAAGATGATGTATGGTGTGTATATGTCGGCTAAGAAACTCAAACACTACTTTGAGGAACACCCCATCAAGGTGGTGTGTGAAGCACCCATATCCGAGATTATGGGTAATAAAGATGCTAGCGGCCGAATTGCAAAATGGGCAATTGAATTAGCCCCGTACACACCACATTTTGACAGAAGGGATGCGATCAAGTCACAAGCAGTAGCGGATTTATTTGTGGATTAGGCTGAGATGCAGTATGAACCCCCTCTGACGGACTCAAATTATTGGCGCATGCACTTTGACGGATCTAATATAAAGGAAGGACTGGGGGCCGGGGTAGTGCTCACCTCGCCCAAGAAGGACCAGTTGAAATACGTCCTCCAGATCTATTTTAGCGCGTCAAACAATGTGGCCAAATATGAAGCACTTGTGCATGGACTCAAAGTAGCAACGGAGGTAGGCATATGTCAGATACTATGTTTTGGTGATTCGGATTTGGTGGTGCAGCAAGTGTCTGGCAATTGGGATTCCTTGGATGCAAACATGGCGCTCTACAGATTTTATGTCCAGAAGATAAGTGGTTTCTTCGAGGGATGCGAATTCCATCACGTACATCGGATTGAAAATGAGGCAGCTGATGTATTATCCAAACTAGGATCATCTCGGTAACCAATTCCACCAGGCATTGCCTTGGAGCACTTGAGAAAACCATCTATTACACCATCGCTAGAATCCGAGTCAATATATATCCTAGCTATGTCCGGATTAGAAGCTACTCCAATGGAAATAGACTGGGGAAGCACCTCAGCAAACCCGGGGACTACCCCATTAGACTTGGGGACCGTTGCGTAGAGCCTGGGGACTGTTCAGCTCAGTCCGGCCGGAGTAATGTGGGTGGATGCAATGGAAGTGGATGAGGAGCTTTTCCCATCCGAACTATACCTGCATGGGCAAAACCAATATTTGAGTTCCTAAAGGAGGGAACTTTGCCGGATGATGAGGTACTCTCAAGGCAAATCCAGAGAAGGGCAAAGGCATACACCATCATCAACACCGAATTATATAAAAGAAGTGTAACCACAGTGCTGAAGCGATGCGTGGACCCGGAAGAAGGGCTTGACATACTTCGAGATATTCATCAAGGAGAATGTGGTCATCATAAATCCTCCAGAGTGTTGGTGGCAAAAGCTTTTCGGCATGGATTTTATTGGCCAAGAGCCCTGGAACAAGCAGAGGATCTGGTGAGAAAATGCAATGGCTGCCAAAGATACGCCACAAAAACAGACATGCCAATGTCGGAACTCAAAACTATTCCCATTACATGGCCATTTGCTGTGTGGTGCCTGGATATGATAGGACCATTTAAGCAGGCAAAGGGAGGAATGACCCATATCCTGGTTATGGTGGACAAGTTTACAAAATGGATTGAAGTTAAGTCAATCAGGAAATGTGATGGGGCAACAGTAGTGACATTCCTCAAGGACATAATCTTGAGATATGGCTACCCCCACAGTATCATAACTGATAATGGCACAAATTTCGTTGAGGGAGCATTTGCAAGGTTTTGCCGAGAGAAGAAGATCCGGCTAGATGTTGCCTCGGTTTCTCACCCACAACGAACGGGCAAGTGGAAAGATCCAATGGACTAGTTGTGGGGCCTCTAGGTTAATCCTCCGAGAATCCCTGTTATGCATACAACCACGATCCCATGATCAGTTAGTCGTGGCACATAACCGACAAGTATCATTACAACATCCGAGAATATACCGAATTACAAGACTTACATAAATGCCGTTATGGCTACATCAATAATCAACAGCGGACTTCATCAAGCGCAGAGCCCGAGCCATGCCTTAACCTACATGCAACTGACTGGGAGAACGTCCTAGCTCGCATTGTTGCCAACACCATCTTCTTCTTGATATCTGACCAAGTTAATAGCTAGGGACAATGCCAGTGAGTACATTGAATGTACTCGCAAACCACCTTAAGATAATAATAATAATAACAAGAAGGTATGCAATATGGCTGTGGTAGTAGGAGGGATCCAAGAGGGGTTCTTTTCTCAAATAGTTTCTCTTGTAGATATAGCATCTACATATCCTGGTTGAAAACTTTTGTAAACATTTTGGAAACCCTTTTTGAAAAGTTTTGGAAAACGTTAGGACTGGGTCACCCATTTGTTCCCGTTTTCAGGTCGTCCCACGATCAAGCTCCTTCCATACCTCTCTGACCATCCCATGGTCAAAGAAGGTATCCTTCCCGACCATCCCATGGTCAAAACATTTCCAAAACCATTTCTTTTCCGAAATCCTTTTTGAAATCAAAACCAGCACCGCTCTATAGCAACCTTCCCAACCGTCCATGACCGCGGACGCGGCTATTCGAATAGATTTACACTCTGCAGAGGTTGTACACTTTCCCACACAATCCGGGTACACTACCCTGATCTTCACCGATCGTGGGTCGAGTAACCGATCAAGACTCTACGGATGCCCACTCCAATATAAGTGCCTACCCTATGAGTGTTAATCCCCTCAAAACTGGGATGTCGGGCGAGGACCAACCGGAGCGCTTATTGCACGTCCCACGTGCACGCTTTCAATGAGGGGCTCATAGTCACGCGTGGAGGCCTGCCGACCCGTTGTTCCTTCTCCAGGTCGATGGACCTATATCAGAGAAGGCCCAACCTCCAGGGATCCCCGATCCCCTGTAGTTGTTGCGAGGCAGCTCATACCAGAATAGACAAACTTCAAATCCAGCCCTGTCCCATTCCAGAGTAATGTGGTTGCACAAGTTAATTGTTCTAGCAAAACTGCAGAGAACCAGGTGCGTTTTTGTAAACCTTTTTCCTCCATCTTTCCTTCAGCATTTTGTAAAACAAAACCTTCCTCTTTTTCAACATCTCTTGGGAGGTCCCACATCACCAAGGTTTTATCATAAAACATTTGGTAAAACTTTTTCCGGGGTCTTCCCATCCTCTAGCTTTTGCTTCGGCTAAATCGGGGTCTCCAAAGGGGTATGGTGGATATGCACCATCTATTCTACTAGGGACAGGTAGGTGTCACCAAAGGGGGGGGGGCTGTACTTAATAGTACAAAGGTATAAGGGTTTCGAGGAGCTAAACCACTACCATATATATATACGTCAACATAAAGTAAAACAATGCAGTTTTCATAAAACAATAAGTAAAACATGCATAAGTAAAACAGTAGGACGAGGCTTATGAGCAAGAAGGTGGCTTGACGGAGATCAGTAATATGGCATAATTGTCCTTGGACTTCTTCTTTAGATAACCTAGAATATCAGTACCAATAATAAATATCACTTCTCCTGCTCTCGGATTTCATCGCTACTATCGTCGTCCCGACAACACATGCAAGCAAACCAAGCCACAATTAACACAAGGCATACAAGCAACAATACATACAGCAAGCACTTGAATAATACCAGATTAAGAGTCAGATGGTTTTGAGAGGATTGGAAATAGGAGATTGGGATGGCCTTGGAGAAGGGGATGAAAATCCGTTAGGACTCATAGTCTAGAAACTACCTAAGAGATGGATTTTTGGACAAGACCACATTATGTATGGTACCATTGTATTAAAATGATACCTGCAGGTAGAGGTTGATAAAATGAAACCAACAAAAGTGGTTTCACTATTTTATCTCTTTTCTTCAATTTATTATGAATATCCTAGTGATAAAAGCTCTAGTTTAAGGAAATAATTCACCAGAGAGGTTCTGTATGTCCAAAAATTATTTCCTTGGGTGGTTAGGTAGGCCTTGATGTACTTGTTCACTCAGAGTTAGAATCTCTCCAAAATAATTAACAGAATGCCCTCAGGAAATTCCCAAAGGCAGTTCTGGGGCTGTTTTGTCCTTTTCACCAGATTAAATATACAGTAGATTTTGATTTGATTCCAAGGACACATGGTAGGCAGTGAGGATACCTTTCGGTAGAAATTGGAATACACAGTTTTGGATTATAAGAACTACTGTAGTGAATTTAGAGGTGAATAAACCATGCACAAAATAGTTTAATTCACAGGAAAACATCCAAGGCTCAATAAATCATGAGATCCTCGGTTTGGATAGGCCTTAGTGTACCACATCTAGGATAATTGGACTTGGGTAAATTGGACTCATGATTTGGTCTAGGGAATTTTCTAAAGTCCTAACTACATGGATTTTGTTTTTTTGCTACAGGCAAACTAGAGTTCACCTTGGTATGAGATATATGCTAGATGGTAGGCCCATGGGTATACTTCCAGGAGAACTTGGTTTCATACAATTTGGAGATGTGAATCTCATAGAGGAATTTAATGAGTGTTTTAAATACTTTTGGGAGTTTGATTTAATATATTTAATCCATACATATCTTGGGGTAACCAAGGGTACTCGGTGTTAGGGAAAACATCCATGTACTTAATAGAATTTAGATCTGGGAAAAAAGGGGTATTTTTCATTTTTATTTCAAAATAAACCATAAGGGTAGTAAACAGATCTATAATTTGAATAAAGGAAAAAAGGGGATAGAGGTTACTAGGCCTGATCTAAGCGGAAACAGGCCGCAAGGGATCAATTTGGCCCACCCGGGCGGGGCACTGCGTGGCAGGCCGGGGTTCAAATCGCTGACGGGCGGGGTCCACGCGTCAGCCTCCTAGCTGACTTGAAGCGGTACAGAGGATCCTCGGCCGCACGATCTAAATGGAGATCAACGACCCCGAGGCCGTCTCCTTCCTCGCGACAGGAGCGTCAGGCAAGAACCCTAGCCGGCATCAGGGAGACGCAGGGGATGTTCACCGGAGCCTCGCCGGCAGTAGGGAGATGGTGGGGAGGATGCGACGCTCGATGGCGAGCCTGGGGAGGGGCGGGAGCGGCAGCTTCCGAGCGGAGGCAAGGTGGCGTGCATCCGAGGCACGGCCGGCTTCGGGAGCTCGTCGGAGAAGGGCCGGGGAGACGTGCATGTCGATAGCGCGATTGCTGGGCGATGTGGGGGTCGATGGCGGTTCTGGCGACGGGCGGCAGGGCTGGATCTTGACGCGGGGACGCCCCATGCGCAAGCTCGCTCCCAGAGCTAGCCTCGATGGTCGCCAGAGGTGGTACCTGCGGTGGTTTGGAGCCCGGGAAAGAGTGGGGTTAGACTCAGAAAGGACAGGGGACCTCAGCACTATGACATGCAAAGGGATCGCAGCAGAGGAGGAGGCACACGGACCACTTCTTGGAATTGGCCGAGAGGTGGAGCTCTCCTTCTCCTGTGACATGCAGGGGCAGGGGATCGGTGAGGGCTCTGCTGGGAGAGAGTGGAGGTGGGTAGGATGCAAAAGAGGTCCAAGAAGAGGCAAGGGGGAGCCTCTGGCTATATATTTTGAGGAGGGATGGTTCATCATGAACTTGTCCCATGGAGAGGAAAGGAGGGAGGTGAATACCAGGGGAGGATGTTGTGGGCATGGGAGGTGGTATCTGGTCGGGCTGCAAGTCAGAGAGGAGGAATGGTAGCAGCTGAGAGTTAAAGCAAGACAAGATGTGACATAACCATGTGTTCTCTCCTCTTCCAAGCACTAAAGGACAAGGGGAAAGGGGTGCTACAGTGCTAGGGCTACAGTGTTTTCGACCAGAGGGAGAGAGGGGTGCTGTACAAGCTTGGTGGAGAAGATTGGATGGAGTTTGAGTGGGGATTTTGGTACAAAAAGGTTAAAAGATCAATTCAGCCATAAGGGATGATCAAGGTTTATTTCTTGATTTTTGATCTTGACCAACAGAGATAGGGATGCTGGTAGATGGATAGGGTTAAAATGCCTCTCTGAGATTTATTTGTGATTTTTTCAGAGAATCATAAGTCCACCTAAATCTATTTATTCAAAAACTGCAGCACTGCAGTATTGGAGCTCAATTGATATTTTTTACATTGGACAAGTTGATATTTTGATGTGAGATGGTCCCAATTGTGAATACACTCTTAGGAGAATTTTCCCAAGATCTATTGGGGCCTAAAAGTATTTAAAACAATCATTATTCCATTTATGCCATTTAAGAAAATAGGCAAAAATAAATAATAAAGCTCTTCAAAAATATTTATCTTTGAGGTGGGAAGGTGGGGTATGATAGGTGGAACTTAATTGAGCCAAAATTTGGGGAAGCGTTTTGGCATAAACCAAACTTTCCTTTATGGAAGAAGTTTTGGATATATTGACTAATATAGAGATTAATTAGATTTAGAGCCAAAATAATTATGGAGAATTATTGATAAATCTTGGTGATCAAGGGAGATGATGTGGACAAGGTGTAGCAAGCATTTGCAACCTTGGGATTGGAGAGTCCATGTTGATTTTGGTGAAATACCCTGGAGTAAGGATCTAGGGTGATGTTAATTTCATACCATCAAAACATGGTTGTATCTTGGAGTTCAGATCTCCCCTTGGGGCATGGGGTAGATGGTTGGATAGACCAAGTGATGTACATTAACAGGGTACAGAGTTTTGAGCTTGATCCTGCTTGAGCTCACCAAGACAAGCTTTCAAACTTTCAATAAAATAAGCCTGCCAAAGCAGATTATCAACTAGCCTTCAAAACCTTGTGGGTTTAAACAGCTCAAGTGGTCCAATTGGAATAAGTGAAGTAGGTAATGATAGAACTATATGAGTAGAACACAACAGTGCAAAGAGTTGGTCCATAGAAGGTTGGATGGTGGTGTGAGCTTATACCAAAGTAGGCATGTTGACTAGATTTGCAGGAAAAGTTATTTTCTTGCCTGCAAAACCATCAAGGACAAGTAGGTTGGAAGATGATCTAACCAAGGGAAGGAGTGGGCCTTGGTATTCCTTAGGATTGTGAACAATATGGTTCAAGTGCATTACCAAAAATGCACAAGGGTTGGGAAAGGGAGACATCCAAAAAGGGGATGTTGAAACAGATTCTAGACTTAGCCAAATTTGGCAGATTTGGGGATTTTGACTAGAATATGAGAGAAGGTGTTTTTGCTAGGTTGCAAGGTACCAAAGCATCATCAAGTGGATGATGTTTAAGGGTAGATTTATTAGAAGGGATCCATTCTTGATATTGGTCTTCATTGACTTGGAAGCTTCTAGAAGGGGTCACTCCAGAAGGGATCTGGTTAGGGTTTTAGAGGATCACATACTAGCTAGAGATCAGATCCAGGTTGGTACTCTGGCTTAGGGTGTGATGATTTAAAGTATCTTGATGATTTCAAGTATCTTGGTACCATCAAGCCTAGCTTGAGGTAAGGTTGAGGATTTTTGAAGAGGTTGAATTTTGAATAAGATGAGAGTCCTTGATACCTCTACCAAGAGTAGAGTCCAAAAGCTTATTAAAAGGTTTTGGGAGATCCTAGAGGTAAGAGTAGTTGAAGGTTCTGTCTTGAAAACATAAGGAGATAGTATTCTATATCTCTCCTTAGTTTTGTCAATCGAAGCTACTAAAATAGTTTTGGTTTCATAAACATCTTGGCTCATGTTTTTGAAATGCCAGAACATTTGAGAATATGGAAATTAAGCCAAGACAGTTTTGGGAAGTAGTTTTTGTCAACTAGGGTTGAGGTAAGGAGTATATCTTCTAATACACCATCATAAGCATATCCAACAACAAGCAAACACTTCCGCACTCTACAAGAAAAAGTTTTTGTTCCCCCTGATTTTTGTATTTTGTACAACTAATCAGGGTTGCTGAAATTGGGATGTTACAGATCTTTCCCCCTTAAACAGAATCTCGTCCTGAGATTCAGGAGAGTAGGGTTAGGGGATTTTGAGTCAAGGTTAGCGCTACTGGTTTCAAGCTTGCTATCTTACGAACTCCGTCTTTGAAAGCGACTACTCTGTCGATGAAGTTGAGCTTCAGTCTTTCGGGATGCATGGAGAGTTGAGCAGAGTCCAGTCTGGATTTTGAGAGATGACCTTCTTTTCCTTCCAGACTCTACATCATCGAGGGCCTAGACTGGGCAGACTACCTCGATGCTGAACTTCATGGAGTACTCGTCAGAGAATAGAATCTACGGCTTGGTGCACCTTTCTCTAGGGTCCATGTAGCGTATCCTATTTAACGATGTTGGGGTCCAAGCTTCTGGGTTTCCTCCTAGCAAGGGTTTACTCTATTTTTGTGGAAAAGACGCATTCTTCCCCCTTAGGATTAGACTAGGGCAGTTCGGAGATAACACATTCCTTCCTTCTTGACTTCCTTGATGGCGGTTCTGAAGATTGTCGTCCATCTTTTTCCTGTAGTCGAGGTCTTCGGAAAGCGTCCGTGGAGCTATGTCCTGTGGGGCTTATATACTACTATTATTCATACTTAGCCTGGTGGAGTTATTGGAGTCTCAAGTCCTCTAAGCATTAAGGACCTAGGGGTTAGCGGTTCGGCATGGGTCTTCAGTTGAAGTAGCGGAGGGACTTTGTAGAATCTTCAGTTATTTCCTCATCGGATACTCATAGGTTGTTGCTTGGCGGGAAGACTTCGGATCCAGGGATATTTTCTGAAGTATCTTCTGGTAGACAATCTTTGGAAGATTTGAGTGGAAAGACGCCGTCTTTCCACCTTAGAGCTTCACTAAGGTGCTTGAGTGGTGGAGATCTTCTATCTGGGAGTGTTGACCTGATGCTAGCGAAAGGTTGTATCTTCTCGGAGTCTTGAGCTGGGTCTTCGAGTGACGCCTTATTTTATCAACCTTGGCGGGGCTGGTTTCCAACGAAGCCATTATGGAGTTAGCTCCGGGCAAGGTAGAGGTTTGAGACTCTCTTGGCTAGTCTTTAGTTAGGGTGGCTGCGGTCATCGTCAGAGAAGGGGTCTTCACTCGAATCTCTTGTGTTGTTTCTGCTTGAGGGCGGAGTGGACTCGTGGTCTTCATGCATCCTTGTCTTCAGGTTTCTGGATTATCTGGTCCTTATGGTGAGGAACTTCTCGTTGGGTTGGGTAGGGTCGACTAGAATAACTGGTCTCCGGAGGTGGTTGGAAGGTCTATCATATCGGGAAACAACGTAGTTAGGTCTTCACTTCTTGTCGTGGTGGACATTTCTGGTGGTTTCCTATGGATATTGGGGATCCTTCGTGGGTTGACTTCCGGCTTCAACGGGATTTCTTACTATAGTAGACTGATGATAAGGGAGTGTGGTGTCACTGACGAGTCTTGCACGGTGAGTTCGATAAGGTATGCCGTCCTGCTGAGATGAAATCTTCGAGTTGACTCTGACTTGACGATGTCAAACTCCTGATCTTGTGATGCTTTTCCTCTCATATACTCTCGATGTTAGTCGTGGCCTCATTACCGACATCTAACACAGGGGCTTCCTGAGTTACTAGGTGAGTTATTGCTCCTGGAGTCACATTTTTAAGGAGGCCAAGGCAAACCAGAACCTACAAACAAGGTGAACAAAACGAGGGAATCGCAATGTCCTCGGTAGACAACACACATAAAGCAACACAAGATGCACTTAGGCAAGAAAACACGGTCAACGCTAGGGACCAAGGAGTTAACTACTCGCGATTTTGTGGAATCCTAGTCTTAGGACTATTGACCCTAGATACCATTTTTCTTCAGGTTGGAGTCACTATCTTGTAGATGAAGTCTTCATCGTATCTTGGACGTTTCTTGATAGTGCAACACCCGATTTCTTCTGATTGTGAGGATTCCGCTGGTAGAGTGATATTGTAGTCTCCTTGTGTTTGCTGGTAGTTTCTTGTCTTTATCTTATTCTCATTGTCTTCACCGGGTTCCAGATCTTAGTTATTTAAAATCTGTAGGTTTGAAGTTTTGGACGAGAGCTAGAGGAAACCATTTTCGAAAGCCTTTACTTAGAGTAAGAGAAGAAGTAGAACTTTTTGAAACTCATTTAGAAAATAGTTTTCGAAGGCCGGGGTTTTCAAAATACGTTTCCTGTCTAGCAACCATGCTAACTAAGGTTCTCCTACAGTCAGGATGGCTCTGATACCAAGTCTGTGGGGTCCCTAGATTAATCCTCTGAGAATCCCTGTTATGCATACAACCACGATCCCATGATCAGTTAGTCGTGGCACATAACCGACAAGTATCATTACAACATCCGAGAATATACCGAATTACAAGACTTACATAAATGCCGTTATGGCTACATCAATAATCAACAACGGACTTCATCAAGCGCAGAGCCCGAGCCATGCCTTAACCTACATGCAACTGACTGGGAGAACATCCTAGCTCGCATTGTTGCCAACACCATCTTCTTCTTGATATCTGACCAAGTTAATAGCTAGGGACAATGCCAGTGAGTACATTGAATGTACTCGCAAACCACCTTAAGATAATAATAATAATAACAAGAAGGTATGTAATATGGCTGTGGTAGTAGGAGGGATCCAAGAGGGGTTCTTTTCTCAAATAGTTTCTCTTGTAGATATAGCATCTACATATCCTGGTTGAAAACTTTTGTAAACATTTTGGAAACCCTTTTTAAAAAGTTTTGGAAAACGTTAGGACTGGGTCACCCATTTGTTCACGTTTTCAGGTCGTCCCACGACCAAGCTCCTTCCATACCTCTCTGACCATCCCATGGTCAAAGAAGGTATCCTTCCCGACCATCCCATGGTCAAAACATTTCCAAAACCATTTCTTTTCCAAAATCCTTTTTGAAATCAAAACCAGCACCGCTCTATAGCAACCTTCCCAATCATTCATGATCATGACGCGCTATTCGAATAGATTTACACTCTGCAGAGGTTGTACACTTTCCCACACAATCCGGGTACACTACCCTGATCTTCACCGATCGTGGGTCGAGTAACCGATCAAGACTCTCCGGATGCCCACTCCAATATAAGTGCCTACCCTATGAGTGTTAATCCCCTCAAAACCGGGACGTCGGGCGAGGACCAACCGGAGCGCTTATTGCACGTCCCACGTGCACGCTTTCAATGAGGGGCTCATAGTAACGCGTGGAGGCCTGCCGACCCGTTGTTCCTTCTCCAGGTCGATGGACCTATATCAGAGAAGGCCCAACCTCCAGGGATCCCCGATCCCCTGTAGTTGTTGCGAGGCAGCTCATACCAGAATAGACAAACTTCAAATCCAGCCCTGTCCCATTCCAGAGTAATGTGGTTGCTCGGGTTAATTGTTCTAGCAAAACTGCAGAGAACCAGGTGCGTTTTTGTAAACCTTTTTCCTCCATCTTTCCTTCAGCATTTTGTAAAACAAAACCTTCCCCTTTTTCAACATCTCTTGGGAGGTCCCACCTCACCAAGGTTTTATCATAAAACATTTGGTAAAACTTTTTCCGGGGTCTTCCCATCCTCTATCTTTTGCTTCGGCTAAATCGGGGTCTCCAAAGGGGTATGGTGGATATGCACCATCTATTCTACTAGGGACAGGTAGGTGTCACCAAAGGGGGGGGTGTACTTAATAGTACAAAGGTATAAGGGTTTAGAGGAGCTAAACCACTACCATATATATATATACGTCAACATAAAGTAAAACAATGCAGTTTTCATAAAACAATAAGTAAAACATGCATAAGTAAAACAGTAGGACGAGGCTTATGAGCAAGAAGGTGGCTTGACGGAGATCAGTAATATGGCATAATTGTCCCTGGACTTCTTCTTTAGATAACCCAGAATATCAGTACCAATAATAAATATCACTTCTCCTGCTCTCCGATTTCATCGCAACTATCATCGTCCCGACGGCACATGCAAGCAAACCAAGCCACAATCAACACAAAGAATACAAGCAACAATACATACAACAAGCACTTGAATAATACCAGATTAAGAGTCAAATGGTTTTGAGAGGATTGGAAATAGGGATTGAGATGGCCTTGGAGCAGGGGATGAAAATCCCTTAGGACGCATAGTCTAGAAACTACCTAAGAGTTGGATTTTTGGACAAGACCACATTCTGTATGGTACCATTGTATAAAAATGATACCTACAGGTAGAGGTTGATAAAATGAAACCAACAAAAGTAGTTTCACTATTTTATCACTTTTCTTCAATTTATTATGAATATCCTATTGATAAAAGCTCTAGTTTTAGGAAATAATTCACCAGATAGGTTTTGTATGTCCAAAAATTATTTCCTTGGGTGGTTAGGTAGACCCTGATGTACTTGTTCACTGAGAGTTGGAAATACTCCAAAATAATTACCAGAATGCCCTCAGGAAATTCCCAAATGCAGTTGTGGGGCTGTTTTGTCTTTTTCACCAGATTAAATCTACAGTAGCTTTTGATTTGATTCCAAGGACAAATGGTAGGCAGAGAGTATACCTTTCTGTAGAAATTGGAATCAATAGTTTTGGATTAGCAGAACTACTGTAGTGAATTTAGTGGTGAATAAACCATGCATAGAATAGTTTAATTCACAGAAAAACATCCAAAGCTCAATAAATCACGACCTCCTGGATTTGGATAGGCCTTAGTGTACCACATCCAGTATAATTGGACTTGGGTCAATTGGACTCATGATTTGGTCTAGGGAATTTTCTAAAGGCCTAACTGCATGGATTTTGTTATTTTTTGCTACAGGCAAACTAGAGTTCACCTTGGTATGAGATAAATGCTAGATGATAGGCCTATGGGTATGCTTCTAGGAGAACTTGGTTTCATACAATTTGGAGATGTGAATCTCACATAGGAATTTAATGAGTGTTTTAAATACTTCTAGGAATTTGATTTAATATATTTAATCCATACATATCTTAGGCTAACCAAGGGTACTCAGTGTTAGGGATAACATCCATGTAGTTAATAGAATTTAGATCTAGGCAAAAAGGGGTATTTTTCATTTTTATTTCGAAATAAACCATAAGGGTAGTAAACAGATCTATAATTTGAATAAAGGAAAAAGAAGGGGATAGAGGCTTACTGGGCCTGATCTAAGCGGAAACGGGCCGCAGGGAATCAATTTGGCCCACCCGGGCGAGGCACTGCACGGGAGGCCGGGGTTCAAATCGCTGACGGGCGGGGTCCACGCGTCAGCCTCCTAGCTGACTTGAAGCGGTACGGAGGATCCTCAGCCGCACGATCTAAATGGAGATCAACGGCCTCGAGGCCGTCTCCTTCCTCGCGACAGGATCATCGGGCGGGAACCCATGCCGACGTCAGGGAGACACAGGGGAGGTTCACCGGAGCCTCGCCGGCAGTGGGGAGATGGTGGGGAGGATGCGACACTCGATGGCGAGCCTGGGGAGGGGCGGGAGCGGCGGCTTCCGAGCGGAGGCGAGGTGGCATGCATCCGAGGCGCGGCCGGCTTCGGGAGCTCGTCGGAGAAGGGCCGGGGAGATGTGCATGTCGACGGTGCGGGTGTTGGGCGATGTGGGGGTCGGTGGCGGTTCTGGCGACGGGCGATAAGGCTGGATCTTGACGCGGGGACGCCCCATGCACAAGCTCGCTCCCAGAGCTAGCCTCGGTGATCACCGGAAGTGGTACTTGTGGTGGTTTGGAGCCCGGGAAAGAGTGGGGTTAGACTCAGAAAGGACAGGGGACCTCAGCACTACGACATGCAAAGGGATCATGGCAGAGGAGGAGGCACACGGACCACTTCTTGGAATTGGCCGAGAGGTGGAGCTCTCGTTCTCCTGCGACATGCAGAGGCAGGGGCTTGGTGAGGGTTCTGCAGGGAGAGAGTGGAGGTGGGTAGGATGCAAAAGAGGTCCAAGAAGAGGCAAGGGGGAGCCTCTGGCTATATATTTTGAGGAGGGATAGTTCATCATGAACTTGTCCCATGGAGAGGAAAGGAGGGAGGTGAATACCAGGGGAGGATGTTGTGGGCAGGGGAGGTGGTATCTGGTCGGGCTGCAAGTCAGAGAGGAGGAATGGTAGCAGCTGAGAGTTAAAGCAAGACAAGATGTGACATAACCATGTGTTCTCTACTCTTCCAAGCACTAAAGGACAAGGGAAAGGGGTGCTATAGTGCTAGGGTTATAGTGTTTTCGACCAGAGGGAGAGAGGGGTGCTGTACAAGCTTGGTGGAGAAGATTGGATGGAGTTTGAGTGGGGTTTTTGGTACAAAAAGGTTAAAAGATCAATTCAGCCATAAGGGATGATGAAGGTTTATTTCTTGATTTTTGATCTTGACCAATAGAGATAGGGATGCTGGTAGATGGATAGGGTTAAAATGCCTCTCTGAGATTTATTTGGGATTTTTCAGAGAATCAAAAGTCCACCTAAATCTATTTGTTCAAAAACTGCAGCAGTGCAGTATTGGAGCTCAATTGATATTTTTACATTGGACAAGTGGAGATTTTGATGTGAGATGGTCCCAATTCTGAATACACTCTTAGGAGAATTTTTCCAAGATCTATTAGGGCCTAAAAGTATTTAAAACAATCATTATTCCATTTCTGCCATTTAAGAAAATAGGCAAAAAGAAATAATAAAGCACTTCGAAAATATTTATCTTTGAGGTGGGAAGGTGGGGTATGATAGGTGGAACTTAATTGAGCCAAATTTTGGGGAAGTGTTTTGGCATAAACCAAACTTTCCTTTATGGAAGAAGTTTTGGATATATTGACTAATATAGAGATTAATTAGATTTGGAGCCAAAATAATTATGGATAATTATTGATAAATCTTGGTGATCAAGGGAGATGATGTGGACAAGGTGTAGCAAGCATTTGCAACCTTGGGATTGGAGAGTCCATGTTGATTTCATACCATCAAAACATGGTTGTATCTTGGAGTTCAGATCTCCCCTTGGGGCATGGGGTAGATGGTTGGATAGACCAAGTGATGTACATTAACAGTGTATAGAGGTTTGAGCTTGATCCTGCTTGAGCTCACCAAGACAAGCTTTCAAACTTTGAATAAAATAAGCCAGCCAAAGCCGATTATCAACTAGCCTTCAAAACCTTGTGGGTTTAAACAGCTCAAGGGGTCCAATTGGAATAAGTTAAGTAGGTAATGATAGACCTATATGAGTAGAACACAATAATGCAAAGATTTTGTCCATATAAGGTTGGATAGTGGTGTGAGCTTATACCAAAGTAGGCATGTTGACTAGATTTGCAGGAAAAGTTATTTTCTTGCCTGCAAAACCATCAAGGACAAGTAGGTTGGAGGATGATCTAACCAAGGTAAGGAGTGGGCCTTGGTAGTCCTTAGGATTGTTAACAAGATGGTTCAAGTGCATTACCAAAAATGCACAAGGGTTGGGAAAGGGAGACATCCAAAAAGGGGATGTTGAAACAGATTCTAGACAGCCAAATTTGGCAGATTTGGGGATTTTGACTAGAATATGAGAGAATGTGTTTTTGGTAGGTTGCAAGGTACCAAAGCATCATCAAGTGGATTATGTTGAAGGGTAGATTGAGTATAAGGGATCCATGCTTGATATTGGTCTTCATTGACTTGGAAGCTTCTAGAAGGGGTCACTCTAGAAGGGATCTGGTTAGGGTTTTAGTGGATCACATACTAGCTAGAGATCAGATCCAGGTTGGTACTCTGGCTTTGGGTGTGATTGTCGTGGTGGTGTCACGGCAGATGCCATGGATAGGCTAAAGGTGGGGACTAATACACGCTAGGGGAATCTAGGGAGGGATAGTGAAGTGATTCTCCACACAGAAGTTTATATTTGCTTTGCCTCCAAGGTTACAAGTGCTCCAAGAGCTGTATTGGCGAGAGGAGGAAGAAGGAGCTCTCTTACTCTCACCCAAAGATCACACTTAAAACCCTAGCCAAATCAGAAAAATCGGAACCCCCTCTACAGAAGCCCTAGCCCTCCTTATATAGGGGGGGGGCTAGGTCTCCACTTAGGGCATACGTGGAGGCATATTCCTAAGAATATGCCATATCCCAAAGTAGTAAGCCGACCGGGTTACTTTTCCCTCGCGTCACACATGCAGAGGCTACGTGAGCCTCTGCGGCGCTCGCGTTAGCCGACATGGGCATCATCACCCTTGTCGGCCATGCCTCGGTGGTCCTGCCCTTGTCTGCTTCGCTCAGGCAGTGCGTACCGGGGCTTCTTTTGACCAGCGAGATTCCTTCCTTCTCCTAGAAGCTAGATGTGACCCGGATCATAGTTGATCCGGCCACACCCATTCCTGCATACAAGTTAAACATGCATTTCCGACTTACGGCTTAAGTCGGTTGAGACTTAGTTAGGCGACCGCCCCCGGTCCGGGTTACCCCGTGATTTGGCCTACCTTGAGGTGACCCGGCCAGCATCCGCTTTGGCCTTGCCGAACCTCGCCTAACTCGGCCTTTATACCCCGGCGTGACCCTACCCGGGGGTATCCCCCCAACATTAGTCCCCGAAGCTGGTGTGGTCTTAGCTGCCTCGGCCGCTAAGGCCACATCAGGTTCAATTATGTTTGACCTTTGGACGTTATTTTCGAGTTACCTTCTTGTCCCGGGTTATATGGATTTACGTTCCCCTTGCTCGTTCCAAGTTTTCATTTGCCGGCCGGGTTACCACTTCAACTCGGACCTCATGGTTTTACTCTCCCTCTGCACATTCCAAGTTTTCACTTGATGGCCGGGTTACCACGGTCCTATCCGGGTCTTGCTTCCTTCTCTCGTACACCAACCCACGTGGAGGCTAATCATTATGTTGTCTCATTTTAAGGGCTAGCACAGTAACCGCCGCAGTAATTGTCAGTCATCACTGTGCGTGGGTCACGTCACGCCTGCCTCCTCGTTTACCGCATCAACGCGTCACGTCATGGGACCAACTCCACTTTGTGGCCTTCCGTGTGGCTCCTTACTGATTGGTCGATGCGGGTGGTACACGGCCACTGCGTGTGGCGTGCCCGCAGGACGCGATCCCACTTTCTCCTCGTGGGAGAGGTTAAATAGGGGAGGGGCGCATCCCTTAGGATTTTTCCCCTTACTGCGCCCCTCTGCCCTTTGCTCTTCTTCTTCGTCTTCCTCGCGACCGCGCCGCCGCCAGTGCTCCCAAGTAGCAGTGCCGCTGCCGCATCTTTTCCCCCACATCTCTACGTCGTCGCCACCGCTACGCGCCTCCTCCACCACGGGTTGCTGCCAATCTAGGCCTTTGCCCCCGCCACCGCTAGCGCCAGCGAGGGCAGCGATCATCAGATGACAGAGGAGGAGCTCGTCGTTGCTGAGCAAGAGATGGAGGAGGACACCGCTGCTGCGGACCATGGTGCGTGGGCCGGGTCCTAGGTCTGCCAAGATGATTTGGACTGGCTCTATCGGACCAGACGCATCCCCGCCAGCGTCGCTGCTCGCCTTCCCTCCACCGAACTGGCCCCCTCACCCAATTCAGGTGAGTACGTCGTGTTCTTGTCCCACTTCCAGCGGGGGTTCAGTCTGCGGTCAGCGACTTCTTCCAGGATTGGCTTAGCACTTACGAACTCCAGCCGCACCACCTTCCTACTAACGCTATTACTTCTCTTTCCTCTTTCGCCTCCACGATCGAAGGCTACGCCAGACTATGGCCCACGAAGGAGCTATGGATCCGGTTTTTCGGCCTTCATCGTAATGTCATTCCGAATGTAGAGCTAGATCCGGAGGACAAGCAGCTCACTCAATTTGGAGCTGCGTCCATCTCACCCCGGAGGTTTTCCATTTTCCCCTGAGTCACCGGGCTGGACTCCTGCAAAGGGTGGGCTCGGACTTTCTTTTACGTCCGGAATATGGGGACCGAGGATCTGATCGGGCTGCTTCCCTATACTCCGGGTCCACCTAACCCGGAATTGTGGGACATCGTCCCCAAGAAGCCCACGGCCTTGGCCAACCAGGTCAGCAAGAGGTTTGTGGAGCTGAAGAAGCTCAGGTTGCGCAACGAGGATGCTATGATCACGTTCGTGCGCAACCGAATCTCCCCCCTCCAGAGGCGCACCCACAAGGTGTGCCACATGAGCTTCGACCGCGACCCCAACCGGACCTCGTCCTTCGAGTTGAGCAACTCGGAGATCTATCGCCGGGTCAAGGCTCTCTTCACCACCCACAAGGACTTCTCCTCTAGTGGACGTGGGGAATTGAGCATTACTGCCGAGATAGGCTTCCTCCCTTGGTAAGCTTTGTGGCACAAATTTACTCCGGGTTAATTATATGTCGGTCATTGTTCCATTTTTGACTCCGTTGTTCATTCTTTTCCTCAGCTATTCCTTCAGCAGACCCTCGAGGACGGCACCGATCCGACCCTTAAATGGGTGCCCGACTGGGAGACCTCGGACGAGGAAGAGCCAGACCAGGAGATGTTCCTCCCGATGACCGACGCTACGAAGCGACCCACCGGTAAACCCTCTTCTATTAGAGATTGGCCTGATGATGAAGATGACTCGGATGTCGAGGTGATTGAACCTGTTGATGTTGTCCCCCTTTCTTTTGCCTTTCCGGCATCAGCTAACCCCGATGGGCATATCCACGAGGACCCTCCCCTTGCTACGGGCGAACCGATTCAGGTGGCGCCAAAGAAGAAGCGCGGAGTTGCACCAAGTTCCTCCTCTGGACCTTCTCAACCCGCCAAAAGGTGAAAGAAGTCCAGAGACAAAACTGCCTCCAGGGCAGCAGGCAAAGCCCTGGCACGAAGGGCTCGAAAACCCAAGGAGCCCCAAACCTCGGACGCGTAAGTCTCTTTTTCTTCTGCAACTTGTTCTTCCTTGCATTGTTTTAGTCTCTCTTCTGACATTGTTTGATTTGGCAGTGCTGCGGAGGATGTTCCCCAGAGTTGATCTAGCATTTCTTCACCGCTCCGACCTATCCCTTCTCCCCCTCATGACGACGAGTCACACCCGCTGAGCCCTATTCCAGAGGGTTCTGCGGCTGCTCCTGGTTCTAGCCCACCTCGTCAAGAGGGGGGCAACCTCGGAGCGGGGGAGACAGATCCAGCCAAGGCAGCGGCATCCACCACTTCGGCTCTGCCGCACCCAGCAACTACCGAGACTACCTCCGTACCAGTACCAACACCATCACCAATTCCGGCATCAGCACCAACTCCGACAGCAAGAACATCAGCAGCACCAGCTCCGGCAACAAGGGCACCAGCGCCAAGCTCCTCCGCCTCGTCCGAGTCTTCTCAGTCTCGGCAAGGAAGTACCCAGGCAGCTCCTAAGGGGAAATCTGCCACAACCACTTCCTCCTCTCAGCCAGACAAAGGCAAGAAATCCCCTGACGTCACCAGGGCAGCATCCACCGGGTCTGGACAACGTACCCTCGCGTCCATGCTTGCCCAGAAGGCTCCAGCACCGAAGGATGCCCCTGCCGAACCAACTAGTGCGCAACAACTTGTTCTGCACACTAGTCTGGCCCTTGCTCAGGTTGAGAGGAGAGAGGCACATGCGAAGGGCTTGGTGGTGCCCCACATGCTCAGTGGTGAGCGGTATCCTCCGACCTTGATCGAGTTTATGAACAACTGGAACGAGGCGGAGTTCGTCTATAACGACTATCTCCCGGAGAAGTTCGGTCCCGCCGAATTCGCTGCTCAGATGAACACAGCCTCTAAGGCGATTAACCTCGTGGGCCGGATGATGGAGGTACGTTACTTCACCTTTTCCTTAGCATGCACTAGCGATATAACCATTAGTCCCCGAGCCTCCGGGGGAGTAACTTGTTACTCGGCCGGATGCTCCTTAGAAAACTAACGTAGCTCCCTGACATCTTCAAATGTGCACACACCTAGAGCCGGGTTAAGTTCCACTTGGCCCGGATCTTGCACACTTTGAATATGCACACGCCTAGAGCCGGGTTAAGTTCCACTTGGCCTAGATCTTGTACACTTCGAATATGCACACACCTAGAGCCAGGTTAAGTTCCACTTGGCCCGGATCTTGTACACTTCGAATATGCACACACCTAGAGCCGGGTTAAGTTCCACTTGGCCTGGATCTTGTACACTTCGAATATGCACACACCTAGAGCCGAGATAAGTTCCACTTGGCCCGGATCTTGTACACTTCGAATATGCACAAGGCTTAAGCCAAATTTTTGTACTCTTTTCAGGTGACCACCAACCGCCGGAGTGCTGAGTTCTAGCGTCTTCTGGATACCCACAAGATGCTGCTCGCCAAGTACAATGCACATCTCGCTGAGCATGAGAAAAGGGGTAAGTTCTCTTCTTCACATTTTTCTATTTTCCTTCATCTTTTTCTGCAGAACTAATCCGTCATTCGGTTTTCGCAGCTGGGGTGGAGGCTGAGAACAAGCTCATGAGGAAGAATCTGGATCAGATTAAGGGTAAGCTACTTTTGTCCGACCCTGCTTTGCTTTCCATCTTCTTTTCTTCTTGGCTCGGCAAACATTCATACCTCGGCTCTGCCGGGTCAACACGCTATTTCAGCATCTCTTGAAGATAGTGTGCCCGTGCCTGACATGATGCTGCATTTTCTCGAACAAGCAGGGCAGCATCAGGCCGAGCTCAAAAAGAAAGACGATGAGCTTGCTCTCCTCCGAACCAAAAACAACGAGATTGCCAAGCTAAAGGCAGAAATGAAGAAGATGAAGGCGCAACACTAAACCGAGCTTTAAAAGGCTGGCCAGGACTACACCGAAGAGCGCGGGCGCCTCAATCTTCAAATTGCTAAGGACCGCGAACTTCTCCAGGAGGCCGATGTCAAACTCGAGTCGGCGAACGCTGAACTGGTGCAGCTCCACCAAAGACGCGATAATTGCATCAATGAATTGACCCGGATCCACAGCCACATTTTATGTAAGTTCCTTTTCCTTATCCGGCATATTTCTTCGGGTTATCTCACATGTATTTTCATTACTTGCTTCTCTTGTCTCGTTTTTAGGCAAATTTCCAGAGGGTACTCCCATTGCGAGCGCCGCTGTTGCCAATTTCCGCCGAGAGAGGGGTACTCCCGTCGCTCCTAACGGTGAGGACATTCCCTATGACATGGAGGACCTATTGGTCAGCCTGTCATCTCGCGTGGAAGTCATCAAGAACTACAGCAAGGATCTCCTCGACGTTTCAGTCCGAGTCTTCAACATGTTCTGGCCCGGCGAGGACACTCCGAAGAGAATCGCAATCCTTGCTGAAAAGCTGATGGAGATCGAGACCCAGCTCGACCTTTGGAGGGAGTCCGCTGGATGTGCTGCAGCTGAGACCGTTCTTCACCACATACTCACGTGGTATGAGAAGATCGATCTCAGCCTCCTGACACGCCTGCGCACCGGATCCAAGTGGACCAATGACCCGGAATGGGTAGCTCGGCGCCAGGCTTGCACCCATAGCCTCATTGAATATGCTCCCATTCACGAATGGACTGAGGGTCCGAGCTTCCTGGAAGCCACTGGCGACGAAGAGGTTGAGAATGTTGAAGATGATTCAGACGAGGATGGAGAGGATGATGCCTCGGATATCGAAGAAGGCGAAGATGACGCCGAACTTCCTCCTCCTGCTGCTCCTTAAGTAAAAATACTTGAAAACTTATCAGATCCCCGGTATGCCGGGTGGAATTGTATCCCGTACTTATGTGATATTTTGCTACTAAGTTTGAATGTCGGATTAACTTGGGCATAGTACCCGAGTTTCATTTTCTTGTTCGTCCAATCTTCTGACTCGGTTCGTGTCTACCTTGATTCGGTTTTACGACTTACGAATCCGAGCTTCAAAAATTGTTTTAACAATACTTAGAAACTTTTAGGCTTAGCTCAAAATAATTTAGCATAATAGTTTGAAAGTAAATACAAGGTTAGTCCGAAAAACGAACGTCGGCTTGATTAAATTCTTTTCCTTAGTCGTTTTTCATGTGCTACGCAATTCCAAACTTGTTCTCTTGCTTGCCATGAAGCCAATTCTTGTTGGACAGCAGCAAGTCAAAGAGTTGGGTTTTTGGTGTTCACACATTACTAATCCGAGTTAAGTAGAACAACTTATTCCAGCTGACGTATAAATAATAAAAGACAATAAATGTTATTAAGGCAGTCCTCGAGTTACTGCCCGAGGTGCCAACATTTCATTGATAAGCTCATTGCCGGCATACATACCGACATACGAGAAGACTCGGATACGTACACTTCTTTGATAAGTGTAGAAAGGACGAAGTAGAGCTACATTCCATGGGTGCTTAGATTCCTCGCCGGACCTGTCCGCCTTGTTCTTTTCCTGTGGCTTTGCATCTATAAGATAATAAGAGTCATTGTGCAATGCTTTGCTCACGATGAACGGCCCTTCCCATGGGGGGGGGGGTAATTTATGCATGCCGGCAGTATGTTGTACTAACCGGAGCACCAGATCGCTTTCCCGAAAGACTCAGGGGCTTACTTTCCGGCTATGATAGCGTCGGAGATTTTGCTGATATATGGCGGATCTGGACAATGCTAGTTCTCTCGCTTCTTCCAGCAGATCAACATCATTTTGCCGGGCTTATTGCACTTCGGCTTCTATGTATTGGGTGACCCTAGGCGAATCATGCTCTATGTCGGCTGGTAATACAGCCCCATATACTGTAAAAGCGCCTATAGCTTGTTGATCGATTCGAGTTGTTCTTAAACTCCACAAGATCACCGGTAGTTCTTCTATCTAGCACCCCGCTGATCTTTGCAGCGGCTCAATGAGCCGGGGTTTTATCCCGGATAATACTAATCCGTTGGATCTTTCCACTTGTCCGTTCAATGCGGGGTGGGCTACCGAGGCTACGTCGAGTCGGATCTTCTTATCCCGGCGGAAATACGCAAATGCTCCTTCCTCAAAATTTGTGCCATTATCAGTTATGATACTATGTGGGTAACCATACCTCAAGATTATATCCTTGAGAAACGTTATGGCCGTAGCCCCATCACATTTCCTTATAGGCTTTACTTCGATCCACTTCGTAAACTTGTCCACCATGACCAAAATGTGAGTCATATTTCCCCTTGCTGGTTTGAACGGGCCAACCATATCCAAGCACCATACGGCAAATGGCCATGTAATTGGTATGGTCTTGAGTTCCAACATTGGCATATGTGTCTTGGTAGCATACCTCTGACAACCATTGCATTTTCTCACCAGATCTTCTGCTTGCTCTAAGGCACTTGGCCAGTAGAATCCATGCCGGAAAGCTTTTGCTACCAAGGCTCGGGACGAGGCATGATACCCGCACTCCCCTTGATGTATATCTCGGAGGATGTCAAGCCCTTCTTCCGGGTCAACGCATCGCTGGAGGACATTGGTCACACTTTGTTTGTACAGCTCGGAATTGATAATTGTGTATGCCTTTGCTCTCCTCTGAGTTTGCCTGGATAACACCTCCTCAGTGGGTAACATTCCATCTTTCAGGAATTGAAATATAGGCAGTGCCCAAGCTGGTATTGCTCGTACAGGGAACACATCCTCATCAATTTCCATCTGATCCACCGGCATAACTTCAACCGGATCCTTTGGCAGTCCCAGTCCCGCGAGGCAGTCCGAGGCGATCCTCGGGTTCTTGATGCAGTCCCCGGGTTTCGCGCACCACCTCCCATGTCAATGTCCATGGGCTCAGCTCCGGATTCTGTATCTTCCGGGACATAGATTGAGTCGGTTCCTGGGGACGGCCTGATAGATGGTTTTCTGAGGTGTTCCAATGCTACACCCGGTGGAATTGCTTGTCGGGTTGATCCGAGCTTCGACAGCATGTCGGTAGCCTCATTTTCCACCTGGGGTACATGGTGAAATTCACACCCCTCAAAGTAACCAGATATCTTCTGCACATGAAATCTATATAGAGCCATGTTTGGATCTAGGGCGTCCCACAACCCCGACACTTGCTGTATTACCAAATCCGAGTCGCCAAAGCATAGTATCCGACGTATACCAATCTCTTTTGCTACCTTGAGCCCATGCACAAGTGCTTCATACTCGGCGACATTGTTTGATGCCGCGAAATGGATTTGTAGCACATATTTTAGCTGGTCCTTCTTTGGTGAGGTAAGTACAACTCCGGCACCTAGCCCGGTTTTCGATTTTGATCCGTCAAAGTGCATCCGCCAATAGTTTGGATCTGGTGGCGGTGGTTCGTATTGTACCTCGGCCCAATCCACCAAAAAGTCCGCCACAGCCTGAGACTTGATTGCTTCTCTTTTGTCATATTGTGGTGCATAAGGAGCTAGTTCGATTGCCCATTTTGCGATTCAACCACTTGCATCCTTGTTACTCATTATCTCCGATATGGGAGCTTCACATATTACTTTGATGGGGTGCTCCTCAAAGTAATGCTTTAACTTCTTAGCTGCCATATAGACACCATATGCCACCTTTTGATAGTGTGGGTAGTTCTGCTTTGAGGCAGATAATACCTCGCTCAAGTAATACACTAGCCTCTGTACCGACTTACCCTCTTCGTCGCGCTCTACTACAATCATTGCACTTACAACTCGGTTGGTTGCGGCTATGTAGAGAAACATTGGCTCCTTTGATAGTGGAGAGGCTAACACTGGTGCAGTGGCTAAGATCTTCTTTAAGTGGGCAAAGGCTTCATTGACCTGTGGCATCCAAACGAACTTATCTGACTTTTTCATGAGTTGGTAGAGAGGCAATGCCTTTTCTCCCAACCGACATACAAACCGACTTAACGATGCTAGGCATCCAGTGAACTTCTGGACATCGTTAAGACACTTCGGTAGCTCCATTCGTTCAATGGCTCGGATCTTAGTTGGATTAACTTCGATACCTTGGCTAGAGACGAGAAATCCGAGTAATTTTCCAGCCGGGACACCGAAGGTACATTTTTCTGGGTTAAGTTTCATTTGGAACCTTCTTAAGTTCGCGAATGTCTGCCTGATGTCGTCAAGGAGCGTTTTGCTTTCCTTGGTCTTGATAACCACATCATCCACGTACACTTGTACATTTTGACCTATTTGGTCGTGCAAACATTTTTGCATACATCTTTGGTACGTTGCACCTGAATTACGTAAACCAAACGGCATGGTGCGATAGCAATAAGCCCCATACGGGGTGATAAATGCGGTCTTTATTTGATCATCCGGATTTAGAGGTATCTGGTGGAAACCAGAATATGCATCAATGAATGACAATAGTTTGCATCCCGCGGTTGAGTCTATGACCTGATCTATCCTCGATAGTGGAAATGGATCTTTTGGACACGCCTTGTTCAGGTTCGTGTAATCGATACACATACGCCAAACCACTGCCATGTTCGGGTCATCCTTCTTCTTCTCCACCATCACCGGATTAGAGAGCCAATCCGGATAGAGTACTTCCATGATAAACCCTGCTGCTAGCAACCGAGCTATCTCGTCTCCAATGACTTTTCTCCTATCCTCAGCGAAGCGGCGGAGAGGTTGCTGCACCGGCCTTGCTCCGGGTCTCACGTTCAAAGAGTGCTCGGCCAACTCCTTCGGAACACCTTGCAAGTCCTATGTAGAGCAAGCAAAAATATCCCGATTCTCACGGAGGAAGTTGACGAGATCGCTTTTCTATTTATCATTTAGCCTAGCACCAATTGTTACGGTGCGCTCCGAGAACATATGGTCAACAGGCACTTTCTTAGTATCCTTTGCGGCTTGGAAGGAGACACTTCCATGCGGGTTACTCAGCGCCGGCATATACTGCTGTGCGGACTGAGCCAATGCCGCCACCTCTTGAATTTTCCTTTTCTCCTGCGCAATCACGAGTGATTCGGCTAAGTTAGACCCGGCCGACGCACACTCCATGGAACGTCGGAAATCCCCAGCAATGGTAATCACTCCGTTTGGCCCGAGTAACTTCATCTTCAGATAACTGATGTGGCAGCTTGCCATGAACTTGTTCAATGCTGGTCTTCTGAGTAACGCGTGATACGCACTTTCCAAGTTCACCACCTCAAACTCCAGATTCTCAGTTCAGCAATTATCTCTCGTGCCGAATAACACGTCAACCCGGACTTTGCCTATGGGCTCACAAGAAATGCCTGGTACAATACCATGGAAAGTTGTCCTTGTAGCCTGCAACATGTTTTCCGAGATACCCAACTTGCGCATTGTGTCTGCATACATGATGTTAATACTGCTGCCATTGTCGATTAGTACCTTTGAGAACCTTACATTAATGCTGGGCCCAATGAATGTCGGATCCAACACCAACGCATACGAACCAGGGCTTGGCATAAGCTTGGGGTGATCTTTGATGTTCCAGGTGATTTCCTGGTCCGACCAAGGCATGTACCTCGTCACTGCTGGCATTACCGCATTGACCTCCATATGTCGGCGCTGCAAGCTTTTCCTATCTGTTTCCTCGGTGGTAAATACACAGTAACTCTGATGATGCTCCCTGTACTCATTCCTCCCCTCATTTCCGGGGTACCTCTGATCCGGCTGATGCTGGTTTTCTACTTGATGCACTGCATCCCTTCTCTCATGGTTATCATACCTCGGCGGAGGGGGAGGCAACATTAGCTGTTGCGTGTTTGCTCCGGAGAGCAATTGCTGCCGGGGTAACTCTTGCCGAGGTTGATCATTCCAGGGTGCCTGAGCATTCCCCGAACCGCCTTGTTCAATCTTGCGCATCCACTCACACTGCCTCGTTGTATGACCCGCTGGGTTACTCGGATTTGGCATGTGAAACTTACACGGCTGATCCAACATCGACTCATAGGTGTACCTCGGACGATCCTTCCTTTCTTGCCACTGTTTCTTCTGTTCTGGCGTCCAAGTTTTCTTGCCATCATTCCTTGGTGTCCATTGTTGCCCTCCAGTTTTCTGACGTTGATTGCTCCCTGTTCCGGGCCAATCTTGATTCACACCCGCAACTTGTTGCGAACTGTACCGGTGATCCGGTCTATCATCTATCATTTTTCCTCTGTAATCATTCCTCCATGATGATCCGGCTTCATCCCTCTGGTAGTACTCCTCATTCGACTCGTTGGACACGAGCCTAGGTTGAGTTGGATCGCCCAAGGCATACGAATCAGCAATCCGGATCATCTCTGCCAACGTAGTTGGCATTTTACTTTGCAACTTTTGCCACAGTTCGCTTGCATATCTGCATCCTTGCGCAAACCACGCTATGGCCTGTGACTCTATCACGCCCTCACATGAGTTTCTCACGGTACACCACCGGGTTAAAAACTCCCGGTCCGTTTCATTCGGTCTTTGCTTGCACATAGCTAGGGTCTATGGCCTATTTGGCCTCTGATACGTACTCGAGAAATTGCTGATGAACATTTCCTCAAAATCGATCCAGTAGTTAATACTTCTAGGCAGCAAATTGTTCAACCATACCCTTGCTGACCTCTCCAACATCTAGGGTACGTATCTCACAGCCCATCGCAAGTTACCTGTAGCAATTTTCACAGCCGTAGCATAATTTATCAACCAATCCTCCGGCTTAGTGCTGCTGTCATACGTATTCGCGTGCTCGGGTAATCGGAAGTTAGGTACCGGTGGCTCTTTCATGATCCGGGGTCCAAAACACGCAGGACCCGGAGGACCTTGACTTTTAATCTGCTCCGACCTATACAGTCGATCCAGTTTCAACCTGGCATCTCCAGCATCAAATCCCTGCTTCCCAATCTCAAACCTATCACATGATAGTCCAGCCTTGGGTATCCTGCATTTACCATTTCCGAATCTCCATCATTGTACCGGTCTCGCTCTCGTGGCACATCTCTCTGTTGCATACCTTGGCCGGGACTTTGCTCTTGCCTTGGTATATTCCGCTGCTGCGGTTGTCCTGTAGAGTTGCGCTATCCGGCATCGCCGTTAATAGCGTTTCCATGACCGACATTGCCTTGGTCCCGGTTACCTCGGCCAGCTTCACCTCGGCTTACACTCCGTCGATCGTCGTTTCTTTGTACCTCTTTTGCCTTTCCTGCCCTGGTCGGGTCATATGAAACAATCTGCTTGTTTCTCCTGGCCGAGGTTACTACCTCCTCTCTCCTTGGACCACCATGAGGAGACGATGCTCAGTGATTTCTCCGGTTACCCACGCCGAATGAATGATCTTGGAGGCCCCAGCTCTCTCCGGGTTTGCCCTGAGCAGTTCCTCATTTTGCCTGTTCGCGATCCGAACCAACTCATTGACCCGATCTTGCTGTCTCTGACGGGCTTCACCCGTCAGACCCTCTAGCTCGGATGCAGCTGCATCCGCTGCTCTAAGGTTTTTCACCGGGGTACTGTACTTTGGCAGCCCCACGGACAAACAGTTTTCTGACTCCTCAATCCGAGTATCACCTTATTTGTTCATTTCACTTATGAGATTTCTCCCCTTCACTTTTACAACATCTACTTTATTTGCCTTTGCATAGTCACGCAGCGTCATGTTCAATGACTGCTGAGCCGCAACAATCTTCTTCGCTCCCTCTAGAACTTTCTGCCTAGTTTCCTCTAGCTCGGCCTGTGCCTGAGCCGGATCTACCACTGCTGCTACCAGGTTTGCCAAGCTATCCATAGCTTCTCTCAGTACATTCTCAGGCCTCGCTAGTGGAGGTCCTCTACCTTTCCTCGGTGCCTTAGGTGTTACCTCCGGATATGGTGCCGGATCCTTGCTTGCGCCTGCACTCGGCGCAGTCATCATTACTTCAGCACGGTCTAGGAAGCGAGTGATACGCGCCCCATGAACCACGCTAAGGGGTGGCTCCCCTGCCTCGACGATGTGTCGCGGATGAACGCATGATACGTCCACAACAACGTAGACCTTGTGTGCACCCAACTTGACGAAGAGGCCGTTGCATGGAAGTGGGCACGTGCCGAAGCAGCCAGTGTTGTCGCTGACGAAGTCCAGCGCTCCAAAGCGCTGAACGAGCCCGGAGACGATGCGTTGCACGGAGGTTTCCCGCCTGGATCTTCACCCCTGCTAGCGCTGCTAGCCCCACGGTGGGCACCAACTGTCGTGGTGGTGTCACAACAGATGCCATGGATAGGCTAAAGGTGGGGACTAATACACGCTAGGGGAATCCAATGAGGGATAGTGAAGTGATTCTCCACACAGAAGTTTATATTTGCTTTGCCTCCAAGGTTACAAGTGCTCCAAGAGCTGTATTGGCGAGAGGAGGAAGAAGGAGCTCTCTTACTCTCACCCACAGATCACACTTAAAACCCTAGCCAAATCAGAAAAATCGGAACCCCATCTACAGAAGCCCTAGCCCTCCTTATATAGGGGGGGGGTAGGTCTCCACTTAGGGCATGCGTGGAGGCATATTCCTAAGAATATGCCATCTCCCAAAGTAGTAAGCCGACCGGGTTACTTTTCCCTCGCGTCACACATGCAGAGGCTACGTGAGCCTCTACGACGCTCGCGTCAGCCGACATGGGCATCGTCACCCTTGTCGGCCATGCCTTGGTAATCTGCCCTTATGTTCCGCTTTCAGCAAAGGCGTATCGGGCTTCTTTTGACCAGCGAGATTCCTTCCTTCTCCTAGAAGCTAGATGTGACCCGAATCATAGTTGATCCAGCCACACCCGTTCCTGCATACAAGTTAAACATGCATTTCCGACTTACTGCTTAAGTCGGTTGAGACTTAGTTAGGCGAACGCCCCCTGGTCCGGGTTAC
Source organism: Avena insularis (assembly GCA_023614405.1). NCBI lineage: Eukaryota > Viridiplantae > Streptophyta > Magnoliopsida > Poales > Poaceae > Avena > Avena insularis. The sequence goes on along the minus strand of CM042688.1, from coordinate 442,415,383 downwards.
CCCGTGATTCGGCCTGCCTTGAGGTGACCCGGCCAGCATCCGCTTTGGCCTTGCCGAATCTCGCCTAACTCGGCCTTTATACCCCGGCGTGACCCTACCTGGGGGTATCCCCCCAACAGTGATGATTTCAAGTATCTTGGTCCTAGTGGATGAGCTCCTAGAGTAGCTCATACTACTTCTAAGCAATCAAGTCAAACAACAGATCAAGGCAATTCATCAGACAGCAGATCAAGGCAACTCATCTTATACACTAAGTCAATCCACTACTGGGGTTACCATAAAGCCTAGCTTGAGGTAAGGTTGAGGATTTTTGAAGAGGTTGGATTTTGAATAAGATGAGAGTCCTTGATACCTCTACCAAGAGTAGAGTCCAATAGCTTATTAAAAGGTTTTGGGAGATCCTAGAGGTAAGAGTAGTTGAAGGTTCGGTCTTGAAAACACAAGGAGATAGTATTCTATATCTCTCCATAGTTTTGTCAATTGAAGCTACTAAAATAGTTTTGGTTTCATAAACATCTTGGCTCATGTTTTTGAAACGCCAGAACATTTGAGAATATGGAAATTAAGCCAAGACAGTTTTGGGAAGTAGCTTTTGTCAACTGGGGTTGAGTTAAGGAGTATATCTTCTAATACACCATCATAAGCATATCCAACAACAAGCAAACACTTCCGCACTCTACAAGAAAAAGTTTTTGTTCTCCCTGATTTTTGCATTTTGTACAACTAATCAGGGTTGCTGAAATTGGGATGTTACACCAGTACTGTCCAGTATAAAACCCTGACTCATTGAGCCGCTGCAAAGATCAGCGGGGTGCAGGATAAAAGAACTACTAGCAGTACTGTGGAGTTTAAGAACAACTCCGAATCGATCAACAGGCTATACGCCGTTTTTTCTGGTATATGGGGTAGAAGCTATACTACCGGCCGACATAGAGCATGATTCGCCAAGGGTCACCCAATACATAGAAGCTGAAGTGCGTGAAGCCCGGCAAAATGATGTTGATCTGCTGGAAGAAGCGAGAGAACTGGCCTTGTCTAGATCCGCCATATATCAGCAAAACCTCTGATGCTACAATAGCCAGAAAGTAAACCCCCGAGTCTTCCGGGAAGGTGATCTCGTACTTCGGCTGGTGCAGCGCACTGCTGGCATGCATAAGTTATCCTCTCCATGGGAAGGACCTTTCATTGTAAGCAAAGCCTTGCACAATGATTCCTACTATCTTATTGATGCACATCCACATGAGAAGAACAAGGCGGACATGTCCGGAGAGGAATCTAAACGTCCATGGAATGTAGCACTACTTCATCCTTTTTACACCTGACAAAGAGGTGAATGTATCCAAGTTACTCATATGTCGTTATATATGTCGGCAATGAGCTTATCAATGAAACTTCAGCACCCCTAGCAGAAACTCGGGGACTTCCATAATAGCTGTCTTTCTTGCTTTTATGTTTTATATACATCGGCTGGCTTAAGTTGCTTATGCCTTAGCTGGATTGGTAGTGTGTGAGCACCAAAAAACCCAACTCTTCGACTTTGCTACTGTCCAACAAGAATTGGCTTCATGGCAAGCAAGAGAACAAGTTTGGAATCGCAAAGCACATGAAAAACGACTAAGGAAAGGAAAGTAATCGAGCCGACGTTTGTTATCCGGACTAACCCTCTATTTAATTCATTTATGTTTCGTTGGATTATTTTGAGCTAATCTCAAAGTTTCAAGTATTGTTAAGTCAATTTTTTGAACCTCGGACTCGTAAGTCAAAAAACCGAATCAAGGTAGACGCGAGTCGAGTCATAAAATTGGAGGAAGAAGAAAAAGAAACTCGGGGACTTCGGCCACGTTAATATGGCATTAAAAACTTAGTAGCAAATGAAACTAATCGTAGCAAACCAAATCATTGTGCATAGATACAACTTCACCTGGCATACCGGGGATCTGACGAATACTATTAAGTGTTTTTAAAGCTCAAGGAGCAGCAGTAGGAGCCGAATCATTGGTCGAGGGAGGAGGTACTTCGGCATGTGTAGGCGGGGCACCAGCAACGACCTCATCTTCGGGGATGGCATCCTCGTCCTCCAGGTCTTCAGCGTCGTCACCAAGCTCAGAAGCTTCCTCCTCATCCTCTTCACCCTCAGCGCCATCAGAGACATAGGCATCATAAAATGTGTCAAGGTAGCTCGGATCCTCGTTCTAACTATGGTAGAAGGCATATTGGATGAGCTTGTTGGCACAGGCTTTGCATTGAGAGATGCACTCCGGGTCATTGGACCATTTTGATCCGGTGCGCATACAGTCAAGGAACCCCAAATCTAGCTCTTCATACCTCAAATCTGGCCAATCCCTTAGAGAAGAGGCTTTACCAGAGGGTCGTTTGGTGCTGTCCGGAGTAGGAAAGAACCTCTCTGAGTCAGGTTCCTCCTCGTCCAGCTCTGCGCGGTCTACCACCCATTTGAGGGCCAGCTCCTTGCCATCCTCAATTGACTGCTGGAGAAACAGCTGAGAGCAAAAATACTAAATGGTTAAGTTAGGAAGCTATCCGACACACCGCAAGACCTAGAAAAAATACCAAGAGAAGAGTTTACCTTAGGAGGCGGTTTGGCCTGGGTAAAGGGTGCAAGCCCCCATTTCCACACCGCGGAGAACTCCTTCTCCACCTTAAAAATGGCCTTGACCCAGCGGAACACCTCGGAATTGTTAAGTTCAAAGGAGGAGGTCCGGTGGGGGTCAAGGGGGCCACTCAGATAGAAAATCTTGTGGGAGCGCTTCTGTAGGGGGAGACCCGTCTGCGGATGAAAGTAATCATAACGTCCTCGCCCTGCAACCCCATCTTCACCAGTTCCTTGATCCGACGATCTACCTGGTTCACCAAGGCAATAGGCCATTTCGGGATACTCTCCCATAGAGAGGTTTCTGAGACACCCATCTTGAAGGGGATGAGCCGAATCAATTCTACGTCCGAAGTATTCCAGACATAGAAGAAGGTCCAGGCCCAGCCTTTGCAGGATTCAAGGCCGGTAACCCGGGGGAAAGCGGAGTTCTTGCAGGGAGAAATGGAGGCTCCATCGCACTGGGTAAGGTGTTTGTCAGCAGGAAAGAGATGAGGATTCGGGATAAAATTCTTGCGGAGACCAAAAAACTTGATCCACATTTCTTTGGCGTGCCAGAGGCCGAGGTACCCCTCTAAGACGGAGGCAAAAGAGGAAATATAGGTGATTGTGTTGCCAGGAAGGTGGTGAGGCTAAAGCTGGTAGGTGGAGATGAAGTCATGGAAAAAATCGGAGACGGGCAAGACAAAGCCGCGCTGAAAATGGGAGAGGAAGACGAAGTACTCGCCTGGATTTGGCGAATGGGAAATTTCCTTGGCGGTGAGGCGGCAGGCGCCGCCTGCGGGGATGCGGCGGGTCGCGTAGAGCCAGTCCAGATCGTCCTAGCAGACGAAAGCACCCGCCCAAGCACCACGCTCGTGGGCTTCATCCTCCTCCTCCTCAGCAACAATGGCGGCCTCCTCTTCTGTCATGGCAAAATCAAGATCCTCAAGAAAGTAACCAGAGAAATAGTAGCCGGCCATGGGAAACTTGGAGGTGCAGGGCCCCGTGGCGAACAGCTCAAGCAGAGGCGGTGGCATGGTCAGAAGGAGTGGCTAGCTAAGGCAGCGGTGGCACAGCGCTAACGCAGAAGCGGTGGCGGTGGTGGCGTCCCTGTGGAGAAGAAGGGGGCAAGGGGCGGGGGGCATGCGAAGTGGGGGAACTTCCCCAAGAGAAGTTATTCCTCACACTTAACAAGGGGCTGCCGCGACGGGACGTGCAGAGCAGTTATTCCTGACATTTACCCTCCACGTAGGACATGGGGAAGCGTATGAGATAAGGAAAGGTAACCCGGATATGTGGCCAAAAACCGGGACAATGAGAAGTAACTCGGACTGAGCCAAGGGAGCATCGAGGCAAAGAGTCTGGGTTATGGAATAACTCGGCTGAAGAAGTGCAGATTCGGATAAGGGGAACCTGTTGTGGCCTTAACAGCTGAAGTTGCTAAGACCGCACCAGCTTCAGGGACTAATGTTGGGAGGATACCCCCAGGTAGGTTCACGCCGGGGTATAAAGGCCAAGTTAGCCGATGTACGGCGCGATCAAAGCAAGTGCTGGCCGGGTCACCTCAAGGCAGGCCGACTTACGAAGTAACAAGGCCCGGTGGGCGTTTACCTAGCATTAATCTGGCCGGCATGAAATATATGTTGGCCATGTTTATTTACCATGTGTGTCGGTACCCTTGTTGCCAGGTTAGTCGGGCGCTAATCGGGCTACCACTTGGCTACCAAGAGAAGGAAGGAATATCTCGTTGGTCAAAAGGTGGCCTTTGCCCGCTGTAGCATGAGCAAAGCGAGCAGAGGGAAGGACCAGTGGGGCATGGCCGACAAAGGTGACGCGGGCGATGTCGGCTGACATAGTCCGTGTCTTGTGACGCCAAAAGGCAAGGGGCTCGCAGACGATTACGCCCATAGTCCGGACTAGCCGTTAAAAAGTGAATAAAGAAGCATCTAGCTTTACCAAGGGGCATATTCGGGGAATATGCCTCCATGTATGCCCTAACTTTGTATCCTGGGCTTGCCTATATAAGGTGCACCAGGGCCTCCATAGAGGGGGATCGATCATTCTATTTTGAGAGAACTCTAGGGCATTGTAGTGGGGGGAGGGGGGGGGTAAGAGAACTAGTCTCCTTCTCAAAAACAGCTCGAGGAGTGATAGCTCAAAATATATTCGAGCTTGTTGGGGAACCCCAAGAGGAAGGTATGATGAGCACAACAACAAGTTTTCCCTTAGTTATGAAACCAAGGTTATCGAACCAGTAGGAGCAAGGAAACACCTCCAAGGTGTTGTTTCCAACTTGGAATCCTGCAAAACACAACCATAGAACTTTGCCCCCAACTTACGGCGAGGTTGTCAATCTCACCGGTTTTGTTGAAAACAAAAGATTAAACGTATTGTGTGGAAGATAGTAATTGCTTGCATAAAGTAAACAGAAAACAGTAAATAGTAGATTGTAGATTGATAGTAAAAGAAAGGACCGGGGTCAATAGTTCACTAGAGGTAATTCTCCTTAAGATATAAGACATGTTGGGTGAACAAATTACAGCGGGGCAATTGACAGACACCGAGAAATCATACATGCATATACTAATCATTTTGACTCATATGAGATTTGATTGGGCATTACAACATTATACATAGACCGTAATCCAACTGCATCTATGACTAATAATCAACCTTTGGGTTATCATCCGAACACCCTCCAGTATTAAGTTGCAAGCAACAGATAATTGCATTAAGCAAAGTGTGTAAAGTAAACAATATGATTGTTCTATGAACAAAGGATTGATGTTTTCTCCCTAGTAGCAACAACACATCTAGTACCTTAGAGATTTCTGTCACTTCCCCAGATTCCTAGAGGCATGAACCTACTATCGAGCATAAATACTCCCTCTTGGAGTTGCTAGCATCTCCTCGGCCAAGATAGCTACTAACAACGGAAAGCATGCAAGATCACAAATAACATAGACATGATAGAATCAATAATCAATATGAAATAGCATCTCAATATCCACCGGATCCTCGCAAACACAACATGTATGATTACAAATAGATGATCTTGATCATGAACAGAGCTCACAACATCTAGACATGGTAGCACAAAGGAGAAGAACCAACCATCTAGCTACTACATGAACTCGTAGTCTAGGGATGAACTACTCACGCTTCACACCGAAGGCAGTCATGGTGATGAACAAGGCCTCCAGGGTGATCTCTCCCCTCCGGCAGGGTGCGGGGAAGAGATTCAGATCCCTCCTGATCTAGGGATGGAGATGGCGGTGGCTACAGACTCTTTCGTGGAATTTTGATCGGGTACTTAGGGTTTTTGTCCTGGAGGCAATATATAGGTGAATGGGAAATGTTGGTGGAGTGCCAGGGGGCCCACACCACCCCTAGCGCGGCCTGGCCTAGCCTCGCACCACCAGGTGGTGTGGCCAGCCCCTGGCCCCTCTCCGTCTTGTCTTCTGGATCCGTGAGTCTTCCGGTAAAATATCGACTTTGGCTTTTGTCCGGTCCAGTTCCGAGAATATTTCTTTGCCAGCTTTTCTGAAACAAAAATAGTAGAAAACAGGCAACTGGCACTATGGCATCTTGTTAATAGGTTAGTTCCAGAAAATGTGTAAGAATACTCCAAAGTGTGGACAAAACATAAGAAAGTAGATATAAAACAAGCATAGAACATCAAAAATTATAGATACATTTGCAACGTATCAACATCCCCAAGCTTAACTCCTGCTCGTCCTCGAGTAGGTAAGTGATAAAAAAGAATAATTTTTGAGGTGACATTGACCATCATAATCTTGATCAAGGTATTTGTAAAACATTGATAGCTGGGATCATAGTACTTTAACATAGCATGAAAGATATAGTTCTAACAATAAGACATATCAACTATGTTGTAACATGAAAAGGTACAAACAAAATATTCATGAATAACAATGCTTTGCAAGACATTTGTTTGTTTCACATATAGAAAACATAATGAGAATGGTATTCAGCTTGTCCCTCATAGTGTAGCAAAACTTAAATGCACAGGACACCTTCAAAGTTCATAAGGGTGACTAGATACAAGTAGTTTAAGAACAAGCAATATCAAAGTTATGAATCAATCAACAAGTCTTGGGACAATGCACATTAAACTAAGAATGGCCACTATGCTCTCTCAATAGGTGCATAAAGATAGAAGATGGAGACTCAACATAAAAGTAAAAGAAAGGCCTTCATAGAAGGAAGCCGAGATTCAAGTCTCATAAAGAGCTTCCAAAAATTATGGTACTTATTAGCTTTCAGCTCTCATTGCCCTATCATAAACATCTTAAAGTGATTAAGGTTAAAGTGAACAAACTATGGAGTATATGCTTGGCAAAGTATAAGTTGGCAATCTCATGTCCCTTGAATACGAGGCCGCTCCTCATGCTACTCAAGTTTAGTTACCGGTAAGTTCTTGTCATATTAAGTACATGTGTATCATAGAGAACCGCCAACGGGGTACCCCTTGCACATGATACAGGAGCTATCCCATAATCAAAATGACAAGGCAAGCAAACAATGAGCATCTAAGCAATCTTCTTATTTACCATGGGAAGATGGTGCTTTTTTCTCTCTTTCCTCTTTTCTCATCCTTTTTTTCTTTTTCTTTTTCTCAATCTCTATCTCTTTTTTATAAGAAGAATGCTTCATAGATTGCTTACTATGGTGATGCTGGAAGTTTCCACCATGATTAGGCATGGCTTAGGCTAGCAGCCCAGGCGTTTCTCTAACACACATACATAAATCCATGGAATTACAAGCTCCCCTTTCATTTCACACCGACGATATCCATAAACAAAAGAGCATGATATCAACCGGGTACAATGTACAAGTGCAATGTTGAAAGCATTCCCCATGGCAGCATGGTTCTGCTAATCCCAACGTATAAGTGCAAGCATATACAACATAGATGACACAATGGTTCAAGTTTATTATGGGCAAGAAAAGTAAATTGTGCCATCAAGTTCGTGAGAGCTTTAATCACTAATTTTCACATAACAAGTTTAATTCGGAAGGTAGATAAAAACATGAATATACTTGGAATAGAAAATGCTAATAGGTAGGTGATGTCTACGCATTTCTTTTCTTGTAGACAGTTGTTGGGCCTCCAAGTGCAGAGGTTTGTAGAACAACAGCAAGTTTTCCCTTAAGTGGATTACCCAAGGTTTATCGAACTCAGGGAGGAAGTGGTCAAAGGTATCCCCTCTCAAGCAACCCTGCAATCAAGATACAAGAAGTCTCTTGTGTCCCCAACACACCCAATACACTTGTCAGGTGTATAGGTGCACTAGTTCAGCAAAGATATAGTGAAATACAAGTGGTATGGATATAAGACAATGGTGCCAGAAAATAGCTTGACAGGAGGAAAAGACTAAAGGCAAAAAGATGGAAGCAAGCAAACATGTAACAAATCTAGTTGCAAACGGTGTTTCAATGTTTAGAAACAAGGCATAGGGATCATACTTTCACTAGTGAACACTCTCGTATAAATATCATCTCTTTATGATACTACTCTGAACTACTCTCCGGTTGGACACTCTAATCCATGGTAGGGCTATAACAGCACTCCTCAAAGTTCGCTTTCCCCATCTAGATAACCCCACACTGTTACCTTGAGCTCTAGATGGCTCCAACAAATACCACCATTTCATAGAAACATCCAACTCCAAATATACCTCATAACAAGTATTTGTAATCTCTAGCCTAAGTGCCACCATGGTGTGTACGTTTTCACTTTCACACACATGGGTAGAGCAGAGATCTATTAAAGCACTTGAGTAGAAAGGTAAATCTACTTGATTACAAAGATCATGATCACAATATGATCATGCATAGAGAGAGATGAACACATAGCTACCGGTAGAACCCTTAGCCTCGAGGAAGACCTACTCCCTCATCATCATGGGAATCAGCAACGGCGATGGAGATGGTGGTGGACATCGATGGAGATGGCTCCGGGGGCACTTCCCCATCCCGGTAGGGTGTCGGAACAGAGACTTTCTGTCCCCCAAATCTCTCCTTCGGTGGCGGCGGCGCTGCAGAACTTTTCGTGGCTGGAGGATCTCCTTCCCCGCCGCCGGTATCACAGGGGAGCACCGCTCCTTAGCCCCCTTCCTTCATGGCTTATTGGGAGCCCTCTCCCATGGAGATGGGATATATGGGGGAGGTAAAAATGTGGCTTTGTTGGCTGCAAATTCGTGGGTGGAGGTGTCTCCCATGAATTAGGTTTCCTCCCTTTATATAGCTTCTCGGATTTCCGTCAACCCATCTTGGGCTGCTGTAAATCAGGCCTAGCAGGCCCGTCCGGACTCGGAATCAGCTAAATTTATGTCTAGGATGCTTGTCGCGAAATTTTCAACAACTTTGTAGTTTAAGAGTTTTCTGTTTGATGCCGTCTTCGACGAGAAATGTGACTATCTTCAAAAAGAGTTCTGAGACAGATTTCTAGAAAATCCCAATTTGACTCCAACAAGGTTTCCACTTGTATTCTTGGTAATTCCTACACATCAAAGAGTAAAACAAGAACATTGTGCACTTTTGCAACTATTAGTAGGTTAGTCCAAATAAATCATAAACTTTATATAAAAAGGAGTATCAAAAGCATATTATTTGCATAAAACCATCAAAAATTATAGATACGTTATGGACGCATCAGTAGGTATGGTGGACTCTTTGGAATAACTTGGTTTTATTTGGAGTTGGATGCATGAGTGGAACTCATACTTGGTATGGAGGCTAGCAAAAGACTGGGAGCGACCAACTAAGAGAGCAATAATAGCCATAATCATGCAAAGCGATAAAACATTATTAATTAAAGCATAAAGTGATATTACAAGACGAAAACAAAATGATCATAGAGGCTACCATGACTTGGTATAGTCTTAACATGGTGTGAGCATGCGCCAAGTTAACCCAAATAAAGCATTGAAGGAGAATACCACAATATTATGCTTTTATATGCTAAAAACACATTATTCTTTCAAGGCACATTAAGCAATCTCAATTGTTTATAACAAGTCATGCTACAACAATAATCACTAAGCATACAGGCAAAACAATATCAAGCATGACATGATAAAGACTAAATCACAGTAAAAAACAAGCTCCTTTTATACCACTTAAGCATGAACTTTCCTACTCTTTTCCAATCCAAACTAACTTATTTGAAAACCATCATATATGAATGTGGGGGTTCAACCAATTTTATTCAAGCAAACTAAGCAAACCAAAGAGATTAAGACGCAAATGAAAATAATGGCAGAAATCTGTCAAAATAGACCAGCAGGTAAAACCCGATTTTTTCGAAGACCTTATGTTGCTCAAATCGAAAAGTGTTGAACTAACAAAAGTTGGATAACAACCTGGGGCAGAAGGAAAAACAATTACAGCTCAAACCGACGTATAGATTTTTTTCACGAATTTTTACAGCGAAGCAAAAAATCTGTTTCGGGACAACAACTTTCTCAAATCTTACTTATCTCTCATTAGAGGTTACTCTTAGCACAAAAACCACACAAAAATTATAAGGAGAGTTTATTAATGAAGCAATAACTTCCAAGACTAAACAAAAGACTCCTAACGAAATTTGGGTTATCTCCCAATAAGTGCTTTTCTTTAACGCCTTTGAGCTAGGCATAAGAAGTAAGAAAAGAATCAAGTATTCTGAAATGAAGAAGCATTAAGAGCAAATTTTGTTTTAATAGGAGAGGCAAAAGGAATCTTCTCTCTCTTGTTAGGGAAGTGTTCTATACCTTTTTTGAGTGGAAATTGATATTTAATGGTGCCTTCTTTCACATCAATAATTGCACCAACAGTTCGAAGAAAAGGTCTTCCCGAAGTAATAGGACAAGAAGGATTGCATTCAACATCCAAAACATAGAAATCAACGGGGACATAGGCATTGTTAACCATAATAAGAACATCATTAATACTCCACATGAGTTTCTTTTTAGCATTATCATCAAGTGGGACATTTAAATAACAATCTTCCAATGGTGGCAAATCAAGCATTTCATAAATCTTTCTAAGCATAATAGAAACACTACTATCAAGATCACATAAAGCTTTGAGATCAAAATCATTCACTTTCATATTAATGATGGGTTCCCAACCATCTTCTAATTTCATAGGAATAGAAGCTTTATGTTTCATCTTTTCTTCTTTAATTTTTATGAGAGCATCAGTAATGTGTTTAGTAAAGGCCATGTTCATAGCACTAGCATTAGGACTTTTAGCAAGATTTTGTAGGAACATAATTACTTCAGAGATATTGCAACCAGCAAGATCAAAATCATAATTATAATCTAAATTAGTAGAGCTATTTTTCCCATATTTTGAAGAATTTCAGAATTTTTATTAAAAAAGGTTCCATTGGGTTTACTAGCTTCAACATTAGTGGTAGTGATAGTAGAAATACTAATATTTCTAGCAATTTCATCTTATCTTTCCCATTTAGCATGCAATCAGCTAACAGTCTAACATTTTCATCAATTCTAACTTGTATGGCATTAGTAGCAGCAAAGGGATTTTCAATAGTTTCAGTTTTAGCAGCCATTTTATTCAAAGAAGATTGTGCTTTAGACAATGATGTTATAATTCTTTCAGCATTAGAGAGTTTTTCCTCAATAGTTTTATTGAAAGCAGTTTGTTTACTAATGAAATCTTTAAGCATGACTTCATGTTCAGAGGGTGCATTTCTATTATTGTTGTAGGAATTTCCATAAGAATTACCATTATTGGGAGGATATGGCCTATAATTATTATTACCAAAATTATTCCTGTAGGCATTGTTGCTAAAATTATTGTTTCTAATAAAATTCACATCAACTTGATCTTCTTGAGCAACCAAAGAGGCTAAGGGAACATGATTTGGATCAATATGAGCTTTCGCATTAACAAGCATAGACATAATAACATCAATTTTATCACTCAAGGAGGAGGTCTCTTCAACAGAATTTACCTTCTTACCTTGTGGAGCTCTCTCAGTGTGCCATTCAGAATAGTTAACCATCATATTATCCAGAAGCTTTGTTGCAGCACCCAAAGTAATGGTCATAAAGGTACCTCCAGCAGCAGAATCCAGCAGATTTCTTGAAGAATAATTCAATCCTGCATAAAAGGTTTTGGATAATCATCCAAGCAGTCAGTCCATGAGTGGGACAATTCTTAACCAAAGATTTCATTCTTTCCCAAGCTTGAGCAACATGTTCATTATCAGATTGTTTAAATTTCATTATTTCACTTCTCATAGATATAATCTTAGCAGGAGGATAGTATTTTCCAATGAAAGCATCTTTGCATTTAGTCCAAGAATCAATACTATTTCTAGTTAGGGATTGCAACCATTATTTACCTTTTCCTCTCAAAGAGAAAGGAAACAATTTAAGCTTAATAATATCTCCAACTATACCCCTATGTTTTTGCATCTCACAAAGTTCAACAAAGTTATTAAGATGAGCAGCAACATCTTCAGTACCAATACCAGAAAATTGTTCTCTCATAACAAGATTGAGTAAAGCAGGTTTAATTTCAAAGAAAGTAGCTTCAGGAACAGGTGGAGCAATAGGTGTGCACATGAAATCATTGTTGTTGGTGCTAGTGAAGTCACACAACTTAGTGTTTTTAAGAGTAGTCATTTTTTGTGTTTTTAACATAAAGAAGCAAACTAGTACAACTATTTTTGTGTGTGTTTTGGATTAAAGAAACAAGCAAACAAAGCAAAAATAAACTCAGCAAAACAAATAAAACAAAGTAAAGAGATTGGTTATGAGGGACTCCCCTTGAGAAGATGTCCTTGACTCCCCGTCAACGACGCCAGAAAAATAGCTTGATGGCTCAAAATATATTCGAGCTCGTTGGGGAACCCCAAGAGGAAGGTATGATGAGCACAGTAGCAAATTTTCCCTCAGTTATGAATCCAATGTTATCGAACCAGTAGGAGCAAGGAAACACCTCCAAGGTGTTGTTTCCAACTTGGAATCCTACACAACACAACCACAGAACTTTGCCCCCAACTTATAGTGAGGTTATCAATCTCACCGGTTTTGCTGAAAACAAGGGATTAAACATATTGTGTGGAAGATAGTAATTGCTTGCAGAAAGTAAACAGAAAACAGTAAATAGCAGATTGTAGATTGATAGTAAAAGATAGGACCGGGGTCCATAGTTCACTAGAGGTGATTCTCCTTAAGATAGAAGACATGTTGGGTGAACAAATTACAGCGGGGCAATTGACAGACACCGACAAAGCATACATGCATATACTAATCATTTTGACTCCTATGAGATTTGATTGGACATTACAACATTATACATAGACCGTAATCCAACTGCATCTATGACTAATAATCCACCTTCGGGTTATCATCCGAAGCCCCTCCAGTATTAAGTTGCAAGCAACAGATAATTGCATTAAGCAAAGTGTGTAAAGTAAACAATATGATTGTTCTATGAACAAAGGATTGATGTTTTCTCCCTAGTAGCAACAACACATCTAGTACCTTAGAGATTTACATCACTTCCCAGTTCCTAGAGGCATGAACCTACTATCGAGCATAAATACTCCCTCTTGGAGTTGCTAGCATCTCCTCGGCCAAGATAGCTACTCACAACGGAAAGCATGCAAGATCACAAATAACATAGACATGATAGAATCAAGAATCAATATGAAATAGCATCTCAATATCCACCGGATCCCGGCAAACACAACATGTATGATTACAAATAGATGATCTTGATCATGAACGGAGCTCACAAGATCTAGACATGGTAGCACAAAGGAGAAGAACCAACCATCTAGCTACTACATGGACATGTAGTCTAGGGATGAACTACTCACGCATCACACCGGAGGCGGTCATGGTGATGAAGAAGGCCTCCGGGGTGATCTCTCCCCTCCGGCAGGGTGCGGGGAAGAGATTCAGATCCCTCCTGATCTAGGGATGGAGATGGCGGTGGCTACAGACTCTTTCGTGGAATTTTGATCGGGTACTTAGGGTTTTTGTCCTGGAGGCAATATATAGGTGAATGGGAAATGTTGGTGGAGTGCCAGGGGGCCCACACCACCCCTAGCGCGGCCTGGCCTAGCCTCGCACCACCAGGTGGTGTGGCCAGCCCCTGGCCCCTCTCCGTCTTGTCTTCTGGATCCGTGAGTCTTCCGGTAAAATATCGACTTTGGCTTTTGTCCGGTCCAGTTCCGAGAATATTTCTTTGCCAGCTTTTCTGAAACAAAAATAGTAGAAAACAGGCAACTGGCACTATGGCATCTTGTTAATAGGTTAGTTCCAGAAAATGTGTAAGAATACTCCAAAGTGTGGACAAAACATAAGAAAGTAGATATAAAACAAGCATGGAACATCAAAAATTATAGATACATTTGCAACGTATCAACATCCCCAAGCTTAACTCCTGCTTGTCCTCGAGTAGGTAAGTGATAAAAAAGAATAATTTTTGAGGTGACATTGACCATCATAATCTTGATCAAGGTATTTCTAAAACATTGATAGCTGGGATCATAGTACTTTAACATAGCATGAAAGATATAGTTCTAACAATAAGACATATCAACTATGTTGTAACATGTGGTTTAGGAAAAGAACACACATCCAATGACTCTGGTGGATCCATCTGGTTTAGGAAAGGAACACACATGCAATGACTCTAGTGGATCATCGTGGTTTAGGAAAGGAACACATATGAAATGACTCTGGTGGTTCATGTGGTTTGGGAAAGGAACACACATGCAATGACTCTAGTGCATCCATGTGGTTTAGGAAAGGAACACACATGCAATGACTATGGTGCATCCATGTGGTTTAGGAAAGTAACACACATTAAATGACTCTAGTGGATCCATGTGGTTTAGGAAAACAACGCAAATGCAATTATTCTGGTGGATCCATGTGGTTTAGGAAAGGAACACACATGAAATGACTCTAGTGGTGGTTTAGGACAAGTTAGAAACATGCAATGACTCTGGTGCTGGTTTAGGAAAAGAACACACATGAAATGACTATGGTGGATCCATGTGGTTTAGGAAAAGAACACATATGCAATGATTCTAGTGGTGGTTTAGGAAATGAAGACACATGTAGTGACTCTAGATGAGGTTTAGTTAAAGAACACACATGCAATTACTATAGTGGATCCATGTGGTTTAGGAAAAGAACACACATGCAATGACTCTGGTGGTGGTTTAGGAAAGGAACACACATGCAATGACTCTGGTGGATCCATGTGGTTTAGGAAAGGAACACAAATGCAATGATACTAGTGGATCCATGTCGTTTAGGAAAAGAACACACACCGAATGACTCAAGTGGATCCATGTGGTTTAGGAAAAGAACACAAATGCAATGACTCTAGTGGATCATTGTGGTTTAGGAAAGGAACACACATGAAATGACTCTGGTGGATCCATGTGGTTTTGGAAAGCAACACACATGCAATGACTCTGGTGGAACCATGTGGTTTAGGAAAGGAGCACACATGCAATGACTCTGATGGTGGTTAAAGAAAGGAATACACATGCAATGACTCTAGTGAATCCATCTGGTTTTTGAAAGGAACACACATGCAATGACTCTGGTGGATCCATATGGTTTAGGAAAGGAAAACACATGCAATGACTCTAGTGGTGGTTTAGGAAAACAAAACACATGGAATGACTCTAGTGGTAGTTTAGAACAAGAACACACATGAAATTAATCTAGTTGATCCATGTGGTTTTGGAAAATAACACACATGCAATGATTCTGGTGGATCCATGTGGTTTAGGAAAGGAACACACATGCAATGACTCTAGTGGTGGTTTAGGAAAATAAGACACATGCAATGACTCTAGTGGTAGTTTAGGAAAAGAACACACATGAAATGAGTATGGTGGATCCATCTGGTTTAGGAAAAGAAGACACATGCAATGATTCTGGTGGTGGTTTAGGAAAAGAAGACACATGCAATGATTTTGGTGGTGGTTTAGGAAAAGAAGACCCATGGAATGACTCTAGTGGTGGTTTAGGAAAAGAAGACACATGCAATGACTCTGGTGGTGGTTTAGGAAAAGAACACACATGAAATGACTATGGTGGATCCGTGTGGTTTTGGAAAGGAACACACATGCAATGACTCTGGTGGTGGTTAAGGAAAGGAAAACACATGCAATGAATTTGGATGTGGTTTAGGAAAGTAACACACGTGCAATGACTCTAGTGGATCCATGTGGTTTAGAAAAAGAACACACATGCAATGACTCTGGTGGATCAATGTGGTTTAGGAAAGGAACACACATGAATTGACTCTGGTGGATCCATGTGGATTAGGAAAGGAACACACATGAAAGGACTCTGATGGTGGTTTAGGAAAGGAAGACACATGCAATGACTCTAGTGGATCCATTTGGTTTAGGAAAGGAACACACATGCAATGACTCTGGTGAATCCATGTGGTTTAGGAAAGGAACACACATGCAATGACCCTGGTGGATCCGTGCGCTTGAGGAAAGGAACACTCATGCAATGACTCTAGTGGATCCACGTGGTTTAGCTAAGGAACACACATGCAATAACTCTGATGGATCCATATGGTTTAAGAAAGGAACATACATTCAATGCCACTGGTGGATCCATGTGGTTTAGGAAAAGAACACAAATCCAATGACTCTGGTGGATCCATGTGGTTTAGGAAAGGAACACACATTGAATGACTCTAGTGGATCATTGTGGTTTAGGAAAGGAACACATATGAAAAGACTCTGGTGGATCCATGTGGTTTGGGAAAGGAACACACATGCAATGACTCTGATGGATCCATGTGCTTTAGGAAAGGAACACACACGCAATGACTCTGGCGGATCCATGTGGTTTAGCTAAGTAACACACATGCAATGACTCTGATGGATCTATGTGGTTTAAGAAAGGAACACACATGCAATGACACTAGTGGATCCATGTGGTTTAGGAAAAGAACACACATCCAATGACTCTGGTGGATCCATTTGGTTTAGGAAACGAACACACATGCAATGACTCTAGTGGATCATCGTGGTTGAGGAAAGGAACACATATGAAATGACTCTAGTGGATCATGTGGTTTCGGAAAATAACACACATGTAATGACTCTAGTGGATCCATGTGGTTTCGAAAAGGAACACACATGCAATGACTCTAGTGGTGGTTTAGGAAAAAAAGACATATGCAATGACTCTGGTGGTGGTTTAGGAAAAGAACACACATGAAATAGCTCTAGTGGATCAATGTGGATTAAGAAAAGAACACACATGCAATTATTCTGGTGGATCCATGTGGTTTAGGAAAGGAACACACATGCAATGACTCTAGTGGTGGTTGAGGAAAAGAACACACATGAACTGACTATGGTGGATCCATGTGGTTTAGGAAAAGAACACACATGCAATGATTCTGGTGGTGGTTTAGGAAATAAAGTACCATGGAGTGACTCTGGATGAGTTTTAGGAAAAGAACACACATGCAATTACTATGGTGGATCCATGTGGTTTAGGAAAAGAACACACATGAAATGACTCTAGTGATGGTTTAGGAAAGGAACACACATGCAATGACTCTGGTGGATCCATGTGGTTTAGGAAAGGAAAACACATGCAATGGATCTGGTGGATCCATGTTGTTTAGGAAAAGAACACGCATGCAATGACACCGGTGGATCCATGTGGTTTAGGAAAATAAAACACATGCAATGACTCTGCTGGTGGTTTAGGAAAATAACACACATGCAATGACTCTGGTGGATCCATGTGGTTTAGGAAAACAAAACACATGCAATGACTCTGCTGGTGGTTTAGGAAAATAACACACATGCAATGACTCTGGTGGATCCATGTAGTTTAGGAAAAAAACACACTTGCAATGACACTGGTGGATCCATGTGGTTTAGGAAAGGAACACACATGCAATAACTCTAGTGGTGGTTTAGGAAAAGAAGACACATGCAATGACACCGGTGGTTCTTTAGGAAAATAACACACATGAAACGACTCTGGTGGATCCATGTTCTTTAGGAAAAGAACACACATGCAATGACTCTGGTGGTGGTTAAGGAAAGGAAAACACATTCAATGACTTTGGATGTGGTTTAGGAAAGTAACACACGTGCAATGACTCTAGTGGATCCATGTGGTTTGGAAAAAGAACACACATGCAATGACTCTGGTGGATCTATGTGGTTTAGGAAAGGAACACACATGAATTCACTCTGTGGATCCATGTGGTTTAGGAAAGGAACAGACATGCAATGACTCTAATGGTGGTTTAGGAAAGGAAGACACATGCAACAACTCTCGTGGATCCATGTGATTTAGAAAAGGAACACACATCAAATGCCTCTGGTGGATCCGTGTGCTTTAGGAAAGGAACACACATGCAATGACTCTAGTGGATCCATGTGGTTTAGCTAAGGAACACACATGCAATGACTTTGATGGATCCATGTGGTTTAAGAAAGGAACAGACATGCAATGACACTAGTGGATCCATGTGGTTTAGGAAAAGAACAGACGTCCAATGACTCTGGTGGATCCATGTGGTTTAGGAAAGGAACACACATGCAATGACTCTAGTGGATCATTGTGGTTTAGGAAAGGAACACATATGAAATGACTCTGGTGGATCCATGTGGTTTGGGAAAGGAACACACATGCAATGACTCTGGTGGATCCATGTGGTTTAGGAAAGGAACACACATGCAATGACTCTAGTGGTGGTTTTGGATAAGAAGACACATGAAGTGACTCTGGTGGTGGTTTAGGAAAAGAACACACATGAAATGACTAGTGGATCCACGTGGTTTAGGAAAAGAACACACATGCAATTATTCTGGTGGATCTATGTGGTTTAGGAAAGGATCACACATGCAATAACTCTAGTGGTGGTTTATGAAAAGTAGGCACATGCAATGACTCTGGTGCTGGTTTAGGAAAAGAACATAAATGAAATTTCTATGGTGGATCCATGTGGTTTAGGAAAAGAACACACATCTAATGATTCTGGTGGTGGTTTAGGAAATGAAGACACATGAAGTGACTCTGGATGAGGTTTAGGAAAAGAACACACATGCAATGATTATGGTGGATCCATGTGGTTTAGGAAAAGAACACACATGCAATGACTCTAGTGGTGGTTTTGGAAAGGAACACACATGCAATGACTCTTGTGGATCCATGTGGTTTAGGAAAGAAACAGACATGCAATGACTTTGGTGGATCCATGTGGTTTAGGAAAGGAACACACATGCAATGACTTTGGTGGATCCATGTGGTTTATGAAAAGAACACACATGCAATGACACTGGTGGATGCATGTGGTTTAGGAAAAGAACACACATGTAATGACTCTGGTGGTGGTTTAGGAAAAGAAAACACATGCAATTACTCTGGTGGATCCATGTGGTTTAATAAAAGAACACACTTGCAATGACACTTGTGGTGGTTAAGGAAAGCAAACCTCATGCAATGACTTTGGATGTGGTTTAGGAAAGTAACAGACATGCAATGACTCTAGTGGATCCATGTGGTTTAGAAAAAGAACACACATGCAATGACACTGGTGGATAAACATGGTTTAGGAAAGGAACACACATGAGCTGACTCTGGTGGATCCATGTGGTTTAGGAAAGGAACACATATGCAATGACTCTGATGGTCGTTTAGGAAAGGAAGACACATGCGATGACTCTGGTGGATCCATGTGGTTTAGGAAAGGAACACACATGAAATGACTCTAGTGGTGTTATAGGAAAAGAAGACCCATGCAATGACTCTAGTGGTGGTTTAGGTAAAGAACACACATGAAATGACTCTGGTGGATCCATGTGGTTTAGGAATAGAACACACATGCAATGACTCTAGAGGTTGTTTAGGAAAAGAACATACATGCAATGACACTAGTTGATTCATGTCGTTTAGGAAAATAACACACATGCAATGACTCTGGTGGATCTATGTGGTTTAAGAAAGGAACACACATGCAATGACACTGGTGGATCCATGTGGTTTAGGAAAAGAACACACACCCAATGACTCTAGTGGATCCATGTGGTTTAGGAAAGGAACAGACATGTAGTGACTCTAATGGTGGTTTAGGAAAGGAAGAAACATGCAATGACTCTCATGGACCATGTGGTTTAGAAAAGGAACACACATGCAATGCCTCTGGTGGATCTGTGTGCTTTAGGAAAGGAACACACATGCAATGACTCTAGTGGATCCATGTGGTTTAGCTAAGGAACACACATGCAATGACTTTGATGGATCCATGTGGTTTAAGAAAGGAATAGACATGCAATGAAACTAGTGGATCCATGTGGTTTAGGAACAGAACACACATCCAATGACTCTGGTGGATCCATGTGGTTTAGGAAAGGAACACACATGCAATGATTCTAGTGGATCATTGTGGTTTAGGAAAGGAACACATATGAAATGACTCTGGTGGATCCATGTGGTTTGGGAAAAGGAACACACATGCAATGACTCTGGTGGATCCATGTGGTTTAGGAAAGGAACACACATGCAATGACTCTAGTTGTGGTTTTGGATAAGAAGACACATGCAGTGACTCTGGTGGTGGTTTAGGAAAAGAACACACATGAAATGACTAGTGGATCCATGTGGTTTAGGAAAAGAACACACATGCAATTATTCTGGTGGATCTATGTGGTTTAGGAAAGGATCACACATGCAATAACTCTAGTGGTGGTTTAGGAAAAGTAGACACATGCAATGACTCTGGTGCTGGTTTATTAAAAGAACATAAATTAAATGTCTATGGTGGATCCATGTGGTTTAGGAAAAGAACAGAAATCTAACGATTCTGGTGGTGGTTTAGGAAATGAAGACACATGAAGTGACTCTGGATGAGGTTTAGGAAAAGAACACACATGCAATGATTATGGTGGATCCATGTGGTTTAGGAAAAGAACACACATGCAATGACTCTAGTGGGGGTTTTGGAAAGGAACACACATGCAATGACTCTTGTGGATCCATGTGGTTTAGGAAAGAAACAGACATGCAATGACTCTGGTGGATCCATGTGGTTTAGGAAAGGAACACACATGCAATGACTTTGGTGGATCCATATGGTTTTGAAAAGAACACACATGCAATGACACTGGTGGATGCATGTGGTTTAGGAAAAGGACACACATGCAATGACTCTGGTGGTGGTTTAGGAAAAGAAAACACATGCAATTACTCTGGTGGATCCATGTGGTTTAAGAAAAGAACACACTTGCAATGACACTGGCGTATCCATGTGGTTTAGGAAAGGAACACACATGCAATGACTCTAGTGGTGGTTTAGGAAAAGAAGACACATGCAATGACTCTAGTGGTTCGTTAGTAAAAGAACACACATGAAATTACTCTGGTGGATCCATGTTGTTTAGGAAAAGAACACACATGCAATAACTCTAGTGGTGGTTTAGGAAAGGAAAGCTCACGCAATGACTTTGGATGTGGTTTAGGAAAGTAACAGACATGCAATGACTCTAGTGGATCCATGTGGTTTAGAAAAAGAACACACATGCAATGACTCTGGTGGATCAATGTGGTTTAGGAATGGAACACACATGAGCTGACTCTGGTGGATCCATGTGGTTTAGGAAAGGAACAAATATGCAATGACTCTGATGGTCGTTTAGGAAAGGAAGACACATGCAATGACTCTGGTGGATCCATGTGGTTTAGGAAAGGAACACACATGCAATGACTCTAGTGGTGTTATAGGAAAACAAGACACGTGCAATGACTCTAGTGGTGGTTTAGGTAAACAACACACATGAAATGACTCTGGTGGATCCATGTGGTTTAGGAATAGAACACACATGCAATGACTGTAGAGGTTGTTTAGGAAAAAAACATACATGCAATGACACTAGTTGATTCATGTCATTTAGGAAAATAATACACATGCAATGACTCCGGTGGATCCATGTGGTTTAAGAAAGGAAAACACATGCAATGACACTGGTGGATCCATGTGGTTTAGGAAAAGAACACACACCCAATGACTCTAGTGGATCCATGTGGTTTAGCAAAGGAACACACATGCAATGACTCTAGTGGATCATTGTGGTTTAGGAAAGGAACACACATGAAATGACTCTGGTGGATCCATGTGGTTTTGGAAAATAACATACATGGAATGACTCTGGTGGATCCATGTGGTTTAGTAAAGGAACACACATGAAATGACTCTAGTGGTGGTTTAGGAAAATAAGACACATGCAATAACTCTCGTGGTGGTTTAGGAAAAGAACACACATGAAATGACTTTAGTGGATCCATGTGGTTTTAGAAAGGAACACACATGCAATGACTCTGGTGGTGGTTAAGGAAAGTAAAACACATGCAATGACTTTGGATGTGGTTTAGGAAAGTAACACATGTGCAATGACTCTAGCGGATCATGTGGTTGAGAAAAAGAACACACATGCAATGACTCTGGTGGATCCATGTGGTTTAGGAAAAAACACACTTGCAATGACACAGGTGGATCAATTGGTTTAGGAAACGAAAACACATGCAATGACTCTAGTGGTGGTTTAGGAAAAGAAGACACATGCAATGACTCTGGTGGATCCATTTGGTTTAGGAAAGGAACACACATGCAATGACTCTAGTGGATCATTGTGGTTTAGGAAAGGAACACACATGAAATGACTCTGGTGGATCCATGTGGTTTTGGAAAGGAACACACATGCAATGACTCTAGTGGTGGTTTAGGAAAAGAAGACACATGCAATGACTTTGGTGGATCCATTTGGTTTAGGAAAGGAACACAAATGCAATGACTCTGGTGGATCCATGTGGTTTAGGAAAGGAACACACACGCAATGACTCTGGTGGATCCGTGTGTTTTAGGAAAGGAACACACATGCAATGACTCTGGTGGATCCATCTGGTTTAGCTAAGGAACACACATGCAATGACTCTGATGGATCCATGTGGTTTTTAGAAAGGAACATATATGCAATGACACTGGTGGATCCATGTGTTTTAGTAAAGGAACACACATGCAATAACTCTAGTGGATCATTGTGATTTAGGAAAGGAACACATATGAGTAGACTCTGGTGGATCCATGTGGTCTGGGAAAGGAACACACATGCAATGACTCTGGTGGACCCATGTGCTTTAGGAAAGGAACACACATGCAAGGACTCTGGTGGATCCTTGTGGTTTAGCTAAGTAACACACATGCAATGAATCTGATGGATCCATGTGGTTTATGAAATGAACACTCATGCAATGACACTGGTGGATCCATGTGGTTTAGGAAAAGAACACACACCCAATGACTCTAGTGGATCGATGTGGTTTAGGAAAGGAACACACATGCAATGACTCTAGCGGATCATTGTGGTTTAGGAAAGGAACACACATGAAATGACTCTGGTGGATCCATGTGGTTTTGGAAAGGAACACACATGCAATGACTCTAGTGGATCCATGTGGTTTAGGAATGGAACACACATGCAATGACTCTGGTGGATCCATGTGGTTTAGGAAAAGAACACACATGCAATGACTCTGGTGGATCCATGTGGTTTAGGAAAAGAACACACTTGCAATGACACTAGTGGATCCATGTGGTTTAGGAAAGGAACACACATGCAATGACTCTAGTGGTGGTTTAGGAAAAGAAGACACATGCAATGACTCTAGTGGTTCTGTAGGAAAAGAACACACATGAAATGGCTCTGGTGGATCCATGTTGTTTAGGAAATGAACACTCATGTAATGACTTTGGTGGTGGTTTAGCAAAGTAAAACACATGCAATGACTTTGGATGTGGTTTAGGAAAGTAACACACATGCAATGACTCTAGTGGATCCATGTGGTTTAGAAAAAGAACACACATGCAATGACTCTGGTGGATCAATGTGGTTTAGGAAAGGAAGACACATGAACTGACTCTGGTGGATCCATGCGGTTTAGGAAAGGAACACACATGAACTAACTCTGGTGGATCCATGTGGTTTAGGAAAGGAACTCACATGCAATGACTCTAATGGTGGTTTAGGAAAGAAAGACACGTGCAATGACTCTGGTGGATCCATGTAGTTTAGGAAAGGAACACACATGCATTGACTCTGGTGGATCCATGTGGTTTAGGAAAGGAACACACATGCAATGCTTTGGTGGAACCATGTGGTTTAGGATAGGAACATTCATGCAATGACTCTGGTGGATCCCTGTGCTTTAGGAAAGAAACACACATGCAGTGACTCTGGTGGATCCATGTGGTTTAGCTAAAGAACACACATGCAATGACTCTGATGGATGCATGTGGTTTAACAACGGAACACACATGCAATGACACTAGTGGATCCATGTGGTTTAGGAAAATAACACACATCCAATGACTCTAGTGGATCCACCTGGTTTAGGAAAGGAACACACATGCAATGACTCTAGTGGATCATTGTGGTTTAGGAAAGGAACACATATGAAATGACTCTGGTGGATCCATGTAGTTTTGGAAAGGAACACACATGGAATGACTCTGGTGGATCCATGTGGTTTAGGAAAGGAACACACATGCAATGACTCTAGTGGTGGTTTAGGAAAACAAGACACATGCAATGACTCTAGTGGTGGTTTAGGAAAAGAACACACATGAAATGACTCTGATGGATCCATGTGGTATTAGGAAAAGAACACACATGCAATCACTCTAGTGGTTGTTTAGGAAAAGAACACACATCCAATGACACTGGTGGATTCATGTTGTTTAGGAAAAGAACACACATGCAATGACTCTGGTGGTGTTTTAGGAAAGGAAACACATGCAATGACTCTGCATGTGGTTTAGAAAAAGAACACACATGCAATGACTCTAGCGGATCCATGTGGTTTTGGCAAAGAACACACATGCAATGATTCTGGTGGATCCATGCGGTTTACGAAAGAACACACATGCTATTACATCTAGTGGAGGTTTAGGAAATTAAGACACATGCAATTACTCTGGTGGTGGTTTATGAAAAGAACACACATGAAATGAGTATGGTGGATCCATGTGGTTTAGGAAAAGAACACACATGCAATGATTCTGGTGGTGGTTTAGGAAATGAAGAAAAATGCAATGAGTCTGGATTTGGTTTGGGAAAAGAACTCAAATGCAATGATTCTGGTGGTGGTTTAGGAAAGAAAGACACATGCAATGACTCTGGATGTGGTTTAGGAAAGGAACACACATGCAATGACTCCAGTGGATCGATCTGGTTTAGGAAAGAACAAACATGCAATGACTGTGGTGGATCAATGTGGTTTAGTAAAGGAACACACATGAACTGACTCTGGTGGTGGTTTAGGAAAGCAACACACATGCAATGACTCTGGTGGATCCATGTGGTTTAGGAAAGGAACGCACATGCAATGACTCTGGAGGATCCATATGGTTTAGGAAACAAAGACACACGCAATGACTTTAGTGGATCATGATGGTTTAGGAAAGGAACACACATGAAATTATTCTGGTGGATCCATATGGTTTTGGAAAGGAACACACATGCAATGACTATGGTGGATCCATGTGGTTTAGGAAAGAAACACACATGCAATGACTCTAGTGGTGGTTTAGGAAAAAAAGAAACATGCAAGACTTGTGGTGGTTTAGGAAAATAAGACACATGCATTGACTCTGATGGTGGTTTAGGAAAAGAACACACATGAAATGACTCTGGTCGATCCATGTGGTATTAGGAAAATAACACACATGCAATGACTCTAGTGGTTGTTTAGGAAAAGAACACACATGCAATGACACTGGTGGATTCATGTTGTTTAGGAAAAGAACACACATGCAATGACTCTGGTGGTGTTTTAGGAAAGAAAAACACATGCAATGACTCTGCATGTGGTTTAGAAAAAGAACACACATGCAATGACTCTAGCGGATCCATGTGGTTTTGGCAAAGAACACACATGCAATGATTCTGGTGTATCCATGCGGTTTACAAAAGGAACACACATGCTATTACATCTAGTGGAGGTTTAGGAAATTAAGACACATGCAATTACTCTGGTCGTGGTTTAGGAAAAGAACACACATGAAATGAGTATGGTAGATCCATGTGGTTTAGGAAAAGAAAACACATCCAGTGATTCTGGTGGTGGTTTAGGAAATGAAGAAAAATGCAATGACTCTGGTTGTCGTTTAGGAAAGGAACACACATGCAACGACTATGGTGGATCCATGTGGTTTAGGAAAAAAACACACATGCAATGACTCTAGTGGTGGTTTAGGAAAGGAACACACATGCAATGACTCTGGTGGATCCATGTGGATTAGGAAAGGAACACACATGCAATGACTCTGGTGGATCCATGTGGTTTAGGAAAATAACACACATGCAATGACACTGGTGGATCCATGTGGTCTAGGAAACGAACACACATGAAATGAATATGGTGGTGGTTTAGGAAAGGAACACACATGTAATTCCTCTAGTGAATCCATGTGGTTTAGAAAAAGAATACACTTGCAATGACACTGGTGAATCCATGTGGTTTAGGAAAGGAACACACATGCAATGACTCTAGTGGTGGTTTAGGAAAAGAAGACACATGCAATGACTCTGGTGATGGTTTAGGAAAAGAACACAAATTCAATGACTCTTGTGGATCCATGTCATTTAGGAAAAGAACACACATGCAATGACTCTAGTGGTGGTTTAGGAAACGAACACACATGCAATGACTCTGGTGGTGGTTTAGGAAAAGAACACACATGAATTGATCTAGTGGATCCATGTGGTTTTGGAAAAGAACACACATGAAATGACTCTAGTGCATCCATGTGGTTTAGGAAAAGAACACACTTGCAATGACTCTGGTGGATCCATGTGGTTTAGGAAAGGAACACACATGCAATGACTCTGGTGGATCCATGTGGTTTAGGAAAGGAACACACATGCAATGCTTTGGTGGATCCATGTGGTTTAGGATAGGAACATTCATGCAATGACTCTGGTGGATCCGTGTGCTTTAGGAAAGGAACACACATGCAATGACTCTGGTGGATCCATGTGGTTTAGCTAAGGAACACACATGCAATGACTCTGATAGATGCATGTGGTTTATGAACGGAACACACATGCAATGATACTAGTGGATCCACGTGGTTTAGGAAAATAACACGCATCCAATGACTCTGGTGGATCCACCTGGTTTAGGAAAGGAACACACATGCAATGACTCTAGTGGGTCATTGTGGTTTAGGAAAGGAACACATATGAAATGACTCTGGTTGATCCATGTAGTTTTGGAAAGGAACACACATGGAATGAATCTGGTGGATCCATGTGGTTTAGGAAAGGAACACACATGCAATGACTCTAGTGGTGGTTTAGGAAAATAAGACACATGCAATGACTCTTGTGGTGGTTTAGGAAAAGAACACACATGAAATGACTCTGATGGATCCATGTGGTATTAGGAAAAGAACACACATGCAATGACTCTAGTGGTTGTTTAGGAAAAGAACACACATGCAATGACACTGGTGGATTCATGTTGTTTAGGAAAAGAACACACATGCAATGACTCTGGTGGTGTTTTAGGAAAGGAAAGACATGCAATGACTCTGCATGTGGTTTAGAAAAATAACACACATGCAATGACTCTAGCGGATCCATGTGGTTTTGGCAAAGAACACACATGCAATGATTCTGGTGGATCCATGCGGTTTATGAAAGGAACACACATGCTATTACATCTAGTGGAGGTTTTGGAAATTAAGACACATGCAATTACTCTGGTGGTGGTTTATGAAAAGAACACACATGAAATGAGTATGGTGGATCCATGTGGTTTAGGAAAAGAACACACATGAAATGATTCTGGTGGTGGTTTAGGAAATGAAGAAAAATGCAATGACTCTAGATGTGGTTTGGGAAAGAACTCACATGCAATGACTCTGGTGGTGGTTTAGGAAAGAAAGACACATGCAATGACTCTAGATGTGGTTTAGGAAAGGAACACACATGCAATGACTCTAGTGGATCCATCTGGTTTAGGAAATAACACACATGCAATGACTGTGGTGGATCAATGTGGTTTAGTAAACGAACACACATGCACTGACTCTGGTGGTGGTTTAGGAAAGCAACACACATTCAATGACTGGTGGATCCATGTGGTTTAGGAAAGGAACACACATGCAATGACTCTGGAGGACCCATGTGGTTTAGGAAACAAAGACACATGCAATGACTTTAGTGGATCATCATGGTCTAGGAAAGGAACACACATGAAATTAGTCTGGTGGATCCATATGGTATTGGAAAGGAACACACATGTAATGTCACTAGTGGATCCATGTGTTTTAGGAAAGAAACACACATGCAATGACTCTAGTGGTGGTTTAGGAAAAGAAGAAACATGCAAGACTTGTGGTGGTTTAGGAAAATAAGACACATGCAATGACTCTGGTGGTTTAGGAAAAGAACACACATGAAATGACTCTGGTGGATCCATGTGGTATTAGGAAAAGAACACACATGCAATGACTCTAGTGGTTGTTTAGGAAAAGAACACACATGCAATGACACTGGTGGATTCATGTTGTTTAGGAAAAGAACACACATGCAATGACTCTGGTGGTGTTTTAGGAAAGGAAACACATGCAATGACTCTGCATGTGGTTTAGAAAAATAACACACATGCAATGATTCTGGTGGATCCATGCCGTTTACGAAAGGAACACACATGCTATTACATCTAGTGGAGGTTTAGGAAATTAAGACACATGCAATTACTCTGGTGGTGGTTTATGAAAAGAACACACATGAAATGAGTATGGTGGATCCATGTGGTTTAGGAAAAGAACACACATGCAATGATTCTGGTGGTGGTTTAGGAAATGAAGAAAAATGCAATGACTCTGGATGTGGTTTGGGAAAAGAACTCACATGCAATGACTTTGGTGGTGGTTTAGGAAAGAAAGACACATGCAATGACTCTGGATGTGGTTTAGGAAAGGAACACACATGCAATGACTCTAGTGGATCCATCTGGTTTAGGAAAGAACACACATGCAATGACTGTGGTGGATCAATGTGGTTTAGTAAACGAACACACATGCACTGACTCTGGTGGTGGTTTAGGAAAGCAACACACATGCAATGACTCTGGTGGATCCATGTGGTTTAGGAAAGGAACACACATGCAATGACTCTGGAGGATCCATGTGGTTTAGGAAACAAAGACACATGCAATGACTTTAGTGGATCATCATGGTTTAGGAAAGGAACACACATGAAATTATTCTGGTGGATCCATATGGTATTGGAAAGGAACACACATGTAATGTCACTAGTGGATCCATGTGTTTTAGGAAAGAAACACACCTGCAATGACTCTAGTGGTGGTTTAGGAAAAGAAGAAACATGCAAGACTTGTGGTGGTTTAGGAAAATAAGACACATGCAATGACTCTGGTGGTTTAGGAAAAGAACACACATGAAATGACTCTGGTGGATCCATGTGGTATTAGAAAAAGAACACACATGCAATGACTCTAGTGGTTGTTTAGGAAAAGAACACACATGCAATGACACTGGTGGATTCATGTTGTTTAGGAAAAGAACACACATGCAATGACTCTGGTGGCGTTTTAGGAAAGGAAACACATGCAATGACTCTGCATGTGGTTTAGAAAAATAACACACATGCAATGACTCTAGCGGATCCATGTGGTTTTGGCAAAGAACACACATTCAATGATTCTGGTGGATCCATGCGGTTTACAAAAGGAACACACATGCTATTACATCTAGTAGAGGTTTAGGAAATTAAGACACATGCAATTACTCTGGTGGTGGTTTATGAAAAGAACACACATGAAATGAGTATGGTGGATCCATGTGTTTTAGGAAAAGAACACACATGCAATGATTCTGGTGGTTGTTTAGGAAATGAAGAAAAATGCTATGACTCTGGATGTGGTTTGGGAAAAGAACTCACATGCAATGACTCTGGTGGTGGTTTAGGAAAGAAAGACACATGCAATGACTCTGGATGTGGTTTAGGAAAGGAACACACATGCAATGACTCTAGTGGATCCATCTGGTTTAGGAAAGAACACACATGCAATGACTGTGGTGGATCAATGTGGTTTAGTAAAGGAACACACATGCACTGACTCTGGTGGTGGTTTAGGAAAGCAACACACATGCAATGACTCTGGTGGATCCATGTGGAAAGGAACACACATGCAATGACTCTGGAGGATCCATGTGGTTTAGGAAACAAAGACAGATGCAATGACTTTAGTGGATCATCATGGTCTAGGAAAGGAACACACATGAAATTATTCTGGTGGATCCATATGGTTTTGGAAAGGAACACACATGTAATGTCACTAGTGGATCCATGTGTTTTAGGAAAGAAACACACATGCAATGACTCTAGTGTTGGTTTAGGAAAAGAAAGAAACATGCAAGACTTGTGGTGGTTTCGGAAAATAAGACATATGCAGTGACTCTGGTGGTGGTTAGGAAAAGAACACACATGAAATGACTCTGGTGGATCCATGTGGTATTAGGAAAAGAACACACGTGCAATGACTCTAGTGGTTGTTTAGGAAAAGAACACACATGCAATGACACTGGTGGATTCATGTTGTTTAGGAAAAGAACACACATGCAATGACTCTGGTGGTGTTTTAGGAAAGGAAACACATGCAATGACTCTGCATGTGGTTTAGAAAAATAACACACATGCAATGACTCTAGCGGATCCATGTGGTTTTGGCAAAGAACACACATACAATGATTCTGGTGGATCCATGCGGTTTACGAAAGGAACACACATGCTATTACATCTAGTGGAGGTTTAGTAAATTAAGACACATGCAATTACTCTGGTGGTGGTTTATGAAAAGAACACACATGAAATGAGTATGGTGGATCCATGTGGTTTAGGAAAAGAACACACATGCAATGATTCTGGTGGTGGTTTAGGAAATGAAGAAAAATGCAATGACTCTGGATGTGGTTTGGGAAAAGAACTCACATGCAATGACTCTGGTGGTGGTTTAGGAAAGAAAGACACATGCAATGACTCTGGATGTGGTTTAGGAAAGGAACACACATGCAATGACTCTAGTGGATCCATCTGGTTTAGGAAAGAACACACATGCAATGACTGTGGTGGATCAATGTGGTTTAGTAAACGAACACACATGCACTGACTCTGGTGGTGGTTTAGGAAAGCAACACACATGCAATGACTCTGGTGGATCCATGTGGTTTAGTAAAGGAACACACATGCAATGACTCTGGAGGATCCATGTGGTTTAGGAAACAAAGACACATGCAATGACTTTAGTGGATCATCATGGTTTAGGAAAGGAACACACATGAAATTATTCTGGTGGATCCATATGGTATTGGAAAGGAACACACATGTAATGTCACTAGTGGATCCATGTG
Organism: Avena insularis; assembly: GCA_023614405.1. Taxonomy (NCBI): domain Eukaryota; kingdom Viridiplantae; phylum Streptophyta; class Magnoliopsida; order Poales; family Poaceae; genus Avena; species Avena insularis. The sequence continues at coordinate 442,384,293 of CM042688.1, read as the reverse complement.
TTTTAGGAAAGAAACACACATGCAATGACTCTAGTGGTGGTTTAGGAAAAGAAGAAACATGCAAGACTTGTGGTGGTTTAGGAAAATAAGACACATGCAATGACTCTGGTGGTTTAGGAAAAGAACACACATGAAATGACTCTGGTGGATCCATGTGGTATTAGGAAAAGAACACACATGCAATGACTCTGGTGGTTGTTTAGGAAAAGAACACACATGCAATGTCACTGGTGGATTCTTGTTGTTTAGGAAAAGAACACACATACAATGATTCTGGTGGTGTTTTAGGAAAGGAAACACATGTAATGACTCTTCATGTGGTTTAGAAAAATAACACACATGCAATGACTCTAGCGGATCCATGTGGTTTTGGCAAAGAACACACATGCAATGATTCTGGTGGATCCATGCGGTTTACAAAAGGAACACACATGCTATTACATCTAGTGGAGGTTTAGGAAATTAAGACACATGCAATTACTCTGGTGGTGGTTTATGAAAAGAACACACATGAAATGAGTATGGTGGATCCATGTGTTTTAGGAAAAGAACACACATGCAATGATTCTGGTGGTGGTTTAGGAAATGAAGAAAAATGCAATGACTCTGGATGTGGTTTGGGAAAAGAACTCACATGCAATGACTCTAGGGGTGGTTTAGGAAAGAAAGACACATGCAATGACTCTGGATGTGGTTTAGGAAAGGAACACACATGCAATGACTCTAGTGGATCCATCTAGTTTAGGAAAGAACACACATGCAATGACTGTGGTGGATCAATGTGGTTTAGTAAAGGAACACACATGCACTGACTCTGGTGGTGTTTTAGGAAAGCAACACACATGCAATGACTCTGGTGGATCCATGTGGTTTAGGAAAGGAGCACACATGCAATGACTCTAGAGGATCCATGTGATTTAGGAAACAAAGACACATGCAATGACTTTAGTGGATCATCATGGTTTAGGAAAGGAACACACATGAAATTATTCTAGTGGATCCATATGTTTTCGAAAGGAACACACATGTAATGTCACTAGTGGATCCATGTGTTTTAGGAAAGAAACACACATTCAATGACTCTAGTGGTGGTTTAGGAAAAGAAGAAACATGCAAGACTTGTGGTGGTTTAGGAAAATAAGACACATGCAATGACTCTGGTGGTGGTTTAGGAAAAGAACACACATGAAATGACTCTGGTGGATCCATGTGGTATTAGGAAAAGAACACACGTGCAATGACTCTAGTGGTTGTTTAGGAAAAGAACACACATGCAATGACACTGCTGGATTCATGTTGTTTAGGAAAAGAACACACATGCAATGACTCTGGTAATGTTTTAGGAAAGGAAAACACATGCAATGACTCTGCATGTCGTTTAGAAAAAGAACACACATGCAATGACTCTAGCGGATCCATGTGGTTTTGGCAAAGAACACACATGCAATGATTCTGGTGGATCCATGCGGTTTACGAAAGGAACACACATGGTATTACATCTAGTGGAGGTTTAGGAAATTAAGACACATGCAATTACTCTGGTGGTGGTTTAGGAAAAGAACACACATGACATGAGTATGGTGGATCCATGTGGTTTAGGAAAAGAACACACATACAGTGATTCTGGTGGTGGTTTAGGAAATGAAGAAAAATGCAATGATTCTGGATGTGGTTTAGGAAAGGAACACACATGCAATGACTATGGTGGATCCATGTGGTTTAGGAAAAGAACACACATGCAATGACTCTAGTGGTGGTTTAAGAAAGGAACACACATGCAATGACTCTGGTGGATCCATGTGGATTAGGCAAGGAACACACATGCAATGACTCTAGTGGATCCATGTGGATTAGGAAAATAACACACATGCAATGACACTGGTGGATCCATGTGGTTTAGGAAAAGAACACACATGAAATGAATATGGTGGTGGTTTAGGAAAGGAACACACATGTAATGCCTCTGGTGGATCCATGTGGTTTAGAAAAAGAATACACTTGTAATGACACTGGTGAATCCATGTGGTTTAGGAAAGGAACACACATGCAATGACTCTAGTGGTGGTTTAGGAAAAGAAGACACATGCAATGACTCTGCTGATGGTTTAGGAAAAGGACACAAATTCAATGACTCTTGTGGATCCATGTGGTTTAGGAAAAGAACACACATGCAATGACTCTAGTGGTGGTTTAGGAAACGAACACACATGCAATGACTCTGGTGCTGGTTTAGGAAAAGAACACACATGAATTGATCTAGTGGATCCATGTGGTTTTAGGAAAGAAACACACATGTAATGACTCTAGTGCATCCATGTGGTTTAGGAAAAGAACACACATGCAATGAGTCTGGTGGATCCATGTGGTTTTGGAAAGGAACACACATGCAGTGACTCTGGTGCATCCATGTGGTTTAGGTAAGGAACGCAATGCAATGACTGTAGTGGTGGTTTTGGAAAAGAAGACACATGCAATGATTCTAGTGGATCCATCTAGTTTAGGAAAAACACACATGCCATGATTATGGAATACAATGTGGTTTAGTAAAGGAACACACATACAATGACTCTGGTGGTGCTTTAGGAAAGCAACACACATGCTATGACTCTGGTGGATCCATGTGGTTTAGGAAAGGAACACACATGCAATGACTCTGGTGGATCCATGTGGCTTACGAAAAAAGACACATGCAATGACTCTAGTGGATCATCATGGTTTAAGAAAGGAACACACATGAAATGACTCTGGTGAATCACTATGGTTTTGGAAAGGAACACACATGCAATGTCACTAGTGGATCCATGTGGTTTAGGAAATAAACAGACATGCAATGACTCTAGTGGTAGTTTAGGAAAAGAAGCCCCATGAAATGACTCTGGTGGTGGTTTAGGAAAAGAACACACATGAAATGACTCTGGTGGATCCATGTGGTTTAGGAAAAGAACACACATGCAATGACTCTAGTGGTTGTTTAGGAAAAGAACACACATGCAATGACACTGGTGGTTTCATGTTTTTTAGAAAAAGAACACACATACAATGACTCTGGTGGTGGTTTAGGAAAGGAAGACACATGCAATGACTCTGCATGTGGTTTAGGAAAAGAACACACATGCAATCACTAGCGGACCCATGTGGTTTAGGAAAAGAACACACATGCAATGACTCTGGTGGACCGATGTGGCTTAGGAAAGGAACATACATGCAATGACTCTGGTGGATCCATGTGGTTTAGGAAAGGAACACACATGCAATGACTCTGGTGAATCCATGTGCTTTAGGAAAGGAGCACACATGCAATGACTCTGATGGTGGTTTAAGAAAGGAATACACATGCAATGACTCTGTGGATCCATGTGGTTTTTAAAAGGAACACACATGCAATGACTCTGGTCGATCCAGGTGGTTTAGGAAAGGAACACACATGCAATGACTCTGGTGGATCCATGTGGTTTAGGAAAATAACACACATGCAATGACACTGGTGGATCCATGTGGTTTAGGAAAAGAACACACATGAAATGAATATGGTGGTGGTTTAGGAAAGGAACACACATGTAATGACTCTGGTGGACCGATGAGCTTTAGGAAAGGAACACACATGCAATGACTCTGGTGGATCCATGTGGTTTAGGAAAGGAACACACATGCAATGACTCTAGTGGTGGTTTAGGAAAAGAAGACACATGCAATGACTCTGGTGATGGTTTAGGAAAAGGACACAAATTCAATGACTCTTGTGGATCCATGTGGTTTAGGAAAAGAACACACATGCAATGACTCTAGTGGTGGTTTAGGAAACGAACACACATGCAATGACTCTGGTGCTGGTTTAGGAAAAGAACACACATGAATTGATCTAGTGGATCCAAGTGGTTTTGGAAAAGAACACACATGAAATGACTCTAGTGCATACATGTGGTTTAGGAAAAGAACACACATGCAATGACTCTGATAGATCCATCTGGGTTTGGAAAGGAACACACATGCAATGACTCTGGTGGATCCATGTGGTTTAGGAAAGGAACGCAATGCAATGACTCTAGTGGTGGTTTAGGAAAAGAAGACACATGCAATGACTCTAGTGGATCCATCTAGTTTAGGAAAAAACACACATGCAATGACTATGGTGGATCAATGTGGTTTAGTAAAGGAACACACATACAATGACTCTGGTGGTGCTTTAGGAAAGCAACACACATGCTATGACTTTGGTGGATCCATGTGGTTTAGGAAAGGAACACACATGCAATGACTCTGGTGGATCCATGTGGCTTACGAAACAAAGACACATGCAATGACTCTAGTGGATCATCGTGGCTTAAGAAAGGAACACACATGAACTGACTCTGGTGGATCACTATGGTTTTGGAAAGGAACACACATGCAATGTCACTAGTGGATCCATGTGGTTTAGGAAATAAACAGACATGCATTGACTCTAATGGTAGTTTAGGAAAAGAAGACCCATGAAATGACTCTGGTGGTGGTTTAGGAAAAGAACACACATGAAATGACTCTATTGGATCCATGTGGTTTAGGAAATGAACACACATGCAATGACTCTAGTGGTTGTTTAGGAAAATAAGACACATGCAATGACTCTGGTGGTTGTTTAGGAAAAGAACACACATGAATGACTCTAGTGGATCCATGTGGTTTAGGAAATAAAGAGACATGCAATGATTCTGGTGGTGGTTTAGGAAATAAAGACACATGCAATAACTCTGGATGTGGTTTAGGAAAGGAACACACATGCGATGTCTATGGTGGATCCATGTGGTTTAGGAAAAGAACACACATGCAATGACTCTAGTGGTGGTTTAGGAAAGGAACACACATGCAATGAATCTGGTGGATCCATGTGGATTAGAAAAGGAACACACATGCGATGACTCTGGTGGATCCATGTGGTTTAGGAAAATAAGACACATGCAATGACTCTAGTGGATCAATGTGGGTTAGGAATGTAACACACATGAACTAACTCGGGTGGATCCATGTGGTTTAGGAAAGGAACACACATGCAATGACTCTGATGTCGATTTAGGAAAGGAAGACAAATGCAATGACTCTGGTGGATCCATGTGGTTTAGGAAGGGAACACCATTGCAATGACTCTGGTGGATCCATGTGGTTTAGGAAAGGAACACACATGCAACGAATCTAGTGGATCCATGTTGTGTAGGAAAGGAACACACATGCAATGACTATGGTGGATCCATGTGGTTTAGTAAAAGAACACACATCCAATGACTCTAGTGGTGCTTTAGGAAAGGAACACACATGCAATGACTCTGGTGGATCCACGTGGATTAGGAAAGGAACACACATGCAATGACACTAGGGGATCCATGTGGTTTAGGAAAAGAACACACATGCAATGACTCTAGAGGAACCATGTGGTTTAGGAAAGAACACACATGCAATGACTCTGGTGGACCGATGAGCTTTAGGAAAGGAACACACATGCAATGACTCTGGTGGATCCATGTAGTTTAGGAAAGGAACACACATGAAATGACTCTAGTGGATCCATGTGGTTTAGGAAAGGAGCACACATGCAATGACTCTGATGGTGGTTTAAGAAAGGAATACACATGCAATGACTCTGGTGGATCCATGTGGTTTTTAAAAGGAACACACATGCAATGACTCTGGTGGATCCATGTGGTTTAGGAAAGGAACGCACATGCAATGACTCTAGTGTTGGTTTAGGAGAAGAAGACACATGGAATGACTCTAGTGGTAGTTTAGGAAAAGAACACACATGAAATGACCCTAGTGGATCCATGTGGTTTTGGAAAAGAACACACATGCAATGATTCTGGTGGATCCATGTGGTTTAGGAAAGGAACACACATGCAATGACTCTAGTGGTGGTTTAGGAAAATAAGACACATGCAATGACTCTGGTGGTAGTTTAGGAAAAGAACACACATGAAATGAGTATGGTGGATCCATTTGGTTTAGGAAAAGAACATACATGCAATGATTCTGGTGGTGGTTTAGGAAATAAAGACACATGCAATAACTCTGGATGTGGTTAAGGAAAGGAACACACATGCGATGTCTATGGTGGATCCATGTCGTTTAGGAAAAGTACACACATGCAATGACTCTAGTGGTGGTTTAGGAAAGGAACACACATGCAATGACTCTGGTGGATCCATGTGGTTTAGGAAAGGAACACACATGCAATGACTCTGGTGGATCCATGTGGTTTAGGAAAATAACACACATGCAATGACACTGGTGGATCCATGTGGTTTAGGAAAAGAACACACATGAAATGAATATGGTGGTGGTTTAGGAAAGGAACACACATGTAATGACTCTGGTGGACCGATGAGCTTTAGGAAAGGAACACACATGCAATGACTCTGGTGGATCCATGTGGTTTAGGAAAGGAACACACATGCAATGACTCTAGTGGTGGTTTAGGAAAAGAAGACACATGCAATGACTCTGGTGATGGTTTAGGAAAAGGACACAAATTCAATGACTCTTGTGGATCCATGTGGTTTAGGAAAAGAACACACATGCAATGACTCTAGTGGTGGTTTAGGAAACGAACACACATGCAATGACTCTGGTGCTGGTTTAGGAAAAGAACACACATGAATTGATCTAGTGGATCCATGTGGTTTTGGAAAAGAACACACATGAAATGACTCTAGTGCATCCATGTGGTTTAGGAAAAGAACACACATGCAATGACTCTGGTGGATCCATCTGGGTTTGGAAAGGAACACACATGCAATGACTCTGGTGGATCCATGTGGTTTAGGAAAGGAACGCAATGCAATGACTCTAGTGGTGGTTTAGGAAAAGAAGACACATGCAATGACTCTAGTGGATCCATCTAGTTTAGGAAAAAACACACATGCAATGACTATGGTGGATCAATGTGGTTTAGTAAAGGAACACACATACAATGACTCTGGTGGTGCTTTAGGAAAGCAACACACATGCTATGACTTTGGTGGATCCATGTGGTTTAGGAAAGGAACACACATGCAATGACTCTGGTGGATCCATGTGGCTTACGAAACAAAGACACATGCAATGACTCTAGTGGATCATAGTGGCTTAAGAAAGGAACACACATGAACTGACTCTGGTGGATCACTATGGTTTTGGAAAGGAACACACATGCAATGTCACTAGTGGATCCATGTGGTTTAGGAAATAAACAGACATGCATTGACTCTAATGGTAGTTTAGGAAAAGAAGACCCATGAAATGACTCTGGTGGTGGTTTAGGAAAAGAACACACATGAAATGACTCTATTGGATCCATGTGGTTTAGGAAATGAACACACATGCAATGACTCTAGTGGTTGTTTAGGAAAAGAACACACATGCAATGACACTGGTGGATTCATGTTGTTTAGGAAAAGAACACACATACAATGACTCTGGTGGTGGTTTAGGAAAGGAAGACACATGCAATGACTCTTCATGTGGTTTAGGAAAAGAACACACATGCAATGACTAGCGGACCCATGTGGGTTAGGAAAAGAACACACAGGCAATGACTCTGGTGGACCGATGTGGTTTAGGAAAGGAACAGACATGCAATGACTCTGGTGGATCCATGTGGTTTAGGAAAGGAACACACATGCAATGACTCTGGAGAATCCATGTGCTTTAGGAAAGGAGCACACATGCAATGACTCTGATGGTGGTTTAAGAAAGGAATACACATGCAATGACTCTGGTGGATCCATGTGGTTTTTAAAAGGAACACACATGCAATGACTCTGGTGGATCCATGTGGTTTAGGAAAGGAACACACATGCAATGACTCTAGTGGTGGTTTAGGAAAAGAAGACACATGGAATGACTCTAGTGGTAGTTTAGGAAAAGAACACACATGAAATGACTCTAGTGGATCCATGTGGTTTTGGAAAAGAACACACATGCAATGATTTTGGTGGATCCATGCGGTTGAGGAAAGGAACACACATGCAATGACTCTAGTGGTGGTTTAGGAAAATAAGACACATGCAATGACTCTGGTGGTTGTTTAGGAAAAGAACACACATGAATGACTCTAGTGGATCCATGTGGTTTAGGAAATAAAGAGACATGCAATGATTCTGGTGGTGGTTTAGGAAATAAAGACACATGCAATAACTCTGGATGTGGTTTAGGAAAGGAACACACATGCGATGTCTATGGTGGATCCATGTGGTTTAGGAAAAGAACACACATGCAATGACTCTAGTGGTGGTTTAGGAAAGGAACACACATGCAATGAATCTGGTGGATCCATGTGGATTAGAAAAGGAACACACATGCGATGACTCTGGTGGATCCATGTGGTTTAGGAAAATAAGACACATGCAATGACTCTAGTGGATCAATGTGGGTTAGGAATGTAACACACATGAACTAACTCGGGTGGATCCATGTGGTTTAGGAAAGGAACACACATGCAATGACTCTGATGTCGATTTAGGAAAGGAAGACAAATGCAATGACTCTGGTGGATCCATGTGGTTTAGGAAGGGAACACCATTGCAATGACTCTAGTGGATCCATGTGGTTTAGGAAAGGAACACACATGCAACGAATCTAGTGGATCCATGTTGTGTAGGAAAGGAACACACATGCAATGACTATGGTGGATCCATGTGGTTTAGTAAAAGAACACACATCCAATGACTCTAGTGGTGCTTTAGGAAAGGAACACACATGCAATGACTCTGGTGGATCCACGTGGATTAGGAAAGGAACACACATGCAATGACACTAGGGGATCCATGTGGTTTAGGAAAAGAACACACATGCAATGACTCTAGAGGAACCATGTGGTTTAGAAAAGAACACACATGCAATGACTCTGGTGGACCGATGAGCTTTATGAAAGGAACACACATGGAATGACTCTGGTGGATCCATGTAGTTTAGGAAAGGAACACACATGAAATGACTCTAGTGGATCCATGTGGTTTAGGAAAGGAGCACACATGCAATGACTCTGATGGTGGTTTAAGAAAGGAATACACATGCAATGACTCTGGTGGATCCATGTGGTTTTTAAAAGGAACACACATGCAATGACTCTGGTGGATCCATGTGGTTTAGGAAAGGAACGCACATGCAATGACTCTAGTGTTGGTTTAGGAAAAGAAGACACATGGAATGACTCTAGTGGTAGTTTAGGAAAAGAACACACATGAAATGACTCTAGTGGATCCATGTGGTTTTGGAAAAGAACACACATGCAATGATTCTGGTGGATCCATGTGGTTTAGGAAAGGAACACACATGCAATGACTCTGGTGGTGGTTTAGGAAAAGAACACACATGAAATGAGTATGGTGGATCCATTTGGTTTAGGAAAAGAACATACATGCAATGATTCTGGTGGTGGTTTAGGAAATAAAGACACATCCAATAACTCTGGATCTGGTTAAGGAAAGGAACACACATGCGATGTCTATGGTGGATCCATGTCGTTTAGGAAAAGTACACACATGCAATGACTCTAGTGGTGGTTTAGGAAAAGAACACACATGAATTGATCTAGTGGATCCATGTGGTTTTGGAAAAGAACACACATGAAATGACTCTAGTGCATCCATGTGGTTTAGGAAAAGAACACACATGCAATGACTCTGGTGGATCCATCTGGGTTTGGAAAGGAACACACATGCAATGACTCTGGTGGATCCATGTGGTTTAGGAAAGGAACGCAATGCAATGACTCTAGTGGTGGTTTAGGAAAAGAAGACACATGCAATGACTCTAGTGGATCCATCTAGTTTAGGAAAAAACACACATGCAATGACTATGGTGGATCAATGTGGTTTAGTAAAGGAACACACATACAATGACTCTGGTGGTGCTTTAGGAAAGCAACACACATGCTATGACTTTGGTGGATCCATGTGGTTTAGGAAAGGAACACACATGCAATGACTCTGGTGGATCCATGTGGCTTACGAAACAAAGACACATGCAATGACTCTAGTGGATCATCGTGGCTTAAGAAAGGAACACACATGAACTGACTCTGGTGGATCACTATGGTTTTGGAAAGGAACACACATGCAATGTCACTAGTGGATCCATGTGGTTTAGGAAATAAACAGACATGCATTGACTCTAATGGTAGTTTAGGAAAAGAAGACCCATGAAATGACTCTGGTGGTGGTTTAGGAAAAGAACACACATGAAATGACTCTATTGGATCCATGTGGTTTAGGAAATGAACACACATGCAATGACTCTAGTGGTTGTTTAGGAAAAGAACACACATGCAATGACACTGGTGGATTCATGTTGTTTAGGAAAAGAACACACATACAATGACTCTGGTGGTGGTTTAGGAAAGGAAGACACATGCAATGACTCTTCATGTGGTTTAGGAAAAGAACACACATGCAATGACTAGCGGACCCATGTGGGTTAGGAAAAGAACACACAGGCAATGACTCTGGTGGACCGATGTGGTTTAGGAAAGGAACAGATATGCAATGACTCTGGTGGATCCATGTGGTTTAGGAAAGGAACACACATGCAATGACTCTGGTGAATCCATGTGCTTTAGGAAAGGAGCACACATGCAATGACTCTGATGGTGGTTTAAGAAAGGAATACACATGCAATGACTCTGGTGGATCCATGTGGTTTTTAAAAGGAACACACATGCAATGACTCTGGTGGATCCATGTGGTTTAGGAAAGGAACACACATGCAATGACTCTAGTGGTGGTTTAGGAAAAGAAGACACATGGAATGACTCTAGTGGTAGTTTAGGAAAAGAACACACATGAAATGACTCTAGTGGATCCATGTGGTTTTGGAAAAGAACACACATGCAATGATTTTGGTGGATCCATGCGGTTGAGGAAAGGAACACACATGCAATGACTCTAGTGGTGGTTTAGGAAAATAAGACACATGCAATGACTCTGGTGGTAGTTTAGGAAAAGAACACACATGAAATGAGTATGGTGGATCCATGTGGTTTAGGAAAAGAACATACATGCAATGATTCTGGTGGTGGTTTAGGAAATAAAGACACATGCAATAACTCTGGATGTGGTTTAGGAAAGGAACACACATGCGATGTCTATGGTGGATCCATGTGGTTTAGGAAAAGAACACACATGCAATGACTCTAGTGGTGGTTTAGGAAAGGAACACACATGCAATGAATCTGGTGGATCCATGTGGATTAGAAAAGGAACACACATGCGATGACTCTGGTGGATCCATGTGGTTTAGGAAAATAAGACACATGCAATGACTCTAGTGGATCAATGTGGGTTAGGAATGTAACACACATGAACTAACTCGGGTGGATCCATGTGGTTTAGGAAAGGAACACACATGCAATGACTCTGATGTCGATTTAGGAAAGGAAGACAAATGCAATGACTCTGGTGGATCCATGTGGTTTAGGAAGGGAACACCATTGCAATGACTCTGGTGGATCCATGTGGTTTAGGAAAGGAACACACATGCAACGAATCTAGTGGATCCATGTTGTGTAGGAAAGGAACACACATGCAATGACTATGGTGGATCCATGTGGTTTAGTAAAAGAACACACATCCAATGACTCTAGTGGTGCTTTAGGAAAGGAACACACATGCAATGACTCTGGTGGATCCACGTGGATTAGGAAAGGAACACACATGCAATGACACTAGGGGATCCATGTGGTTTAGGAAAAGAACACACATGCAATGACTCTAGAGGAACCATGTGGTTTAGGAAAGAACACACATGCAATGACTCTGGTGGACCGATGAGCTTTAGGAAAGGAACACACATGCAATGACTCTGGTGGATCCATATAGTTTAGGAAAGGAACACACATGAAATGACTCTAGTGGATCCATGTGGTTTAGGAAAGGAGCACACATGCAATGACTCTGATGGTGGTTTAAGAAAGGAATACACATGCAATGACTCTGGTGGATCCATGTGGTTTTTAAAAGGAACACACATGCAATGACTCTGGTGGATCCATGTGGTTTAGGAAAGGAACGCACATGCAATGACTCTAGTGTTGGTTTAGGAAAAGAAGACACATGGAATGACTCTAGTGGTAGTTTAGGAAAAGAACACACATGAAATGACTCTAGTGGATCCATGTGGTTTTGGAAAAGAACACACATGCAATGATTCTGGTGGATCCATGTGGTTTAGGAAAGGAACACACATGCAATGACTCTAGTGGTGGTTTAGGAAAATAAGACACATGCAATGACTCTGGTGGTAGTTTAGGAAAAGAACACACATGAAATGAGTATGGTGGATCCATTTGGTTTAGGAAAAGAACATACATGCAATGATTCTGGTGGTGGTTTAGGAAATAAAGACACATGCAATAACTCTGGATCTGGTTAAGGAAAGGAACACACATGCGATGTCTATGGTGGATCCATGTCGTTTAGGAAAAGTACACACATGCAATGACTCTAGTGGTGGTTTAGGAAAGGAACACACATGCAATGAATCTGGTGGATCCATGTGGATTAGAAAAGGAACACACATGCAATGACTCTGGTGGATCCATGTGGTTTAGGAAAATAACACACATGCAATGACACTGGTGGATCCATGTGGTTTAGGAAAATAACACACATGCAATGACTATGGTGGTGGTTTAGGAAATGAACTCACATGTAATGACTCTGGTGCATACAGGTGGTTTAGGAAAAGAATACACTTGCAATGACACTGGTGGATCCATGTGGTGTAGGAAAGGAACACAATGCAATGACTCTAGTGGGGGTTTAGGAAACAAACACACATGCAATGACTCTAGTGGTGGTTTACGAGAAGAACACACATGAAATGACTCTGGTGGAAACATGTGGTTTGGGAAAAGAACACACATGCAATGAATCTAGTGGTGGTTTAGGAAAAGAACACACATGCAATGACTCTGGTGTTGGTTTAGGATCAGAACACACATGAAATGACTATAGTGGATCCATGTGGTTTAGGAAAGTAACACACATGAAATGACTCTAGTGGATCCATGTCGTTTAGGAAAAGAACACACATGCAATGACTCTGGTGGATCCATGTGGTATTGGAAAGTAACACACATGCAATAACTCTTGTGGATCCATGTGGTTTAGGAAAGGAACACAATGCAATGACTCTAGTGGTGGTTTAGGAAAATAAGACACATGCAATGACTCTAGTGGTGGTTTAGGAAAAGAACACACATGAAATGACTCTGGTGAATCCATGTGGTTTAGGAAATGAAGACACATGTACTAACTCTAGTGGATCATTGTAGTTTAGGAAAGGAACACACATGAAATGACTCTTGTGGATCCATGTGGTTTTAGAAAGGAACACACATGCAATGACTCTAGAGGATCATTGTGGTTCGGAAAGGAACAAACATGCAATGACTCTGGTGGATCCATGTGGTTTAGGAACATAACACACATGCAATGACACATGTGGAACCATGTGGTTTAGGAAAAGAACACACATGCAATGACTCTGGTGGATCAATGTGGTTCAGGAAAGGAACAAACATGTAATGACTCTAATGGATCCATGTGGTTTAGAAAAGGAACACACATGCAATGACACTGGTGGATCCATGTGGTTTAGGAAAAAAACACACATGCAATGACACTGGTGGATCCATGTGGTTTAGTAAAAGAACACACATGCAATGACTCTATTGGATCCATGTGGTTTAGGAAATGAAGACACATGCAATGACTCTAGTGGATCATTGTTGTAATATCCTATTTTTCTACCTCCATGTTTGTTGAGGGTTGGGAAGCTAGAAAGTAGGGGGAAGTAAAACTTTTCTACTTGTGTGCTTTTATGCCTAGCTTATTTAGATTTGTTTGATCACTTGTGTTGTTTTGGTAATCTTGTTTGCTAGTCTACATGCTTGTTTGACCACCCCGGGGTTCACCTACCCCTAAATTGGTTAAGTCTTGGAAAAACTAATTTTCCTCCAACTTTGGAGCAATTGTTTGAGTAAATCCTTCACTTTCCCTACCTTGCAAGAGTACCAAGTGGTACTAGGCTACTAGTACCCGTGCCTCTTGCATGTAGGTGCTTTCCTCTCTAGTGATCACTTAAGGAATGACACTCGTATTTTCTTCCAAGTTTGGTTGGCCCTTGTGAGCATCTGGCTGTGATCCAAGGATCAACCATGGCCTAAGGGTGATCACCAAGTCACCCTCTACCAGCCTGAACCCTTCCCTCTGCCATTTGTGACCCTAACCCTAAATGGCAAGCCCCCAAAGTGGCCACCCCACTAACACTAACCTAGATCATCCCCAAAACCCCCTCCCTCTTCTCTGCTCGTGCCACCCCTTCTCCCTGGCCTTGCCTCGATGCAGCACCACCCTAGCTACCCCCCTTGCACACACCCATCCCACACGCCCGCTCTGGCACACTACATCGAAGAGGGACCCGAGAGATCATCGCCAGATCCCTGCCCACCTCGAGAACTAGCAACCCCTCCTCTCTCCTGTCCCATCTGGCCCTGCCTTGGACAGCCCCAACTCCCAAGGCGCCCCCTCCACCCCTTCTCACTATCCACCCCGCGTGCCCAGCTACCCCCAACCGCTGGCGTCCACCTCAGCAGAGCACCCCTGGCCTCGCTCACTCCCTCCCTTCTCGTGGTGCAAAAAGCCCTCGGGGGACAGAAGGTATCCCCTTCGCCCTACTGCCACCTTCCACTCCCTCAACAGCGGCCCCGATCACGGCCAACCCGCGCCGCGCTCGCCACACCATTTCCCCCGCTCGCTCGGTATGTCTCGACGCCACCTCCGCCCGGACGTGACCACTCCCTCCCCTCCACCCTACGGTGCCCCTACCCTCCTACTCCCCCCAGGCCCTAGCCGCGTGATTAGCACGCTGCCTCTCCATGGTGTCTCGTCGAACAGCTTCCCCGCACCTGCACCGGCCGCCTCCTCTTGCTGTCTAGTAGGCCCAGCCAGCCCCCTGGGGTAAGACTGTCCCTAGGTCACCACCACGACGTTGCCACCGCCCCTCCTAGCCAATCCCTAGCCCCCAGCGTGACCCCGCCACCTCGCCGTGCACCTGGTGCACCACCTCTGGCCTTGCCCCTTTAAAAGCTCTCTTACCCCTCACGCGCTCCTCCCGCCCCTCATTTCCACCCTAGAGCTCCCTAGCGCCACCCCAGAGCGGAGGCAGAGCCTCTAGCTCTCTCCCTCTCTCTCTGCTGTTCCACCCTGCCCTGGTGCCGACGACGAACAGGAAGGTTCTTCCCTCCCTGCTCCACATCTCCTGCATTCAACCCTCCCACTACACTCCTCTCCCTAACCAGGCCCTAATCCCCCTCTCCTTTGGCTTTTCTTGTCGGCAGGCACGCCGGAGCTGCGTCGAGGCTGACGGTCTCGAGTCGCGCCGCTGCTGTTGCGACGCATCCAGATGACCGGAGCCGCCCTGCCATACCTTGTTCGACGCCCCTCCCTCGACCGCTTCGAACCACACCGTCGCTGGCCCCTCTCTGCCCCTAGGTGAGCCACCCCGAGCCCCGCCCGTGCCAGCTAGGGTTAGCTCGCCGGAGTTTTCGATTCGGGAAGAAGAAGCGTTGCGGGACGTCGATCTGGATTCTAATCCAACGGCCAGCATCGCCAGATACCTCTTCGCCTCGCTGTGCCTATGACATGCGTGCCCACCTGCGGGATTTAAATCCCCAGCACCCCGTAGAGGCCACCGTGTACGCGGGGCGGCCCAGCTCCTTAGCGGGCCGCCACCCAGCCTCTGCACTGCCCCTTTTCTTTTCTTTTTAGGGCATTTTAATTCCCAGAAACTTGTTCTGTAGCTTTAATTCCACTAAATAAAATCTGTGTAGTATTCTGGCGTGATTCCTATTTTGTAGAGTAGCCCTGGTAATTCCCTAGTGCATGTCCTTGGTAGCTAGTCCAAAGCTTGTCTGCATCTTTACTAAGAATTTCTGTGGTAAATAGTGTCTGTTTAGAATAATAAATTCATGGTTTCACTTCTAGATCTCAGAAAAATGTGAAACAAAGTCCCAGGCATTGCCCTTGCAATTGTCTACTATGCAAAACTAGAATAATCATTTTTGGATGTGTGAGGTCTCTATTCTTATTTTTGCAAGTTATGGATAAAGAGTTCTTGTTTATTTTCCAGAGGTTGTTACGAAGCTAATTTTGGGATGAAACCAACTCCCAGAGTTAGGCCTCTACACACACTAGTATTCCATGGAAGGGCATAAATTTTGGCCCTGTAGTTTTGCCCCGGTGATTTTAGTACTAGTTTCTACTCTGTTTCCAGTAGTTTATTTATTAAAAATCAACCCTTTATGGTAAAATTGTGAAACCAGTGGGTCTAGCTTGGTTTTCTCTATAGCTACTCAGATATGTATTTTGTGGTCAACTTTCACCAACTTGTATTGGTCGAAATAACTGCTTAAGGGCTAATCTAGTCTTAACCACAAAAATCACCATTTAAGTTTGTTGAAACCTTTTTGATTGTTTTCAATGGCCTAGGTTTTCTAGAGTCAGTAGCAGCTACTATGTGGTTGGATTTGGTTCAGTTGAGCAATTGTTCTATACTGATTTCATTGTTTGTGCTTTGGGTGATGCTTGGTATAGTGGTTTGCTTATAATTTCCCTTTTTGGCGATAGATACGAACGAGGACGAATTTGAGGAAGGTAATTGGGAGGATTTTGAAGAAGAGGACCAGGAACAATCTGCCAACCGAGGAAAGCCATCTTCAAGTTCATGAGACTTGTCCCATCTTTATTTTTCTCTGCATCTTGTTTTACTTATATTACTACTGCATTGGTTTTACTTGCTAAAATATTATTATGGTATTAGTTTGGCTCCACCAAACTTATGCCTATGGTACCATCTAAGTACCCCCCCTTGGTCCTCCTACTCCTATCCTAGTAGTTCAGGTGGTCTAATATACCACAACCCCTTGGAAACCCCGATTTGGCCTAACAAAAACTCTAGGTTGGGAACTCGAAGGTAGGGATGGTTTTATAAAAAGTTTTTGACAGAAAACCAGGCAAGTGGGACTTGTTGAGGAAATTTTCAAAATGTTTTGGTATTCATGCCAATGGTGGAGGCACCAAAGTTGAAGGAGGAAAAACTATTTTCGAAAACACACCTGGTTCTTTGCAGTCTAGCTATAACAACTTAAACCCGTGCAACCACACTACTCCAATATGGGAAGGGGCTTGACCCGAAAGTAGTTCTCTCTGATATCGGTGCCTCGCAACTACTAAAGGGGATTGGGGATCCCTGGAGGGTGGGCCTTCTCCGATAAAGGTGGGACCTGGAGAAGGAACAAAGGGTCGGCAGGCCTCCACGCGTTACTATGGGCCCCTCATTGAAAGTGCACACTCTCGAGGAGTGGAAAAAGGCGCTCCGGTTGGTCCTCGCCCGACGTCCCGGTTTTGAGGGGAATAACACCCATAGGGTAGGTGCTGGTGTTAAGAGGGGAATATCCGGAAGGTCTTGTCCGGTTATTCGAAACTCGCATACTGCTGTATGACAATCCACGACAGTTTGTGGCGGATGTATCGGATCTTGTGGGTAAAGTGTACAACCTCTGCAGAGGATAAAAATCTATTCGAATAGCCGTGTCCGCGGTTATGGACGGGTTGGACAAACTTCTGTAGAGCGATGCTGGTTTTGGTTTATAAAAAGGTTTTTATGCAAAGATATTCGATCATGGGATGGTCGAAGGGCACGGAGGATGGGACATGGGATGGTCGGACCTAGATGAAGTACTGGTCGTGGGATGACCATAGTGGAAGTGAATAGCAGAGTTTACCCCAGCCTAGTATTTTCAAGTTTTACCCACTACTTTTACCCTAAAAAGGTTTTTGGCAAACAACAAGGGTAGGATTATACTTCTAATAGATTTTCTCAAATAGCCACTTTGGAGCCATCCTATCCACAACCATAATGCATACTCTTTGTACTATCTTGTATGGTGGTTTGCAAGTACATTCAAAGTACTCACTGGCAACATTCCCTGGCTATCGACTTGGCCAGACTATGAGCAGGATGAAGAGGACAACAGAGGGTACGAGGACGACTTTGTGAACTAGGGCGTTTCTCTGAGTCAGGCACCTGTTGGGATATGGCTTGACTCGGGTCCTCCATGTTATTTAGTACCGCTACTACTATCTATTTGTGCCCATGGAGACAAGGTTGTAAGACTATTATTGTAAGACTTATTGTATCATACTCTAATGGATGCGTGTACTTTGATATCATGTCGGTTATGCTCCACGATGCACTGATCATGGGATCGTGGTGGTTGGCATAATTTGGTAATTCCGGGTGAGAATCCGGGGTCGCCACAGACTTGGTATCAGAGCCATCCTGACCTTAGGAGACCCTAGTTAGCTTGGACGTTATACCCAGACCACAAAAACTATTTTCTTTATAAAGGAAGGAGTTTGTTATTTGCAAAAATATTGCTTATGCCTCCTCCCCTCTATTTCAAAAACAACTTGCATTAAATTACATTTCTGCATATCTAAAATTTCGCACACTATTCACTAACTTAAACTTAACTAAAATTTTGTAGATGGCAGTGGTGTTCAACATGTATCGTCAAGTCGGACTGGACTTGCCACTCCAGTTGTTTGAGGCTGAGCTGAGAGACTTGGCCAAGCTTGTGGGCCGTCCCACACCGGAGATCCAAGGCACTTTCATTTCCAGGATGGTTGAAGGAGAGAAGAACTGGTTGGTTGTCTGCACCATGAGAGGTGGTGTAGTACCTCCCTTCTCAGAGGAGCTAAAGGTAGAGGTGTTGGAGAAGGATTGGGGCGATGGTGTGCTCCGTGTGGCTCAAGAGGCCCTAGCATGCCTCGCCTATCATCACCATGAGCAGCTTGAGGGAACCAAGTTCTACCATTTTGGGAGACGTCACCCTCGAGGTTATGCCGCCGTGACCCCACAACACTATGACTTTGGTGAGCATATCCAAAACATGGAGTATCTCTTGAAGAAGACCCAGGAATCTTTGGATGACGTTCGCACTCGTCTGGACAACAAGACTGTGGAGTACCTCACCCTCGTTGAGGACTTGAGGATTGAGAAATTGGAGCACGCACAGACCAAGCTGAACAAGCAGGCAGTTGTGGCAAGGAACAAGTGTCTCATGAAGACCACTAAGGAGCAGAAGGAGCTCCTAGTGACTATGGAGGCCCGAATAGAAGCATTGGAGGAGGAATGCACCCAGCTCGACAAGGACAACAATGACCTGCTGAATGAGACCGACAATGATGCCGCCTACAAGGAAGATTTTGACATGGAGCCATAGAGTGATCCTGAGGATGATGATCAGATAGGTGAGGAAGAAGAGGATCCCGAAGAGCGCATTTTCGAGTCTGAGGATGATGCTGAGGTCATCATTGAAGAAGACACCACTAGACGTCACAACTCAGAGTAGGTTTCATGATTAGTCTATGAGAGCAAGTGAGAATATCTCCGTGTCCCCTTTTGAGTGACGATTTGTCTTCTTTCTGCTTGCTTGTATGACTGATCTAGTAGTATCGTCTAGCGTCAGGATGTGACGCATGAACTTGGCTATTTTGTGGTTATCTCTATGAGTGCTTAGCTCCTAAGCACCCGTTCTTCTTATGAGTGCTTGTTTGATTAGTTAATTCCTCCCCGTACTTTGTTGTTTGTGGTTAGAAACCGCCCCTTTGATAACCCCTCCAAATCATACACCTTCAGGATGGTGCGCCCAAGTGGACCCCCTCCACCACCAACCATGACGCAGCTCCTGCACATGTTCATGCAAGACCGCCAAGCCGCCAATGAGGAACGCCAAGCCAACATTGCTGCTCTCCAGCAGCTGGTGCAAGCCGCAGCTGGAAATGCCCCCGACCCCGAGGGCGAAGAGGAGAGCTCTAGATTTAGAGACTTTCAGAACACCAACCCACCTGTGTTCACCAAATGCACCAATCCCCTTGACGCAGATGACTGGCTCCGCACCATTGAGAATAACCTGGAGGTTACCCGTGTAGGAGAGAATGAGAAAGTCACCTTGGCCACCCATTTTATCGCGGGACAAGCTAGGACTTGGTGGATAAGTGTCAAGGAGATTCTGCCCGCAGGACAAGCCATCACCTAGGAAGACTTCAAGGAAAGGTTCCGCAAGCGTCATATCCCACCTGGTCTAATCAAAATGATGAGGGATCAATTCCGTGATCTGAAGTAAGGAGGAATGTCCGTGCTTCAAAGAAGTACACTGATCTGGCTCGGTACGCGCCGGATGACACCAACACTAAAGAGAAGAAGGTGGATACCTTCATGAATGGACTTCAAGATGAACTGCAGTGCCACCTAGTAGCCCAGGGATTCAAAGAACTGGATGCTCTTGTTGATGCCGCCATATTGGTAGAAAACAAGAGCAAGGGAGTGATTGAGAATCGCAAGCGCCAGATGATGCAACAGGGAGGACCAAGTGGACAAAGGTCGCAAAGCATGCCATCCTCAAGGCTTGCACCCCCACCACAGAGGACTCCGTCCTATGCTACGCGCCCCAACAACCCCAATCGTAACTACAACAACCCTCGCCCTGGAGGCAGGAACCCAAGACCCGCCCCAAGAGGTCTTGTCAACACCAATGCCCGCCCCAATACTGCGGGATGCTTCAACTGTGGTCAAGTGCGTCACTTCTCCCGTGAATGCCCCGAAAGGAAGAAGGATAACGCACCTCGCCCTAATGCAGCCCGCCTGAATCAAGGTCACGCGAGGGGAGCCCCAGCTAAGGGCGCCGCCCCCAAGAAGCCGTCTAATGCTGCCAGAGGACATCTGAACCACATCACCGCTGAGGAAGCCCAGGAGTCCCCCGACATTGTTCTGGGTACATTCCTTGTCAACTCCATCCCTACTACAGTACTGTTTGACTCCGGGGCCTCGCATTCATTTGTTACGGAGCCGTTTGTTGAAAGAAGTGGGATGGAGCGTAGCCATCTGAGCAGGCTCATGTTAGTACAAATACCCGGTTCGATGACCGAAACCAAATCCGTCTGCCGAGATATTCCCATAGTTATCCAGGGTAAAACCTTCACGGCTGACCTAATAGTTTTGGGAACCCAAGGTCTAGACGTGATCCTAGGAATGGATTGGATGACCAAGTACCATGTAACCATAGATTGTGTCAGAAAGTCCATATCCCTAACAAGTAGTGATGGAATGCAAGTCGAGTATAAGGCAACTGTGCCCTCATCTCGAATCTATTGCCAGAAGAGTATAGTTGGACCTACTCTAGATCAAGTTCCCGTAGTTTGTTAATATACGGATGTGTTCCCGAAAGAGTTGCCCGGTATGCCCCTTGATAGGGATATCGAGTTCATCATAGAACTAGTCCCTGGAACAGCCCCCATAGCTCAGAGGCCTTACCGTATGAACCTCGAAGAACTGGTAGAGTTGAAGAAACATTTGGATGACCTGGAACACAAGGGTCACATACAACCGAGTGCCTCCCCGTGGGGATCACCCGTTCTCTTTGTGGATAAGAGAGATGGAACCATTCAGCTAGTGACTGACTATCGGAAACTCAACGAAGTCACAATCAAAACCAAGTATCCCTTACCTAAGATCGAAGATCTGTTTGACCAGTTAAATGGAGCCCAAATCTTCTCCAAAATAGATCTCCACACCGGATACCACCAACTCAATATCTGAGAGTCGGATATTCCCAAGACCGCCTTTACCACCTGGTACAGTCTCTATGAATACACAGTTATGTCTTTCGGCTTAACCAATGCCCCCGCCTATTTCATGAACCTCATGAATAAGGTATTCATGCCCTACCTGGACAAGTTCATCGTAGTGTTCATCGACGACATCCTCATATACTCCAAGAATGAAGCCGAGCATGAGCAGCACCTGAGAGTCATACTGGGAACCCTCAGGGAGCATAAATTATATGCTAAGTTCAGCAAGTGCGAGTTTTGGTTAAAGGAAGTTGGATTCCTTGGCCACATCCTGTCTGTAGGAGGAATTTCAGTCGACCCCACCAAAATTAAGTCGGTTTTAGAATGGAAAGCCCCCACAAACCCCTCGGAAATCCGAAGCTTTCTGGGCTTAGCCGGATACTACCGTAAATTCGTGGAAGGTTTCTCAAGTATCGCGAGGCCAATGACGCAATTACTGAAGAAGGACAAGAAGTTCGAGTGGACTGAGAAGTGTGAAGAGAGTTTTCAGGAACTCAAGAAGAGACTAGTGTCTGCCCCTGTCCTGACCATGAAAGATATCACCAAAAACTTTGAAGTTTACTGCGACGCCTCCAAGTTAGGACTCGGGAGTGTGCTTATGTAGGAAGGAAAGGTCATCGCCTACCTCTCCCGATAGCTAAAGCCACATGAGATGAACTACCCCACCCATGACCTGAAGCTCGCAGCAGTGGTTCATGCACTTAAGACCTAGCGCCACTATCTGATGGGGAATCGCTGCGAGATCTACATAGACCACAAGAGTTTGAAATACATATTTACCCAAAAAGAGTTGAACATGAGGCAGCGATGATGGATTGAGCTGATTAAGGACTATGATCTTGGCATTCACTATCACCCGGGCAAGGCTAATGTTGTAGCTGACGCCCTTAGTCGGGAACCCTGTTCCCTGAATGCTATGGTCATAAAAGAACAACCAGAACTAAGCCGAGAACTAGAAAGGCTAGGACTTGAGATAGTCAGCCATGGATTCCTAGCCCATTTGGAACTAAAACCGACCCTGTTAGACCAAATCAAAGAAGCTCAAAAAGGTCACAAAAGCATTGAAGGCATTAAGTGAAGAATGGAGAGAGAAACTGTCCCTGGATTTAAAATTGACGACACGGGTGTACTATGGTACAAAGGGCACATCTGCGTACCCAGCAATCATGACTTGAAGCAGATGATTATGAAGGAAGCCCACGAGACCCTCTACTCCATCCACCCTGGTAGCACCAAGATGTATCAGGACCTGAAGGAACAATTCTGGTGGCATGGAATGAAGTGCGAAATCGCGTTGTTCGTAGCTAAGTGCGATATATGCTAGAGAGTCAAAGCTGAGCACAAGCGACCCGCTGGACTGCTGCAACCCATGAAGATTCCGGAGTGGAAATGGGAAAAGATTGGGATAGACTTTATCACAGGCTTACCTACCTCTAGCATAGGTCACGACTCAATTTGGGTTATAGTCGACTACCTATCCAAGGTCGCCCATTTCATCCCTGTGAAGACAACCTTTAATGGAAAGAAGTTAGCGGAACTGTACATCTCCCGTATCATCAGTCTCCATGGTGTCCCTAAGGAGATTGTGTCCGATAGAGGACCGCAGTTTACCTCCCGTTTTTGGGGCAAGCTATAAGAGGCCTTAGGCACCACTCTCTCCTTTAGCACCGCTTATCACCCCCAGACTGGAGGACAGACTGAGAGGGCCAATCAAGTCCTGGAAGATATGCTCCATTCCTACATTCTAGCCTACGGAGCTAAGTGGGAGGATTGCCTGCCTTTCGCAGAATTCTCCTACAATAACAGTTACCAAGCCAGTCTGAAGATGGCACCCTTTCATTTCCTCTATGGAAGGAAGTGTAGAACCCCTTTAAATTGTACTGAGACCGGAGAAAGCCAAATCTTCGGCCCGGATGTGATCTAGGCAGCAGAAGAGCAAGTGCAGCTAGCTCGTGATCGCCTGAGAGCTGCCCAGTCTCGTCACAAAAGCTATGTCGACAACAAACGCTGAGAAGTGAGTTTCAACAAGGGAGACTTCGCGTATCTTTGCATCTCCCCACTCAAGGGAATGTAGAGATTTCATGAAAAAGGGAAGCTGGCCCCCAGGTATATTGGGCCCTTCAAGATCCTCGCCCAGCGAGGAAAGGTGTCATACCAACTAGAGTTACCCAAGGAATTGGCAGAGTTCCACAACGTCTTTCATGTGTCCCAACTTCGGAAGTGACTCCAAACACCCAACAAGCCTGAAGCTTTCAAAGAGGTTGATTACCAAGCCATTGACCACAACCATGATTTAACCTACCGTGAGGTGCCTATCAAGATCCTAGAAAAGGATAACAGGCTCACCCGGCGTCGGAACATAAACTTCTACAAAGTATAGTGGAGCAACCATTCGGAAGACGAAGCCACCTGGGAAAGAGAGGATTTCCTCCAGAAGGAATTTCCCTATTTCCTGTCAGCAAAACCAGCGAATCTCGAGACAAGATTCTTTTAAGGGGGAAGGTTTGTAACATCCCATTTTTCTACCTCCATGTTTGTTGAGGGTTGGAAAGCTAGAAAGTAGGGGGAAGTAAAACTTTTCTACTAGTGTGCTTTTATGCCTAGCTTATTTAGATTTGTTTGATCACTTGTGTTGTTTCGGTAATCTTGTTTGCTAGTCTACATGCTTGTTTGACCACCCCGGGGTTCACCCACCCCTAAATTGGTTAAGTCTTGGAAAAACTAATTTTCCTCCAACTTTGGAGCAATGGTTTGAGTAAATCCTTCACTTTCCCTACCTTGCAAGAGTACCAAGTGGTACTAGGCTACTAGTACCCGTGAACCATCCCTTAGTCTTGGTAAAACCACAAGCCCTAGCCTCTTGCATGTAGGTGCTTTCCTCTCTAGTGATCACTTAAGGAATGACACTCGTATTTTCTTCCAAAGTTTGGTTAGCTCTTGTGAGCATTTGGCTGTGATCCAAGGATCAACCATGGACTAAGCTTGATCACCAAGTCACCCTCTACCAGCCTGAACCCTTCCCTCTGCCATTTGTGACCCTAACCCTAAATGGAAAGCCCCCAAAGTGGCCACCCCACTAACACTAACCTAGATCATCCCTATAACCCCCTCCCACTTCTCTGCTCGTGCCACCCCTTCTCCCTGGCCTTACCTCGATGCAGCACCACCCTAGCTAGCCCCCTTAACACACACCCAGCCCACATGCGCGCTCTGGAACACTACATCGAGGAGGGACACGAGAGATCATCGCTAGATCCCTGCCCACCTCGAGAACCAGCAACCCCTCCTCTCTCCTGTCCCATCTGGCCCCGCCTTGGACATCCCCAACTCCCTAGGCGCCCCCTCCACCCCTTCTCACTCTCCACCCCACGTGCCCAGCCACCCCCAACCGCCGACGTCCACCTTAGCAGAGCACCCCTGGCCGCGCTCGCTCCCTCCCTTCTCGTGGTGCAAAAATCCCTCGGGGGACAGAAGGTAGCCTCTTCGCCCTACTGCCACCTTCCACTCCCTCACCCACGGCCCCGATCACCGCCAACCCGAGTCGTCCACGTCGGCAGAGTGCCGCGCTCGCCACGCCGTTTCCCCCGCTCGCTCGGTATGTCTCGACGCCACCTCTGCCCGGACGTGACCACTCCCTCCCCTCCACCCTACGGCGCCCTAACCCTCCTAGTCCTCCTAGGCCCTAGCCGCGCGGACAGCACGCTGCCTCTCCATGCTGTCTTGTCGAACAGCTTCCCCGCACCCGCACCAGCCACCCTCTCTTGTTGTCTAGTAGGCCCAGCCAGCCCCCTGGTGTAAGACCGTCCCCAGGTCACCACCACGATGTTGCCACCGCCCCTCCTGGCCAATCCCTAGCCCCCAGCGCGACCCCACCACCTCGCCGTGCACCCGGTGCACCACCTCTGGCCCTGCCCCTTTAAAAGCTCTCCTACCCCTCACGCGCTTCTCCCGCCCCTCATTTCCACCCTAGAGCTCCCTAGTGCCACCCCAGAGAGGAGGCAGAGCCTCTAGCTCTCTCCCTCTCTCTCTGCCGTTCCACCCCGCCCCGGTGCCGACGATGAATGGGAAGGTTCTTCCCTCCCTGCTCCCCCTCTCCTCCATGCATCCCTCCCACTGCACTCCTCTCCCTAACCAGGCCCTAATCCCCCTCTCCTCTGGATTTTCTTGTCGGCAGGCACGCCGGAGCTGCGTGGAGGCTGACGGTCTCGAGCCGCGCTGCTGTTGTCGCGACGCATCCAGACGACCGGAGCCGCCGTGCCATACCTTGTTCGACGCCCCTCCCTCGACCGCTTCGAACCACACCGTCGCCGACCCCTCTCCGCCCCTAGGTGAGCCACCCCGAGCCCCGCCCGTGCTAGCTAGGGTTAGCTCGCCGGAGTTTTCGATCCGAGAAGAAGAAGCGTTGCGGGCCATCGATCTGGATTATAATCCAACGGCCAGCATCACCAGATACCTCTTCGCCTCGCTGTGCCTATGACATGTGGGCCCAGCTGCGGGATTTAAATCCCCAGCACCCCTTACATGCCATCGTGTACGCGGGACGGCCCAGCTCCTTAGCGGGCCGCCACCCAGCCTT
The DNA here is from genome assembly GCA_023614405.1 of Avena insularis. NCBI lineage: Eukaryota > Viridiplantae > Streptophyta > Magnoliopsida > Poales > Poaceae > Avena > Avena insularis. The sequence goes on along the minus strand of CM042688.1, from coordinate 442,358,016 downwards.
TGCACTGCCCCTTTTCTTTTCTTTTTAGCACATTTTAATTCCTAGAAACTTGTTCTGTAGCTTTAATTCCACTAAATAAAATTTGTGTAGTATTCTGGCTTGATTCGTATTTTGTAGAATAGCCCTGGTAATTCCCTAGTGCATGTCCTTGGTAGCTAGTCCAAAGCTTGTCTGTATCTTTACTGAGAATTTCTGTGGTAAATAGTGTCTATTTAGAATAATAAATTTATGGTTTCACTTCTAGAGCTCAGAAAAATGTGAAACCAAGTCCCGGGCATTGCCCTTGCAATTGTCTACTGTGCAAAACTAGAATCATCCTTTTTGGATGTGTGAGGTCTCTGTTCTTATTTTTGCAAGTTATGGATAGAGAGTTCTTGTTTATTTTCCAGAGGTTGTTGTGAAGCTAATTTTGGGATGAAACCAACTCGCAGAGTTAGGCCTCTACACACACTAGTATTCCCTGGAAGGGCATAAATTTTGGCCCTGTAGTTTTTCCCTGGTGATTTTAGTACTAGTTGTGCTCTGTTTCCAGTAGTTTATTTATTAAAAATCAACCCTTTTTGGTAAAATTATGAAACCAGTGGGGTTAGCTTGGTTTTCTCTGTAGATACTCATATATGTATATTGTGGTCAACTTTCACCAACTTGTATTGGTCGAAATAACTGCTTAAGGGCTAATCTGGTCTTAACCACAAAAATCACCATTTAAGTTTGATGAAACCTTTTTGATTGTTTTCAATGGCCTAGGTTTGATAGAGTCAGTAGCTGCTACTATGTGGTTGGATTTGGTTCAGTTGAGCAATTATTCTATACTGATTTCATTGTTTGTGCTTTGGGTGATGCTTGGTATAGTGGTTTGCTTATAATTTCCCTTTTCGGCGATAGATACGAACGAGGACGAATTTGAGGAAGGTAATTGGGAGGATTTTGAAGAAGAGGACCAGGAACAAGCTGCCAACCGAGGCAAGCCATCTTGAAGTTCATGAGACTTGTCCCATCTTTATTTTTCCCTGCATCTTGTTTTAATTATATTACTACTGCATTGGTTTTACTTGCTAAAATATTATTATGGTATTAGTTTGGCTCCACCAAACTTATGCCTATGGTACCATCTAAGTACTCCCCCTTGGAGCTCAACTCCTATCCTAGTAGTTCAGGTGGTCTAATATACCACAACCCCTTGGAAACCCCGATTTAGCCTAACAAAAACTCTAGGTTGGAAACCCCGAAGGCAGGGATGGTTTTATAAAAAGTTTTTGACAGAAAACCAGGAAGTGGGACTTGTCAAGGAAATTTTCAAAATGTATTGGTATTCATGCCAATGGTGGAGGCACCAAAGTTGAAGAAGGAGGAAAAACTGTTTTCGAAAACGCACCTAGTTCTTTGTAGTCTAGCTATAACAACTTAAACCCGTGCAACCACACTACTCCTATATGGGAAGGGGCCTGACCCGAAAGTAGTTCTCTCTGATACCGGTGCCTCGCAACTAATACAAGGGATTGGGGATCCCTGGAGGGTGGGCCTTCTCTGATAAAGGTGGGACCTGGAGAAGGAACAAAGGGTCGGCAGGCCTCCATGCGTTACTATGGGCCCCTCATTGAAAGTGCACACTCTCGAGGAGTGGAAAAGCGCTCCGGTTGGTCCTCGCCCGACGTCCCGGTTTTGAGGGGAATAACACCCATAGGGTAGGTGCTGGTGTTAGGAGGGGATTATCCTGAAGGTCTTGTCCGATTATCCGAAACCCGCATACTGCTGTATGATGATCCACGACAGTTCGTGGCGGATGTATCAGATCTTGTGGGTAAAGTGTACAACCTCTGCAGAGGATAAAAATCTATTCGAATAGCCATGTCCGCAGTTAAGGACGGGTTGGACAAACTTCTGTAGAGCGATGCTGGTTTTGTTTTCAAAAAGTATTTCTGAAAAGAAATGGCTTTGAAAATGTTTTGACCATGGGATGGTCGAAAAGGATCCCTACTATGACCATGGGATGGTCAGAAAGGGATGGAGGGAGTTTGGTCGTGGGACGACCGGGAGAAAGGAACAAATGGGTGACCCAGTCCTAATGTTTTCCAAAACTTTTCAAAAAGGTTTCCAAAATGGTTTTACAAAAGTTTTCAACAAAGTATGTAGATGCTATATCTATAAGAGAAACTATTTAGAAAAGAACCCCTCTTGGAGCCCTCCTACTACCACAGCCATACTGCATATCCTCTAGTTATTACTATTCTCTTAAGGTGGTTTGCGAGTACATTCAACGTACTCACTGACATTGTCCCTGGCTATTAACTTGGCCAGATCTCAAGAGGAAGACAATGATGGCTACTATGCGAGCTAGGGCGTTCTCCCAGTCAGTTGCCTGTAGGTTAAGGAATGGCTCGGGCTCTACGCTTGATGAAGTTCCACCGCTGATTATTGATGTAGCCATAATGGCATTCCTGTAAGTCTTGTTTTTCGGTACATCATTGGATGTTTACTTTGATACTTGTCGGTTATGTGCCACGACTAACTGATCATGGGATCGTGGTTGTATACATAACAGGGATTCTCGGAGGATTAATCCGGGGGCCCCACACATAACACACATGCAATGACACATGTGGAACCATGTGGTTTAGGAAAAGATCACACATGCATTGACTGGTGGATCAATGTGGTTTAGGAAAAGAACAAACATGTAATGACTCTAATAGATCCATGTGGTTTAGAAAAGGAACACACATGCAATGACACTGGTGGATCCATGTGGTTTAGGAACAAACACACATGCAATGACACTGGTGGATCCATGTGGTTTAGAAAAAGAACACACATGCAATGACTCTGTTGGATCCATGTGGTTTAGGAAATGAAGACACATGCAATGACTCTAGTGGATCATTGTGGTTTCGGAAAGTAACACACATGAAATGACTCTGGTGGATCCATGTGGTTTCGGAAGAGAACAAACATGCAATGACTCTGGTGGTGGTTTAGGAAAGTAAGACACATGCAATGACTCTGGATGTGGTTTAGGGAAGCAACATACATGAAATGACTCTAGTGGATCCATGTGGTTTAGGAAAAGAACACACATGCAATAGCTGTGGTGGATCAATGTGGTTTAGGAAAGTAACACACATGCAATGACTGGTGGATCAATTTGGTTCAGGAAAGGAGAACGCATGCTATGACTCTGGTCGATCGATGTGGTTTAGGAAAGTAACACACATGCAATGACTCTGATCGTGGTTTAGGAAAGGAAGACATATGCAATGACTTTGGTGGATCCATGTAGTTTAGGAAAGGAACACACATGCAATGACTGTGGTGGATCCATGTGGTTTAGGAAAGGAACACACATGCAATAACTCTTGTGGATCTATTTGGTTTTGGAAAGGAACACACATGCAATGACTTTGATGGTGGTTTAGGAAAGGAACACACATGTAATGACTCTGGTGGATCTATGTGGTCTAGGAAACGAAGACACATGCAATGACTCTAGTGGATCATTGTGGTTTACAAAAGGAACACACATGAAATGACTCTGGTGGATCCATGTGGTTTTGGAAGGAACACACATGCAATGACTCTGGTGGATCCATGTAATTTAGGAAAGGAACACACATTCAATGACTCTAGTGGTGGTTTAGTAAAGGAAAACACATGCAATTACTCTGGTGGTGGTTTAGGAAAGGAACACACATGCAATGACTTTGGATGTGGTTTAGGAAAGGAACACACATGCACTGACTCTAGTGGATCCATGTGGTTTAGAAAAATAACACACATGAAATGACTCTAGTGGATCAATGTGGGATAGTAATGTAACACACATGAACTATCTCGTGTGGATCCATGTGGTTTAGGAAAGGAACACACATGCAATGACTCTGATGTCGGTTTAGGAAAGGAAGACAAATGCAATGACTCTGGTGGATCCATGTGGTTTAGGAAAGGAACACCATTGCAATGACCCTGGTGGATCCATGTGGTTTAGGAAAGGAACACACATGCAATGAATCTGGTGGATCCATGTTGTGTAGGAAAGGAACACACATGCAATGACTATGGTGGATCCATCTGGTTTAGGAAAAGAACACACGTGCAATGACTCTAGTGGTGCTTTAGTAAAGGAACACACGACTCTGGTCGATCCATGTGGATTAGGAAAGGAACACACATGCAATGACACTAGTGGATACATGTGGTTTAGGAAAAGAACACATGCAATGACTCTAGCGGACCCATGTGGTTTAGGAAAAGAACACACATGCAATGACTCTAGTGGACCGATGTGGTTTAGGAAAGGAACACACATGCAATGACTTGGTGGATCCATGTGGTTTAGGAAAGGAACACACATGCAATGACTCTGATGATGGTTTATAAAAGGAATACACATGCAATGACTCTGGTGGATCCATGTGGTTTTTAAAAGGAACACACATGCAATGACTCTGGTGGATCGATATGGTTTAGGAAAGGAACACACATGCAATAACTCTAGTGGTGGTTTAGGGAAAGAAGACACATGGAATGACTCTAGTGGTAGTTTAGAAAAAGAACACACATGAAATGACTCTAGTGGATCCATGTGGTTTTGGAAAATAACACACATGCAATGATTCTGGTGGATCCATGTGGTTTAGGAAAGGAACACACACGCAATGACTCTAGTGGTGGTTTAGGAAAATAAGACACATGCAATGACTCTGGTGGTAGTTTAGAAAAAGAACACAGATGAAATGAGTATGGTGGATCCATGTGGTTTAGGAAAAGAAGACACATGCAATGATCCAGGTGGTGGTTTAGGAAATAAAGAGACATGCAATAACTCTGGATGTGGTTTAGGAAAGGAACACACATGCAATGTCTATGGTGGATCCATGTGGTTTAGGAAAAGAACACACGCGCAATGACTCTAGTGGTGGTTTAGGAAAGGAACACACATGCAATGACTCTGGTGGATCCATGTGGATTAGGAAAGGAACACACATGCAATGACTCGGGTGGATCCATGTGGTTTGGAAAATAACACACATGCAATGACACTGGTGGATCCATGTGATTTAGGAAAATAACACACATGCAATGACTATGGTGGTGGTTTAGGAAAGGAACACACATGTGATGACTCTGGTGCGTCCACGTGGTTTAGGAAAAGAATACACTTGCAATGACACTAGTGGATCCATGTGGTTTAGGAACACAATACAATGACTCTAGTGGTGGTTCAGGAAAAGAAGACACGTGCAATGACTCTGGTCATGGTTTAGGAAAAGAACACACATGAAATGACTCTGGTGGATCCATGTTGTTTAGTAAAAGAACACACATGCAATGAATCTAGTGATGGTTTAGGAAAAGAACACACATGCAATGACTCTGGTGGTGGTTTAGGATAAGAACACACATGAAATGACTCTAGTGGATCCATGTGGTTTAGGAAAATAACACACATGAAATGACTCTAGTGAATCCATGTCGTTTAGGAAAAGAACACACATGCAATGACTCTAGTGGATCCATATGGTATTGGAAAGTAACACACATGCAATAACTCTGGTGGATCCATGTGGATTAGGAAAGGAACACACATGCAATGACACTAGTGGATCCATGTGGTTTAGGAAAAGAACACATGCAATGACTCTAGCGGACCCATGTGGTTTAGGAAAAGAACACATATGCAATGACTCTGGTGGATCCATGTGGTTTAGGAAAGGAACACACATGCAATGACTCTGATGATTGTTTATAAAAGGAATAGACATGCAATGACTCTGGTGGATCCATGTGGTTTTTAAAAGGAACACACATGCAATGACTGGTGGATCGATATGGTTTAGGAAAGGAACACACATGCAATAACTATAGTGGTGGTTTAGGGAAAGAAGACACATGGGATGACTCTAGTGGTAGTTTAGGAAAATAACACACATGAAATGACTCTAGTGGATCCACGTGGTTTTGGAAAATAACACACATGCAATGATTCTGGTGGATCCATGTGGTTTAGGAAAGGAACACACATGCAATGACTCTAGTGGTGGTTTAGGAAAATAAGACACATGCAATGACTCTGGTGGTAGTTTAGGAAAAGAACACACATGAAATGAGTATGGTGGATCCATGTGGTTTAGGAAAAGAAGACACATGCAATGATTCTGGTGGTGGTTTAGGAAACAAAGAGACATGCAATAACTCTGGATGTGGTTTAGGAAAGGAACACACATGAAATGTCTATGGTGGATCCATGTGGTTTAGGAAAAGAACACACATGCAATGACTCTAGTGGTGGTTTAGGAAAGGAACACACATGCAATGACTCTGGTTGATCCATGTGGATTAGGAAAGCAACACACATGCAATGACTCGGGTGGATCCATGTGGTTTGGAAAATAACACACATGCAATGACACTGGTGGATCCATGTGATTTAGGAAAATAACACACATGCAATGACTATGGTGGTGGTTTAGGAAAGGAACACACATGTGATGACTCTGGTGCGTCCACGTGGTTTAGGAGAAGAATACACTTGCAATGACACTAGTGGATCCATGTGGTTTAGAAACACAATACAATGACTCTAGTGGTGGTTCAGGAAAAGAAGACACATGCAATGACTCTGGTCATGGTTTAGGAAAAGAACACACATGAAATGACTCTGGTGGATCCATGTGGTTTAGTAAAAGAACACACATGCAATGAATCTAGTGGTGGTTTAGGAAAAGAACACACATGCAATGACTCTGGTGGTGGTTTAGGATAAGAACACACATGAAATGACTCTTGTGGATCCATGTGGTTTAGGAAAATAACACACATGGAATGACTCTAGTGGATCCATGTCGTTTAGGAAAAGAACACACATGCAATGACTCTGGTGGATCCATGTGGTATTGGAAAGTAACACACATGCAATAACTCTGGTGTATCCATGTGGTATTGGAAAGTAACACACATGCAATAACTCTGGTGTATCCATGTGGTTTAGGAAAGGAACACAATGCAATGACTCTAGTGGTGGTTTAGGAAAATAATACACATGCAATGACTCTAGTGGTGGTTTAGGAAAAGAACACACATGAAATGACTCTGGTGGATCCATGTGGTTTAGGAAATTAAGACACATGCAATGACTCTGGTGGATCATTGTAGTTTAGGAAAGGAACACACATGAAATGACTCTTGTGGATCCATGTGGTTTTAGAAAGGAACACACATGCAATGACTCTAGAGGATCATTGTGGTTTCAGAAAGGAACAAACATGCAATGACTCTAGTGGATCCATGTAGTTTAGGAACATAACACACATGCAATGACACATGTGGAACCATGTGGTTTAGGAAAAGAACACACATGCAATGACTCTTGTGGATCAATGTGGTTTAGGAAAGGAACAAACATGTAATGACTCTAATGGATCCATGTGGTTTAGAAAAGGAACACACATGCAATGACACTGGTGGATCCATGTGGTTTAGGAAAAAAACACACATGCAATGACACTAGTGGATCCATGTGGTTTAAGAAAAGAACACACATGCAATGACTCTGTTGGATCCATGTGGTTTAGGAAATGAAGACACATGCAATGACTCTAGTGGATCATTGTGGTTTAGGAAAGTAACACACATGAAATGAATCTGGTGGATCCATGTGGTTTCGGAAAAGAACAAACATGCAATGACTCTGGTGGTGGATTAGGAAAGTAAGACACATGCAATCACTGTGGATGTGGTTTAGGAAAGCAACATACATGAAATGACTCTAGTGGATCCATGGGTTTAGGAAAAGAACACACATGCAATAACTATGGTAGATCAATGTGGTTTAGGAAAGGAATATACATGCAATGACTCTGGTTGATCGATGTGGTTTAAGAAAGTAACACACATGCAATGACTCTGATGGTGGTTTAGGAAAGGAAGACACATGCAATGACTTTGGTTGATCCATGTAGTTTAGGAACGGAACACACATGCAATGACTCTAGAGGATCATTGTGGTTTCAGAAAGGAACAAACGTGCAATGACTCTAGTGGATCCATGTAGTTTAGGAACATAACACACATGCAATGACACATGTGGAACCATGTGGTTTAGGAAAAGAACACACATGCAATGACTCTTGTGGATCAATGTGGTTTAGGAAAGGAACAAACATGTAATGACTCTAATGGATCCATGTGGTTTAGAAAAGGAACACACATGCAATGACACTGGTGGATCCATGTGGTTTAGGAAAAACACACATGCAATGACACTGGTGGATCCATGTGGTTTAAGAAAAGAACACAAATGCAATGACTCTGTTGGATCCATGTGGTTTAGGAAATGAAGACACATGCAATGACTCTAGTGGATCATTGTGGTTTAGGAAAGTAACACACATGAAATGACTCTGGTGGATCCATGTGGTTTCGGAAAAGAACAAACATGCAATAACTCTAGTGGTGGATTAGGAAAGTAAGACACATGCAATCACTCTGGATGTGGTTTAGGAAAGCAACATACATGAAATGACTCTAGTGGATCCATGGGTTTAGGAAAAGAACACACATGCAATAACTATGGTGGATCAATGTGGTTTAGGAAAGGAATACACATGCAATGACTCTGGTCGATCGACGTGGTTTAAGAAAGTAACACACATGCAATGACTCTGATGGTGGTTTAGGAAAGGAAGACACATGCAATGACTTTGGTGGATCCATGTAGTTTAGGAACAGAACACACATGCAATGACTCTGGTGGATCCATGTGGTTTAGGAAAGGAACACACATGCAATAACTCTGGTGGATCCATGTGGTTTTGGAAAGGAACACACATGCAATGGCTTTGATGGTGGTTTCGGAAAGGAACACACATGCAATGACTCTGGTAGATCTATGTGGTCTAGGAAACGAAGACACATGCAATGACTCTAGTGGATAATTGTGGTTTACGAAAGGAACACGCATGAAATGACTCTGGTGGATCCATGTGGTTTTGGAAAGGAACACACATGCAATGACTCTGGTGGATCCAGGTAATTTAGGAAAGGAACACACATGCAATGACTCTAGTGGTGGTTTAGTAAAAGAACACACATGCAATTACTCTGGTGGTGGTTTAGGAAAGGAAGACACATCCAATGACTCTGGATGTGGTTTAGGAAAGAAACACACATGCAATGACTCTAGTGGATCCATGTGGTTTAGAAAAACAACACACATGCAATGACTCTAGTGGATCAATGTGGGTTAGGAATGTAACACACATGAACTAACTCAGGTAGATCCATGTGGTTTAGGAAAGGAACACACATGCAATGACTCTGATATTGGTTTAGGAAAGGAAGACAAATGCAATGACTCTGGTGGATCCATGTGGTTTAGGAAAGGAACACCATTGCAATGACTCTGGTGGATCCATGTGGTTTAGGAAAGGAACACCCATGCAATGAATCTGGTGGATCCATGTTTTGTAGGAAAGGAACACACATGCAATGACTATGGTGGATCCATGTGGTTTAGGAAAAGAACACACATGCAATGACTCTAGTGGTGCTTTAGGAAAGGAACACACATGCAATGACTCTGGTGGATCCATGTGGATTAGGAAAGGAACACACATGTAATGACACTAGTGGAACCATGTGGGTTAGGAAAAGAACACACATGCAATGACACTGGTGGATCCAGGTGGTTTAGGAAAATAACACAGATGTAATGACTCTGGTGGTGGTTTAGGATAGAAACACACATGTAATGACTCTGGTGGATCCATGTGGTTTAGGAAAAGAATACACTTGCAATGACACTAGTGGATCCACGTGGTTTAGGCAAGCAACACACATACAATGACTCTAGTGGTGGTTTAGGAAAAGAAGACACATGCAATGAATCTGGTGATGGTTTAGGACAAGAACACACATGAAATGACTCTGGTGGATCCATGTGGTTTAGGAAAAGAACACACATGCAATGACTCTAGTGGTGGTTTAATAAAAGAACACACATGCAATGACTATGGTGGTGGTTTAGGAAAGGAACACACATGTAATGACTCTGGTGGATCCATGTGGTTTAGGAAAATAATACACTTGTAATGACACTGGAGGATCCATGTGGTTTAGGAAAGGAACACAATGCATTGACTGTAGTGCTGGTTTAGGAAAAGAAGACACATGCAATGACTCTGGTCATGGTTTAGGAAAAGAACACCCATGAAATGACTAAACTGGATCCATGTGGCTTAGTAAAAGAGCACACATGGAATGACTCTAGTGGTGGTTTAGGAAACGAACACACATGCAATGAATCTAGTGGTGGTTTAGGAAAAGGACACACATGAACTGATCTAGTGGATCCAACGTGGTTTAGGAAAAGAACACACATGAAATGACTCTGGTGGATCCATGTGGTTTAGGAAACGAACACACATGCATTGAATCTAGTGGTGGTTTAGGAAAAGAACACACATGCAATGACTCTGGTGGTGGTTTAGGATAAGTACACACATGAAATGACTCTAGTGGATCCATGTGGTTTAGGAAAATAACACACATGCAAAAACTCTAGTGGATCCATGTCGTTTAGGAAAAGAACACACATGCAATGATTCTGGTGGATCCATGGTATCGGAAAGTAACACACATGCAATAACTCTAGTGGATCCATGTGGTTTAGGAAAGGAACACAATGCAATGACTCTAGTGGTGGTTTAGGAAAATATGACACATGCAATGACTCTAGTGGTGGTTTAGGAAAAGAACACACATGAAATGACTCTGGTGGATCCATGTGGTTTAGGAAATGAAGACACATGCAATGACTCTAGTGGATCATGGAAGTTTAGGAAAGGAACACACATGAAATGACTCTTGTGGATCTATGTGGTTTTAGAAAGGAAAACACATGCAATGAATCTAGAGGATGATTGTGGTTTCGTAAAGGAACAAACATGCAATGACTCTGGTGGATCCATGTGGTTTAGGAACATAAATCACATGCAATGACTCTAGTGGATCCATGTGGTTTAGGAAAATAACACACATGCAATGACTGTAGTGGATCAATGTAGTTTAGGAAAGTAACAAACATCTAATGACTCTAATGGATCCATGTGGTTTAGAAAAGGAACACATATGTAATGACACTGGTGGATCCATGTGGTTTAGGAAAAAACACAATGCAATGACTCTGTTGGATCCATGTGGTTTAGGAAATGAAGACACATGCAATGACTCTAGTGGATCATTATGGTTTAGGAAAGTAACACACGTGAAATGACTCTGGTGGATCCATGTAGTTTCGGAAAAGAACAAACATGCAATGACTCTGGTGGAGGTTTAGGAAAGTAAGACACATGTAATGACTCTGGATGTGGTTTAGGGAAGCAACATACATGAAATGACTCTAGTGTATCCATGTGGTTCAGGAAAAGAACACACATGCAATAACTATGGTGGATCAATGTGGTTTAGGAAAGGAACACACATGCAATGACTCTGGTGGATCCATGTGGTTTAGGAAAGGAACACACATGCAATGACTCTAGTCAATCGATGTAGTTTAGGAATGTAACACACATGCAATGACTTTGATGGTGGTTTAGGAAAGGAAGACACATGCAATGACTTTGGTGGATCCATGTAGTTTAGGAAAGGAACACACATGCAATGACTCTGGTGGATCCATGTAGTTTGGAAAGGAACACACATGCAATGACTCTGGTGGGTCCATGTGGTTTAGGAAAGGAACACACATGCAATAACTCTGGTGGATCCATGTGGTTTTGGAAAGGAACACACATGCAATGACTTTGATGGTGGTTTAGGAAAGGAACACACATGCAATGACTCTGGTGGATCTATGTGGTCTACGAAACGAAGACACATGCAATGACTCTAGTGGATAATTGTGGTTTACGAAAGGAACACGCATGAAATGACTCTGGTGGATTCGCGTGGTTTTGGAAAGGAACACACATGCAATGACTCTGGTGGATCCAGGTAATTTAGGAAAGGAACACACATGCAATGACTCTAGTGGTGGTTTAGTAAAAGAACACACATGCAATTACTCTGGTGGTGGTTTAGGAAAGGAAGACACATCCAATGACTCTGGATGTGGTTTAGGAAAGAAACACACATGCAATGACTCTAGTGGATCCATGTGGTTTAGAAAAACAACACACATGCAATGACTCTAGTGGATCAATGTGGGTTAGGAATGTAACACACATGAACTAACTCAGGTAGATCCATGTGGTTTAGGAAAGGAACACACATGCAATGACTCTGATATTGGTTTAGGAAAGGAAGACAAATGCAATGACTCTGGTGGATCCATGTGGTTTAGGAAAGGAACACCATTGCAATGACTCTGGTGGATCCATGTGGTTTAGGAAAGGAACACCCATGCAATGAATCTGGTGGATCCATGTTTTGTAGGAAAGGAACACACATGCAATGACTATGGTGGATCCATGTGGTTTAGGAAAAGAACACACATGCAATGACTCTAGTGGTGCTTTAGGAAAGGAACACACATGCAATGACTCTGGTGGATCCATGTGGATTAGGAAAGGAACACACATGTAATGACACTAGTGGAACCATGTGGGTTAGGAAAAGAACACACATGCAATGACACTGGTGGATCCAGGTGGTTTAGGAAAATAACACAGATGTAATGACTCTGGTGGTGGTTTAGGATAGAAACACACATGTAATGACTCTGGTGGATCCATGTGGTTTAGGAAAAGAATACACTTGCAATGACACTAGTGGATCCACGTGGTTTAGGCAAGCAACACACATACAATGACTCTAGTGGTGGTTTAGGAAAAGAAGACACATGCAATGACTCTGGTGATGGTTTAGGACAAGAACACACATGAAATGACTCTGGTGGATCCATGTGGTTTAGGAAAAGAACACACATGCAATGACTCTAGTGGTGGTTTAATAAAAGAACACACATGCAATGACTATGGTGGTGGTTTAGGAAAGGAACACACATGTAATGACTCTGGTGGATCCATGTGGTTTAGGAAAATAATACACTTGTAATGACACTGGAGGATCCATGTGGTTTAGGAAAGGAACACAATGCATTGACTGTAGTGCTGGTTTAGGAAAAGAAGACACATGCAATGACTCTGGTCATGGTTTAGGAAAAGAACACCCATGAAATGACTAAACTAGATCCATGTGGCTTAGTAAAAGAGCACACATGGAATGACTCTAGTGGTGGTTTAGGAAACGAACACACATGCAATGAATCTAGTGGTGGTTTAGGAAAAGGACACACATGAACTGATCTAGTGGATCCAACGTGGTTTAGGAAAAGAACACACATGAAATGACTCTGGTGGATCCATGTGGTTTAGGAAACGAACACACATGCATTGAATCTAGTGGTGGTTTAGGAAAAGAACACACATGCAATGACTCTGGTGGTGGTTTAGGATAAGTACACACATGAAATGACTCTAGTGGATCCATGTGGTTTAGGAAAATAACACACATGCAAAAACTCTAGTGGATCCATGTCGTTTAGGAAAAGAACACACATGCAATGATTCTGGTGGATCCATGTGGTATCGGAAAGTAACACACATGCAATAACTCTAGTGGATCCATGTGGTTTAGGAAAGGAACACAATGCAATGACTCTAGTGGTGGTTTAGGAAAATATGACACATGCAATGACTCTAGTGGTGGTTTAGGAAAAGAACACACATGAAATGACTCTGGTGGATCCATGTGGTTTAGGAAATGAAGACACATGCAATGACTCTAGTGGATCATGGAAGTTTAGGAAAGGAACACACATGAAATGACTCTTGTGGATCTATGTGGTTTTAGAAAGGAAAACACATGCAATGAATCTAGAGGATGATTGTGGTTTCGTAAAGGAACAAACATGCAATGACTCTGGTGGATCCATGTGGTTTAGGAACATAAATCACATGCAATGACTCTAGTGGATCCATGTGGTTTAGGAAAATAACACACATGCAATGACTGTAGTGGATCAATGTAGTTTAGGAAAGTAACAAACATCTAATGACTCTAATGGATCCATGTGGTTTAGAAAAGGAACACATATGTAATGACACTGGTGGATCCATGTGGTTTAGGAAAAAACACAATGCAATGACTCTGTTGGATCCATGTGGTTTAGGAAATGAAGACACATGCAATGACTCTAGTGGATCATTATGGTTTAGGAAAGTAACACACGTGAAATGACTCTGGTGGATCCATGTAGTTTCGGAAAAGAACAAACATGCAATGACTCTGGTGGAGGTTTAGGAAAGTAAGACACATGTAATGACTCTGGATGTGGTTTAGGGAAGCAACATACATGAAATGACTCTAGTGTATCCATGTGGTTCAGGAAAAGAACACACATGCAATAACTATGGTGGATCAATGTGGTTTAGGAAAGGAACACACATGCAATGACTCTGGTGGATCCATGTGGTTTAGGAAAGGAACACACATGCAATGACTCTAGTCAATCGATGTAGTTTAGGAATGTAACACACATGCAATGACTTTGATGGTGGTTTAGGAAAGGAAGACACATGCAATGACTTTGGTGGATCCATGTAGTTTAGGAAAGGAACACACATGCAATGACTCTGGTGGATCCATGTAGTTTGGAAAGGAACACACATGCAATGACTCTGGTGGGTCCATGTGGTTTAGGAAAGGAACACACATGCAATAACTCTGGTGGATCCATGTGGTTTTGGAAAGGAACACACATGCAATGACTTTGATGGTGGTTTAGGAAAGGAACACACATGCAATGACTCTGGTGGATCTATGTGGTCTACGAAACGAAGACACATGCAATGACTCTAGTGGATCATTGTGGTTTACGAAAGGAACACACATGAAATCACTCTGGTGGATCCATGTGGTTTTGGAAAGGAACACACATGCAATGACTCTGGTGGATCCAGGTAATTTAGGAAAGGAACACACATTCAATGACTCTACTGGTGGTTTAGTAAAACAACACACATGCAATTACTCTGGTGGTGGTTTAGGAAAGGAAAACACATGCAATGACTCTAGTGGATCCATGTGGTTTAGAAAAATAACACACATGCAATGACTCTAGTGGATCAATGTGGGTTAGGAATGTAACACACATGAACTAACTCGGGTGGATCCATGTGGTTTAGGAAAGGAACACACATGCAATGACTCTGATGTTGGTTTAGGAAAGGAAGACAAATGCAATGACTCTGGTGGATCCATGTGGTTTAGGAAAGGAACACCATTGCAATTACTCTGGTGGATCCATGTGGTTTAGGAAAGGAACACACATGCAATGAATCTGGTGGATCCATGTTGTGTAGGAAAGGAACACACATGCAATGACTATGGTGGATCCATGTGGTTTAGGAAAAGAACACACATGCAATGACTCTAGTGGTGCTTTAGGAAAGGAACACACATGCAATGACTCTGGTGGATCCATGTGGATTAGGAAAGGACAACACATGTAATGACACTAGTGGATCCATGTGGTTTAGGAAAAGAACACACATGCAATGACACTGGTGGATCCAGGTGGTTTAGGAAAATAACACAGATGTAATGACTCTTGTGGTGGTTTAGGATAGGAACACACATGTAATGACTCTGGTGGATCCATGTGGGTTAGAAAAAGAATACACTTGCAATGACACTAGTGGATCCACGTGGTTTAGGCAAGAAACACACATGCAATGACTCTAGTGGTGGTTTAGGAAAAGAAGACACATGCAATGACTCTGGTGATGGTTTAGGAAAATAACACACATGAAATGACTCTGGTGGATCCATGTGGTTTAGGAAAAGAACACACATGCAATGACTCTAGTGGTGGTTTAATAAAAGAACACACATGCAATGACTATGGTGGTGGTTTAGGAAAGGAACACACATGTAATGACTCTGGTGGATCCATGTGGTTTAGGAAAATAATACACTTGCAATGACACTGGAGGATCCATGTGGTTTAGGAAAGGAACACAATGCATTGACTCTAGTGCATGTTTAGGAAAAGAAGACACATGCAATGACTCTGGTCATGGTTTAGGAAAAGAACACACATGAAATGACTCAAGTGGATCCATGTGGTTTAGTAAAAGAACACACATGCAATGACTCTAGTGGTGGTTTAGGAAACGAACACACATGCAATGACTCTAGTGGTGGTTTAGGAAAAGAACACACATGAATTGATCTAGTGGATCCAACATGGTTTAGGAAAAGAACACAAATGAAATGACTCTGGTGGATCCATGTGGTTTAGGAAACGAACACACATGCAATGAATCTAGTGGTGGTTTAGGAAAAGAACACACATGCAATGACTCTGGTGGTGCTTTAGGATAAGTACACACATGAAATGACTCTAGTGGATCCATGTGGTTTAGGAAAATAACACACATGAAATGACTCTAGTGGATCCATGTCGTTTAGGAAAAGAACACACATGCAATGACTCTGGTGGATCCATGTGGTATTGGAAACTAACACACATGCAATAACTCTGGTGGATCCATGTGGTTTAGGAAAGGAACACAATGCAATGACTCTAGTGGTGGTTTTGGAAAATAAGACACATGCAATGACTCTAGTGGTGGTTTAGGAAAAGAACACACATGAAATGACTCTGGTGGATCCATGTGGTTTAGGAAATGAAGACACATGCAATGACTCTAGTGGACCAGGGAAGTTTAGGAAAGGAACACACATGAAATGACTCTTGTGGATCCATGTGGTTTTAGAAAGGAACACACATGCAATGACTCTAGAGGATGATTGTGGTTTCGTAAAGGAACAAACATGCAATGACTCTGGTGGATCCATGTGGTTTAGGAACATAAAACACATGCAATGACTCTAATGGATCCATGTGGTTTAGGAAAAGAACACACATGCAATGACTGTGGTGGATCAATGTGGTTTAGGAAAGTAACAAACATGTAATGACTCTAATGGATCCATGTGGTTTAGAAAAGGAACACATATGTAATGACACTATAGGATCCATGTGGTTCAGGAAAAAAAACACAATGCAATGACTGTGTTGGATCCATGTGGTTTAGGAAATGAAGACACATGCAATGACTCTAGTGGATCATTGTGGTTTAGGAAAGTAACACACATGAAATGACTCTGGTGGATCCATGTGGTTTCGGAAAAGAACAAACATGCAATGACTCTGGTGGTGGTTTAGGAAAGTAAGACACATGCAATGACTCTGGATGTGGTTTAGGGAAGCAACATACATGAAATGGCTCTAGTGTATCCATGTGGTTTAGGAAAAGAACACACATGCAATAACTATGGTGGATCAATGTGGTTTAGGAAAGGAACACACATGCAATGACTCTGGTGGATCCATGTGGTTTAGGAAAGGAACACACATGCAATGACTCTAGTCAATCGATGTAGTTTAGGAAAGTATAACACATGCAATGACTTTGATGGTGGTTTAGGTAAGGAAGACACATGCAATCACTTTGGTGGATCCATGTAGTTTAGGAAAGGAACACACATGCAATGACTCTTGTGGATCCATGTGGTTTAGGAAAGGAACACACATGCAATAATTCTGGTGGATCCATGTGGTTTTGGAAAGGAACACACATGCAATGACTTTGATGGTGGTTTAGGAAAGGAACACACATGCAATGACTATGGTGGATCTCTGTGGTCTACGAAACGAAGACACATGCAATGACTCTAGTGCATCATTCTGGTTTACGAAAGGAACACACATGAAATGACTCTGGTGGATCCGTGTGGTTTTGGAAAGGAACACACATGCAATGACTCTGGTGGATCCAGGTAATTTAGGAAAGGAACACACATCCAATGATTCTAGTGGTGGTTTAGTAAAAGAACACACATGCAATTAGTCTGGTGGTGGTTTAGGAAAGGAAGACACATGCAATGACTCTGGATGTGGTTTAGGAAAGGAACACACATGCAATGACTGTAGTGGATCCATGTGGTTTAGAAAAATAACACACATGCAATGACTCTACTGGATCAGTGTGGGTTAGGAATGTAACACACATGAACTAACTTGGGTGGATCCATGTGGTTTAGGAAAGGAACACACATGCAATGACTCTGATGTTGGTTTAGGAAAGGAAGACAAATGCAATGACTCTGGTGGATCGATGTGGTTGAAGAAAGGAACACCATTGCAATGACTCTGGTGGATCTATGTGGTTTAGGAAAGGAACAGACATGCAATGACTCTGGTGGATCCATGTTGTTTAGGAAAGGAACACACATGCAATTACTATGGTGGATCCATGTGGTTAGGAAAAGAACACACATGCAATGACTCTACTGGTGCTTTAGGAAAGGAACACACATGCAATGACTCTAGTGGATCCATGTGTATTAGGAAAGGAACACACATGCAATGACACTAGTGGATCCATGTGGTTTAGAAAAAAACACATGCAATTACACTGGTGGATCCATGTGGTTTAGGAAAATAACACAGATGTAATGACTCTGGTGGTGGTTTAGGATAGGAACACACATGTAATGACTCTGGTGGATCCATGTGGTTTAGGAAAAGAATACACTTGCAATGACACTGGTGGATCCATGTGGTTTAGCAAAGGAACACACATGAAATGACTATAGTGGTGGTTTAGGAAAAGAAGACACATGCAATGACTCTGGTGATGGTTTAGGAAAAGAACACACATGAAATGACTCTGGTGGATCCATGTGGTTTAGGAAAAGAACACACATGCAATGACTCTTGTGGTGGTTTAAGAAAAGAACACACATGCAATGACTCTGGTGGTGGTTTAGGAAAAGAACACACATGAAATGACTCTAATGGATCCATGTGGTTTAGGAAAAGTACACACATGAAATGACTCTAGTGGATCCATTTGGTTTAGGAAAAGAACACACATGCAATGACTCTGGTGGATCCATGTGGTTTTGGAAAGGAACACACATGCAATGACTCTGGTGGATCCAGGTAATTTAGGAAAGGAACACACATTCAATGACTCTAGTGGTGGTTTAGTAAACGAACACACATGCAATTAGTCTGGTGGTGGTTTAGGAAAGGAAGACACATGCAATGACTCTGGATGTGGTTTAGGAAAGGAACACACATGCAATGACTCTAGTGGATCCATGTGGTTTAGAAAAATAACACACATGCAATGACTCTAGTGGATCAATGTGGGTTAGGAATGTAACACACATGAACTAACTCGGGTGGATCCATGTGGTTTAGGAAAGGAACACACATGCAATGACTCTGATGTTGGTTTAGGAAAGGAAGACAAATGCAATGACTCTGGTGGATCGATGTGGTTTAGCAAAGGAACACCATTGCAATGACTCTGGTGGATCCATGTGGTTTAGGAAAGGAACACAGATGTAATGACTCTGGTGGATCCATGTTGTTTAGGAAAGGAACACACATGCAATTACTATGGTGGATCCATGTGGTTAGGAAAAGAACACACATGCAATGACTCTAGTGGTGCTTTAGGAAAGGAACACACATGCAATGACTCTAGTGGATCCATGTGTATTAGGAAAGGAACACACATGCAATGACACTAGTGGATCTATGTGGTTTAGAAAAAAAACACATGCAATGACACTGGTGGATCCATGTGGTTTAGGAAAATAACACAGATGTAATGACTCTGGTGGTGGTTTAGGATAGGAACACACATGTAATGACTCTGGTGGATCCATGTGGTTTAGGAAAAGAATACACTTGCAATGACACTGGTGGATCCATGTGGTTTAGCAAAGGAACACACATGAAATGACTATAGTGGTGGTTTAGGAAAAGAAGACACATGCAATGACTCTGGTGATGGTTTAGGAAAAGAACACACATGAAATGACTCTGGTGGATTGTGGTTTAGGAAAAGAACACACATGCAATGACTCTTGTGGTGGTTTAAGAAAAGAACACACATGCAATGACTCTGGTGGTGGTTTAGGAAAAGAACACACATGAAATGACTCTAGTGGATCCATGTGGTTTAGGAAAAGTACACACATGAAATGACTCTAGTGGATCCATGTGCTTTAGGAAAAGAACACACATGCAATGACTCTGGTGGATCCGTGTGGTTTTGGAAAGGAACAAACATGCAATGACTCTGGTGGATCCAGGTAATTTAGGAAAGGAACACATATTCAATGACTCTAGTGGTGGTTTAGTAAAGGAACACACATGCAATTAGTCTGGTGGTGGTTTAGGAAAGGAAGACACATGCAATGACTCTAGTGGATCAATGTGGGTTAGGAATGTAACACACATGAACTAACTCGGGTGGATCCATGTGGTTTAGGAAAGGAACACACATGCAATGACTCTGATGTTGGTTTAGGAAATGAAGACAAATGCAATGACTCTGGTGGATCGATGTGGTTTAGGAAAGGAACACCATTGCAATGACTCTGGTGGATCCATGTGGTTTAGGAAAGGAACACACATGCAATGACTCTGGTGGATCCATGTTGTTTAGGAAAGGAACACACATGCAATTACTATGGTGGATCCATGTGGTTAGGAAAAGAACACACATGCAATGACTCTAGTGGTGCTTTAGGAAAGGAACACACATGCAATGACTCTAGTGGATCCATGTGTATTAGGAAAGGAACACACATGCAATGACTCTAGTGGATCCATGTGGTTTAGAAAAATAACACACATGCAATGACACTGGTGGATCCATGTGGTTTAGGAAAATAACACAAATGTAATGACTCTGGTGGATCCATGTGGTTTAGGAAAGGAACACACATGCAATGACTCTGATGTTGGTTTAGGAAACGAAGACAAATGCAATGACTCTGGTGGATCGATGTGGTTTAGGAAAGGAACACCATTGCAATGACTCTGGTGGATCCATGTGGTTTAGGAAAGGAACACACATGCAATGAATCTGGTGGATCCATGTTGTTTAGGAAAGGAACACACATGCAATTACTATGGTGGATCCATGTGGTTAGGAAAAGAACACACATGCAATGACTCTAGTGGTGCTTTAGGAAAGGATCGCACATGCAATGACTCTAGTGGATCCATGTGTATTAGGAAAGGAACACACATGCAATGACACTAGTGGATCTATGTGGTTTAGAAAAAAACACATGCAATGACACTGGTGGATCCATGTGGTTTAGGACAATAACAGATGTAATGACTCTAGTGGTGGTTTAGGATAGGAACACACATGTAATGACTCTGGTGGATCCATGTGGTTTAGGAAAAGAATACACTTGCAATGACACTGGTGGATCCATGTGGTTTAGCAAAGGAACACACATGAAATGACTATAGTGGTGGTTTACGAAAAGAAGACACATGCAATGACTCTGGTGATGGTTTAGGAAAAGAACACACATGAAATGACTCTGGTGGATCCATGTGGTTTAGGAAAAGAACACACATGCAATGACTCTTGTGGTGGTTTAAGAAAAGAACACACATGCAATGACTCTGGTGGTGGTTTGGGAAAAGAACACACATGAAATGACTCTAGTGGATCCATGTGGTTTAGGAAAAGTACACACATGAAATGACTCTAGTGGATCCATGTGGTTTAGGAAAAGAACACACATACAATGACTCTGGTGGATCCATGTGGTTTTGGAAAGGAACACACATGCAATGACTCTGGTGGATCCATGTGGTTTAGGAAAGGAACACAATGCAATGACTCTAGTGGTGGTTTAGGAAAAGAAGACACATGCAATGACTCTGGTGGTGGTTTAGGAAAAGAACACACATGAAATGACTTTGGTGGATCCATGTGGTTTAGGAAATGAAGACACATGCAATGACTCTACTGGATCATTGTGGTTTAGGAAAGGAACACACATCAAATGACTCTGGTGGATCCATGTTTTTAGAAAGGAACACACATGCAATGACTCTAGAGGATCATTGTGGTTTAGGAAAGGAACACACGTGCAATGAGTCTGGTGGATCCATGTGGTTTAGGAAAATAACAACCATGCAATGACACTTGTGGAACCATTTGGTTTAGGAAAAGAACACACGTGCAATGACTCTGGTGGATCAATGTGGTTGAGATAAGGAACACACATGCAATGACTCTACCCTATGGTATAGAAAAGGACCACACATGCGATGACACTGGTGGATCAATGTGGTTTAGGAAAAGAACACACATGCAATGACACTGGTGGATCCATGTGGTTTAGGAAAAGAACACACATGTAATGACTCTGGTGGATCCATGTGGGTTAGGAAATGAAGACACATGCAATGACTCTGGTGGATCCATGTTGTTTAGGAAAGGAACACACATGCAATTACTATGGTGGATCCATGTGGTTAGGAAAAGAACACACATGCAATGACTCTAGTGGTGCTTTAGGAAAGGATCACACATGCAATGACTCTAGTGGATCCATGTGTATTAGGAAAGGAACACACATGCAATGACTCTAGTGGATCCATGTGGTTTAGAAAAATAACACACATGCAATGACTCTAGTGGATCAGTGTGGGTTAGGAATGTAACACACATGAACTAACTCGGGTGGATCCATGTGGTTTAGGAAAGGAACACACATGCAATGACTCTGATGTTGGTTTAGGAAAGGAAGACAAATGCAATGACTCTGGTGGATCGATGTGGTTGAGGAAAGGAACACCATTGCAATGACTCTGGTGGATCCATGTGGTTTAGGAAAGGAACACACATGCAATGACTCTGGTGGATCCATGTTGTTTAGGAAAGGAACACACATGCAATTACTATGGTGGATCCATGTGGTTAGGAAAAGAACACACATGCAATGACTCTAGTGGTGCTTTAGGAAAGGAACACACATGCAATGACTCTAGTGGATCCATGTGTATTAGGAAAGGAACACACATGCAATGACACTAGTGGATCCATGTGGTTTAGAAAAAAACACATGCAATGACACTGGTGGATCCATGTGGTTTAGGAAAATAACACAGATGTAATGACTCTGGTGGTGGTTTAGGATAGGAACACACATGTAATGACTCTGGTGGATCCATGTGGTTTAGGCAAAGAATACACTTGCAATGACACTGGTGGATCCATGTGGTTTAGCAAAGGAACACACATGAAATGACTATAGTGGTGGTTTAGGAAAAGAAGACACATGCAATGACTCTGGTGATGGTTTAGGAAAAGAACACACATGAAATGACTCTGGTGGATCCATGTGGTTTAGGAAAAGAACACACATGCAATGACTCTTGTGGTGGTTTAAGAAAAGAACACACATGCAATGACTCTGGTGGTGGTTTAGGAAAAGAACACACATGAAATGACTCTAATGGATCCATGTGGTTTAGGAAAAGTACACACATGAAATGACTCTAGTGGATCCATGTGGTTTAGGAAAGGAACACACATGCAATGACTCTGGTGGATCCAGGTAATTTAGGAAAGAAACACACATTCAATGACTCTAGTGGATCCATGTGTATTAGGAAAGGAACACACATGCAATGACACTAGTGGATCTATGTGGTTTAGAAAAAAACACATGCAATGACACTGGTGGATCCATGTGGTTTAGGAAAATAACACAGATGTAATGACTCTGGTGGTGGTTTATGATAGGAACACACATGCAATGACTCTGGTGGATCCATGTGGTTTTGGAAAGGAACACACATGCAATGACTCTGGTGGATCCAGGTAATTTAGGAAAGAAACACACATTCAATGACTCTAGTGGATCCATGTGTATTAGGAAAGGAACACACATGCAATGACACTAGTGGATCTATGTGGTTTATAAAAAAAACACATGCAATGACACTGGTGGATCCATGTGGTTTAGGAAAATAACACAGATGTAATGACTCTGGTGGTGGTTTAGGATAGGAACACACATGTAATGACTCTGGTGGATCCATGTGGTTTAGGAAAAGAATACACTTGCAATGACACTGGTGGATCCATGTGGTTTAGCAAAGTAACACACATGAAATGACTATAGTGGTGGTTTAGGAAAAGAAGACACATGCAATGACTCTGGTGATGGTTTAGGAAAAGAACACACATGAAATGACTCTGGTGGATCCATGTGGTTTAGGAAAAGAACACACATGCAATGACTCTTGTGGTGGTTTAAGAAAAGATCACACATGCAATAACTCTGGTGGTGGTTTAGGAAAAGAACACACATGAAATGAATCTAATGGATCCATGTGGTTTAGGAAAAGTACACACATGAAATGACTCTAGTGGATCCATGTGGTTTAGGAAAAGAACACACATGCAATGACTCTGGTGGATCCATGTGGTTTTGGAAAGGAACACACATGCAATGACTCTGGTGGATCTAGGTAATTTAGGAAAGGAACACACATTCAATGACTCTAGTGGTGGTTTAGTAAACGAACACACATGCAATTAGTCTGGTGGTGGTTTAGGAAAGGAAGACACATGCAATGACTCTGGATGTGGTTTAGGAAAGGAACACACATGCAATGACTCTATTGGATCCATGTGGTTTAGAAAAATAACACACATGCAATGACTCTAGTGGATCAATGTGGGTTAGGAATGTAACACACATGAACTAACTCGGGTGGATCCATGTGGTTTAGGAAAGGAACACACATGCAATGACTCTGATGTTGGTTTAGGAAAGGAAGACAAATGCAATGACTCTGGTGGATCGATGTGGTTTAGGAAAGGAACACCATTGCAATGACTCTGGTGGATCCATGTGGTTTAGGAAAGGAACACACATGCAATGACTCTGGTGGATCCATGTTGTTTAGGAAAGGAACACACATGCAATTACTATGGTGGATCCATGTCGTTAGGAAAATAACACACATGCAATGACTCTAGTGGTGCTTTAGGAAAGGAACACACATGCAATGACTCTAGTGGATCCATGTGTATTAGGAAAGGAACACACATGCAATGACTCTAGTGGATCCATGTGGTTTAGAAAAATAACACACATGCAATGACACTGGTGGATCCATGTGGTTTAGGAAAATAACACAAATGTAATGACTCTGGTGGATCCATGTGGTTTAGGAAAGGAACACACATGCAATGACTCTGATGTTGGTTTAGGAAACGAAGACAAATGCAATGACTCTGGTGGATCGATGTGGTTTAGGAAAGGAACACCATTGCAATGACTCTGGTGGATCCATGTGGTTTAGGAAAGGAACACACATGCAATGACTCTGGTGGATCCATGTTGTTTAGGAAAGGAACACACATGCAATTACTATGGTGGATCCATGTGGTTAGGAAAAGAACACACATGCAATGACTCTAGTGGTGCTTTAGGAAAGGATCGCACATGCAATGACTCTAGTGGATCCATGTGTATTAGGAAAGGAACACACATGCAATGACACTAGTGGATCTATGTGGTTTAGAAAAAACACATGCAATGACACTGGTGGATCCATGTGGTTTAGGAAAATAACACAGATGTAATGACTCTAGTGGTGGTTTAGGATAGGAACACACATGTAATGACTCTGGTGGATCCATGTGGTTTAGGAAAAGAATACACTTGCAATGACACTGGTGGATCCATGTGGTTTAGCAAAGGAACACACATGAAATGACTATAGTGGTGGTTTACGAAAAGAAGACACATGCAATGACTCTGGTGATGGTTTAGGAAAAGAACACACATGAAATGACTCTGGTGGATCCATGTGGTTTAGGAAAAGAACACACATGCAATGACTCTTGTGGTGGTTTAAGAAAAGAACACACATGCAATGACTCTGGTGGTGGTTTGGGAAAAGAACACACATGAAATGACTCTAGTGGATCCATGTGGTTTAGGAAAAGTACACACATGAAATGACTCTAGTGGATCCATGTGGTTTAGGAAAAGAACACACATGCAATGACTCTGGTGGATCCATGTGGTTTTGGAAAGGAACACACATGCAATGACTCTGGTGGATCCATGTGGTTTAGGAAAGGAACACAATGCAATGACTCTAGTGGTGGTTTAGGAAAAGAAGACACATGCAATGACTCTGGTGGTGGTTTAGGAAAAGAACACACATGAAATGACTTTGGTGGATCCATGTGGTTTAGGAAATGAAGACACATGCAATGACTCTACTGGATCATTGTGGTTTAGGAAAGGAACACACATCAAATGACTCTGGTGGATCCATGTTTTTAGAAAGGAACACACATGCAATGACTCTAGAGGATCATTGTGGTTTAGGAAAGGAACACACGTGCAATGAGTCTGGTGGATCCATGTGGTTTAGGAAAATAACAACCATGCAATGACACTTGTGGAACCATTTGGTTTAGGAAAAGAACACACGTGCAATGACTCTGGTGGATCAATGTGGTTGAGATAAGGAACACACATGCAATGACTCTACCCTATGGTATAGAAAAGGACCACACATGCGATGACACTGGTGGATCAATGTGGTTTAGGAAAAGAACACACATGCAATGACACTGGTGGATCCATGTGGTTTAGGAAAAGAACACACATGTAATGACTCTGGTGGATCCATGTGGGTTAGGAAATGAAGACACATGCAATGACTCTGGTGGATCCATGTTGTTTAGGAAAGGAACACACATGCAATTACTATGGTGGATCCATGTGGTTAGGAAAAGAACACACATGCAATGACTCTAGTGGTGCTTTAGGAAAGGATCACACATGCAATGACTCTAGTGGATCCATGTGTATTAGGAAAGGAACACACATGCAATGACACTAGTGGATCTATGTGGTTTAGAAAAAAACACATGCAATGACACTGGTGGATCCATGTGGTTTAGGAAAATAACACAGATGTAATGAATCTGGTGGTGGTTTAGGATAGGAACACACATGTAATGACTCTGGTGGATCCATGTGGTTTAGGAAAAGAATACACTTGCAATGACACTGGTGGATCCATGTGGTTTAGTAAAGGAACACACATGAAATGACTATAGTGGTGGTTTAGGAAAAGAAGACACATGCAATGACTCTGGTGATGGTTTAGGAAAAGAACACACATGAAATGACTGGTGGATCCATGTGGTTTAGGAAAAGAACACACATGCAATGACTCTTGTGGTGGTTTAAGAAAAGAACACACATGCAATGACTCTGGTGGTGGTTTAGGAAAAGAACACACATGAAATGACTCTAGTGGATCCATGTGGTTTAGGAAAAGTACACACATGAAATGACTCTAGTGGATCCATGTGGTTTAGGAAAAGAACACACATGCAATGACTCTGGTGGATCCATGTGGTTTTGGAAAGGAACACACATGCAATGACTCTGGTGGATCCATGTGGTTTAGGAAAGGAACACAATGCAATGACTCTAGTGGTGGTTTAGGAAAAGAAGACACATGCAATGACTCTGGTGGTGGTTTAGGAAAAGAACACACATGAAATGACTTTGGTGGATCCATGTGGTTTAGGAAATGAAGACACATGCAATGACTCTACTGGATCATTGTGGTTTAGGAAAGGAACACACATCAAATGACTCTGGTGGATCCATGTTTTTAGAAAGGAACACACATGCAATGACTCTAGAGGATCATTGTGGTTTAGGAAAGGAACACACGTGCAATGAGTCTGGTGGATCCATGTGGTTTAGGAAAATAACAACCATGCAATGACACTTGTGGAACCATTTGGTTTAGGAAAAGAATACACGTGCAATGACTCGTGGATCAATGTGGTTGAGATAAGGAACACACATGCAATGACTCTAGTGGATCCCTATGGTATAGAAAAGGACCACACATGCGATGACAGTGGTGGATCAATGTGGTTTAGGAAAAGAACACACATGCAATGACACTGGTGGATCCATGTGGTTTAGGAAAAGAACACACATGTAATGACTCTGGTGGATCCATGTGGGTTAGGAAATGAAGACACATGCAATGACTCTAGAGGATCATTGTGGTCTATGAAAGGAACACACATGAAATGCATCTACTGGATCCATGTGGTTTGGGAAAAGAACAGACATGCAATTACTTTGGTGGTGGTTTATGAAAGAAAGACACATGCAATGACTCTAGTGGATCCATGTGGTTTAGGAAAAGAACACACATGCAATGACTGTGGTGGATCAATGTGGTTTAGGAAAGTAACAAACATGTAATGACTCTAATGGATCCATGTGGTTTAGAAAAGGAACACATATGTAATGACACTGGTGGATCCATGTGGTTTAGGAAAAAAACACAATGCAATGACTCTGTTGGATCCATGTGGTTTAGGAAATGAAGACAGATGCAATGACTGTATTGGATCATTTTGTATTAGAAAAGTAACACAAATGAAATGACTATCGATGATAAATGTGGTGTTTGAAAATAACAAACATGCAATGACTCTGGTGGTGGTTTAGGAAAGTAAGACACATGCAATAACTCTGGATGTGGTTTAGGGAAGCAACATACATGAAATGATTCTAGTGTATCCATGTGGTTTAGGAAAAGAACACACATGCAATAACTATGGTGGATCATTGTGGTCTAGGAAAGGAGCACACATGCAATGACTCTGGTGGATCCATGTGGTCTAGGAAATGAACGCACATGCAATGACTTTGATGGTGGTTTAGGAAAGGAAGACACATGCAATGACTTTGGTGGATCCATGTAGTTTAGGAAAGGAACACACATGCAATGACTCTGGTGGATCCATGTGGTTTAGGAAAGGAACACACATGCAATAACTCTGGTGCATCCATGTGGTTTTGGAAAGGAACACACATGCAATGACTTTGATGGTGGTTTAGGAAAGGAACACACATGCAATGACTTTGATGGTGGTTTAGGAAAGGAACACACATGCAATGACTCTGATGGATCTATGTGGTCTATGAAACGAAGACACATGCAATGACTCTAGTGGATCATTATGGTTTACAAAAGGAACACACATGAAATGACTCTGGTGGATCCATGTGGCTTTGGAAAGGAACACACATGCAATGACTCTGGTGGATGCATGTAATTTAGGAAAGGAACACACATTCAATGACTCTAGTGGTGGTTTAGTGAAAGAACACACATGCAATTACTCTAGTGGTGGTTTAGGAAAGGAAGACACATGCAATGACTCTGGATGTCGTTTAGGAAAGGAACACACATGCAATGACTCTAGTGGATCCAAGTGGTTTAGAAAAATAACACGCATGCAATGACTCTAGTGGATCAATGTGGGTTAGGAATGTAACACACATGAACTAACTCGGGTGGATCCATGTGGTTTAGGAAAGGAACACACATGCAATGACTCTGATGTTGGTTTAGGAAAGGAAGACAAATGCAATGACTCTGGTGGATCCATGTGGTTTAGGAAAGGAACACCATTGCAATGACTCTGGTGGATCCATGTGGTTTAGGAAAGGAACACACATGCAATGACTCTAGTGGATCCATGTTGTTTAGGAAAGGAACACACATGCAATAACTATGGTGGATCCATGTGGTTAGGAAAAGAACACACATGCAATCACTCTAGTGGTGCTTTAGGAAAGGAACACACATGCAATGACTCTAGTGGATCCATGTGTACTAGGAAAGGAGCACACATGTAATGACACTAGTGGATCTATGTGGTTTAGAAAAAAACACATGCAATGACACTGGTGGATCCATGTGGTTTAGGAAAATAACACAGATGTAATGACTCTAGTGGTGGTTTAGGATAGGAACACACATGTAATGACTCTGGTGGATCCATGTGGTTTAGGAAAAGAATACACTTGCAATGACACTGGTGGATCCATGTGGTTTAGCAAAGGAACACACATGAAATGACTATAGTGGTGGTTTAGGAAAAGAAGACACATGCAATGACTCTGGTGATGGTTTAGGAAAAGAACACACATGAAATGACTCTGGTGGATCCATGTGGTTTAGGAAAAGAACACACATGCAATGACTCTTGTGGTGGTTTAAGAAAAGAACACACATGCAATGACTCTGGTGGTGGTTTGGGAAAAGAACACACATGAAATGACTCTAGTGGATCCATGTGGTTTAGGAAAAGTACACACATGAAATGACTCTAGTGGATCCATGTGGTTTAGGAAAAGAACACACATGCAATGACTCTGGTGGATCCATGTGGTTTTGGAAAGGAACACACATGCAATGACTCTGGTGGATCCATGTGGTTTAGGAAAGGAACACAATGCAATGACTCTAGTGGTGGTTTAGGAAAAGAAGACACATGCAATGACTCTGGTGGTGGTTTAGGAAAAGAACACACATGAAATGACTTTGGTGGATCCATGTGGTTTAGGAAATGAAGACACATGCAATGACTCTACTGGATCATTGTGGTTTAGGAAAGGAACACACATCAAATGACTCTGGTGGATCCATGTTTTTAGAAAGGAACACACATGCAATGACTCTAGAGGATCATTGTGGTTTAGGAAAGGAACACACGTGCAATGAGTCTGGTGGATCCATGTGGTTTAGGAAAATAACAACCATGCAATGACACTTGTGGAACCATTTGGTTTAGGAAAAGAACACACGTGCAATGACTCTGGTGGATCAATGTGGTTGAGATAAGGAACACACATGCAATGACTCTACCCTATGGTATAGAAAAGGACCACACATGCGATGACACTGGTGGATCAATGTGGTTTAGGAAAAGAACACACATGCAATGACACTGGTGGATCCATGTGGTTTAGGAAAAGAACACACATGTAATGACTCTGGTGGATCCATGTGGGTTAGGAAATGAAGACACATGCAATGACTCTGGTGGATCCATGTTATTTAGGAAAGGAACACACATGCAATTACTATGGTGGATCCATGTGGTTAGGAAAAGAACACACATGCAATGACTCTAGTGGTGCTTTAGGAAAGGATCACACATGCAATGACTCTAGTGGATCCATGTGTATTAGGAAAGGAACACACATGCAATGACACTAGTGGATCTATGTGGTTTAGAAAAAAACACATGCAATGACACTGGTGGATCCATGTGGTTTAGGAAAATAACACAGATGTAATGACTCTGGTGGTGGTTTAGGATAGGAACACACATGTAATGACTCTGGTGGATCCATGTGGTTTAGGAAAAGAATACACTTGCAATGACACTGGTGGATCCATGTGGTTTAGCAAAGGAACACACATGAAATGACTATAGTGGTGGTTTAGGAAAAGAAGACACATGCAATGACTCTGGTGATGGTTTAGGAAAAGAACACACATGAAATGACTCTGGTGGATCCATGTGGTTTAGGAAAAGAACACACATGCAATGACTCTTGTGGTGGTTTAAGAAAAGAACACACATGCAATGACTCTGGTGGTGGGTTAGGAAAAGAACACACATGAAATGACTCTAGTGGATCCATGTGGTTTAGGAAAAGTACACACATGAAATGACTCTAGTGGATCCATGTGGTTTAGGAAAAGAACACTCATGCAATGACTCTGGTGGATCCATGTGGTTTTGGAAAGGAACACACATGCAATGACTCTGGTGGATCCATGTGGTTTAGGAAAGGAACACAATGCAATGACTCTAGTGGTGGTTTAGGAAAAGAAGACACATGCAATGACTCTGGTGGTGGTTTAGGAAAAGAACACACATGAAATGACTTTGGTGGATCCATGTGGTTTAGGAAATGAAGACACATGCAATGACTCTACTGGATCATTGTGGTTTAGGAAAGGAACACACATCAAATGACTCTGGTGGATCCATGTTTTTAGAAAGGAACACACATGCAATGACTCTAGAGGATCATTGTGGTTTAGGAAAGGAACACACGTGCAATGAGTCTGGTGGATCCATGTGGTTTAGGAAAATAACAACCATGCAATGACACTTGTGGAACCATTTGGTTTAGGAAAAGAATACACGTGCAATGACTCTGGTGGATCAATGTGGTTGAGATAAGGAACACACATGCAATGACTCTAGTGGATCCCTATGGTATAGAAAAGGACCACACATGCGATGACAGTGGTGGATCAATGTGGTTTAGGAAAAGAACACACATGCAATGACACTGGTGGATCCATGTGGTTTAGGAAAAGAACACACATGTAATGACTCTGGTGGATCCATGTGGGTTAGGAAATGAAGACACATGCAATGACTCTAGAGGATCATTGTGGTCTATGAAAGGAACACACATGAAATGCATCTACTGGATCCATGTGGTTTGGGAAAAGAACAGACATGCAATTACTTTGGTGGTGGTTTATGAAAGAAAGACACATGCAATGACTCTAGTGGATCCATGTGGTTTAGGAAAAGAACACACATGCAATGACTGTGGTGGATCAATGTGGTTTAGGAAAGTAACAAACATGTAATGACTCTAATGGATCCATGTGGTTTAGAAAAGGAACACATATGTAATGACACTGGTGGATCTATGTGGTTTAGGAAAAAAACACAATGCAATGACTCTGTTGGATCCATGTGGTTTAGGAAATGAAGACAGATGCAATGCCTGTAGTGGATCATTGTGGTTTAGGAAAGTAACACACATGAAATGACTCTGGTGGATCCATGTGGTTTTGGAAAAGAACAAACATGCACTGACTCTGGTGGTGGTTTAGGAAAGTAAGACACATGCAATAACTCTGGATGTGGTTTAGGGAAGCAACATACATGAAATGATTCTAGTGTATCCATGTGGTTTAGGAAAAGAACACACATGCAATAACTATGGTGGATCATTGTGGTCTAGGAAAGGAGCACACATGCAATGACTCTGGTGGATCCATGTGGTCTAGGAAATGAACGCACATGCAATGACTTTGATGGTGGTTTAGGAAAGGAAGACACATGCAATGACTTTGGTGGATCCATGTAGTTTAGGAAAGGAACACACATGCAATGACTCTGGTGGATCCATGTGGTTTAGGAAAGGAACACACATGCAATAACTCTGGTGCATCCATGTGGTTTTGGAAAGGAACACACATGCAATGACTTTGATGGTGGTTTAGGAAAGGAACACACATGCAATGACTTTGATGGTGGTTTAGGAAAGGAACACACATGCAATGACTCTGATGGATCTATGTGGTCTATGAAACGAAGACACATGCAATGACTCTAGTGGATCATTATGGTTTACGAAAGGAACACACATGAAATGACTCTGGTGGATCCATGTGGCTTTGGAAAGGAACACACATGCAATGACTCTGGTGGATGCATGTAATTTAGGAAAGGAACACACATTCAATGACTCTAGTGGTGGTTTAGTGAAAGAACACACATGCAATTACTCTAGTGGTGGTTTAGGAAAGGAAGACACATGCAATGACTCTGGATGTCGTTTAGGAAAGGAACACACATGCAATGACTCTAGTGGATCCAAGTGGTTTAGAAAAATAACACGCATGCAATGACTCTAGTGGATCAATGTGGGTTAGGAATGTAACACACATGAACTAACTCGGGTGGATCCATGTGGTTTAGGAAAGGAACACACATGCAATGACTCTGATGTTGGTTTAGGAAAGGAAGACAAATGCAATGACTCTGGTGGATCCATGTGGTTTAGGAAAGGAACACCATTGCAATGACTCTGGTGGATCCATGTGGTTTAGGAAAGGAACACACATGCAATGACTCTGGTGGATCCATGTTGTTTAGGAAAGGAACACACATGCAATAACTATGGTGGATCCATGTGGTTAGGAAAAGAACACACATGCAATCACTCTAGTGGTGCTTTAGGAAAGGAACACACATGCAATGACTCTAGTGGATCCATGTGTACTAGGAAAGGAGCACACATGCAATGACACTAGTGGATCCATGTGGTTTAGAAAAAAACACATGCAATGACACTGGTGGATCCATGTGGTTTAGGAAAATAACACAGATGTAATGACTCTGGTGGTGGTTTAGGATAGGAACACACATGTAATGACTCTGGTGGATCCATGTGGTTTAGGAAAAGAATACACTTGCAATGACACCGCTGGATCCATGTGGTTTATCAAAGGAACACACATGTAATGACTATAGTGGTGGTTTAGGAAAATAAGACACATGCAATGACTCTGGTGATGGTTTAGGAAAAGAACACACATGAAATGACTCTGGTTGACCCATGTGGTTTAGGAAAAGAACACACATGCAATGACTCTAGTGGAGGTTTAAGAAAAGAACACACATGCAATGACTCTTGTGGTGGTTTAGGAAAAGAACACACATGAAATGACTCTAGTGGATCCATGTGGGTTAGGAAAAGTACACACATGAAATGACTCTAGTGGATCCATGTGGGTTAGGAAAAGTACACACATGAAATGACTCTAGTGGATCCATGTGGGTTAGGAAAAGTACACACATGAAATGACTCTGGTGGATCCATGTGGTTATGGAAAGGAACGCACATGCAATGACTCTGGTGGATCCATGTGGTTTAGGAAAGGAACACAATGCAATGACTCTAGTGGTGGTTTAGGAAAAGAAGACACATTCAATGACTCTGGTGGTGGTTTAGGAAAAGAACACACATGAAATGACTTTGGTGGATCCATGTGGTTTAGGAAATGAAGACACATGCAATGACTCTACTGGATCATTGTGGTTTAGGAAAGGAACACACATCAAATGACTCTGGTGGATCCATGTTTTTAGAAAGGAACACACATGCAATGACTCTAGAGGATCATTGTGGTTTAGGAAAGGAACACACATGCAATGAGTCTGGTGGATCCATGTGGTTTAGGAAAATAACACACATGCAATGACACTTGTGGAACCATTTGGTTTAGGAAAAGAACACACATGCAATGACTCTGGTGGATCAATGTGGTTGAGATAAGGAACACACATGCAATGACTCTAGTGGATCCATATGGTTTAGAAAAGGAACACACATGCGATGACAGTGGTGCATCAATGTGGTTTAGGAAAAGAACACACATGCAATGACACCGGTGGATCCATGTGGTTTAGGAAAAGAACACACATGTAATGACTCTGGTGGATCCATGTGGGTTAGGAAATTAAGACACATGCAATGACTCTAGAGGATCATTGTGGTTTATGAAAGGAACACACATGAAATGCATCTAGTGGATCCATGTGGTTTAGGAAAAGAACAAGCATGCAATTACTTTGGTGGTGGTTTAGGAAAGAAAGACACATGCAATGACTCTAGATGTGGTTTAGGAAAGGAACACACATGCAATGACTCTAGTGGATCCATCTGGTTTAGGAAAGAACACACATGCAATGACTATGGTGGATCAATGTGGTTTAGTAAAGGAACACACATTCACTGACTCTGGTGGTGGTTTAGGAAAGCAACACACATGCAATGACTCGAGTGGATCCATGTGGATTAGGAAAGGAACACACATGCAATGACTCTAGATGATCCATGTGGTTGTGGAAACAAAGACACATGCACTGACTTTAGTGGATCATCATGGTTTAGGAAAGGAACACACATGAAATTATTCTGGTGGATCCATATGGTTTTGGAAAGGAACACACATGCAATGTCACTCATGGATCCATGTGTTTTAGGAAAGAAACACACATGCAATGACTCTAGTGGTGGTTTAGGAAAAGAAGACATATGCAAGACTTGTGGTGGTTTAGGAAAAGAAGACACATGCAATGACTCTGGTGGTGGTTTAGGAAAAGAACACACATGAAATGACTCTAGTGGATCCATGTGGTATTAGGAAAAGAACTCACATGCAATGAATCTAGTGGTTGTTTAGGAAAAGAACACACATGCAATGACACTAGTGGATTCATGTTGTTTAGGAAAAGAACACACATGCAATGACTCTGGTGGTGTTTTAGGAAAGGAAAACACATGCAATGACTATGCATGTGGTTTAGGAAACGAACACACATGCAATGACTCTAGAGGATCCATGTGGTTTTGGCAAAGAACACACATGCAATGATTCTGGTGGATCCATGTGGTTTACGAAAGGAACACACATGCAATTACATCTAGTGGAGGATTAGGAAATTAATACACATGCAATTACTCTAGTGGTGGTTTAGGAAAAGAACACACATGAAATGAGTATGGTGGATCCATGTGGTTTAGGAAAATAACACACATGCAATGATTCTGGTGGTGGTTTAGGAAATGAAGACAAATGCAATGACTCTGGATGTGGTTTAGGAAAGGAACACACATGCAATGACTATGGTGGATCCATGTGGTTTAGGAAAAGAACACACATCCAATGACTCTAGTGGTGGTTTAGGAATGGAACACACATGTAATGACTCTAGTGGATCCATGTGGATTAGGAAAGGAACACACATGCAATGACTCTGGTGGATCCATGTGGTTTAGGAAAATAACAAACATGCAATGACACTGGTGGATCTGTGTGGTTTAGGAAATGAAGACACATGCAATGACTCTAGTGGATCATTGTGGTTTAGGAAAGTAACACACATGAAATGACTCTGGTGGATCCATGTGGTTTAGGAAAGGAACACACATGCAATAACTCTGGTTGATCCATGTGGTTTTGGAAAGGAACACACATGCAATGACTCTAGTGGATCATTGTGGTTTACGAAAGGAACACACATCAAATGACTCTGGTGGATCCATGTGGTTTTGGAAAGGAACACACATGCAATGACTCTGGTGGATCCATGTAATTTAGGAAAGGAACACACATTCAATGACTCTGGTGGTGGTTTAGTAAAAGAACACACATTCAATTACTCTGGTGGTGGTTTAGGAAAGGAAGACACATGCAATGACTCCGGATTTGGTTTAGGAAAGGAACACACATGCAATGACTCTAGTGGATCCATGTGGTTTAGAAAAATAACACACATGCAATGACTCTAGTGGATCAATGTGGGTTAGGAATGTAACACACATGAACTAACTCGGGTGGATCCATGTGGTTTAGGAAAGGAACACACATGCAATGAGTCTGATGTTGGTTTAGGAAAGGAAGACAAATGCAATGACTCTGGTGGATCCATGTGGTTTAGGAAAGGAACACCATTGCAATGACTCTGGTGGATCCATGTGGTTTAGGAAAGGAACACACATGCAATGAATCTGGTGGATCCACGTTGTGTAGGAAAGGAACACATATGCAATGACTATGGTGGATCCATGTGGTTTAGGAAAAGAACACACATCCAATGACTCTAGTGGTGCTTTAGGAAAAGAACACACATGCAATGACTCTGGTGGATCAATGTGGTTTTGGAAAGGAACAAACATGTAATGACTCTAATGGATCCATGTGGTTTAGAAAAGGAACACACATGCAATGACACTGGTGGATCCATGTGGTTTAGGAAAAAACACACACATGCAATGACACTAGTGGATCCATGTGGTTTAGGAAAATAACACACATGCAATGACTCTATGGGATCCATGTGGTTTAGGAAATGAAGGAACATGCAATGACTCTAGTGGATCATTGTGGTTTAGGAAACTAAAACACATGAAATGACCCTGGTGGATCCATGTGGTTTCGGAAAAGAACAAACACGCAATGACTCTGGTGGTGGTTTAGGAAAGTAAGACACATGCAATGGCTCTGGATGTGGTTTAGGGAAGCAACATACATGAAATGACTCTAGTGGATCCATGTGGTTTGGAAAAGAACACACATGCAATAACTGTGGTGGATCAATGTGGTTTAGGAAAGGAACACACATGCAATGATTCTGGTGGATCCATGTGGTTTAGGAAAGGAACACACATGCAGTGACTCTGGTCGATCGATGTGGTTTAGAAAAGTAACAAACATGCAATGACTCTGATGGTGGTTTAGGAAAGGAAGACAGATGCAATTACTTTGGTGGATCCATGTAGTTTAGGAAAGGAACACACATGCAATGACACTGGTGGATCCATGTGGTTTAGGAAAGGAACACACATGCAATAACTCTGGTGGATCCATGTGGTTTTGGAAAGGAACACACATGCTATGACTTTGATCGTGGTTTAGGAAAGGAACACACATGCAATGATTCTGGTGGATCTATGTGGTCTAGGAAACGAAGACACATGCAATGACTAGTGGATCATTGTGGTTTACGAAAGGAACACACATGAAATGACTCTGGTGGATCCATGTGGTTTTGCAAAGGAAGACACATGCAATGACTTTGGTGGATCCATGTAATTTAGGAAAGGACCACACATTCAATCACTCTTGTGGTGGTTTAGTAAAAGAACACACATGCAATTACTCTAGTGGTGGTTTAGGAAAGGAAGACACATGGAATGACTCTAGATGTGGTTTAGGAAAGGAACACACATGCAATGACTCTAGTGGATCCATGTGGTTTAGAAAAATAACACATATGCAATGACTCTAGTGGATCAATGTGGGTTAGGAATGTAACACACATGAACTAACTCGGGTGGATCCATGTGGTTTAGGAAAGGAACACACATGCAATGACTCTGATGTTGGTTTAGAAAAGGAAGACAAATGCAATGATTCTGGTGGATCCATGTGGTTTAGGAAAGGAACACCATTGCAATGACTCTGGTGGATCCATGTGGTTTAGGAAAGGAACACACATGCAATGACTCTGGTGGATCCATGTTGTTTAGGAAGGGAGCACACATGCAATTACTATGGTGGATCCATGTGGTTAGGAAAAGAACACACATGCAATGACTCTAGTGGTGCTTTAGGAAAGGAACACACATGCAATGACTCTGGTGGATCCATGTGGATTAGGAAAGGAACACACATGCAATGACACTAGTGGATCCATGTGATTTAGGAAAAGAACACACATGCAATGACACTAGTGGGTCCATGTGGTTTAGGAAAATAACACAGATGTAATCACTCTGGTGGTGGTTTAGGATAGTAACACACATTTAATGACTCTGGTGGATCCATGTGGTTTAGGAAAAGAATACGCTTGCAATGACACTGGTGGATCCATGTGGTTTAGGAAAGGAACACACATGCAATGACTCTAGTGGTGGTTTAGGAAAAGAAGACACATGCAATGACTCTGGTGGATCCATCTAGTTTAGGAAAGAACACACATGCAATGACTGTGGTGGATATATGTGGTTTAGTGAAGGAACACACATGCAATGACTCTGGTGGTGCTTTAGGAAAGCAACACATATGCAATGACTCTGGTGGATCCATGTGGTTTAGGAAAGGAACACACATGCAATTACTCTGGTGGATCCATGTGGCTTAGGAAACAAAGACACATGCAATGACTCTAGTGGATCATCATGGTTTAAGAAAAGGAACACACATGAAATGACTCTAGTGGATCCATATGGTTTTGGAAAGGAACACACATGCAATGTTACTAGTGAATCCATGTGGTTTAGGAAATAAACACACATGCAATGACTCTAGTGGTAGTTTAGGAAAATAAGACCTATGCAATGACTCTGGTAGTGGTTTAGGAAAAGAACACATATGAAATGTCTCTAGTGGATCCATGTGGTTTAGGAAAAGAACACACATGCAATTCCTCTAGTGGTTGTTTAGGAAAAGAACACACATGCAATGACACAGGTGGATTCATGTTGTTTAGGAAAAGAACACACATGCAATGCCTCTGGTGGTGGTTTAGGAAAGGAAGACACATGCAATGACTCTACATGTGGTTTAGGAAAAGAACACACATGCAATGACTCTAGCGGACCCATGTGGTTTTGGAAAAGACGACACATGCAATGACTCTGGTGGACCGATGTGGTTTAGGAAAGGAACACACATGCAATGACTCTAGTGGATCCATGTGGTTTAGGAAAGGAACACACATGCAATGACTCTGGTGGATCCATGTGGTTTAGGAAAGGAACACACATGCAATGACTCTGATGGTGGTTTAAGAAAGGAATACACATGCAATGACTCAAGTGGACCCATGTGGTTTTTAAAAGGAACACACATGCAATGACTCTAGTGGATCCATGTGGTTTAGGAAAGGAACACACATGCAATGACTCTAGTGGTGGTTTAGGAAAAGAAGACACATGGGATGACTCTAGTGGTAGTTTAGGAAAAGAACACACATGAAATGACTCTAGTGGATCCATGTGGTTTTGGAAAAGAACACACATGCAATGATTCTGGTGGATCCATGTGGTTTAGTGTAATGACCTCGGATCGGTAAGGATCCTAAGTCCCTGTGATTAACATGCTAGTCCCTGGATCAATAGCTAGCACTCACAGTCGATGAAATATCATGTAAAACACAAAGTCTTTATTACACGGAGAATCCAGAGTATGAAATTATTACAAAAGTTGCTTAGCATTATGCTAGCTCAAATAACAGCGGAAACATAAAAGCAGCATGAGTCCATCAACACCCAGGCTTGTCGAGTGTAGACCCGCGATCCCTACGCACCTTTCACTCTTCGGATTCTGCACATAAGACGTGCAGCCAACAAGTTGGGTCAATACTTTGAACGTATTGGCAAATTACACCAAGGAGAGAAAAGTCTATCTCTACATGCAAGGCTGGTATAGGCTGTAGAGTTCATTTGCTCAAAGCTAGTTTTCTTAAGTAGAGAGAAGAAGAGAGGATTGTCCTACTTTGTAAACATTTGCTTAGTTAAAATAAGGTCAAGTGGCACACAAGGATATTACGCACCAAGTGTCCAAACAACCAAACACTTGGATATTACGCACCAAGCGTCACTTGGATATTACACACCAAGTTCCCCAAATTCCCACCCATTAGCGATATTACGCATGCCATGGGGTTTCAAAACTTTGTTTTTAGAAAAGAGAGAGGAAGATCCTTCAGAGGCTCCATCCTTCAGACGCTCATTGTTGTTCTGTTACCGTGAACACGACTGATCGATCAGATTGCAATACTCTCGAGAGTTTGTGCACTTTACCCACAATCCATGATCAAGTCCTTTAACAGACAAGACCATGGCGAGGCTTTCCCTTAGTAGCCCCTCTACCTTCCGGATCCAACCGTGCCAAGAATCCTCCAAATGTTGGTACCCAGGTGAGGTTTCCCATTAAGTACTAGGCCAAGACAGAGCCCATAATGTATTGTGGTTGCACTGGAAGCTTCTGAATTCTGAAACATGGCAGACTTCTTTGATTCCTGGTAGTCCTCCACCAAAATCACACTCGTTGACCCGACAACCATTCCGCCCAGAAGAAAACTTAGTTTTATTTTGAAGTGGATTTGAGAAGAAAAGTTTGCTCTAGAGAGCCTTTATACTTAGAAGAATTCTTTTCTTGAACCTAACGGTACTTTGTATATATAGCATAGCAAGCAATACTTAGCAAAAACAGGGGTAACCTATTAGGATGGGAAATCCTAAGTATAGAGCTACTCATGGCTTACTACAAAATCATCGCACTTGCAAAATAATACTAAGAAAAAATTCTACTAGAATATCCTACACATGCATACTACAGAATTTTGAAGATCACATGCATAGAACCAAAATTGGGACAAAATTATGAACAAGTGGTGTAACTTGCCTTGATCCGAGCAGCACTCTACACAATAGCACTCCTTAGCGCACTCCGAGCAATCTAACGAATCACAAACATAGATCTGATCACAACTTGCCCAAAGCATACACAAAGGAAAACATGCATGCATGCAACATGGTAAATTATGCAAGGTTGGTTAAATTTATCAAGGTAGCAAGTTTGTGTTGTGATAGTGTAAGGGTGTCACTAGGATTGAATTTAGATCTAATAGAGTCACTAAAAAAATCCTAGGATTATAAGGAGATCAATCCATCTAATTAGCCCCAAACTAGATCTAATGATCTTAAGCAAAGCTTAAAGATTTGTATTAGTAGGTATTGTGGAAACAAAGTTATAGCAACAAGAATCACATAAAATAGAACTTTAATTATTTTTCTATAGATTAAACCCTCTAATATAATGATTAAAATCTACACCTAAAACATTACTGTAAACCTGCAATATTATTACATATTTGGATTCTACATAAAATTAGGAATCCAACGGTATATTATAAGCTAAATTTGGCCAAATATTCGATTTTATATGAATTTCGCAAGATTAAAACCAAATCTGCAAACAGATCTAATAGGGCTTGCCAAGTGGCAGCTCCTGACTGGTCCAGCTGGCAACGGGGAGGGTGACGCGGCGCTGGCGCGTGCGTGCTGACGCGCGTGGCCATGTGGCACGCCCCTATTCGCCGGTACCCCTTCGGCATAGTTCTAATCGTAGCCGCAGGTGGCAAATCGGACGGACGAGGAGGCGTGGTGACTCACCGTGGTGGCGACGGCGGCGATGAGCGGCAGCGGTGTCGGTGGAGATGGCCGGCGGCGTTCTGGTGGCTCCCCTAGGCGGCGATGTGGTCGGCGGGGTGCGTCTGGTGCTCGCGGACTCGCCCGTGGCCTCATCTGCGCTTCTCGTTTCCCCTTCCGTTGGCAAGGTCCCGCCGATCCTCCTCGTCTCCGGCGACGCGTCGATGAGAAATTGCCGACGATCTGCAGCAGTGGAGAGAGGGAAAAACGCACGGGGCGAATCAGCAGTGAACGAGGGAGAGCTTTAGAGGAAGGAAGGAGCAAGGGGAAGTCCCGAGCGTCTCGGTGAGGTCCTACCCGACGGCGGCGGCGGAGTCTTCGTTTGGCTAGGGTTTTCGCAAGGGAAAGAAAATTGAGCGGACGAGCCGAGGGTGGCGAGGTTTATAAGGGGATGGAGACTTGGGCGAGGGGTTCACAACCGCCACGGAATCCTACCAGATTCGGTCGAAGGCGTGCTGCAGGGGGAGTCCTGCTCGAGGTAGGAGACGACCTCGTGGGTCCCATTGTCGGCAAGTGAGGGGACAAGGTGGGCTGGCCTTGCTGGTGGTTAGCTATCGCTTGGCAGCAGATGGGCTGTCTTGCGGTTGGGTGGGCTGGCGAGCCGGCCCAGCTAGGTTTGCCACTGCCTCCGTTTTTTTTCTTTTATCATTTTTCAAATTTCTGGTTTAGTAAAACTCAAATAACTTTTGCAAGACAAGTCCAAAAGTGTTGAAACTTGTTTCCAAATTTTTGTAAAAACAAGGTGGTCAACATAGGACCATGGATTAATATTTTTACCAGGTTTTTGGAAGGTTCAACAAGATTACTTCCTTCTTGCTCACATAGATGGATTTCTTTATTAGGGTTTTAGTAGATTTTGTTGTTAGGGTTTTGTTGCAAAAAAAAAGAATCATTTGTAGGATGCAAATGATGCAAGGATGATGCATGGCCCTAATAACATCCTAATATAGAATCTGGGATGTTACAAACCTACCCCCCTTAAGAAGAATCTCGTCCTCGAGATTCGGGTTGGCTAGCAAATAGGTGTGGGTGTTCTGCCTTCAAGTCTTCTTCACGCTCCCACGTAGCTTCTTCGTTGGAGTGGTGGTTCCATTGTACCTTGCAAAATCTTATAGTCTTGGTGCGGGTAACCCTTTCGGCTGTTTCCAGTATTTTGATGGGTTTTTCCTCATAGGTAAGGTCATTCTCCAATTGAACCTCATCTAGGGGAACGGTGTCTTAGCGGTGTTTCAGCCATCTCCGGGTGACACTTCTTTAGTTGTGACACATGAAACACATCATGAATAGTCAGTCCTTCCGGTAACTCCAACTGATAAGCAACTTCTCCTCTACGGGCCAGAACCTTATATGGTCCTATGAATCGTGGGGCTAACTTGCCCTTGATTCTGAACCTCTTAACTCCACGTAGGGGTGAAACTCGGAGATACGCATGGTCCCCTATTTCATAGGCCACATCTCTGCGTTTGGAATCAGTGTAGCTCTTCTGTCGGGATTGGGCTATCTTTAGCCTATCCTGAATCTGTCGCACCTTTTCTTCGGCATCCTTTATCAAGTCTGGTCCAAAAAGACTGCGTTCTCCAACTCCATTCCATAGCAATGGAGTCCTGCACTTCCTGCCGTATAGAACTTCAAACGGAGCCATCT
Source organism: Avena insularis (assembly GCA_023614405.1). Classification (NCBI taxonomy): domain Eukaryota; kingdom Viridiplantae; phylum Streptophyta; class Magnoliopsida; order Poales; family Poaceae; genus Avena; species Avena insularis. Next base: position 442,314,054 of record CM042688.1, on the reverse strand, counting down.
TGATACTTGTCTAGTAGCTGTTGTTGTATGAGAATTCCGCATATGGCAGGTTATCGTCCCAACTAGACCCATAGTCTAGTGCGCAAGCTCTCAACATATCTTCCAAAATTTGATTCACCCTTTCTGTTTGGCCATCTGTTTGAGGGTGGAAGGAAGTACTGAATTCTAGTCGGGTTCCCAGAGACTCATGTAGTTGTCGCCAAAACTTTGAAGTAAACTGGGTGCCTCTATCTGACACAATTCCCTTGGGAACACCATGCAGGCTTACAATTCTTGACAAGTATATCTTAGCACTTGTATATGTGGTCTTTACGGGGATGAAGTGAGCCACCTTGGTGAAGTGGTCCACCACTACCCAGATAGAATCAAATCCAGAACGAGTCCGGGGCAATCCCGTGATGAAATCCATGCCTACCTTGTCCCACTTCCAGTCGGGTATAGGTAGTGGTTGTAGTAATCCTGCTGGTTTCTGATGCTCGGCTTTTACTCTGTTGCACACATCACACAGAGAAATATACTCTGCAATATCTCTCTTTAGGTTATTCCACGAGAATCTATCCTTCACATCCATGTACATCTTTGTGTTACCTGGATGAATTGAGTATGGCGAATCATGTGCTTCTTGTAAAATCATCTTCCTGATATCGGGGTCATTGGGAACGCACAAACGCTTCCCATACTAGAGGGTGCCTTGTTCGTCCAGACGAAATTCTTTAGTCTTTCCTTCATTTATCCTGACTCTTATTTCTTCCAACTCTTTATCCCCCTTTTGTGCTTCTTGGATCCTTTCTTGGAAGGTGGACACTATTTCCATAGTTGCTACGTGTCCTTTCGGGACTATCTCCAACCTGAGATCCCTGAATTGCTTGCATAAGTCCTCTGGAAGTTCCCCTGCGGTAAGTCCATTTACATACACCTTACGGCTTATGGCATCCGCCACCACGTTTGCCTTTCCGGGGTGGTACTGTAAATCCAAGTCATAATCCTTAATTAGTTCAAGCCATCTTCGTTGTCTCATATTCAACTCCTTTTGGGTGAAGACGTACTTCAAACTTTTATGATCTGTGAACACATCACAATGTTTGCCCATGAGGTAGTGTCTCCATACCTTGAGTGCATGAACCACAGATGCAAGTTCCAAATCATGTGTGGGATAATTGTGTTCGTGGTTCTTAAGTTGTCGGGAGGCATAGGATACCACCTTCCCATCCTGCATCAATACACTTCCAAGTCCTTGTCGAGAAGCGTCACAATAGACTTGAAAATCTTTCTGGATATCGGGCAGACACAGAACTGGTGCCGTTACAAGGCGTTTCTTCAACTCTTGAAAACTTGCTTCACATGCCTCGGTCCATAGGAATTTCTTTTCCTTCTTTAATAGTTCCGTCATGGGTTTTGCTATCTTAGAAAAGTTTTTGATGAACCTACGGTAATATCCTGCGAGGCCCAAGAAACTTCTAATATCTCCCACATTCTTGGGTGACTCCCATTCCGTCACGGAAGCTACCTTGCTAGGATCTACGGCAACTCCTTTAGCTGACACAACATGACCAAGGAATCCCACTTCCTTTAACCAGAACTCGCACTTGCTAAACTTGGCATACAACTTGTGTTCTCTTAGTTTCTCCATAATAAGGTGCAGATGTTTCTCATGTTCCTTCTCATCCTTTGAGTATATGAGTATATCATCTATGAATACTACGATAAACTTGTCCAAGTATTCCATGAACACCTTGTTCATCATGGTCATGAAGTATGCTGGGGCATTGGTTAGACCAAAAGACATCACGGTGTACTCATACAATCCGTATCTTGTGGTGAATGCTGTCTTGGGCACATCCTGTTCTCGAATCTTTAGATGAAAATAGCCCGATCGTAGATCGATCTTTGAGAACACACTGGCTCCTTTTAGCTGGTCAAACAGGTCGTGGTTTAGTGAAGGAACACACATGCAATGACTCTAGTGGTGCTTTAGGAAAGCAACACACATGCAATGACTCTGGTGGATCCATGTGGTTTAGGAAAGGAACACACATGCAATTACTCTGGTGGATCCATGTGGCTGAGGAAACAGAGACACATGCAATGACTCTAGTGGATCATCATGGTTTAAGAAAGGAACACACATGAAATGACTCTTGTGGATCCATATGGTTTTGGAAAGGAACACACATGTGATGTCACTAGTGGATCCACATGGCTTAGGAAATAAACACACATGCAATGACTCTAGTGGTAGTTTACGGAAAGAACACACATGCAATGACTCTAGTGGTGGTTAAGGAAAAGAACACACATGCAATGACTCTGGTGGTGGTTTAGAAAAGAACACACAGGAAATGACTCTGGTGGATCCATGTGGTTTAGGAAAAGAACACACATGCAATGACTCTAGTGGTTGTTTAGGAAAAGAACACACATGCAATGACACTGGTGGATTCATGTTTTTTAGGAAAAGAACGCACATGCAATGACTCTAGTGGTGGTTTAGGAAATGAAGACACAAGCAATGACTCTGCATGTGGTTTAGGAAAAGAACACACATGCAATGACTCTAGCGGATCCATGTGGTTTAGGAAAAGAACAAACATGCAATGACTCTGGTGGACCGATGTGGTTTAGGAAAGGAACACACATGCAATGACTCTCGTTGATCCATGTGGTTTTGGAAAGGAATGCACATGCAATGACTCTGGTGGATCCATGTGGTTTAGTTAAGGAACACAGTGCAATGACTCTAGTGGTGGTTTAGGAAAAGAAGAGACATGCAATGATTCTGGTGGTGGTTTAGGAAAAGAACACACTTCAAATGACTTTGGTGGATCCATGTGGATTAGGAAATGAAGACACATGCAATGACTCTACTAGATCATTGTGGTTTAGGGAAGGAACACACATGAAATGACTCTGGTGCATCCATGTGGTTTGGGAAAAGAACACACATCTAATGACTCTGGTGGTGGTTTAGGAAAGAAAGACACATACAATGACTCTGGATGTGGTTTAGGAAAGGAACCCACATGCAATGACTCATGTGGATCCATCTGGTTTATGAAAGAACACACATGCAATGACTGTGATGGATCAATGTGGTTTAGTAAAGGAACACACATGCACTGACTCTGGTGGTGGTTTAGGAAAGCAACACACATGCAATGACTCTGGTGGATCCATTTGGTTTAGGAAAGGAACACACATGCAATGACTCTGGTGGATACATGTGGTTTAGGAAACAAAGACACATGCAATGACTTTAGTGGATCATCGTGGTTTAGGAAAGTAACACATATGAAATTATTCTGGTGGATCGATATGGTTTTGGAAAGGAACACATGTAGCATCCCAATTGTCTAACAATTGTAATGCTACTTGGTCTAGTAATATAATGGCTACTTCAAATATATAATTGTTGCATCATAATTATATCATGATCATGTCATCATGCCACCTTGCTTTTGAGCATCATATAAAACCCCTTTGTCTTTTGGTTCTTCTCTCTTATGCATTGTTAATTGTATTTGCCTCTTGATATTGTATTTGGTTATTGATATATTGTTTAATGCCCAAGTTGAGTTGGGGGCATATCTTTTATTCCACTCCACCACCTTTTCTTTCACCACATTATAATTCCACCATTCCATTATCCATGAGCTTGCATTTGTTTTTCTTTTGGTATTTAATCTAGCTCATGGGAGATAGGATGGTTTTACTTCTACTATTCTTTTGCTTGGCTTTATCCCACTTTTGGGAATGCATAGGAATAATGCCATGTAAATATTATTGTTTTCACAAGATTAAGCATGGCATTAATTGTTTTGCATGGGCCATGCAAGTACCACCTTCTTCTAGCCTTTTGGTTTTTATTTGAATCTTTGAGTGGATCTTCCCCATATCCCTCTCTACCCCTTATGCTTGATCTTGCTTGATGCATGAAAGCATCTAACACCCCATCACCATATCCATCCATGCCATCACCACCGTTTCTTCTCTTCTCTCTTTTGACTATATCTTGCTTGAGCTTGTCATGATCATGCTTGATCTTGTCAAAAGAGAACCACTCCATCTAATCTCTCTCTCTAAACCCTAAACCATACACTCATCTCTCCTCTCTTTACCATCCTCTCTAAACCACACCCCCACCTAATCTAAACCCATACCCCCCTCTAAACCAAACCCTAGCCACCGCATCACCCCCCCTCTCGGCCTCTCTCTTCTCTCTACCTAGCTGGCCCCACCTGGTTCCTCACCCTGGCCCACCTAGCTACCCCAACCCTAGTACCAAGCCCTAACCCGAGCCATACCCCTCTCCAAACCCCTAACATCTACCCGAGCCCTCTCTCCCTATAGCTCTCTCTCTGTGCATGCCCCACCCCGAGCCTACCTCCACAGCCATCCCTACACCGCCTGCCGACCAGGGACCGAGCCCTACCCGAGCACGTGAAGGAGGAGGAGAAAAGGTGGCCGAGCCACCTTTTCCACCGTCCACTCCCGCACGGCACCTCCCTCTCCCTCTCTGCTTTACCTCCACCCCACCACCCCCTGCTGCCTCTCCCAGATCCATCCCGAGCCTGCCGCTCCTCTCCTTCCTCTCCACCGACCCCATCTCCCTCTCGCCGAACACCGTCGGCTCCACTCTGATCCTTGACAGCCGACGAAAGGCGTGGAGGTGGCCGAGGAGGACGAGGAGGATCCCCTGCATCGTCCTGTACACGCCGTCGAGGAGGAGGACGACCAGAGCCACCAGGCCAGCGCCGGCCGAAGCGAAACCCTAGCTCCGCTCGGCTTCTGCTTCATCGACGATCGCCAGCGCCTCTGCCGGAACCAACACTGCCAGCAGCCTCGCGGTGAGCCTCTCTACCCCCTGGCATGCTCCGCCTCGCCGTACCGCCCTAGTGCCGCCGTCAATTTCGTCAGAGAGAGAGGAAGAAAAACAGTGTCGCGGCGTCGTTTTGCAGAAAACCCCCTGCCTCATTTTCGGCTAAACCCGCGGTACACCGAGCCCACCTGTCAGCCTCGGTGCCCTTTCGCAAGGAAACCCCCTGGAAGTTCCTGACCATCACAGACCAGTCCCCAGCGGCTTGCCGTGTCCACGGTTCAAAGACGTGGCCACGCACGCCATGAGTGGGCTGCAAGTCTCGCCCCATCTGTCATCTCGAGGCTAGCTCACCATGTGGCGAGAAAGAATTTCTATCTTGGCTGCTGAGTCAGCTCTGGACCCACCTGTCATCGTCTGTGGCTAGCTGAACCTGAGTAACAAAGGTATTTCTGTGATCTGTTTTAATTCAAATCTTTTTCAAATTATTTCAAATTCAAATTTCAAATCTGTTTTTAATAACTTTTAAAATATAAATCCAAATAATGCAAATAATATATGTTTTGAAATCAGAAAAATATGAGGAATTCAATTATGCCATTCAAAATATATTTTGAACACTTTATTTTCCAAGTTAATTAAAATTACAATAAAATGCCCTTTTTCTTAATTAATTAATAACTTTTGTTTTATAACTCCAAATTTAACAAATAATATGTCTAAAATGATTAGCTCGACGATACCTTTCTGTTTATGCATTCCTTTGTCTGTTTTGCAGCATGCATCATATAAATATAATGTGTACAGCAACTAATATGAGGATAAAATGAGGCCAAAACTCAATAAAATGGTTTATTATTGTATTCCACACCTCACCCATGCCATGCTACTTTATTGCCATGCAAATTGTGCATCATTCATCATGGCATGATTGTTTGCTTGTCGCATTTTATTCATATGCTTGTGCACTTTATTTATGTTGGCCTTGTTTGTTTGGTTCTTCTTCGAATAGACGCTGAGCAGGGGATATATCAAGAGACCCAGGAGCACTACCCAGATCCTTCTCTCGCTTCAACTGAGCTGCCAGGCAAGCACTACCACATGCTTGCATACATATAGTACCTATTGCCTCTATCTTATTCTTGCATCATTGAGTCGCGATTGCATTAAACTGAATCCCAAGTATTGCATAGCCTTTACTTTTAAACCCCACCGAAGCTTGTTCCTCCATCCCATGAGCCATTACTACATGAGTTGTTTGAGCCATGCGAGTCGTAGAACAGCATGTGTAGGGTATGTGAGTGTCTGATGGGTAACGAGGTACCTACACAACTTAACCTGAGTAGTAATGGGATAACTAATGAAAGTGGCATCGGTGAGCCATATTCGCTATTTGGTTTTCAGGCTCACTTGTGTCCCGTAGGACCCCGAGTACTTGATTCCTGTTCCTTGAATATTCGCTATCCACATCCGGAGGCTTATGAACCCCCGAGCGAGCTTGATTCATTCTTATTTCTTGGGGCCACAAACTAGTTTGAGGTTTTAATTACTATCTGTACTTATGCCATGCTTCTTGCTTTATTTAAAATTGTGCAGTGCAGTCGTCTGCTGTTAGGAAAGCGGAGTGTTAGCAGTGTCGACAAGCCCAGACACATTTTCGGTTCCCAGTCGTTTCTGACCATTGGCGCAAACCTTGAGTCCGTCTCGAGTCGGCCAACTTCATCGCGGTAGCAATGGGGTGGCCCCAAAATATTGCTGAATCCTCGTGATCGCTTTGTCGTGACTACCTCGTTGGGTTTTGATTTGGTTTTTCCGAGGTTGATCGAGTGTGTTGCTATTTGTGCACCCGCAGGTAAAACTTTCAAAGCCGTGTCCGCGGTTATGGACGACTTGGAGCACAGCTCGATCATAGACAAGTATAACTAAAGTATCGCTTTTAATTTGACTAAGTACCGACTAGTAAATAGTGCAACACTCATGGAATGGATAATAAAACGCCAACGAATGGGGGTTGTTCGTCCGCTTCTTCGTTGGTGGCGAGGAGGAGTATGGATCTAATATTACTATTATAACTGTTGTTATTAATTCACGGACATCCGCTCATCTTTGGTTGGGCGGATGGTTAGCAGTATCTATAAATTGTTAGGTATTATCTTTTGCTGCAATTCGTCACCCTGGTTGTGTCCCTTTAGAGGCATAAAGACTTGCTGAGTACCCTAGGGTCTCACACGATAAATTGTTTGATTCAGATGAGCAGTTGAACTCGCAAGATGGATCTGGGTGGAGGAGACGACGATGTTGGCAACGATCATTCGGTGTAGAGATTCCGGAACGGGATCCGTGAGATCTGGGCGGTGTGTTTATTTATGGGGCATCTTATGCCGATTTGCTTCTTATCCGTACTCGGATCTTGATTTCCGCTCACCGATACTCGATGTTTGATGTATGAGGAGATATCCTAAACTATTATATCTATCTAGGACATTTGGATCTTGCCGTATGGCGTTGCAATATTCTATTTCTTTTAGATGGAATGACTCGAGAACCATTGTATGGTGGCTTGCATACATACTCATTTGTGTATGTAGTTGATCCTTCGCCGATTACGCCGCCTGCTCTGTCCCGATGTTTGGAAATGGTTAGACGGCCGAAAGGTCTACTGTGAGTGGCATTTGGGCCCCACCGCATTATTTTAACCATTTCCGCTCATCCAGGCTTGTAACTAGGGCGTAATTCACCGAGGTAGTTACAATTGGTATCGAGCCATCCCGCCTTCGTTGTCTCAGCCAAATGGTCGTTGTCACCTAGCAAATATTTTGGTAGCTATGTATACTAGGGAAAAACAAAAGCAGAGTAGGACTGCTTCCACTTTTCTTCTTACCCACCCACCACCCTTTTCCGGTAAGGAAGTGTAACGTTTTCAATCCTCTTCTTAAAATTCAAACTAGGGTTCACGTGTTCTGGGTTTCCGTAGTACCATAGAAAGTGTGTGTGTGTGTGTGTGTAATTCCTTGTCTATCTGTTGCATCCAATTTGTTATCACCATCTGCCTTTGGTTATCAACTGTTGGTACATTCCATACCGTCAGGCTTTTGAAGACCGGCGCGATCTATCTGACTCCTTGTTAACCGGTGCCATCTTCTTAAGGGTGTTCTTCCTTCCAGCAACTCCACATTCTGTGTAAGCATCTGTTGCTAATCGCTACCTGATAAGTGATTTTGCGCATCTATTGGTATTTTAATGCCGAAAAATGCGGAAATTTTTTCTTTGATACATCTGTGTTTCCACACTCCTTTCCAGTCGTGTGTGAAACATTATCTATCTCCCTTTTATCAGCATGTCCATGCTAACTCATTCTTTTGTCACCGGCGCTTAATCTTAGAGTTTCTTTTCATCTCCAATTCTCTTGGGCTAATTACATAACAGGTGTCGATCCGATGCTGGTGATTGTAATTGGGTTCTCGGCATAGCTATATGACACTTATCATGAGTGGAATATGGAAAAATGCTATCAACTCTATCCTCCAAATGGTGACGGTTATCTCCTGTGATTTTGAGTACACCGTGATCATATCAATGCATTTTCAAGCATCTTTGGCAATTCGGAGTTTCTCAAGGCACTATGGCGGTCTATCATCTGTTCATCATGCTGCACATCTTTTTGAACCCCATATCTGCACAATTCTCCTGGATACAAGGGAATTGCATCTTTTCGCTCCTGATAGCTTTGCTTAAGATATGAGCTATCATCGTTTCTTATCCTAGATCTCTTTATCTTTGAAACCGGTGATTCAATCGACAACGTGAACCAGGTGACATCTCTTTTTCTTCCGAAGGACCAGATAATCTATTCTTCCAGTGTATCTTCTTCAACACGAACCCGTGCTCTTAATATTGATCTTTCTAAGAGCGTTGAGCTCAGAAAGTGTTTCGAGCATTTGTTAGTTTCTCTCGCCTTTTGGACTTGATATTCTGGGAATATCTTGTTAATCCTTGGTGGTATATGTTGATAATATGCTTGCCTATTCGATATCAATGGAAGGACATGGAAGATCATCTGTGTCTCTTTCTATCAAGCTTTGTTAACACTGCCTGTGTGCAAAGTTCTCAAAGTGTGAATTCTGACTTTTTGAAGTCACCTATCTCGGCCACGTCCTTCTGCTAAATAAATCGCTTCAATTCTGGAATCAGCAAGTTCATTGTTAATTCCATCTTCCATCTTCAATCAAATCCGGAGTTTTCCTTGTTGGCAAGTTATCATCGTCGTTCCGCTAAAGATTCTCCTCAAGACTGCTAAATCTTTCTCAATCTTTTCAAGAACAACATGGAGTTCTTTTCACCTCTATCTCGTTAAGTATCTCTTGAAACCCTCTCGCTCTATCGTCTATGCTCAATCCACCGGAGGCCATGAAGACCTTCCAGATCTTGTATTCCTTCTGTTCAAGTGGTGCTATCTTTTTCTATATCTGTGGAATCTTGCAGTTGTCTCCGGGATCTTCCTTCATACCTTTCCGGTGGCTGGTTACTTATGATATGACGACAACATCATCATCTTTATCTATCTATGATTCAGGCGAATCGGTTGCATCTATCCTTGTTTTCTAATGGAGTTCCATGAGTTATCCTTGTCAAGATCTTCAGTCTGTTTCGGTAGTTGGGTTGCATGGTTTTCTTATTCATGTGCGGAGTAATGCTTTGAGTGCGGGATGGAGTAGCTACCATACCACTACTCTTATCATTTGCTCTTGTACATTGAATTGGTGAATTAATGTGATTTCACTCATTCCACGGAAGTTAGAAGTGGCCTTTACTCCTTGATACTTTTACTTCCGTCCTTGTTTTACCGGAGTGCTCTCTCGAAGAAAGTAATCAATAATCTCTTATTGGTGTTCTATCTATTCTAGATGGAGCAAAATCTTAAGTTATCTGGTGGAAACAAACGCAAACTCCTTTCGGTCCTCGTCTTTCTACCGATGCTCGACATCCCCAAACAAGTTGAAAGGAAACTATCTCTCTCTTTGTTTCATCAATTCTTTTTCTGTGGTAAAGCCAATTATGGTTGAGGCCATCAGTCGCAAATCTATTGCGTTAGCCTCAAGGCTAAAGAAAGCAATAAGTATCTCTACAATAAACTCCTGATCCTCCAGATTCTTTGCTTCTCGGGATTCCACCATGTTCTAGCTTCATATCCGTCTCTGGAAGTTATATCCGCACCTCAATTGCGTGATCCTTGGTTCTTACCGGCGCAACAAGAATCTAATCCGACGATGTCTAACTAAATCTTTCTGTTCATATCAAGGGACTCTATTGTTTGAAGGCAATATTGTTTCCGTACTTCATTTCTCAAATCCGAGAGCAGATACGATGCCATTGTCATAGTGGTTCAAAACCTCTCCAATCTAGCTATTTTCTTCTGGCGAGACAAAGATTTCGTCCTCTCTAGCATCGGTAAATCTTTAATCTTAACGGTGTGTCTTTCTTTATCCATGATACGTCATCTTGTCTTTTCTTTCGCAAGTGGTTCTAATCTTTTATCATGTTTCTTGAGAAAACCGGAGCTATGTCCATCCTATCCTTCTTGTATCACGGCAATCCTTCAACTCTTCGAACCGTTGTTTCTCAAGCAAAACGCAAGACTCGCAACAAGTCTAGCAAGTTTTGCAAGGTGTAGAGGTCGCACCATTCCGTTGGTTCATCAACTTGGGAACGTGAGGGTCACCTTCGTTCCGAACACCTGCCTTTTCTTGTGTTGTTTTCTTTTTCCTAGGAATCTCGGGGCGAGATTCTTGTTTAGTGGGGGAGAGTTGTAGCATCCCAATTGTCTAACAATTGTAATGCTACTTGGTCTAGTAATATAATGGCTACTTCAAATATATAATTGTTGCATCATAATTATATCATGCTCATGTCATCATGCCACCTTGCTTTTGAGCATCATATAAAACCCCTTTGTCTTTTGGTTCTTCTCTCTTATGCATTGTTAATTGTATTTGCCTCTTGATATTGTATTTGGTTATTGATATATTGTTTAATGCCCAAGTTGAGTTGGGGGCATATCTTTTATTCCACTCCACCACCTTTTCTTTCACCACCTTATAATTCCACCATTCCATTATCCATGAGTTGCATTTGTTTTTCTTTTGGTATTTAATCTAGCTCATGGGAGATAGGATGGTTTTACTTCTACTATTCTTTTGCTTGGCTTTATCCCACTTTTGGGAATGCATAGGAATAATGCCATGTAAATATTATTGTTTTCACAAGATTAAGCATGGCATTAATTGTTTTGCATGGGCCATGCAAGTACCACCTTCTTCTAGCCTTTTGGTTTTTATTTGAATCTTTGAGTGGATCTTCCCCATATCCCTCTCTACCCCTTATGCTTGATCTTGCTTGATGCATGCAAGCATCTAACACCCCATCACCATATCCATCCATGCCATCACCACCTTTTCTTCTCTTCTCTCTTTTGACTATATCTTGCTTGAGCTTGTCATGATCATGCTTGATCTTGTCAAAAGAGAACCATTCCATCTAATCTCTCTCTCTAAACCCTAAACCATACACTCATCTCTCCTCTCTTTACCATCCTCTCTAAACCACACCCCCACCTAATCTAAACCCATACCCCCCTCTAAACCAAACCCTAGCCACCACATCACCCCCCCTCTCTCTCTTCTCTCTACCTAGCTGGCCCCACCTGGTTCCTCACCCTGGCCCACCTAGCTACCCCAACCCTAGTACCAAGCCCTAACCCGAGCCATACCCCCTCTCTCCAAACCCTAACATCTACCCGAGCCTACCCCTCTCTCCCTCTAGCTCTCTCTCTACCATGCATGCCCCACCCCGAGCCTACCTCCCTGGCCATCCCTACCTGCCCTGCCTGCCGGGACCAGCCCCACCGAGCCCTACCCGAGCACGTGAAGGAGGAGGAGAAAAGGTGGCCGAGCCACCTTTTCCACCGTCCACTCCCGCACGGCACCTCCCTCTCCTCTACCCTGCCCCACCACCCCTCGCCGCCTCCCAGATCCGTCCCGAGCCTGCCGCTCCTCTCCTTCCTCTCCACCGACCCCATGTCCCTCTCGCCGGACACCGTCGGCTCCACCTACGATCCTTCGATCCAGCCGACGAGCGCGGCGTGGAGGTGGCCGAGGAGGACGAGGAGGATCCCCTGCATCGTCCTGTACACGCCGTCGAGGAGGAGGAGGACCAGAGCCACTAGGCCAGCGCCGGCCGAAGCGAAACCCTAGCTCCGCTCGGCTTCTGCTTCATCGACGATCGCCAGCGCCTCTGCCCGAACCAACACCGCCAGCAGCCTCGCGGTGAGCCTCTCTACCCCCTGGCATGCTCCGCCTCGCCGTACCGCCCTAGTGCCGCCGTTAGTTTCGTCAAAGAGAGAGGAAGAAAAACAGTGTCGCGGCGTCGTTTTGCAGAAAACCCCCTGCCTCTTTTTCGGCTAAACCCGCGGTACACCGAGCCCACCTGTCAGCCTTGGTGCCCTTTCGCAAGGAAACCCCCTGGAAGTTCCTGACCATCACAGACCAGTCCCCCCCCGCGCCCCGGCTTGCCCACGTGTCCAGCACGCGTTGGCCACGCCCGCGAGTGGGCCTGCAAGTGCTCTGGCCCCACCTGTCTGTCTCTGAGGCTAGCTCAGCTCGCGGTGGCAGAAGAATTTCTGTGCGCTGTGCTGCTGAGTCAGCTCTGGACCCACCTGTCATCGTCTGTGGCTAGCTGAACCTGAGTAACAAAGGTATTTCTGTGATCTGTTTTAATTCAAATCTTTTTCAAATTATTTCAAATCTGTTTTTAATAACTTTTAAAATATAAATCCAAATAATGCAAATAATATATGTTTTGAAATCAGAAAGATATGAGGAATTCAATTATGCCATTCAAAATATATTTTGAACACTTTATTTTCCAAGTTAATTAAAAATTACAATAAAATGCCCTTTTTCTTAATTAATTAATAACTTTTGTTTTATAACTCCAAATTTAACAAATAATATGTCTAAAATGATTAGCTCAACGAGACCTTTCTGTTTATGCATTCCTTTGTCTGTTTTGCAGCATGCATCATATAAATATAATGTGTACAGCAACTAATATGAGGATAAAATGAGGCCAAAACTCAATAAAATGGTTTATTCTTGTATTCCACACCTCACCCATGCCATGCTACTTTATTGCCATGCAAATTGTGCATCATTCATCATGGCATGATTGTTTGCTTGTCGCATTTTATTCATATGCTTGTGCACTTTATTTATGTTGGCCTTGTTTGTTTGGTTCTTCTTCGAATAGACGCTGAGCAGGGGATATATCAAGAGACCCAGGAGCACTACCCAGATCCTTCTCTCGCTTCAACTGAGCTGCCAGGAAAGCACTACCACATGCTTGCATACATATAGTACCTATTGCCTCTATCTTATTCTTGCATCATTGAGTCGCGATTGCATTAAACTGAATCCCAAGTATTGCATAGCCTTTACTTTTAAACCCCACCGAAGCTTGTTCCTCCATCCCATGAGCCATTACTACAGGAGTTGTTTGAGCCATGCGAGTCATAGAACAGCATGTGTAGGGTATGTGAGTGTCTGATGGGTAACGAGGTACCTAAACAACTTAACCTGAGTAGTAATGGGATAACTAATGAAAGTGGCATCGGTGAGCCATATTCGCTATTTGGTTTTCAGGCTCACTTGTGTCCCGTAGGACCCCGAGTACTTGATTCTTGTTCCTTGAATATTCGCGCTATCCACATCCGGGAGGCTTATGAACCCCCCTGAGCCAGAGCTTGATTCATTCTTATTTCTTGGGGCCACAAACTAGTTTGAGGTTTTAATTACTATCCTGTACTTATGCCATGCTTTACTGCTTTATTTAAAATTGTGCAGGTCGCACATTGTCTTTTAGGAAAGCGGAGTGTTTTCGCCAGATCGACAAGCCCACCACATTTTGGGTTCCCATCGTTTACATCCATTGGCGCAAACCTTGAGTCCGTCTCTCGAGTCGGCCAACTTCGTCATGGTAGCTTAATGGGGTGGCCCCTGAAATATTGCTGAATCTGTGATTGCTTTGTCGTGATCGCCTCGTTGGTTTTGATTTGGTTTTTCCGAGGTTGATCGAGTGTGTTGCTATTTGTGCACCCCTCAGGTAAAACTTTCAAAAGCCGTGTCCGCGGTTATGGACGACTTGGAGCACAGTTTCTCGATCATAGACAAGTATAACTAAAGTATCGCTTTTAATTTGACTAAGTACCTGACTAGTAAATAGTGCAACACTCATGGAATGGATAATAAAACTGCCAACGAATGGGGGGTTGTTCGTCCGCTTCTTCGTTGGTAAGCGAGGAGGAGTATGGATCTGTTAATATTACTATTATAACTGTTGTTATTAATTCACGGACATCCGTCTATCTTTGGTTGGGCGGATGGTTAGCGAGTATCTATAGAATTGTTAGGTATTATCTTTTGCTACAATTGCGTCACCCCAGGTTGTGTCCCCTTTAGAGGCATAAAGACTTGCTGAGTACCCCTAGGGTCTCACACGATAAATTGTTTGATTCAGATGAACAGGTAAACTCGCAAGATGGATACTGGGTGGAGGAGACTGACGATGCGGGCAACGATCATTCGGTGTAGAGATTCCGGGAACGGGGATCCGTGAGATCTGTGGGCGGGATGTGTTTATTTATGGGGCATCTTATGCCGATTTGCTTCTTATCCGTACTCGGATCTTGATTTCCGCTCACCGATACTCTGATGTTTGATGTATGAGGAGATATCCTAAACTATTATATCTATCTAGGACATTTGGATCTTGCCGTATGGCGTTGCAATATTTCTATTTCTTTTAGATGGAATGACTCTGAGAACCATTGTATGGTGGCTTCATACATACTCATTTGTGTATGTAGTTGATCCCTTCGCCTGCCGATTACGCCGCCCGTTCTGGTCCCGATGTTTGGAAATGGTTAGGACGGCCGAAAGGTCTACCTGTGAGTGGCATTTGGGCCCCACCGTACTATTTTAACCATTTCCGCTCATCCAGGCTTGTAACTAGCAGCGTAATTCACCGAGGTAGTTACAACACACATGTAATGTCACTAGTAGATCCATGTGTTTTAGGAAAGTAACACACATTCAATGACTCTTGTGATGGTTTAGGAAAAGAAGACACATGCAAGACTTGTGGTGGTTTAGGAAAAGAAGACACATGCAATGACTCTGGTCATGGTTTAGGAAAAGAACACACACGAAATGACTCTAGTGGATCCATGTGGTTTAGGAAAAGAACACACACGAAATGACTCTAGTGGATCCATGTGGTTTAGGAAAATAACACACAGGCAATAACTCTGGTGGATCCATGTGGTTTTGGAAAGGAACACACATGTAATGACTCTGGTGGATCCATGTGGTTTAGGAAAGGAAAGCAATGCAATGACTCTAGTGGTGGTTTAGGAAAAGAAGATACATGCAATGACTCTAGTGGATCCATCTAGTTTAGGAAATAACACACATGCAATGACTGTGGTGGATCAATGTGGTTTAGCAAAGGAACACACATGCAATGACTCTGGTGGTGCTTTAGGAAAGCAACACACATGCAATGACTCTGGTGGATCCATGTGCTTTAGGAAAGGAACACACATGCAATTACTCTGGTGGATCCATGTGGCTTAGGAAACGAAGACACATGCAATGACTCTAGTGGATCATCATGGTTTAAGAAAGGAACACACATGAAATGACTCTAGTGGATCCATATGGTTTTGGAAAGGAACACACATGCAATGTCACTAGTGGATCCATGTGGTTTAGGAAATAAACACACATGCAATGACTCTAGTGGTAGTTTAGGAAAATAAGACCTATGCAATGACTCTGGTAGTGGTCTAGGAAAAGAACAGATATGAAATGACTCTGGTGGATCCATGTGGTTTAGGAAAAGAACACACATGCAATGACTCTAGTGGTTGTTTAGGAAAAACACACAAGCAATGACACTGGTGGATTCATGTTGTTTAGGAAAAGAACACACATGCAATGACTCTAGTGGTGGTTCAGGAAAGGAAGACACATGCAATGACTCTACATGTGGTTTAGGAAAAGAACACACATGCAATGACTCTGGTAGATCCATGTGGTTTAGGAAAGGAACACACATGCAATGACTCTGATTCTAGTTTAAGAAAGGAATACACATGCAATGACTCTGGTGGATCCATGTGGTTTTAAAAAGGAACACACATGCAATGACTCTGGTGGATGCATGTGGTTTAGGAAAGGAACATACATGCAATGACTCTAGTGGTGGTTTAGGAAAAGAAGACACATGGAATGACTCTAGTGGTAGTTTAGTAAAAGAACACACATGGAATGATTCTGGTGGATCCATGTGGTTTAGGAAAGGAACACACATGAAATTACTCTAGTGGTGGTTTAGGAAAATAAGACACATGCAATGACTCTGGTGGTAGGTTAGGAAAAGAACACACATGAAATGAGTATGGTGGATCCATGTGGTTTACGAAAAGAACACACATGGAATGATTCTAGTGGTGGTTTAGGAAATAAAGACACATGCAATAACTCTGGATGTGGTTTAGGAAAGGAACACACATGCAATGACTATGGTGGATCCATGTGGTTTCGGAAAAGAACACACATGCAATGACTCTAGTGGTGGTTTAGGAAAGGAACACACATGCAATGACTCTGGTGGATCCTTGTGGATTAGGAAAGGAACACACATGCAATGACTCTGGTGGATCCATGTGGTTTAGGAAAATAATACACATGCAATGACACTGGTGGATCCATGTGGTTTAGGAAAATAACCCACATGCAATGAGTATGGTGGTGGTTTAGGAAAGGAACACACATGTAATGACTCTGGTGGATCCATGTGGTTTAGGAAAATAATACACTTGCAATGACACTGGTGGATCCATGTGGTTTAGGAAACGAACACAATGCAATGACTCTAGTGGTGGTTTAGGAAAAGAACACACATGAATTGATCTAGTGGATCCAACGTGGTTTAGGAAAAGAACACACAGGAAATGACTCTAGCGGATCCATGTGGTTTAGGAAAGTAACACACATGCAATGACTCTAGTGTATCCATGTGGTTTTGGAAGGGAACACACATGCAATGACTCTGGTGGATCCATGTGGTTTAGGAAAGGAACATAATGCAATGACTCTAGTGGTGGTTTAGGAAAAGAAGACACATCCAATGACTAGTGGATCCATCTGGTTTAGGAAAGAACACACATGCAATGACTGCGGTGGATCAATGTGGTTTACTAAAGGAACACACATGGAATGACTCTGGTGGTGGTTTAGGAAAGCAACACACATGCAATGACTCTGGTGGATCCATGTGGTTTACGAAAGGAACACACATGCAATTACTCTAGTGGAGGTTTAGGAAAATAAGACACATGCAATTACTGTGGTGGTGGTTTAGGAAAAGAAGACACATGAAATGAGTATGGTGGATCAATGTGGTTTAGGAAAAGAAGACACATGCACTGATTCTGGTGGTGGTTTAGGAAATGAAGACACATGCAATGACTCTGGATGCGATTTAGGAAAGGAACACACATGCAATGACTATGGTGGATCCATGTGGTTTAGGAAAAGAACACACATGCAATGAGTCTAGTGGTGGTTTAGGAAAGGAACACACATGCAATGACTCTAGTGGATCCATGAGGATTATTATAGGAACACACATGCAATGACTCTGGTGGATCCATGTGGTTTACGAAAATAACACACATGCAATAACACTAGTGGATCCATGTGGTTTAGGAAAAGAACACACATGAAATGACTATGGTGGTGGTTTAGGAAAGGAACACACATGTAATGACTCTGGTGGATCCATGTGGTTTAGGAAACGAATACACTTGCAATGACACTGGTGGATCCATGTGGTTTAGGAAAGGAACACAATGCAATGACTCTAGTGGTGGGTTAGGAAAAGAAGACACATGCAATGACTCTGGTCATGGTTTAGGAAAAGAACACACATGAAATGACTCTGGTGGATCCATGTGGTTTAGGAAAAGAACACATATGCAATGACTCTAGTGGTGGTTTAGGAAAAGAACACACATGAATTGATCTAGTGGATCCAACGAGGTTTAGGAAAAGAACACACATGAAATGACTCTAGCGGATCTATGTGGTTTAGTAAAGTAACACAAATGCAATGACTCTAGTGGATCCATGTGGTTTTGGAAAGGAACACACATGCAATGACTCTGGTGGATCCATGTGGTTTAGGAAAGGAACGCAATGCAATGACACAGTGGTGGTTTAGGAAAAGAAAACACATGCAATGACTCTAGTGGATCCATCTGGTTTAGGAAAGAACACACATGCAATTACTGTGGTGGATCATTGTGGTTTAGTAAAGGAACACACATGCAATGACTCTGGTGGTGGTTTTGGAAAGCAACACACATGCAATGACTCTGGTGGATCCATGTGGTTTAGGAAAGGAACACACATGCAGTGACTCTAGTGGATGCATTTGGTTTAGGAAAAGAACACACATGCAATGACACTAGTGGATCCATGTGGTTTAGGAAAACAACACACATGAAATGACTATGGTGGTGGTTTAGGAAAGGAACACACATGTAATGAATCTGGTGGATCCATGTGGTTTAGGAAACGATTACACTTGCAATGACACTGGTGGATCCATGTGGTTTAGGAAAGGAACAAAATGCAATGACTCTAGTGGTGGTTTAGGAAAATAAGACACGTGGAATTACTCTAGTTGTAGTTTAGGAAAAGAACATACATGCAATGAGTATGGTGGATCCATGTGGTTTAGGAAAAGAACACACATGCAATGACTCTGGTGGTGGTTTAGGAAATGAAGACACATGCAATGACTCTGGATGTGGTTTAGTAAAGGAACACACAAGCAATGACCATGGTGGATCCATGTGGTTTAGGAATATAACACACATGCAATGACTCTAGTGGTGGTTTAGGAAAGGAACACACATGAAATGACTCTGGTGGATCCATGTGGTTTAGGAAAGGAACACACATGCAACAACTCTGGTGGATCCATGTGGTTTAGGAAAGGAACACACATGCAATGACTTTGATGGTGGTTTAGGAAAGGAACACCCATGCAATGACTCTGATGGTGGTTTAGGAAAGGAAGACACATGCAATGACTCTGGTGGATCCATGTGGTTTTTAAAAGGAACACACTTTCAAAGACTCTAGTGGATCCATTTGGTTTAGGAAAGGAACACACATGCAATGACTCTAGTGGTGGTTTACGAAAACAAGACACATGGAATGACTCTAGTCATGGTTTAGGAAAAGAACACACATGAAATGACTCTGGTGGATCCATGTGGTTTAGGAAAAGAAGACATATGCAATGACTCTAGTGGTGGTTTAGGAAAAGAACACACATGAATTGATCTAGTGGATCCAACGAGGTTTAGGAAAACAACACACATGAAATGACTCTAGCGGATCCATGTGGTTTTGGGAAGTAACACAAATGCAATGACTCTAGTGGATCCATGTGGTTTACAAAAGGAACACACATGCAATTACTCTAGTGGAGGTTTAGGAAAATAAGACACATGCAATTACTGTGGTGGTGGTTTAGGAAAAGAAGACACATGAAATGAGTATGGTGGATCAATGTGGTTTAGGAAAAGTATACACATGCAATGATTCTGGTGGTGGTTTAGGAAATGAAGACACATGCAATGACTCTGGATGCGGTTTAGGAAAGGAACACACATGCAATGACTATGGTGGATCCATGTGGTTTAGGAAAAGAACACACATGCAATGACTCTAGTGCTGGTTTATGAAAGGAACAAACATGCAATGACTCTGGTGGATCCATGTGGATTATTAAAGGAACACACATGCAATGACTCTGGTGGATCCATGTGGTTTACGAAAATAACACACATGCAATAACACTAGTGGATCCATGTGGTTTAGGAAAAGAACACACATGAAATGACTATGGTGGTGGTTTAGGAAAGGAACACACATGTAATGACTCTGGTGGATCCATGTGGTTTAGGAAACGAATACACTTGCAATGACACTGGTGGATCCATGTGGTTTAGGAAAGGAACACAATGCAATGACTCTAGTGGTGGTTTAGGAAAAGAAGACACATGCAATGACTCTGGTCATGGTTTAGGAAAAGAACACACATGAAATGACTCTGGTGGATCCATGTGGTTTAGGAAAAGAACACATATGCAATGACTCTAGTGGTGGTTTAGGAAAAGAACACACATGAATTGATCTAGTGGATCCAACGAAGTTTAGGAAAAGAACACACATGAAATGACTCTAGCGGATCTATGTGGTTTAGTAAAGTAACACAAATGCAATGACTCTAGTGGATCCATGTGGTTTTGGAAAGGAACACACATGCAATGACTCTGGTGGATCCATGTGGTTTAGGAAAGGAACGCAATGCAATGACACAGTGGTGGTTTAGGAAAAGAAAACACATGCAATGACTCTAGTGGATCCATCTGGTTTAGGAAAGAACACACATGCAATTACTATGGTGGATCAATGTGGTTTAGTAAAGTAACACACATGCAATGACTCTGGTGGTGGTTTTGGAAAGCAACACACATGCAATGACTCTGGTGGATCCATGTGGTTTAGGAAAGGAACACACATGCAATGACTCTAGTGGATGCATTTGGTTTAGGAAAAGAACACACATGCAATGACACTAGTGGATCCATGTGGTTTAGGAAAACAACACACATGAAATGACTATGGTGGTGGTTTAGGAAAGGAACACACATATAATGAATCTGGTGGATCCATGTGGTTTAGGAAACGAATACACTTGCAATGACACTGATGGATCCATGTGGTTTAGGAAAGGAACACAATTCAATGACTCTAATGGTGGTTTAGGAAAATAAGACACGTGGAATGACTCTAGTTGTAGTTTAGGAAAAGAACATACATGCAATGAGTATGGTGGATCCATGTGGTTTAGGAAAAGAACACACATGCAATGACTCTGGTGGTGGTTTAGGAAATGAAGACACATGCAATGACTCTGGATGTGGTTTAGTAAAGGAACACACAAGCAATGACTATGGTGGATCCATGTGGTTTAGGAATATAACACATATGCAATGACTCTAGTGGTGGTTTAGGAAAGGAACACACATGAAATGACTCTGGTGGACCCATGTGGTTTAGGAAAGGAACACACATGCAACAACTCTGGTGGATCCATGTGGTTTAGGAAAGGAACACACATGCAATGACTCTGATGGTGGTTTAGGAAAGGAACACCCATGCAATGACTCTGATGGTGGTTTAGGAAAGGAAGACACATGCAATGACTCTGGTGGATCCATGTGGTTTTTAAAAGGAACACACTTTCAAAGACTCTAGTGGATCCATGTGGTTTAGGAAAGGAACACACATGCAATGACTCTAGTGGTGGTTTAGGAAAAGAAGACACATGGAATGACTCTAGTCATGGTTTAGGAAAAGAACACACATGAAATGACTCTGGTGGATCCATGTGGTTTAGGAAAAGAACACATATGCAATGACTCTAGTGGTGGTTTAGGAAAAGAACACACATGAATTGATCTAGTGGATCCAACGAGGTTTAGGAAAAGAACACACATGAAATGACTCTAGCGGATCTATGTGGTTTAGTAAAGTAACACAAATGCAATGACTCTAGTGGATCCATGTGGTTTATGAAAGGAACACACATGCAATTACTCTAGTGGAGGTTTAGGAAAATAAGACACATGCAATTACTGTGGTGGTGGTTTAGGAATAGAAGACACATGAAATGAGTATGGTGGATCAATGTGGTTTAGGAAAAGAAGACACATGCAATGATTCTGGTGGTGGTTTAGGAAATGAAGACACATGCAATGACTCTGGATGCGGTTTAGGAAAGGAACACACATGCAATGACTATGGTGGATCCATGTGGTTTAGGAAAAGAACACACATGCAATGACTCTAGTGCTAGTTTAGGAAAGGAACAAACATGGAATGACTCTGGTGGATCCATGTGGATTATTAAAGGAACACACATGCAATGACTCTGGTGGATCCATGTGGTTTACGAAAATAACACACATGCAATAACACTAGTGGATCCATGTGGTTTAGGAAAAGAACACACATGAAATGACTATGGTGTCGGTTTAGGAAAGGAACACACATGTAATGACTCTGGTGGATCCATGTGGTTTAGGAAACGAATACACTTGCAATGACACTGGTGGATCCATGTGGTTTAGGAAAGGAACACAATGCAATGACTCTAGTGGTGGTTTAGGAAAAGAAGACACATGCAATGACTCTGGTCATGGTTTAAGAAAAGAACACACATGAAATGACTCTGGTAGATCCATGTGGTTTAGGAAAAGAACACATATGCAATGACTCTAGTGGTGGTTTAGGAAGGAACACACATGAATTGATCTAGTGGATCCAACGGGGTTTCGGAAAAGAACAAACATGAAATGACTCTAGCGGATCTATGTGGTTTAGTAAAGTAACACAAATGCAATGACTCTAGTGGATCCATGTGGTTTTGGAAAGGAACACACATGCAATGACTCTGGTGGATCCATGTGGTTTAGGAAAGGAACGCAATGCAATGACTCCAGTGGTGGTTTAGGAAAAGAAAACACATGCAATGACTCTAGTGGATCCATCTGGTTTAGGAAAGAACACACATGCAATTACTGTGGTGGATCAATATGGTTTAGTAAAGGAACACACATGCAATGACTCTGGTGGTGGTTTTGGAAAGCAACACACATGCAATGACTCTGGTGGATCCTTGTGGTTTAGGAAAGGAACACACATGCAATGACTCTAGTGGATGCATTTGATTTAGGAAAATAACACACATGCAATGACACTAGTGGATCCATGTGGTTTAGGAAAAGAACACACATGAAATGACTATGGTGGTGGTTTAGGAAAGGAACACACATGTAATGACTCTGGTGGATCCATGTGGTTTAGGAAACGAATACACTTGCAATGACACTGGTGGATCCATGTGGTTTAGGAAAGGAACACAATGCAATGAGTCTAGTGGTGGTTTAGGAAAATAAGACACGTGCAATGACTCTGGTTGTAGTTTAGGAAAAGAACATACATGCAATGAGTATGGTGGATCCATGTGGTTTAGGAAAAGAAAACACATGCAATGACTCTGGTGGTAGTTTAGGAAATGAAGACACATCAAATGATTCTGGATGTGGTTTAGTAAAGGAACACACAAGCAATGACTATGGTGGATCCATGTGGTTTAGGAATATAACACACATGCAATGACTCTAGTGGTGGTTTAGGAAAGGAACACACATGCAATGAATCTGGTTGATCCATGTGGATTAGGATAGGAACACACATGCAATGACTCAGGTGGATCCATGTGGTTTAGAAAAATAACACACATGCAATGGCACTACTGGATCCATGTGGTTTAGGAAAATAACACACATGTAATGACTCTGGTGGTGGTTTAGGAAAGGAACACACATGTAATGACTCAGGTGGATCCATGTGGGTTAGGAAAAGAATACACTTGCAATGACAGTAGTGGATCAATGTGGTTTAGGAAACGAACACACATGCAATGACTCTGGGGGATCCATGAGGTTTAGGAAAGGAACACACATGCAATGAATCTAATGGATCCATGTTGTTTAGGAAAGTAACACACGTGCAATGACTCTGATGGTGGTTTAGGAAAGGAAGACACATGCAATGACTCTGGCGGATCCATGTGGTTTAGGAAAGAAACACACATGCAATGACTCTAGTGGATCCATGCTGTTTAGGAAAGGAACACACATGCAATGACTCTAGTGGTGGTTAAGGAAAATAAAACACATGCAATGACTCTGGTGATGGTTTATGAAAAGAACACACATGAAATGACTCTGGTGGATCCATGTGGTTTAGGAAAAGAACACACATGCAATGACTCTAGTGGTGGTTTAGGAAACGAACACACATGCAATGAATCTGGTGGTGGTTTAGGAAAATAACACACATGAAATGACTCTAGTGGATCCATGTGGTTTAGAAAAAGAACACACATGAAATGACTCTAGTGGATCCATGTGGTTTAGGAAAAGAACACACATGAAATGACTCTGGTGGATCCATGTGGTTTAGGAAAGGAACACACATGCAACCACTCTGGTGGATCCATGTGGTTTAGGAAAGGAACACACATGCAATGACTCTGATGGTGGTTTAGGAAAGGAACACCCATGCAATGACTCTGATGGTGGTTTAGGAAAGGAAGACACATGCAATGACTCTGGTGGATCCATGTGGTTTTTAAGAGGAACACAGTTGCAAAGACTCTGGTGGATGCATGTGGTTTAGGAAAGGAACACACATGCAATGACTCTAGTGGTGGTTTAGGAAAAGAAGACACATGGAATTACTCTGGTGGTAGTTTATGAAAATAACACACATGAAATGACTCTAGTGGATCCATGTGGTTTTGGAAAAGAACACACATGCAATGATTCTGGTGGATCCATGTGGTTTAGGAAAGGAACACACATGCAATGACTCTAGTGGTGGTCTAGGAAAATAAGACACATGCAATGAATCTGGTTATAGTTTAGGAAAAGAACACACATGAAATGAGTATGGTGGATCCATGTGTAGGGCTTCCACGCATGAAAACAATAAAATTTTACCCTACGCCCCTGAACCCTTGAAGCTGCCAAGACCTATCTATTAGTAATATAGTAACGGGAGCAGCTTTTCGTGAACTTACCCTTGAAGAGCGAAAAGCGTTGTCAATGCTCAGGAGAGCCTGGTTGATGTAGACGAGCCGAAGCCGACCTCAAGGTCGTGATGAAGTCCTTGCGCTCCTTTGGCTCCAACAACTTGAGTGCCTCAAGTGCGAAACCTCGCGGGGAGTTACACACGTCCGGTGCCTGACGATGACTCCCGCTTCCCCGATCCAGCAGCAGTTGTGGAAGTAGAGCTCCCGGATCCGAATCCCGCAGCACGACGGCACTCCACGGTGAAGATGTCTCTTGTTCGTGCAGTCCAGACTTGGGATCACGGTCACGTGAGAGAGAGGGGGAGAGAGAAAATATCAATTACAGGTCCTCCCAAAAGTGAGAAGACCTTTATTGATTATTGGTGTATTTTATTTTGCCAAATACCCCCACTATATATAGGGGAGGGGAGGTACTACCTCCCTCAAAGTCCTGGGGTGGGACTAAAGTAGAGGAGGGGGGAGGGGAGGCCGCCGGCCACCCTAGTGGGCCCCGTGCAGGGGGGGGTGTAACATCCCAATTGCAGCAACCCTGAATAGTTGTCCAGAATGCAAAAATCAGGGGGAACAAAAACTTTTTCTTGTTAAGTGTTGCAGTGTTTGCTAGTTGTTGTCTGTGCTTATGCCTCTGAATGTGCCACAGATATCTAGGGACAATAGTCCTAAGAATAGGATTCCCCTACATCGCGAGTAGTTAACTCCTTAGTCCCTAGCGTTGACCGTGTTTGTTTGCCTAAATGCATCCTGTGTTGCTTGATGTATGTTGTTTGCCGAAGACATTGCGATCCCCTCGCTCTGTTCGCCTGGTTGGTATGCTCTGGTTTGCTTTGACCTCCCTAAAGATGTGACTCGAGCAGCGATAACCCACCTAGTAACTCAGGAAACCCCTGTGTTATATGTCGGTAATGAGACCCAGAATAACCTCGAGAGTATATGAGAGGAAAATCATCGCAAGAACCAGGAGTTCGACATCGTCAAGTCAGAATCAACTCGAAGATTTCACCTCAGCAGGACGGCATACCCTCAGTCTACTATAGCAAGAATCCCGTTGATGCCGGACATCGATCACCGCAGGATCCTCAATATCCACAGGAAACCACCCGATAAGTCAACCAAGACAAGAAGTGAAGACCTAACTACGTTGACCTTCGGTACATTAGAACTTCCGACCACCTCAGGAGACTCCCTATTATAGTCAAACCTACCCAAACCGACGGGAAGTTCCTCCCTAGAAGGTCAGAACCACTCCGAAGTCAGATGATTAGGAAGCGTGAAGACAACGAGTCCACTCCACCATCGTGCAAAAGAAACACTAATAACTCAAGTGAAGACAGTTTCCCTAAAGCTGGATGCCTCTACTCTAACTGAAGATCTAACAAGAAGTCTTGTTAAACGCTAACTCTCCTAGAGCTAACTCCATAAGGCTTCGTTAGGGAACCACCCCCCACCAAGGTTTGTGAGAATAGGGCCTCACTCAAAGACTCCAATCAATACCCATAAAGAAGACAACTTTCCGCTAACCGCCAGGCAGCACTACCTATCTACCCGAGGATACTTCAAAAAGACCACCAGATGACGCCTTCTCACCAAACAATAACCCGTGAGACATCAGAAGTGAAACTAACTGAAGATTCTACGAAATCCCTTCGCTCCTTCAACTGAAGACATAACTGAAGGACCCCAAGATCGCCAACCGTTCAGTTCCAATCGCTTAGAGGACGTGAGACTCCAACTACTCCGATCGGCTAAGTACGAATAAAGTAGTATATAAGACTCATAACACCTAGTTTGCGGACGTCATCGGAAGGTTCCAACTCCGAGCAGAAGATTGCGATATCCACCTAACATCATCTGACGACTCCAAGAAGGAAGGACTGTGTTAACTTCGAGTCACCCTAGTTTAACCTTAAGGGGGAAAGACTGCGTCTTTCCAACAAAATAGAATAACCCTCTGCCAGGAGCAACCTCAGGAGTCCCGACCCTAAAATCGTTAAATAGGATACGCTACGACCCTAAGGAAGAGCTGTGAATCCTTAGACAGAGGTATTCCCAGCTGAAGATTGTATCCTCGAACGAGTACTCCATGAAGTTCAGCATCGAGATAGTCTGCCCAGTCTAAGCCCTCGAGATATATAATCCGGAAGGAAAAGAAGGTCATCCCTCACAATCAGGACTGGACTTTGCTCAACTCTCCGTGCATCCCGGAAGACTGAAGCTCAACTTCATCGATGTAGTAACCACTTTCAAAGACGGAGTCCGTAAGATAGTACGCGTAAGACACCTAGTATCAACCCGACTAAAAAATCCCGTAACCCTACTCTCCTGAATCTCAGGACGAGATTCTTTGAAGGGGGAAAGGTCTGTAACATCCCAATTTCAGCAACCCTGAATAGTTGTCCAGAATGCAAAAATCAGGGGGAACAAAAACTTTTTCATGTTAAGTGTTGTAGTATTTGCTGGTTGTTGTCTATGCTTATGCCTCTGATTGTGCCACAGATGATCTACTCCTTAGCTCAACCTTAGTTGACAAAAGCTATTTAACAAAACTATCCTGGCTGATTTTACATATTCTCAAATGTTCTGGCATTTCAAAACATGAGCCAAGATGCTTATGTAACCAAAACTATTTTAGTAGATTCTATTGACAAAACTATGCAGAGGTATATAATATAATCTCCCTATGTTTTCAAGACAGAACCTTCAACTACTCCTACCTCTAGAATTCTCAAAACCTTGTATAGAACTTTTGAATTCCACTCTTGGTAGGGATACCAAGAACTGTTACCTTACTCAAACTACAACCTTTCAAAATTTCCCATCCTTACGTCAAGCTAAGCTTGATGGTAACCCTAGTAGTAGCTGATTTGTTTGTAAGATAAATTGCCTTGATCTGCTGCTTGATTTCTCTGCATAGGAGATAGTATGAGATACTCTAGGAGCTCATCACTAGGATAAATAGGTTTCCAAATAACCACACCCTAAGCAAGAATACAAAGCAGGATCTAATCTCTAGATACTAGGTGATCATCTAAAACCCTTAACCAGATCAATTCTAAAGATATCCCTTCTAGAAGCTTCCAAGTCAATGAAGACCAATATCAAGCAAGGATCCTCTCTACTCAATCTACACCTCAACATCATCCCCTTGATGATGCTTTGGTATCTTTCTATCCATCAAAAACCTCCCGTCTCACAATCTAGTCAAAAACCCTAAATCTGCCAAATTTGGCCAAGTCTGGAAATCTGTTTCAACATCACCTTTTTGAATGTCTCCTTTTCTCAACCCTTGTGCATCTTTGAAAATTCATTTGCACCATCTTGTTAACCATCCTAAGGACTACCAAGGACCACTATTTCCATTGGTTAGATCATCCTCCAACCCACTTGTTCTTGATGGTTTTAAAGGCAAGAAGATAACTATTCCTGCAAATCTAGTCAACATGCCTACTTTGACAGAATCTCACACCATCATCCAACCTTCTATGTACCAACTCTTTGAATGGTAGTGTTCTACTCATATAGGTCTATGAATATCTACTTCACTTGTTCCAAGTGGATCTTTGTGCTTTGTAAACACACAAGGTTTTGAAGGCTAGTTGATAATCTTCTTTGGCAAGCTTATTTTATTCAAAGTTTGAAATCAATTCTTGGTGAACTCAAGCAATATCAAGCTCAAACCTATATACCATGTTGATGTACATCACTTGGTCTATCCATCCATATATCCCATGCCCCAAGGGGAGATTTGAGCTCCAAGATTCAACAAGGTTTTGGTGGCAGGAAAACAATCTTACCCAAGATCCTTAAATCTCTAGTTTTCACCAAAATCAACTTGGATTCTCCAATCCCAAGGTTGCAAATGCTTGTTACACCTTGTCTACATCATCTACCTTGATCATCAAGATTTATCAAATATTATCCATAATTATTATAGCTTCAAATCTAATTAATCTCTTTAATAGTCAAATTCTCCAAACTCCTTCCCCAATGGAAAGGTTGGTTTTTGCCAAAACACTCCTCCAAATTCTTGCTCAATCGAGGTCCATATATCATACCCTACATTCCCATCTCAAAAATAAATATTTTTGAGATTTTTATTATTTATTTTTGCCTATTCTCTTAAATGGCAGAAATGGAACAATAATTGCTTTAAATACTTTTAAGCCCCAATAAATCTTGGGAAAATTCCCCTAAGTGTGTATTCACATTTGGGACCATCTCACACCAAAAAACAACCTTGTACATTGTAAAAATATCAAATGAGCTTCTAGAAACTACATCTGCACTTTTTGAATAAATGGTCTTACGTGGACTTTAAATCCTTAGAAAAATCTAAAACAAATCCTAGAGAGCTACCTCGACTCAATATACCTACCAGTACCATATTACCACCTTGCCACATGCAAATTATCAAAATTCCTTCATAAGTATCTTTTTGATCAAACTTGGCAAACTAGCAAAACACTTGAGCTAAATCAACTCAAATCCTTATCAAAGCTTCTATAGCACCATGAACCCCTCTGGTCGAAGTGCACTGTAGCATCACCCTGTAGCAGCTTGTCCTCTAGTGCTTGGACACTAGAGCTTAACCTCGTGTGGGTGTCTTGCCTTGTAAACTTCTTTACTCCCCTTGCAGTTGCTGCACACTGCCCTTCTGCCCTATGCGCGACCCCAGAGCACACCTTCACACTCTATCCATCGCCCCTGAGGCCCAACCAATGAGTAGCACCCCTCCCCTTTACCCTCCTTAGACTATGTCCACCATGGACCTCTCCCTTCGGTATGTATTGCCACTGGCCAGTACAACTCTCCCCATCGCCTCATTTGCCCCCTTTCCTCTCCACTTACCTCCCCCGAGCACCCTCTCCCTCTCCCCTGCTCTGTACTGCTCGAGAGAGAGAGAAGAGAGCTTCGGCCTCCTCCATGAAATCGAGTTAAGCTCCCTCTCCTCACCTCCTCTCTCTCTGCATGTCGCACTCATGCACTCCTCTCGTCCTCCTGATGCTAATGATGCCCTTTTCGCTTACCTGCAGCAACCCCTCGAGCAACTCCGATGAGCCCGGAAGGTCGGCACCGTTGGGATCCTCGTGCGTGCCCCTCACCGACGTCAAACCGCCTCGTGCCGCCCCTCGTTTGGCTCCCTACAGAGAGTCGCGTCACCTAGGTTTTCCGCACGGCGGCGCCCGATCATCTGGGGACGACGGCGGAGAGCCGTCCGTCTCCACTTAATCGGATGGCCACCAGGCCTCCTTACCCCTTCGCGCTCCCACTGACCCTAACGCATGGGCCCCGCCTAGCGGATTCGAACCCACGCTCCTGCGCACTGGCCTCGCTCGGGCAGGCCGATTTCCCCTCTGCGGCCCACTTTCCCTCTAGATCCGGCCCGGCTGTGGCTTTTCCTTTTTTTTCTCTGGGAATCCTAGATCTGCAATATACCTGTTAGTTTAAATCCAAATAAAATATAAAACATCATGATTTCTTCTAGATGACAATTTTACACTGTCCCCTAGGGTTTTCTTCAACATGAAGAACTGGTAGCTTGCCAAAAGTAAATGCCATTATTTACTGACATTAAATCTACTAAAATGTACCATTTCCAGTAAATAAATTCCTGAGTGAGATAAACATCTCCAACAGGGATGAAACCAAGTTCCCCTGATAGCATAACTACAGGCCTACCATCTAGCATTTATCTCATGTCAAGGTGAACTATGCTTCAACATTGGTAAAAATAACAAAATCCCTCCAGTTCTGACTTTAGAAAATTCCCTAGGCATATCTACAACACCTATTAGGCTAATTCCAACCCCCAGAGAAGTGTCCCATCTATACCTATCCAAAACCAGGAGATAAGGATTTATGGACCCTCTGTTGAATTTTAGTGAATTAAATACTTCTGTAAGTGGTATTTTCACTAAATAAACCACTGTAGAAGTTCTTGATATCCAAAAAGGTTGATTCCAAAACCTTCAGAAAGTTATTCTAAGTGCCTACCATGTGCCCTTGGAATCAACTCAAAAGCTTCTGTAGTTCTAATTTGGTGAAAAAGACAAAAAACCCACAGAACTATCTTTAGGAATTTCCTGAGGACATTATCGTAATTATTTTTGAGTGATTCCAACTCTCAGATAATCATTACATCAAACTCTACCTGACCATCCAAGGAAATAATTTTTGGAGCTGCAGAACTTTTATGGTGAATTATTTCCTAACACTAGAGTTTTAATCACTAGAAAATGCTTATTAAATCAAGGGAGATTGATAAAATAGTGAAACCACTTTTGCTGGCTTCATTTTATCAATACCTCTCTGATGGTACCATTTGTATACAATGATATCATACAGGATACGGTCTTGGTCCAAAATCAATCTCTTAGGTAGTTTCTAGACTATAAATCCTAAGGGATTTTCTTCCATATTTCCAAGAGAAGGCCAATCTTATTAATCCATTCTTCCTAAGACCTACTGATTTGTACAACTTTTATTGTTCATTGCTTGTTGTATGTATTGATGTTTGTATGCCTTGTTTTGATTGTGGTCTTGCTTGTTTGCATGTATACTCGATGACGACGATAGTTGCGCTTGTATTGACGCCGAGAAGAAGAGATCTTATTATTATTGGTATTGGTATTTTTGGGTATTTGAAGAAGAAGTCCAGGGACATATATTGCCATATTGCTGATCATAGGCAAGCCACCTTCTTGCTCATAAGCCTTGTCCCACTGTTTTACTTATGCATGTTTTATCTACTGTTTATGAAAACTGCACTGTTTTACTATATGTTGATGTATATATGGTAGTGGTTTGGCTCCTCCGAACTATTACACTTTGGTACTACTAAGTACAACCCCCTTGACGATACCTACTTGTCACTAGTATGGTAGATGGTGTAATACACCATACCCCTTTTTGGAGACCCTGTTTTAGCCAAAGAAAAGCTAGAGGATGGGAAGACCCCGGAAAAAGTTTTACCAAAAGTTTTATGATAAAACCTTGGTGAGGTGGGACCTCCCAAGAGATGTTGACAAAGAAAAAGGTTTTTGTTTTACAAAATGCTAAAGGAAATCTAGAGGAATTTTTTTTACAAAAACGCACCCGGTTCTTTGCAGTTTAGCTATAACAACTTAACCCTGTGCAACCACATTACTTTGGAATGGGACAGGGCTGGATTTGATGTTTGTCTATTCCGGTATAAGCTGCCTCGCAACTACTACAAGGGGATATAACAATCCCTGAAGGGTGGGCCTTCTCTGGCAGGGTCCATGTATAACATCGACCGGGAGAAGGAATGAAGGGTCTGCTAGCCTCCACGTGTTACTATGAGCCCCCTCATTGAAAGCGCACACTTGGGAAGTGGAAAAATGCGCTCTGGTTGGTCCTCGGTACCCGATGTCCCGGTTTTGAGCGGAGTAACACTCATATGGTAGGCACTTATATTGGAGTGGGCATCCGGAGAGTCTTGATCGGTTACTCGACCCACGATCGGTGTAGATCAGGGTAGTGTACCCGGATGGTGTGGGTAAAGTGTTCAACCTCTGTAGAGCGTAAATCTATTCAAATAGTCGTGTCCACGGTTATGGACGGGTTGGACAAACTTCTGTAGAGCGGTGCTGGTTTTGTTTTCAAAAAAGGATTTTTGGAAAAGAAATGGCTTTGGAAATGTTTTGACCATGGGATGGTCGTAAAGGAGAAAGGTTTTGACCAGGGGATGGTCGAAAAGAGGAGAAAGGAGTATGGTCGTGGGACGACCAAAAGATGGGAACAAATGGGTACCCCAATCCTAGTGTTTACAAAACTTTTCAAAAGGTTTCCAAAATGGTTTACAAAGTTTTCAACGAAGATATGTAGATGCCACCTCTACAAGAGAAACTATTTGAGAAAAGAACCTATCTTGAAGCCCTCCTACTACCACAGCCATATAGCATGCCATCTTGTTTTTACTGTTACCTTAAGGTGGTTTGCGAGTACATCAAAGTACTCACTGGCATTGTCCCTGGCTATTAACTTGGTCAGATATCAAAAAGAAGGTGACGTTGACGAATATGCGAGCTAGGCCGTCCTCCCAGTCAGTCGCCTGTAGGTTGAGGCATGATTGGGCCCTGCGTGTGATGAAGCTCCACTACGGAAGGTTATGTAGCCATAATGGCAACTATGTAAGTCTTGTCATTATGTTTCGGATGCTGTAATGATACTTGTCGGTTATGCTCCACATCTCACTGATCATGGGAACGTGGATATTTACATAACAGGGATTTCTCGGATGATTAAATCTCGGGGACCACATAGGGGGGGCTAGGCCCAGCCGGCCACCCCCTTGCCCCTTCTCCCTCTCTCCTTTCCCTAATGGGCCCTCTCCCCTCTGGGAATTGGCCCATTAAGCCTTTGACCATTTAAATTAATTTTTCTATTTATTAAATAATTATGAATAAATGATTAAATCAATATTTAACATTCATTCACATATTATTCAACCTCCATGGCTATGGAACACTTCCACCTCCACTCCAGACATCCTCCGGACTTATCGAAACCCTTCCGGTTTTCTCTCTAATATTCTTCGGCGATTCCACCGATCCTATGAACACTCTCTAAGCATCATCAAGCCCTTAAGAGTGATACCCCACGGTTCGGGAACACTCCAGACATGGTCGGGACACTCCCACACCAATGATCAACAGAGGGACCTGGATGGCCATGTGACCCCTGTGTGTTCCACAAAGATCTTTCGTCGTTTGAACTGGGACAGTCGTGTCTTATTCCCGTTGTCACTCGATACTTGCATTGCCCAAGATCTGATCAATGACATCACCATGTCATGTTCAATATCGTTACCGAACAATGCTACTTGACTTGTTCTGTCAAGTGATATCCCTGTGATCAAATCACACGCTGCGCAGCTATTGGATATAACTTCTCCGAGTGGGCACTTTGAGTATCTTCCCATCACATGGACGGACAAATCCCTCTCTTGACATATATTGACTCTATGGTTTCCTCCGAGTACCTAAACACACCTTTATAACCACTGTATTACCAAGTGGCGCTTGATGCTATCTAAGGACTCTCGGGAGACAGTGATTGATATAGCCTCACGGTCTAAGGAATAGTCTACGAGGATCCATTTCTAATCATCATAACTTGAACTTCGTGACATGATCAGTTCACGATGTTTAGGTTGGGTATTGGTTCATCATCTCATTCTTGGAATGAGATGACTCCATTTCCAACTGGCATAAATGCCACATGATCAGGAAACATGATCATTTGTTGACCAATGAACCAGTGACTAGAGTTTCACTGGGAACCCCTGGTTGTTTGCATATCACACGTGTATTGATGTTTTCACTCAATACAGTTATAGCATGATATAAAACTTAATCATAAACTATATGAAATATGATAATAGTCCTTATTACTATTTGTCTCTAGGGCATATTTCCAATAGTCTCCCACTTGCACTAGAGTACAAATACACTAGCTTCATTTGTTCTCAATCATTGGCACCATATATCCGGTACCCTGAACATGCTTGCTCATGGAAGAGGTTGAGTTTTGGGTCTGTACTTTGCAGTCCCAAATCCTTTGCAACTTACTAATGTCACCTTGATTGACATTAATACTTTATCATCACATGATAACATCTGTGTGTATGCATCGTCGCTATGGCAACAGAACGTGGACTAATTCCAGGAGCCTACAATGACTTTAGATCAACCTTGAGGGCTTTCTCATTGGCACTGTGCCCTGGGACACATCATTCTATGTAAAAAGCGAACTAGCCCCGCCATAACATTATACAACACTTTAGATGGTACCCTTATCTATTATTATAAATGTATTCATCAAAAACACCAGTGCACTCTGTGCAACTTTTGATGTTTTGTTCACCTCGCTTCCTACTTGACTTTAATCGGTATTTATAGGAGATTCCAACATATTCCCTTATAACATAACTCTTTATGCTTTAAGATATGTCATCCTTTATGGATTTGGAAAACATGTCTGCAGTTCTCTATTAGACACTGTGGACAAACTTAGCTCAATGTTTCGTCATTCAAACTTAATCACTTTTAAACGTTCCTTATTTGGATCACATGTTATGCTAAGTTATCATCATGGTTTACTAAGACAGAACCTATGTCTCAACATAGTGGATGACGATCATCCTTTCCTTTCTTTCAACCATTGATGTTCAACTTACAACTATTCCTAATTTGAGTTATTAAGGACCAGTTCCTTAATTAACTTCTATTCTGAAACCCCTTTTAGAATCCCTTAAGGAATACTACATAATATCATAATACACCTATTATCAACTTCTACATCTTATAAATCATTATTTATAAGAATCTGCACTTTTATTCTTAACCTACATAAGAATTTCTCCTATAATCTCCCACTCAAAAATATGTCAATCACATATTGTTTTAGGAAGACTTTCATAGCTCCCACTCAATTTTATGCAAATTTCATATCCACTCACTATTTTGAATAACTTCAAAATCCTTTGATCAAATATCAAACTTGGAGATTTACTATGAGATACTAGTACTATTACTAGTTTTAAATCCACTAGACATTTAGCACACATGAATCAAATTCATTTGAATTTGTCCAAAACTTGACAAATTGTACTTTTGTCATTCACCCCCTTTTCCACTATGGCTTTGCAGTCATTTGGTAAAATTTAAGCAACTCCTTTTACTTGTGAGATTCAGCAACGAATTGCTTTCTAATCTCAAGTGAATTTTGCTTTTAGGATTTCTCATAATTCTAGTTTACCATTATTTCCTTAGTAGTTTGTAGGTATGTCATATTCCAATAATCATGACAAATGATTCACAAATGTCTCCATACTAGATATGGATTACATTTTGAATCCTACTTCATGTAGTGAAAACACTAGTGGGGAAAACACAATGATCAATATCATTGATTCTTTCGTTCTGTGAAGAGAATCATTTAGGAAAGTTGTCCATTGCGCTGCTCAACACTCTGATGTAGGGCTTTGAATCCTCATTGTGTTTTACACTATTTTCCATTTGCTCCATAATTGAGAAACATCACTAGAAGTGAGCTTTCTCAAGAATGCACCAAAATCCAAGAAGTACGAATCTTGCTTTCCTTTTGGTTTCAGCTATGGGTTTCGTATTCAAAGTTTCCAATGAATATGCTATAAGGACTTATTCTCTATTGTTTTGGTTATATCGAATAACCCCAAAACTTTCACGAATTCAAATGGTTCACTACATTCTAATTGAGTGCTACCTATTTCTAACTAATGGTCTCTACATCTACACTACAACGATTTATTTGGTGCCTTCTATTCACCCATTCTGATATCTAATATCACATTGTGATGCTTTGCATTTTGACATTTCAAAACGCTTTGCATTCCACAATTTCTTTTATGCCATTCTTATAAAGTCGAATTTCATTACTATTGATCAAATCATAGTAATTAGATTCTCTTTTATATTTATACCCTTTGTTGATGAAACATTTTGATCATATCAAATAATTTCATATTCATGTTTCCTTTGGTAAACTACATTACACATTTAAACAATCATGTAATGATAATTACCATTTTCGTTAAAACACAATACATCGAATATGTATTTACTTTTAACATTTCATTAAACACTTTGTATTCAAGTAATACACGGTGTTCAAGTTATTATACAAAACTT
This sequence comes from Avena insularis, assembly GCA_023614405.1. Taxonomy (NCBI): domain Eukaryota; kingdom Viridiplantae; phylum Streptophyta; class Magnoliopsida; order Poales; family Poaceae; genus Avena; species Avena insularis. The sequence continues at coordinate 442,277,688 of CM042688.1, read as the reverse complement.
AGGCATGATTTATATGTGATAAGAAATCGAATGACTTTCACATATTATCATTATAACTTTGAATTTAAACAATGGTTTCATTCAGTAATGAAATATCATTAAGTTGGATATTTTAAAGGCATTTCATTATTTTACAAATGTTCATGCATTATCAATTAGTTTCAAACAACAAGGATAATTCACATATAATCAAACAAGAGAAGAACACAAATAGAAATCATTCATAAAAGTGGAACAACTATTTGTTACAAAGTCATATGAATCCGTCTCACAAAGTGTGAGACACACTAAAGAAGTTCATAATATTTTGATTACAATAACTATCCAAAACCATAAACTAAGTGATTAATGTCGAGGGAGAGCGTCGTTGGCCATCATCATCATGCTCACCATCAGCACGCAACGTCACCTCCTCTCCAGCAAGCACCTCTCATGTAGAAGGACCTGTTTTTAGCAAAACAGAACAAGTATCAGATATACTTAACACTGCAAATGTGTTTGCAAGATTATAACATTTATAAAACTGTATATCAAATATATACCTTTGTCATTGATGACCTGAGCGACATCTGGTTCAACTAACATATTCCTGAGATGTGTCACGAACCGGTGGAATTCCATTGATTCCGCGTCGCCCCTCATTACGCAAGTCCTGACTTGTGCTTGGTAGCTTGGTGGCAGCGACTGCAGCACAACGCCGTTTGCAAAAGAGCCCGTCATCCAGCTATCCAGGAAGTATGCAGGCCTCATGTACACATCATGCATGCGCTCCAAGTGGTCGTCCAGTGATGAGTTCTCCTCCATCTTAATGGAGAGGAAGTCTCCCATAAGCTCATGCTCCCATATGCATGCTTGTTCCACGAAATGCGTCCTAAGCTGTAGCATCACCGAACGAGGGTTGACATCACCCATGAAAGGCCACAGCTCATCCACCATTCCGAAACGCATGGTAACTAAAATGAAGGAGGCCATCTCGCGACGGAGATAGCGGTCTTTCCGCTGATCTGGGGTCTCTAGGTCAGTGGGATGATCCAAATCCATCCCCTAGAGTATGTAGTCGACCATGTCATTCTCGCTAAGGAGAACGTGGAGACGTGCAACCCATATGGAGAAGTTTGATCCATCTAATCTGAGCTTCTCTCCTTCTAACCAATCAATCCTCAACAGGAAAGGTGCCATCTACATTTATAATTGCAAAAGGAATTTAGACTAAGTTTATAATTAGTTGAGTTAATAATAACTCCACTCAGAAACACCTATCCCCATAAGGGTTCCTAGTGATAACATGACCCCTATCAGCCACATCTCCCCCGATTAACATGGCCATCGATGTGGGTTCAAAGTTGGACGCTAAACGTCGGTCACATCATTCATGCGACTCGTGCTCGATCTTTTGACCATCTGCGTTCCGAGGCCACGCTTCTATGGCGTGCTAGGCTCGCCAACTCAACCTTAGTGTATTTGCTGTGCAACATGGCTTACACCCACTGTATGCGAACGTAGATATGTCTGACACCCAGTCACCCTGGGTCGCCTCATACCAAAGAACTTTCTTGGTGGTGCACACTAAGGGGGAACACAATCGTTGGTAATTTTAACAGCGATCATCTTATTAGGCTACCATTGAGTATCTAATACTAGCACACAATAAGATATGCAAACAATAAAATTGAATGTAAATGCGATGTGATATGGTCCTTCATGTCGTGATCTCCATCCGTCGTCACCGGATTCCGGCGCCAAGGTTTCGGCACCGTAGACACTAGGGTAGCGGTGTCATTCCGGCGTGGTAGTCCGTCACCTCCATGACTATCTACTACTATGTAACAAAAGGTAATCACTTTACCTTTGCCACAACCATATCACAAAGCAACGCCCCCTGCAAAACAAAGTTAGACGCCTCTACTTTATCTTTGCATGTTTTATGTGGATGAATGGGCTTTCGCACAAGAACTGTTCTTACCTATGAACTTTCAGTACAACACTGATCAAGTAGTTGTCTATACTACACCCCTTTCGGGGCCCTCCGTTGCAAATGGTATACCAACTAATGCGAGAGAGACAGACACCCCCCTAAGACACTTCATACGGTACAAGCCGTATGTCAAGAGTGGACCAGTCTCACGAATGAACGCGTAAAGTCGGTTGGGGGCCGTTTCATCAAGCATTACTACGGTATACACAAGTACACATGGGAGGGTAACAACTAAAAGATCAAGTCTCGTGTGTTCTACCTGTACTAGCATTACTACGCATAGATCTAGCTCTGATACCACTGAAGGGGTTCCGCGTATGAAAACAATAAAATTTTACCCTACGCCCTTGAACCCCTGAAGCTGCCAGGACCTATCTATTAGTAATACAGTAATGGGAGGGGCTTTTCGCGAACTTACCCTTGAAGACCGAAAAGCGTTGTCAACGCTTAGGATAGCATGGTTGATGTAGACGAGCCGAAGCCGACCTCAAGGTCATGATGAAGTCCTTGCGCTCCTTTGGCTCCAACGACTTGAGTGCCTCAAGTGCGACACCTCGCGGGGAGTTACACACGTTCGGTGCCTGACGATGACTCCCGCTTCCCCAATCCAGCAGCATTTGCAGAAGTAGAGCTCCCGGATCAGAATCCCGCAGCGCGACGATGCTCCGCGATGAAGATGTCTCTTGTTCGCGCAGTCCAGACTTGGGACCACGGTCACGTGAGAGAGAGGGGAAGAGAGAAAATATCAATTAGAGGTCCTCCCAAAAGTGAGAAGACCTTTATTGATTATTGGTGTATTTTATTTGGCCAAATACCCCCACTATATATAGGGGGAGGGGAGGTACTACCTCCCTCAAAGTCCCGGGGTGGGACTAAAGGAGAGGATGGGGGAGGGGAGGCAGCTAGGCCCAGTCAACCACCCCCTTGCCCCTTCTCCCTCTCTCCTTTCCCTAATGGGCCCTCTCCCCTCCGGGAATTGGCCCATTAAGCCTTTGACCATTTAAATTGATTTTTCTCTTTATTAAATAATTATGAATAAATGATTAAATCTAAATTTAACATTCATTCACATATTATTCAACGTCCATGTCTATGGAACACTTCCACGTCTACTCTGGACATCCTCCGGACTTACCGAAACCCTTCCGGTTTTCTCTCTACTATTCTTCGGCGATTCCACCGATCCTATCAACACTCTCTAAGAACCATCGAGCCCTTAAGCGTGATACCCCACGGTTCGGGAACACTCTAGACATGGTCGGGACACTCCCGCACCAATGATCAATAGAGGGACCTGGATGGCCATGTGACCCCTGTGCGTTCCACGAAGATCTTTCGTTATTTGAACCGGGACAATCGTGTCTTATTCCCTTTGTCACTCGATACTTGCATTGCCCGATATCTGATCAATGACATCACCATGTCGTGTTCAATCTCGTTACTGAACAATGCTACTTGACTCGTTCCGACAAGTGATATCCCTGTGATCAAATCACACGCTGCGTAGGCTCTGGTGGATCCATGTGGATTAGGATAGGCACACACATGCAATGACTCTGGTGTATCCATGTGTTTTAGGAAAAGAACACACATGCAATGACACTAGTGGATCCATGTGGTTTAGGAAAAGAACACACATGCAATGACTCTGGTGGTGGTTTAGGAAAGGAACACACATGTAATGACTCTGGTGGATCCATGTGGTTTAGGAAAAGAATACACTTGCAATGACACTGGTGGATCAATGTGGTTTAGGAAACGAACACACATGCAATGACTCTGGGGATCCATGAGGTTTAGGAAAGGAACTCACATGCAATGAATCTAATGCATCCATGTGGTTTAGGAAAGGAACACACATGCGATGACTCTGATGGTGGTTTATGATGACCAACAAGTATAGGGGGTGTATCGCAGTATTTTTGATAAGTAAGTGTCGAACCCAACGAGGAGCAGAAGGTGCTGGCGAATTGCTAGGAGCAGAAATTCTTTGTAAATACTTAGCAAATGGATTTTAGGGTTTTTTGACAATGTAGGAAAATAAAGTATGAGTAAATAAAAGACAATAAGAATAAATGCAGCAAGTGGCCCAATCCTTTCTTTAGCAAAGGACAAGGGTCAGACATTTAAGATGACCAAACATTCTCGAGGACACATGGGAATATCATCAAGTGCTTTCGCTTCATATAGTTGACTAATCTTCTTTAGTTTGCTAAGTGTTGTGTGGGTGAACCTGTGCTAATGTACCGACCTTCCTAGGACTAATACATACTTGTGATTATATCCCTTGCAAGCATCCACAAGTACAAGAAAGTAATTAAGGTAGAAACCTAACCACAACTTTAAACTCTAAGACCGTGACATCCCTTGTGCAATGGTTTCCTAACGGGGGTTCAGGTGTCTGTCACTCCGGCAACCCCTACGATTAGTATCCAAATACACAATACATCCCCCTAGGCCCATATAGGTGAAGTTTCAGTACTCGACGTTCACATGACACCACTAGAAGAAATACACCACAACTTAAATATCAAACTATTGAATCTTTCTCAACACAATTCCACTACTAACAACATGACTTCTCCCATGTCCTCAAGAACAAAACGAACTACTCACAAGACATCATATGGATCATGATCATAGATGAAATAATGATGTATAACAATCTGAACATAAACAATAATTCAGTGGTTCACTCAATAGCATCAACTACAAGGAGTAATCAACACCGGGAAAGTTTCCCCTAAGAACTATGCAAGATTCAACCCAATTGTTACAGCGGTATGAGGTGGTGATGATGGTGCTGGTGATGATGATGGTGGTGGTGATGATGATGATGATACCGATGAAGTACAGCTTGATGGTGGTGTTGATGGAGATGATCTCCCCTCTCCAGGAAGGAATTCCGTGGAATTACATGCGCGAAGAGATCTTTCTCTCTCGGTGTTTTCTGCCCCACAGAGGCGGCAGAATCTTTATGTGGTTTCTCCCCGAGTCTAAGGGTTTTCGGAGGATAATATATGCCAGAGGGGAGAGCCAGGGGTGGACCAGGGCAGCCACACCACCTGGTGGCGTAGCCTAGGGTGGCCCGCGCCAGGGGGTGGTGTGGGCCCCCTGTGGCCCATCTCCACTTACCCTTCTAGGTTCCTTCGTCTTCTGGAAAAATAGGATTTTCCATGAATTTTCCCAGATTTTCTGATCTTCACAAATTTTGCCTCCAAACAGCACGTTTTCCATCAGAATACTGACTGCAGTGGTCCATGCTCCAAAATTCATCAACCATGCAAAAATAGATGAAATAACATAAGTATAATCTCTTAATATGAAATATATCAATGAATAACATTAATTATGATATAGAAATATGATGCAAAATGGACGTATCAACTCCCCCAAGCTTAGACTTCGCTTGTCCCCAAGCGAAACTGGACTCAATAAACATGACCTCAGGTTTATGGAGTGAAGAGTCGATAAAATAATACGGACAAGAAGCATCACATTCATCAAAACATAAGTCATAATAGAATACAATTCACTATTATATAACTTAACTTCCAATAAGTAAAGGAAACACAATAAAGATACATAAAGTAAATCACAATTGGTAATGGCAAACTTAGCTCTTGGTCGAAGAATAGTTGACAATTTGCTGGAGTTCACAAATAACTGATTTTCAATGATAGCTTTCAAAGTAGTAGACACTAAGATAAGAGCAAAGTGCAAAACAAGGAACATAAGAAACATGATTGAATAAATCATCATATGAATGAATGAAACACAACAACTCAAAATACTTGCTGAGGTAGAAGGGAATAGGTTTACTGACTCAACTAAAAAGTAAAAGAAAGGCCTTCGTAGAAGGAAACAGGGATTTCAAGTTTCATAAAGAGCTCCCAAAAATTATGATACTTATTAGCTTTTATCTCTCATTGCCCCTATCATAGGCATCTTTAGGTGATTAAGGTTAAAGTGATCAAATATGAGGATATGCTTGACAAGTTGTAAGTTGAAAATCTCATGTCCCTTGAATATGAGGGCCGCTCCTCATGCTACTCAAGTTAGTCACCGGTAAGTTCTTGTCATAGTAAGTACATGTGTATCATAGAGAACCGCCAACGGGGTACCCCTTGCCCGATGATACGGAAGAATCCCCATATCAAAATGACAAGGCAAGCAGACAACAAGCATCTTAGCAATCTTCTTATTTACCATGGGAATATGGTGCTTTTTTCTCTCTTTCCTCTTTTCTCATCTTTTTTTTTCTTTTTCTCTTTTTCTCTTTTTCTCCATCTCTATCTCTTTTTTATAAGAAGAATGCTTCATAGATGCTCGTTATGGTTACGCTGCAGGTTTCCACCATGACATCATGGATTAGACCGGCAACCCAGGCGTTTCTCTAACACACATACATAACTCCATAGACTTACAAGCTCCCCTTTCATTTCACACCGACGACATCCATAGACAAAAGAACATGATATCAGCTAGGTACAAAGTACTGGTGCAACGTTGAAAGCGTTCCCCATGACAGCATGGTTCTGCTAATTCACAACTTACAAAGCGCAAGCATATACGCAACATAGATGGGCACGATGGTTCAAGTTTATTAAGTGCAAGAATGTAAAGTGTGCCATCAAGTTCGTGAGAGCTTTAATCACTAATTTTCACATAACAAGTTTAATTTGGAAGGTAGATAAAAACATGAATTTACTTGGAATAACAATAATGCTAGTAGGTACGTATGGTGGACACAAATGGCATAGGTTTTGGTTTAAGGACTAGATGCACGAAAAGAATTCCCTCTCAGTATAGGTTTTTGGCTAGCAAGGCTGGGTAGCAAGCATAAGAGTTGAAGGAAACAAACAAACATACAAGTGATAAAAAACAAACATGCAATCTTCCTTGGAAGCACAAAAGATCTTAACTAGATAATACTAAACTTATGAGGAAATCAAGAAAGAAAGATGATGAAATTATATTTCTTTAGAGTACTTTTTATCTTTTTCATTCAACTCTCGAAAATAGTGTTGCTACTGACCGAGCCAGGTTTGCAAAAACCAACTAAGTTAACTCAATGATCCCAAAGTGATACCCATAATAACGACAAGATCAAGCATATAACCATGAATTGAAAACTAATATAAGATATGCAAACGAGTAAATGCTAGAACTTCTCATTAATATTCCATAACGGCAACTCACACCAAGGGATACATAGGTATCTAACAAGAGATGTGACACTTCCATAATGCAAACCATCCTACACGATAACTTCTCTATTCATGATATGACTCTACTAAAAAGGTAAAAACATAGAAGATAGTGATATGATACCGCGGCACTCCCCCAAGCTTGGAACAAACCAAGGGGATGCCAAAACCTGATGACGAATTACTCCTTCGGTGGTGGTGGTATTCTCTCGAAGAGCTCTTTGATTATCTTCCCCAAGTCCTCAATCTCGAAGGTGAGAATACGAATCAACTGTGAGTTTTGCTCAATGCGTCTCATGATCATGTCTGGTTGAGAATTCCAACTCTTGCGATTCTTTCCCCACTCTTCCTCCTTGAAGTCTTCTTTTCCTGCATGGCTAGAACGAGGCAAATCCCAATTGGAGGGTAATTTCCCCTTGGGCATATTCTGGTATTGATGCTCATGGATAAGAGTATGGAAAGGATTCTTGGTGCGTGGAGGAAGTGACCGTGGAGCCAAACAGTGACGTGGAGGTTTCCCTCCAGTTGACATCCGTGAAGTCATCCTGACCCTGATAGATCTTGCCAACACTCCAATGCTTGCAATGGTAGTGCCGGTGTGTGGATGTTGGTTTTGATTTGCTTCCTCTTCATCTTCACTCTTGATCTCCTTCTCTTGTCCGGGGTCTTGGCGATTGATGACCCACAAGTATAGGGGGTGTATCGCAGTATTTTCGATAAGTAAGAGTGTCGAACCCAACGAGGAGCAGAAGGTGCTGGCTAGTGGTATGGATCAGGAATTCTCTGCAAATACTTAGCAAACGGATTTTTAGGGGTTTTCGATAAAGCAAGTAAACAAAGTACGAGTAAATAAAAGACAGTAGGAATAAATGCAGCAAGTGGCCCAATCCTTTATACAGCAAAGGACAAGCCGGTTGTATTACTTAAGATGACCAAACGTTCTCGAGGACACATGGGAAGACTGTCAAGTGCTTTCTCTTCATATAGTTGATTAATCTTCTTTAGCTTGCTAGGTGTTGTGTGGGTGAACCTGTGCTAATGTACCGCCCCATCCAAGACTAATACATACTTGTGATTATACCCCTTGCAAACATCCGTAAGTACAAGAAAGTAATTAAGGTAGAAACCTAACCACAGCTTTAAACTCTAAGACCCTTAAGTCCCTTGTACAATGGTTTCCTAACGGGGGTTCAGGTTTCTGTCTCTCCGGCAACCCCTACGATTAGTAGCCAAATACACAATGCATTCCCCTAGGCCCATATAGGTGAAGTGTCATGTAGTCGACGTTCACATGACACCACTAGAAGAAGTAACCCACAACTTAAATATCAAACTATTGAATCTTTCTCAACACAACTCCACTACTAACAACATGACTTCTCCCATGTCCTCAAGAACAAAACGAACTACTCACAAGACATCATATGGATCATGATCAGAGATGGAATAATGACGTATAACAATCTGAACATAAACAATAATTCAACGGTTCACTCAATAGCATCAACTACAAGGAGTAATCAACACCGGGAAAGTTTCCCCTATGAACTAATGCAAGATTCAACTCAATTGTTACAGCAATATGGAGATGGTGCTGAGGGTGATGATGGTGGTGATGATGATGATGATGATCCCGATGAAGTTCAGCTTGATGGTGGTGTTGATGGCGACGGTCTCCCCTCTCCGGGAAGGAATTCCACCGGCAGAAATCTGTCTGCCAGAGAGATCTTTCTCTCTTGGTGTTTTCCGCCCCGCAGAGGCGCCAGAATCTATCTATGGTCACTCCTTGAGTCTTAGGGTTTCGGGAGGATGATATACGCTAGAGGAGAGAGGCTGGAGTGGGCCAGGGTGGCCACACCACCTCCAGGCGCGGCCTAGGGCTGCCCGCGCCAGGTGGTGGTGTGGGCCCCCTGTGGCCCATCTCCACTCATCTTCTGGAAAAATAGGATTTTCCGTATATTTTCCTAGATTTTCTGATCTTCGCGAATTTTGCCTCCAAACAGCACCTTTTCCATCAGAATCCTGACTACAGCGGTCCATGCTCCAAAAGTCATCAACCATGCAAAAACAGATGAAATAACATAAGTATCACCTCTCAATATGAAATACATCAATGAATAATAGTGAATTAAGACATAGAATAGTGATGCAAAATGGACGTATCAACTCCCTCCATGCTTAGACTTCGCTTGTCCCCAAGCGAAACTGAGCTCAATAAACATGGCCTCAGGTTTATGGAGTGAAGAGTCGATAAAAGAATACGGACAAGAAGCATCACATTCATCAAATACATAGATCATAATAGAAGACAACTCACTATTATATAACTCAACTTGTAATAAGTAAAGGAAACACAATAAAGATACATAAAGTGAATCATAATTGGTAATGGCAAACTTAGCTCTTGGTCGAAGAATAGTTGATAATTTGCTAGAGTTCACAAATAGCTGGTTTTCAATGATTGCTTTCAAAGTAGTAAACATCAAGATAAGAGCAATGTGCAAGACAAGGAATATAACAAACATGAGTGAATAAATCATCATATGAATGAATGAAACACAACAACTCAAAATACTTGCTGAGATAGAAGGGGGGGTAGGTTTACTGACTCAACTACAAAGTAAAAGAAAGGCCCTTCATAGAGGGAAGCAGGGATTGCAAGTCTCATAAAGAGCTCCCAAAAATTATGATACTTACTAGCTTTCAGCTCTCATTGCCCCTATCATAGGCATCTTTAGGTGATTAAGGTTAAAGTGACACAACTAAGAGGATATGCTTGACAAGTTATAAGTTGAAATCTCATGCCCCTTACTTATGAGTACCGATCCTCATGCTACTCAACTTCAGTCACGAGCAAGCTCTTGTCATTGTAAATATATGCATATCATTGAGAACCGCCAACGGGGTACCCCTTGCACATGACACAGGAGCTATCCCATAATCAAAATGACAAGGCAAGCAGACAGTGAGCATCTCAGCAATCTTTTTATTTGCTATTTGCATAGGTTTTTATTGATGATGCTTCATAGAATGCTCACTATAGTTATGCTGCAAGTTTCGACCATGATTAGGCATGGCTTAGGCTAGCGGCCGTGCTTTCTAACACATATAAACTCCATGATCTTACAAGTTCCACTTTTATTTCACAATGGGATCCATAAGCAAAAGAACATGATATCAACTAGGTACAAAGTACCAAATGAAGTGTTGAAAGCGGTCCCCATGATACATGGTTTGGCTAACTTCAACTCATAAAGCGCAGGCATATACGCAACAAAGAAGGACCCAATGGTTCAAGTTTATTAAATGCAAGAAAGTAAAGTGTCCCATCAAATTTGTGAGATCTTTAATCACTAATTTTCACATAACAAGTTTAATTTAGGAGGTAGATAAAACAAGAATTTACTTGGAATAGCAATAATGCTAATGGGTAGGTATGGTGGACACAAATGTCAAAGGTTTTGGTTTAAAGGAGGTGGATGCACGAGAAGAATACCCTCTCAGTAGAGGTTTTTGGCTAGCAAGGCTGGGTAACAAGTATAAGAGTTGAAGGAAACAAACAAACATACAAGTGATAAAGACAAACATGCAATCTTCCTTGGAAGCACAAAAGATCTTAACTAGAGAATACTAGACTTATGAGCAAATCAAGAAAGAAAGATGATGAAATAATTTTTCTTTAGAGTACTTTTATCTTTTTCATTCAACTCTCAAAAATAGTGTTGCTACTGACCGAGCCAGGTTTGCCAAAACCAACTAAATTAACTCAATGATCCCAAAGTGCTACCAATACTAACAACAAGATCAATCATATAACCACGAATTGAAAACTAATATAAGCTATACAAAAGAGTAAATGATAGAACTTCTCATTAATATTCAATAACGGCAACTCACACCAAGGGATACATATCTAACGAGAGAGGGGACACTTCCATAATGCAAACCATCCTACATAATAACTCCTCTATTCATGATATGACTCTACTAAAAAGGTAAAAAGATAGAAGATAGTGATGTGATACCGCAGCACTCCCCCAAGCTTGGAACAAACCAAGGGGATGCCAAACCTAATGACGAATTACTCCTTTGGTGGTGGTGGTATCCTCTCGATGAGCTTCTTGACCAATTTCCCCAAGTCCTCAATCTCGAAAGTGATATTACAAATCAGCTGTGAGTTTTTCTCAATGCGGCTCATGATCATGTCGTGTTGAGAATTCCAGCTCTTGCTATTCTTTCCCCACTCTTCCTCCTTGAAGTCTTGTTTTCCTGCATGGGGTCTTGGAGGTCTTCCTCCATAGGCTCCTTCCCTTTATCCTTGGCGGACACCATTGTGCTTCTAAGCCTTCAAAGAGTATGTCCTGGCAGAAATAGATCGAAATGAAAACACGACGAAAACACGATATACGAACCTCGGAAGATCCGGGGGTTATATATTACGAAGTTTCATATCAAAAGGAAGGTACTGGGAGAAAACGAGTCGGAGGCAGAGTACGGGGTGGACTCACCACCTGGTGGCGCGGCCAGGGGTGGGCACGCGCCACAGGGTGGTGTGAGCCACCTTGGCTCCGTTTCTGTCCCTTTTTCGCTTCGTAGCTTTCCTTATCGACTGAAAACTGCAAAACTATAGTTGGATTGTATTTTCGCAGAACTTTTCTTACCAGAACTGTTACCTATTTGAAAACGGACTCTGCAGGTCTCTGAATTTGGTATCTAGTAGATTCTTTCGGAGTCACCACTTGAATAACATCAATATCTTCATCTTCATACACTTATTACTTGAGTCATAAAACCCTTCTCTTCCTTATTACACCATTGTCTCCACTTCCTAGAAATTTCTTTCACACAAAAATTCACACAATTCTCATTAGCAACATTAGTATATATGAAGTGGTAGAACCTTTTGTGTCCAAATTCAACTGAAAACCAACAAAACATAAGCTACTGTAGCAACTCCTTCCGAGAACCCAAAAAGAATTCAAAAAGGAAATCGAATAAAGAAGCAAATGCAAGATTGGCTAAATCTGTCAAAACAGACCAGCAGGTAAAGATCAATTTTTTAGGAAATCTTCTGTTGCTCAAATCAAAAAGTGCAAAACTATAGAAAGTTAATTAACACCATGGGGCAGAAGCACAAAACATTACAGCTCAACCAGATATATAGAAATCTCTCACGAATTTTTACGGTGAAGCACAAAAAATCTGTTTCGGGATAGCAACTTCCCCAAATATTACTTCTCTCTCATTAGAGGTTGATCTTGACACAAAAACCAAACAAAATGGATAAGGAGCGGTTATTACCAAAGTAATAACTTCCAAGACTCAAAGAAACAAAAACAAACTGAAAGAAAAAACAAATTGGGTTGTCTCCCAAAGAGCTCTTTCTTTATAGCCATTAAGATGGGCACGATAATTTTGAAGATGCTCTCATAGGGATATGAATTGAAGTGAAAGAGAGCATTAAGAAGCAAAAATACACACATTTAAGTCTAACCCACTTCCTATGCAAGGGAATTTTGTAAACAAACAAGTTGTTGAAACCAAAGGCTACTTGCATAAGAAGGCAAAAGAAGTGCAACATAAAAACTTTCAGCATAAAACGAGGAAACTTGAGATTATTGAGATGCATAAGAACACTTTTCCCTCTTTCATAGTAACTTTCAGTATCATGCATAAACTCAACGATATAGCTATCACAAGAACCATCATAGCAATGATCACTTATTCTAACAGAAAACACAGGAATACTAGCTCTCATAACACTACTATGTGAAACAATATTAGAGGTATCCTTACAAAGGATAGTGTGTCCCTCTTCTTAATATTTAGTAACAAAGTCTTTCACATTTTCTATTATAGGTTCATCAACCATTTGTTTATCAGGTTCAACAGCTTTATTTGCACTTTCATTAACCATACTAGCTATCATAGAATGTTCCTTTATCTTAACTAGGAATGGCATTTTCTCAATGTAAGGTTTAGGTAAGACATGATTAGTAGTATAAACTTCAGTATTTCTTGTAGAAACACTCTTAGCAATATCTTTATAAGGTTCATGATACTTATTCCACTTCTTTTTAGGCACTACAATGTAGGAAGCAAAAGCCTTAAAATAAGAAGCAATAGCTTGAGAGTCTAGAACATAAGCATTTTTAATATTTTGAAAGTCATCAGTTCCCATAAAAGATTCAATGCATTCATAATCATAATTTATACCTGACTTTCTACCTTTGTCATTCTCCTAAGCTTTAGCATTGTCTTGAATACGGTCCAGAAGATCCCATTTAGCTTCTTCTTTCATGCGAGTGAATGATCAAGCACAAGAAGCATCCAATAAATCCTTATCATGTAGAGGAAGCCTTGCATAGAAGTTATTGACAATAATATTGTTGGGGAGCTCATGAATGGAACATTTGAGGATTAGTAACTTCAATCTCCCCCAAGCTTGAGCTATACTCACTACTAGGAAAACAGCTATAGGTAATCAGCACATCCGTGGATCACATGGTTGAAGTGCCCCACGGCTAAAACAGGTGTGGCTCACCTGTGGGCAGTGCCCTACTAGTAACTAGAACAACCGTGGCGCACATGACTATAGTGCGCCACAGATGTGTGTGGTCCAGAGCCCTATTGGACGCACGCCAAACATCTGTAGCGCACTATAGTCATGTGCGCCACGGTTGTTAGTGTCATCTGTGGCGCACATGGGGGGGTGCGCTACGCCTAAGCGCACGCCCCCCTCTGCTGTGAAACGGCCACAAACATCTGTGGCGCACTCGGCCTAGTGCGCCACAGGGAGTACAAACATCCGTGGCGCACATGGCATAGTGCCCTACGGCTAAGTGGCATGCACCAACTCCACCCCCCCCCCCCCCCCCGTGGATCGCCTTTTTAGGGTTTGCAAAAAATAAAAGAAAATGATAAACACTTTAAAAAATTAAATCCTTTCATATTTAGGTAGGTAATGTGGTATAGCTTCTAGTAAAATTAACAAAAATGAGTTTCGACTATATTTGCAAAAAAAAGTCATGCCACGGTAAAAAGGCCGTAACTTTTGCATACGATATCGAAAAAAATCGTATAATATACCAAAATGACGAGAACGAGATTTCGCATCTGCTCGCAACCACCTACGGTCGTTTAGCGATTTTTTAGATTTTCAAAATTCGAAAAGAGAAAAAATTACGGTCAAAAAAACGTTTTTTACTGCAGAAAAAAAAAGGGCGACTTATCCGTAGCGCACCAACACCAAGTGAGCCACCGATAAGCTTAAGGATTCAAATTTGAATCCCCACCCCGCCTCCTCCTTTCCTTTCCTTCCTTTCCCTCTTCCTCTCCCTTCTCCTTCTTCCTTCTTCCTTCTCCCTTCTCCCTTCTCCTCCTTCCCCTTCTCCTCTCCTTGCAGTGATGGCGCGACGTCGACCTCCTTCTCCTCCTCCTCGCAGTGACAACGGGCGACGTCGACCTCCCTTCCTCCCTCTCTTCCTCCATCTCTTCCTACCTCCCTCTCTTCTTCTCCTCCTCCTCTTCTTCTCCTCCTCTTCCTCCTCTGCCTCCTCTTCTTCTCCTCCTCTTCCTCCTCTTCTTCTCCTCCTCCTCTTCTTCTCCTCCTCTGCCTCCTCTTCTTCTTCTCCTCCTCTTCCTCCTATTCTCCTCCTCCTCCTTGCAGTTCCGACGATGACAACGAGGTGACGACGAGGAGGCGACGACGGCGACCTGCACCGACGCACGACGGCACTGACGACGAGATCCAGATCTGCTGCTTTTTTTTGAATTTTGAAATGTATATCTGTGGCGCACAACACCTAGTGCGCCACGGTTATCGACCTTCCCAAACTTCGTGGCGCACTAGGCGCCATGCCAGTGAAAGATTAAAGGCGCGTGGCGAGATAGCACGTGGCGCACTGCTAGTGCGCCACATTTTCCTAGTAGTGACTCTCTCCATCAAGAGGCTAAAAGTTGTATATTTGATTCCGATCTTTATGAATCTCACTAGGAGGATAAAATTTTGAATAAAAGAGAGGCACTATTTCCTCCCATTCTAGAGCTTGACCATTCTTCAGCAGCTTATACCATTCCTCAGCTCTTCCTTTCAGTGATAATGAAAATAACTTCTTCTTGACTTGATCTGTAGTAATACCTACACACTTGAACAACCCGCATAATTCGTGTATAAAGAGCAAATGATCACCGGGATGGACAGTTCCATCCCCAACATAGTAGTTATCCATAACACGATCAATAATTCTTGTAGGTATTTTAAAAACATCATTCTCAGCAGGTGGTGGTTTATCTACTACCTTAGCAGTGGTAGTAGCATTACAAAATAAGAAACTCAGCAAATTATCCATAATGAAAATAAAGCAACTAACAGAAGTAAACAATACTCATAGTAGAAGTTTCCTTTACCAGTTCCACTCTCCAATAGCGCTTCACTCCCCGGCTACGGTGCCAGAAAATAGTCCTGATGACCCACAAGTATAGGGGGTGTATCGCAGTGTTTTCAATAAGTAAGAGTGTAGAACCCAACGAGGAGTAGAAGGTGCTGGCTAGTGGTATGGATCAGGAATTCTCTACAAATACTTAACAAACGGATTTTTAGGGGTTTTCGAAAAAGCAAGTAAACAAAGTACGAGTAAATAAAAGACTGTAGGAATAAATGCAGCAAGTGGCCCAATCCTTTATGCAGCAAAGGACAAGCCGGTTGTATTACTTAAGATGACCAAACGTTCTCGAGGACACATGGGAAGACTGTCAAGTGCTTTCGCTTCATATAGTTGATTAATCTTCTTTAGCTTGCTAAGTGTTGTGTGGGTGAATCTGTGCTAATGTACCGCCCCAACCAAGACTAATACATACTTGTGATTATACCCCTTGCAAACATCCGTAAGTACAAGAAAGTAATTAAGGTAGAAACCTAACCACAACTTTAAACTCTAAGACCCGTATGTCCCTTGCGCAATGGTTTCCTAACGGGGGTTCAGGTTTCTATCACTCCGGCAACCCCTACGATTAGTAGCCAAATACACAATGCATTCCCCTAGGCCCATATAGGTGAAGTGTCATGTAGTCGACGTTCACATGACACCATTAGAAGAAGTACACCACAACTTAAATATCAAACCATCGAATATTTCTCAACACAACTCCACTACTAACAACATTACTTCTCCCATGTCCTCGAGAACAAAACGAACTACTCACAAGACATCATATGGATCATGATCAGAGATGGAATAATGATGTATAACAATCTGAACATAAACAATAATTCAACGGTTCACTCAATAGCATCAACTACAAGGAGTAATCAACACCGGGAAAGTTTCTCCTATGAACTAATGCAAGATTCAACTCAATTGTTACAGCAATATGGAGATGGTGATGAGGGTGCTGAGGGTGATGATGGTGGTGATGATGATGATGATCCCGATGAACTCCAGCTTGATGGTGGTGTTGATGGCGATGATCTCCCCTCTCCGGGAGAGATCTTTCTCTCTCGGTGTTTTCCGCCATGCAGAGGCGGCAGAATCTTTCTGTGGTTGCTCCCTAAGTCTTAGGTTTTCGGGAGGATGATATACGCCAGAGGAGAGAGGCTGGAGTGCGCCAGGGTGGCCACACAACCTCCAGGCGTGGCCTAGGGCTGCCCATGCCAGGTGGTGGTGTGGGCCCCCTGTGGCCCATCTCCACTCCGTCTTCTAGAAAAATAGGATTTTCCGTATATTTTCCCGGATTTTCTGATCTTCACGAATTTTGCCTCCAAACAACACCTTTTCCATCAGAATCCTGACTACAGCGGTCCATGCTCCAAAAGTCATCAATCATGCAAAAACAGATGAAATAACATAAGTATCACCTCTCAATATGAAATATATTAATGAATAATAGTGAATTAAGACATAGAATAGTGATGCAAAATGGACGTATCAGCGATCTTTCTCCATAGGATCCTTTCCCTTATCCTTGGCGGACGCTATTGTGCTTCTAAATTTCAAGAATAGTTTCTGGCAGAAACAGATCGAAACAAAAACACGATGAGAACACGATATACGAACCTCGGGCGATCCGGGGGATTATATATTACGAAGTTTTACAACAAAAGGAAGGTACTGGGAGAAAATGGGTCGGAGATGGAGGCCGAGGTGGCCACACCACCTGCTGGCGCGGCCAGGGGTGGGCCCACGCCACAGGGTGGTGTGAGCCACCCAGGCTCCGCTTCCGTCCCTCTTTCGCTTTGTTGCTTTCCTTGTTGGATAAAAACTGCAAAAATATAATTTGATAGAATTTTCGCGGAACTTTTCTTACCCGAACTGTTACCTATTCGAAAACGGACTCTGCAGGTTTCTGAATTTGGTCTTTGAATTTTTTTTCCGGAGTTACAACTTGAATAACATCAATATCTTCATCTTCATACACATATTGCTTGAGTCATGAAACCTTTCACTTTCTTAGTACACCATTTTCTCCACTAACCTGGAAATTTCTTTCACACAAAACTTCGCACAATTCTCATTAGTGTAAGCGAGATAATAAACCTTTTAAGTCCAATTTCAACTGAAATCCATCAAATCATAAGCTACTAAAGAAACTCCATCCGAAAACCCAAAAAGAATTCAAAAAGGAAATTGATTAAAGAAGCAACTGAAAGAGTGACAAAATCTGTCAAAACAGACCAGCAGGTAAAGATCAATTTTTTCGAACATCTTCTGTTGCTCAAATCAAAAAGTACAAAACTAACGAAAGTTAAAGAACAACCTGGGGCAGAAGCAAAAATAATTACAGCTCAATCCGACGTATAGAGATCTCTCACGAATTTTTACGGTGAAGCACAAAAATCTGTTTTGGGACAACATCTTCCCCAAATCTTACTTCTCTCTCATTAGAGGTTGATCTTGACACAAAAACCAAACAAAAAGGATAAGGAGATGTTATTGCTTAAAAAATAACTTCCAAGACTCAAAGAAACAAAAACAAACTGAAAACACAAATAAATTGGGTTGTCTCCCAAAAAGCTCTTTCTTTATAGACATTAAGATGGGCATGATAATTTCAATGATGCTCACACATAAGAATATGAATTAAAGTGAAAGAGAGCATTAAGAAGCAAAAATACACATGTTTAAGTCTAAACCACTTCCTATGCAAGGGAACTTTGTAAACAAACGAGTTGTTAAAACCAGAAACTGTAAGCATAAGAAGGCAAAACAAGTGCAACATAAAGACTTTAAGGATAAAACGAGGAAACTTGATATTATTGAGATGCATAAGAACAGTCTTCCCTCTCTCATAATAACTTTCAGTATCATGCATAAATTTAATAATATAGCTATCACAAGAACAACTGTAGCAATGATCGTTTATCCTAACAGAAAACACAGGGACACTAGCTCTCATAACACTACTTTGTGAAACAATATTAGGGATATCCTTACAAAATATAGAGTGTCCCTCTTCTACATATTTAGTGACAAAATCTTTCACATTTGCTATTATAGGTTCATCATCCATTTGTTTATCAGGTTCAACAACTTTATTTGTACCTTCATTAACCACACTAGCTATCATAGAATGTTCGTTTATCTTAACTGGGAAAGGCAATTTCTCAATGTAAGGTTCGGGTAAACATGATTAGCAGTATAAACTTCTATATTCCTTGCAGGAACACACTTAGCAACATCTTTATATGGTTCATGATACTCATTCCACTTCTTTTTAGGAACTTCAATATAGGAAGCAAAAGCCTTGAAATAAGGTGCAATAGCTTGAGAGTCAAGACCATAAGCATTTTTAATATTTTGAAAGTCATCAGTCCCCATAAAAGATTCAATGCATTCATAATCATAATTTATACCTGACTTTCTTCCTTTGTCATTCTCCCATGCTTCAGCATTGTCTTGAATACGGTCCAGAAGATCCCATTTAGCTTCTTCTTCCATGCGTGTAAATGATCCAGCACAAGAGGCATCCAATAAATCCTTATCATGAAGACAAAGCCTTGCATAAAAGTTATTGATAATAATATTGTTGGGGAGCTCATGAATGGGACATTTGAGCATTAGTAACTTTAATCTCCCCCAAGCTTGAGATGTACTCTCTCCATCAAGAGGCCAAAAATTGTATATTTGATTCCGATCTTTATGAATCTCACTAGGAGGATAAAACTTTGAATAAAAGAGAGGTATTATTTCCTCCCATTCAAGAGCTTGACCATTCTTCAGCAGCTTATACCAGTCCTCAGCTCTTCCTTTCAGTGAGAATAAGAATTACTTCTTCTTGACTTGATCTGTTGTAATAGCTGCACACTTGAACAACCCGCATAATTCGTGTATAAAGAGCAAATGGTCACCGGGATGGACAGTTCCATCTCCAACATAATAGTTATCCATAACACGATCAATAATTCTTGCAGGTATATTAAAAGTATCATTATTAGCAGGTGGTGGTTCATCTACTACCTTAGCAGTGGTAGTAGCATTACGAAATAAGAAACTCAACGAATTATCCATATTGAAAATAAAGCAACTAACAGAAGTAAATAATACTCACAGTAGAGGTTTCATTTACCAGTTCCACTCTCCAACAGCGCTTCACTCCCCAGCAACGGCGCGAGAAAATAGTCTTGATGAACCACAAGTATAGGGGGTGTATCGCAGTATTTTCGATAAGTAAGAGTGTTGAACCCAACGAGGAGCAAAAGCTGCTGGCGAATGGCTAGGAGCAGGAATTCTCTGTAGATACTTAACAAACGGATTTTTGGGGTTTTTTGATAATGCAGCAAAATAAAGTACGGGTAAATAAAAGACAATCAGAATAAATGCAGCAAGTGGCCCAATCCTTTCTTTAGCAAAGGACAAGCTGGTTGTATTACTTAAGATGACCAAACATTCTCGAGGACACATGGGAATATCATCAAGTGCTTTCGCTTCATATAGTTGATTAATATTCTTTAGTTTGCTAAGTGTTGTGTGGGTGAACCTGTGCTAATGTACCGACCTTCCTAGGACTAATACATACTTGTGATTATACCCCTTGCAAGCATCCGCAAGTACAAGGAAGTAATTAAGGTAGAAACCTAACCACATCTTTAAACTCTAAGACCCTTACATCCCTTGTGCAATGGTTTCCTAACGGGGGTTCAAGTTTCTGTCACTCCGGCAACCCCTACGATTAGTAGCCAAATACACAATGCATTCCCCTAGGCCCATATAGGTGAAGTGTCATGTAGTCGATGTTCACATGACACCACTAGAAGAAATACACCACAACTTAAATATGAAACTATTGAATCTTTCTCAAGACAATTCCACTACTCACGACATGACTTCTCCCATGTCCTCAAGAACAAAACGAACTACTCACAAGACATCATATGGATCACGATCAGAGATGAAATAATGAGGTATAACAATCTGAACATAAACAATAATTCAACAGTTCACTCAATAGCATCAACTACAAGGAGTAATCAACACCGGGAAAGTTTCCCCTAAGAACTATGCAAGATTCAACCCAATTGTTACAGCGGTATGAGGTGGTGATGATGGTGCTGGTGATGATAATGGTAGTGATGATGATGATGATCCCAATGAAGTCTAGCTTGATGGAGGTGTTGATGCCGACGATCTCCCCTCTTCGGGAAGGAATTTCTACGGTAGAATTCTGTCTGCGAGAGAGATCTTTCTCTCTCGGTGTTTTTCACCCCGCAGAGGCGGCGGAATCTTTCTGTGGTTGCTCCCCGAGTCTTAGGGTTTCGGGAGGATAATATACGCCAGAGGGGAGAGCCAGGGGTGGACCAGGGTGGCCACACCACCTGGTGGCGTGGCATAGGGTGGCCCGCGCCAGGCGATGGTGTGGGCCCCCTATTGCCCATATCCACTTCCCCTCTCTGGCTTCCTTCGTCTTCTGGAAAAATAGGATTTTCCATGTATTTTCACGGATTTTCTGAACTTCGCGAATTTTTCCTCCAAACAACACCTTTTCCATCAGAATCCTGACTGCAGCGGTCCATGCTCCAAAAGTCACCAACAATGCAAAAACAGATGAAATAACATAAGTATCATCTCTTAATATGAAATATATCAATGAATAACACTAAATTATGATATAGAATAGTGATGCAAAATGGACATATCAGTTTAGGAAAGGAAGACACATGCAATGACTCTGGTGGATCCATGTGGTTTAGGAAAGAAAAACACATGCAATGACTCTGGTGGATCCATGTGGTTTAGGAAAAGTGTGGGATCCTCGGATTAACCATCCGAGAAATCCCTGTTATGCATACATCCACGTTCCCATGATCAGTGAGCCGTGGAACATAACCGACAGGTATCATTACAACATCTGAAACGTAACAAATTACAAGACTTACGTACATGCCATTATGGCTACAACATCTTTAGCAGCGGAACAATCTCAAGCGCAGAGCCCAATCATGCCTCAACCTACAGGCAACTGACTGGGAAGACGACCTAGATCGCTGGACGTCACCTGAATCCTCCGATGTCGAACCTCTGAAAGTTTGTCCAAGTAAATAGCCAGGGACAAAGTCGTGAGTACTTTTTAATGTACTCACAAACCACCAGGATATATGAAATAAGGAAATGCAAGTCTGGCGGTGGCGAGATAGCTTTATCTGGGGTTGTTTTTGAAAAGCATAGACTACCTCTTGTAGGTACGACATCTCCATATCTTTGTTGAAAAAGAGTTTGAAAACATGCCTTTGTTTTATAAGTCAAGACATCTCCATATATTTGTTGAAAAAGAGTTTTGAAAACAGTTTTGGAGTAAAAAAACCTTTTTAAACCTCTTTGACCACCTTGGGTCAAAACAAAGCTTTCGAACTCGGGTTCCCCCGGAACCTTTGTCCTCTTCGTCCTTGTTTCCCAAACAAGCACAGTTTGGGTACTCCTAGCCAACACCTTTACAACCGTCCTTGACCGTGGACACGGCTATTCGAATAGGTTATACTCTGCAGAGTTTGCGCACTTTCCCCACAAGAATCAATACATCCACCGGGATACAATCACGGCCCACTACCATTGTAGATGGGGGTCCGGATAATCAAACCTAACCTTTCGCTTGTCAACCCTAGCAAAGGCATGCTCTTCCTTTTGGGTTTGTTCTCCCCGACAACGAGTATGTGGCTCCTAGCCATAGTCCTGCCTTCCGTACACGCACATACCCAAGCCGCAACTTGGCGTATACCTTAAATCTGGTGACTCCACTTCCTTCGGTACTCCAAGTCATACCGTCCGCGGGAGACCCAATTGTTGCACCGGCCTCCTGCCAGTTCAAACTCACTCTTGCCGAAACAAGCAACAGGCTTTAGATCCAAGATCTGGTAGCGCCTGCTCGGAATTCTAGGGATCTCTCCCTATAAGCATGGTAGAAGTTGCCTTGGCTAATGTGGACAAACTATGAGTTAAGCCCCAACACCTGGGGTAATGTGGTTGCGCGGATAAAAATTGTTCCGGTAAAGGCGTAGAACATCCCATCACCTTCTCATTGCTCATCATCACCATTCATTTCCTTAAAACATCTGCTTGGAACGATGCCTCTTCCCAAGGGTTTTATAAAGCAGTTTAAAACCTTTGTAGTGGGGTAGATCCCCAAAACAGTTTATTTGCTCAAAACCGAGGGTTTCCAACGAGGTAGGATGCTAACAATCATACCCTCTATCTAAAAGGATAAAATGGTAGGTACATCGGGGTGGTGCCTTGAAGGACACAAAGTCATAACTTGGAGGAGCCAAGTTACTATCGCAGTATTTGTAAAACAAGACATGCAGGTGGATAATGCAATTTATAAAGAGGATACAAAATAGATAAAAGAGAGTAGGACAGAGTTCAGGAATGGTGTCTTGCATGTGGTCAGCAATAAGTCCCTGGACTTCTTTAGATAACCAAGGATACCCAATAAACAATAATAAGAAGTCCGTTCCTTTTTGTCGTCAAACACTCACACTATCGTCGTCATCGGGTGCACATGCAAGCAGACAATACCACAATCAATACAAGGAAAACAAGCATCAAACCAATCATCAAATAAACAGAAGGAAAACTACAGAACTTGGTGGGTTTTGGAGAAGTTGGGTTCTATTGGGGTGGATTTACTAGATTGCCACTTTAGTGTTTTCTCTTGGAAGAAAGTTGTCAAGGCTAGATACAAAGCATTTGGATTAGGGTTATGAGGTCATTAGGCTACCAAAGGGTAAGCATGAAATCCTCAGTTAGGTCTTGACAAGACAAAACCATTACAAGTGGTCTTACTTGAATATCAATTTCCTAGATTTAATTATGAATTTTAAAGTGGATTAAACTCTAGATTGAGGAAATAATTCACCAGAAATTATCTGGAGCTCCAAAAATTATTTGCTTAGATGGTTTGGTAGTATTTGCTGTACTGAACCACCTAGAGTTGGAATTGTGTCAAAAGAATTACCAGAATGCCCTTAGGAAATTCCCAAAGACAGTTCTGTATAGTTTTTCTCTTTTTCGCTAGATTAATTCTACAGGAGTTATTGTGTTGATTCCAAGGGCATGTGGTAGGCATTTACAATACGTTTATGTAGAAATTCGATTCACTCTTTTTGGAGTTGCCAAACTCCTAGAGTGATTTATTTAGTAAAAATACCCATTGCAGAAGTATTTAAATCACAAAAATCCTCAATAAATTCTGAGCTGCTAGTATTTGATAGATACTGATTCTAGGAGGTACTGGGAGTTGGAATCAGGTCAAGACTACACTTGGTTTGACCTAGAGAATTTATCCAATGTAGAAAGTTGCTATTTTTGTTATTTTTGTTAAAGTCATCCTTCTATTCACCTTGGCACATGACCTGTGCTGGATGATAGGTATGTCAAATACCTCTCAGTAGGATTTTGGTTAATCTCAAATGGAGATGTGAAACTCTCTGAGGAAATTAATTAGGGTAAAGTACACCTGGCAGCAGAACAATTACTAGCAAATAATGGAATTTAATTTGGACTTGGGGTTGCCTCTACATGATTGAGAAAACATCAGGGGCAACCAGAAATTTAGATCTTGGCATTTGGACTTGATTTACAATTTTGTTTGGATTTAAACCAACTGGTACAAAACTGGATCTGTAGTTTTAAAAGAAAAATAAAAAGGGGGAACAGGGACTGGGCCGGATCTGGGGTGTACTGGGCCAGCCGGGAGGGAAATCGGCCACAAGTCCCGAGGCACGCTGGAGCCAGCCTTCGAACTCCGAGGCGGGGCCCGCCGAAGAAGAAGGAGGCAAACGCCATGGCGGATCTCGGTCGTTGCTTTAAGTGGGGATGGACGGCGTAGCGTTGTCGTCCCCCTGGGCTCGCTGGCGACGAGAACTAACCCTAGCAGAGGGTAGCGCAGGGCGGGGAGCTCACCTGAGGGATCGAGGAGGGTCGGGGAGGCTGCAGGGCGACGCGGTCGACGATGCTGAGCAGATCCAGGGGCGGCACGATGGCGGAGGTCCACTGGAAGCAGCTCGCGCGACGGCGGCCGAGAGCGACCTCGTCGGAGCTCGCTGGCGAGGACGGAGGAGTAGGTTCTGGGCCAAAAGAAAGGTACTGTCAGGTAGAGGAGGAGGAGGAGGAGAGCACATGAGCTGACATGCAGAGGGAATGGAGCAGGGGAGAAGGAGCCTTGCTCGAGTTTTTGAAGGAGGCGGAGCTTCTCCTTCTTCTTCTTCCTCTGGTCAGCATAGGGCAGGGGAGTGGGAGTGGAGCCTGGGGAGAGTGAGTGGAGGGGTGAGGGAGCAAATGAGGGGCAGAGGCAAGCTGGGGGTGGCCTCTGGCCTATATACCAAGGAGGGAGGGGTAGATGAAGTAAATTACCAATTTGGACATGGTGGAGAGGATTGCTGGCCAGTGATTGGTCCAGGGGATGGTGGGGAGGGGTAGGATTGGTATTTGGTCATGCTGGATCAGAGAGGGAGGTGGTGGCAGCTATGGTAATTAAGTGAAGTAGATCCTTATAAGATTTTGTTGTCTCTCTCTCTTTCTACTAGTACAAGGGCAAAATGGGAAGGGCTGAGGTGGTGCTATAGTGCTGGTCGACCAGGGGTGTGTCCTGGTGTTGAGGATAAGCATTGAGCCAGTTTTGATGAATTTTGGAAGTGGTTTGAGTAATGGATGTTCTTAATTGGCAATTTTGATCCAATTGATGGTTATGAAGAAAGTCCAGAAACTTGCATTGGACCAGAGGAGGAAATGGTACTGGTAGATAGATGAGGTCAAGGTAGACTCCTAGGATTTAATTGAGATTTTTATGTGGGGTTTTGGTCCTCATAGATCCATTCAATCAAAAATGGCAAAAGTAGTTTCTAGAAGATTATTTGACAAATTTACATTGGACAAGTGTGGATTTTGATGTGGGAGGGTCCCAGATGTGAATACACACTTAGGGGAATTTTCCCAAGATTTATTGGGGACTAGAAGTACTTAAAACAATTATTATTCCAAATCAGCCATTTAAGGAAATGGGCAAAAAGAAATAGTAAAGCTTCTAAAAAATATTTATTTTTGAGATGGGAAGATAGGGTACGATATGTGGAACTCACATGAGTCAAAAGTGGGAGAGGTGTTTTGGCAAAAACCAAACTTTACTTTATGGAGGGAGTTTTGGAGATTTTGACTATTTAAGGAATTAAATAGTTTTGGGGCCATAATAATTATGGATAATTATTGATAAATCTTGAGGGTCAAAGTAGATGAGATAGACAAGGTGTTGCAGGCATTTGCAACCTTGTGGAATGGAATTTCAACTTGAACTAGATGGAGGAACAAGGTATTTAGGATCTAGGGTGATGTTATTTTTATACCACCAAAACATGCTTGTATCTTGGAGTCAGAGCTCACCTTGGTGCAAGGGATAGATGGCTGGGTAGACCAGGTCATAGATATGATCATGGAATAAGAAGTTTGGATTAAAAACATTTGGGGTGATCTAGAAGTGATGGCAAACTTTGTTGAACGTAAGGCTGCCAGGCAAAATGAGGCATGATGCCTTATAAACCAAGTGGGTTTAAGCAGCACAGAGATTCACTCGGAACAAGTGAAGTAGATCTTGGTAGACCTATATTATTTCACAACCATGCAGAGAGTTCGTCCATAGGAGTTTGGATGAGGGTGTGAGCTTCTACCAAAGTAGGCATGATGACTAGTTTTGCAGGAAATGTTATTTTCTTGTCTGCAAAACCATCATGGACAAGCGGGTTGGTGGAGGATCTAACCAGGGGCAAATGCGGGCCTTGGTATTCCTTAGGATGGTTAACCGGATGGTTCAAGTCCATTTCCAAAAATGCACAAGGTTTGAGAAAAGGAGGCATTCAAAAAGGTGATGTTGAAACTGTTTCTAGACTTGGTCAAAATTGGCAGTTTTGAGGATTTTGAATAGAGTATGAGAGGGAATGTTCTTGGATGAGTTGCAAGGTATCAGAGCATCAACAAGTGGATGGTGTTGAAGTGTAGATGCAGTTGAAGGGATCCAGGCTTGATATTGGTCCTCATGGACTTGGAAACTTCTAGAAAGGGGAATCTTCAGAGTGGATCTTGTTAAGGGCTTTAGATGATCACATAGTGGCTAGGGGTCACATCTAGGTTGGAATTATTGCTTAGGGATTGATGATTTGGAAACATATTGATCCTAGTGATGAGATCCTAGAGTATCTCATACTACTCCTAAGCAAACAAGTCAAATAGCAGATCAAAACAACTCATCAGACAACAGATCAAGGCAACTCATCTTAGAAACTATCTAACTACTACTAGGGTTACCAGCAAGCTTAGCTTGGGGTAAGGTTGGGGCATTTTGAAGAGGTTGAGTTTTGAATAAGATGAGATTCCTTGGTATCTCTACCAAGAGTAGAATTCAAATGCTTTGAAAAGAGGTTTTGGGAAAACTAGGGATAAGATTAGTTGACTGTTCTGTCTTGAAAACATAAGAAGATTGTATTATATATCTCTCCATAGTTTTGTCAATAGAAGCTACTGAAATAGTTTTAGTTGCATAAGCATCTTGGCTCATGTTTTGGAATGCCAGAACATTTGAGAATATGTAAAATGAGCCAGGATAGTTTTGGTAAATATCCTTTGTCAACTAGGAGTGAGGTAAGGAGTATCATAAGATACGCTCCCATAAGCACAAGCACAACAAATAACAAGCAAACACTACACCTAAGATCAAGAAAAAGTTTTTGTTCCCCCTGATTTTTGCATTCTAGACAACTAATCAGGATTACTGAAATTGGGATGTTACAAAAGGAACACACATGCAATGACTCTAGTGGTGGTTTAGGAAAAGAAGGCACATGCAATGACTCTGGTGATGGTTTAGGAAAAGAACACACATAAAATGACTCTGGTGGATCCATGTGGTTTAGGAAAAGAACACACATGCAATGACTCTAGTGGTGGTTTAGGAAACGAACACACATTCAATGACTCTGGTGGTGGTTTAGGAAAAGAACACACATGAAATGACTCTAGTGGATCCATGTGGTTTAGGAAAAGAACACACATGAAATGACTCTAGTGGATCCATGTGGTTTAGGAAAAGAACACACATGCAATGACTCTGGTGGATCCATGTGGTTTTGGAAAGGAACACACATGCAATGACTCTAGTGGATCCATGTGGTTTAGGAAAGGAACGCAATGCAATGACTCTAGTGGTGGTTTAGGAAAAGAAGACACATGCAATGACTCTGGTGGTGGTTTAAGAAAAGAACACACATGAAATGACTCTGTTGGATCCATGTGGTTTAGGAAATGAAGACACATGAAATTACTCTACTAGATCATTGTGGTTTAGGGAAGGAACACACATGAAATGACTCTGGTGGATCCATGTTTTTTAGAAAGGAACACACATGCAATGACTCTAGAGGATCATTGTAGTTTAGGAAAGGAACACACATGCAATGAGTCTGGTGGATCCATGTGATTTAGGAAAATAACACACATGCAATGAAACTTGTGGAACCATGTGGTTTAGGAAAAGAACACATATGCAATGACTCTTATGGATCAATGTGGTTTAGGAAAGGAACACACATGCAATGACTCTAGTGGATCCCCGTGGTTTAGAGAAGGAACACACATGCAATGACAATGGTGGATCCATGTGGTTTAGGAAAAGAACACACATGTAATGACTCTGGTGGATCCATGTGGTTTAGGAAATGAAGACACATGCAATGACTCTAGTGGATCATTATGGTTTAGGAAAGGAACACACATGAAATGACTCTAATGGATCCATGTTGTGAGGCCCCCGGATTAATCCTCCGAGAATCCCTATTATGCATACACCACGATCCCATGATTAGTTCGTCGTGGCACATAACCGACAAGTATCAAAGCAAACATCCATTTCTTAAGCGGAAACTTGTCATACCTTACATGCCATTATGGATACATCAATAATTATCAGCGGAACTTCATCAAGCATAGAGCCCGAGCAATGCCTTAACCTACAGGCAACTGACTGGGAGTACGTCCTAGCTCGCATAGTCGTCAACTTCATCCTCTTCTTGATATCTGACCAAGTTAATAGCCAGGGACAATGCCAGTGAGTACTTTGATTGTACTCGGAAAACACCTTAAGATAATAATAATAACAAGAGAATATGCAATATGGCTGTGGTAGTAGGAGGGCTCCAAGAGAGGTTCTTTTCTCAAATAGTTTCTCTTGTAGATATAGCATCTACATATCTTTGTTGAAAACTTTTGTAAATCATTTTGGAAACCTTTTTGCAAAGTTTTAGGGAAAACATTAGGACTGGGTCACCCATTTGTTCCTTCCTTTCGGTCATCCCATGACCAAACTCCTTTCATTCCTTTCTGACCATCCCATGGTCAAAACAGGTATCCTTTCCGACCATCCCATGGTCAAAACATTTCCAAAGCCATTGCTTTTCAGAAATCCTTTTTGAAAACAAAACCAATACCGCTCTATAGAAGTTTGTCCAACCCATCCATAACCGCGGACACGGCCATTCGAATAGAATTACACTCTGCAGAGGTTGTACACTTTACCCACACCATCCGGGTACACTACCATGATCTACACCGATCGTGGGTCGAGTAACCGATCAAGACTCTCCGGATGCCACTCCAGTATAAGTGCCTACCCTATGAGTGTTGTTCTGATACGTCCATTTTGCATCATATTCTATGTCATAATTTACTTTTATTCATTGATATATTTCATATTAAGAGATGATACTTATGTTATTTCATCTGTTTTTTGCATGGTTGATGACTTTTGGAGCATGGACCGCTGCAGTCAGGATTCTGATGGAAAAGGTTTTGTTTGGAGGCAAAATTCGCGAAGATCAGAAAATCCGGGAAAATATACGGAAAATCGTATTTTTCCAAAAGACGAAGGAAGCTAGAAGGAGGAGTCGAGATGGGCCACAGGGGGCCCACACCACCCCCTGGCGCGGGCCAGCCTAGGACGCCACCAGGTGGTGTGGTGGCCCTGGCCCACCTCTAGCCCACCAGGTAGTTTTTGCTTCTTAATGCTCTCTTTCACTTCAATTCATATTCCTATGTGAGCATCATCAAAATTACCATGCCCATCTTAATGGCTATAAAGAAAGAGCTTTTTGGGAGACAACCCAATTTATTTGTGTTTTCAGTTTGTTTTTGTTTTTGTTTTTATTTGAGTATTGGAAGTTATTACTTTGGTAATAACCTCTCCTTATCATTTTTGTTTGGTTTTTGTGTCAAGATCAACCTCTAATGAGAGAGAAGTAAGATTTGGGGAAGTTGCTGTCCTGAAACAGATTTTTGTGCTTCACCGTAAAAATTCATGAGAGATCTCTGTCTGTTGGATTGAGCTGTAATTTTTTGTGCTTCTGGCCCAGGTTGTTATTTAACTTTTGATAGTTTTGCACTTTTTGATTTGAGCAACCGAAGATTTTCGAAAAAATTGATCTTTACCTGCTGGTCTATTTTGACAAATTTTGCCACTCTTGCATTTGCTTCTTTAATCGATTTTCTTTTTGAATTCTTTTTGGATTTTCGGAAGGAGTTGCTACAGTATCTTATGCTTTGATGGTTTTCAGTTGAAGTTGAAATCAAAAGGTTTTATCACTTCACTTATACTAATGTTGCTAATGAGAACTGTGTGAAGTTTTGTGTGAAAGAAATTTCCAGGTTAGTGGAGAAAATGGTGTAATGAGGAAGTGAAAGGTTTCATGATTCCAGCAATAAGTGTATGAAGATGAAGATATTGATGTTATTCAAGTGGTGACTCCAAAAGAATCTACTAGATACCAAATTCAGAGACCTGCAGAGTCCGTTTTCAAATAGGTAACAATTCTGGTAAGAAAAGTTCCACGAAAATACTATCCAACTATATTTTTGCAGTTTTTAGTCAATAAGGAAAGTTGCGAAGCGAAAGAGGGATAGAAACGGAGCCAGGGTGGCTCACACCACCCTGGGGCACGGGCCCACCCCTGGCCACGCCACCAAGTGGTGTGGCCAATTCGGACTCCGCCTCCGACTCGTTTTCTCCCAGTACCTTCCTATTGTTGTGAAACTTTGTAATATATAACCCCTCCGGATCCCCTGAGGTTCGTATATCATGTTCTCGTTGTGTTTTTGTTTCGATATGTTTCTTCCAGGAACTATCTTTGAAAGCTTAGAAGCACAATGGTGTCCGCCAAGGATAAAGGAAAGGAGCCTATGGAGGAAGATCTCCAAGACCCCGGGAAGGATAATGAGATCAAGAGTGAAGAAGAAGAGGAGGCAAAGCACACTGGCACTACCATTGCAAGCATTGGAGTGGTGGCAAACCCTGCCAGGACTATGTCAATTGGAGGGAAGCCTCGTCATCACCGTTCAGATCCCTGGTCACTTCCCCCACGTGCCAAGAATCCTTTCCATACCCTTATCCATGAGCATCAATACCAGAATATGCCCAAGGAGAAATTACCCTCCAATTGGGATTTGCCTCGTTCTAGCCATGTAGGAAAAGAAGACTTCAAGGAGGAAGAGTGGGGAAAGAATCACAAGAGCTGGAATTCGCAGCCCGACATGATCATGAGCCGCATTGAGCAAAACTCATAGCTTATTCGCAATCTCACCCTTGAGGTTGAGGACTTGGGGAAATTGATCAAAGAGCTCATCAAGATAATACCACCACCACCAAAGGAGTAATTCGTCATCAGGTTTGGCATCCCGTAGGTTTGTTCCAAGCTTGGGGGAGTGCTGCGGTATCACATTACTATCTTCTATCTTTTTACCCTTTTAGTAGAGTCATATCATGAATATAGAAGTTATCATGTAGGATGGTTTGCATTATGGAAGTGTTCCCTCTCTCATTAGATATGTATCCTTTGGTGTGAGTTACCGTTATGGAATATTAATGAGAAGTTCTATCATTTACTCTTTTGCATATCTTATATTAGTTTTCAATTCATGGTTATATGATTGATCTAGTTGTTAGTATTGGTATCACTTTGGGATCATTGAGTTAATTTACTTGGTTTTGGCAAACCTGGCTCGGTCAGTAGCAACACTATTTTTGAGAGTTGAATGAAAAAGATAAAAGTACTCTAAAGAAAAATAATTTCATCATCTTTCTTTCTTGATTTGCTCATAAGTTTAGTATTCTCTAGTTAAGATATTTTGTGCTTCCAAGGAAGATTGCATGTTTGCTTTTTATCACTTGTATGTTTGTTTGTTTCCTTCAACTCTTATGCTTGCTACCCAGCCTTGCTAGCCAAAAACCTGTACTGAGAGGGAATTTTCTCGTGCATCCAATCCTTTAAAACCAAAACCTTTGCCATTTGTGTCCACCATACCTACCTATTAGCACTATTGCTATTCCAAGTAAATTCTTGTTTTTGTCTACATTCCAAATTAAACTTGTTATGTGAAAATTAGTGATTAAAGCTCTCACAAAATTGATGGCACACTTTACTTTCTTGCATTTAATAAACTTGAACCATTGTGCCCATCTATGTTGTGTATATGCTTGCGCTTTGTGAGTTGTGAATTAGCAGAACCATGTTGTCACGGGGAACGCTTTCAACATTGCACTGGTACTTTGTACCTAGTTGATATCATGTTCTTTTGTCTATGGATGTCGTTGGTGTGAAATGAAAGGGGAGCTTGAAGACCATGGAGTTATGCATGTGTGTTAGAGAAACGCCTGCGCCGCCGGTCTAATCCATGCTATCATGGTGGAAACCTGCAGCGTAACCATAATGAGCATCTATGAAGCATTCTTCTTATAAAAAAAGAGATAGAGATTGAGAAAAAGAAAAAAGAGATATTATGAAAAGAGGAAAGAGAGAAAAAAGCACCATATTCCCATGGTAAATAAGAAGATTGCTAAGATGCTTGTTGTCTGCTTGCCTTGTCATTTTGATATGGGTATTCTTCCGTATCATTGGGCAAGGGGTACCCCGTTGGAGGTTCTCCGTGATACACATGAGCTTACAATGACAAGAACTTACCAGTGACTAAACTTGAGTACCATGAGGAGCGGCCCTCGTATTCAAGGGACATGAGATTTTCAATTTACAACTTGTCAAGCATATCCTCATATTTGATCACTTTAACCTTAATCACCTAAAAGATGCCTATGATAGGGGCAGTGAGAGCTGAAACCTAATAAGTATCATAATTTTTGGGAGCTCTTGATGAAACTTGCAATCCCTGCTTCCTCTGGGAAGGGCCTTTCTTTTACTTTTTAGTTGAGTCAGTAAACCTATTACCTTCTATCTCAGCAAGTATTTTGAGTTGTTGTGTTTCATTCATTCATATGATGATTTATTCAATCATATTTCTTATGTTCCTTGTTTTGCACTTTGCTCTTATCTTGGTGATTACTACTTTGAAAGCTATCATTGAAAACCA
Organism: Avena insularis; assembly: GCA_023614405.1. Taxonomy (NCBI): domain Eukaryota; kingdom Viridiplantae; phylum Streptophyta; class Magnoliopsida; order Poales; family Poaceae; genus Avena; species Avena insularis. The sequence continues at coordinate 442,244,623 of CM042688.1, read as the reverse complement.
GTTATTTGTGAACTTCAGCAAATTGTCAACTATTCTTCGACCAAGAGCTAAGTTTGCCATTACCAATTATGATTCACTTTATGTATCTTTATTGTGTTTCCTTTACTTATTACAAGTTGAGTTATATAATAGTGAGTTGTCTTCTATTATGATCTATGCATTGATGAATGTGATGCTTCTTGTCTGTATTCTTTTATTGACTCTTCACTCCATAAACCTGAGGCCATGTTTATTGAGCTCAGTTTCGCTTGGGGATAAGCGAAGTCTAAGCTTGGGGGAGTTGATACGTCCATTTTGCATCACTACTCTATGTCATAATTTACTGTTATTCGTTGATATATTTCATATTAAGAGATGATACTTATGTTATTTAATCTGTTTTTGCATGGTTGATGACTTTTGGAGCATGGACCGCTGCAGTCAAGATTCTGATGGAAAAGGTGCTGTTTGGAGGCAAAATTTGCGAAGATCAGAAAATCAAGGAAAATATACGGAAAATCCTATTTTTCCAGAAGACGAAGGAAGCTAGAAGGAGGAGTGGAGATGGGCCACAGGGGGCCCACACCACCCCCTGGCGCGGGCTAGCCTAGGCCGCGCCACCAGGTGATGTGGCTGCCCTAGCCCACCTTTGGTTCTCCCCTCTGGCGTATATAATCTTCCCGAAACCCTAATACTCGGGGAGCGACCACAGAAAGATTACGCCGCCTCTGCGGGGCAGAAAACACCGAGAGAGAAAGATCTCTCCGGCAGACAGATTTCTGCCGGGGGTATTCCTTCCCGGAGAGGGGAGATCGTCACCATCAACACCACCATCAAGCTGGACTTCATCGGGATCATCATCATCATCACCATCAGCACCCTCATCACCATCTCCATATTGCTCTAACAATTGGGTTGAATCTTGCATAGTTCTTAGGGGAAACTTTCTCGGTGTTAATTACTCTTTGTAGTTGATACTATTGAGTGAACCATTGAATTATCGTTTATGTTCAGATTTTTATACATCATTATTCCATCTCTGATCATGATCCATATGATGTCTTGTGAGTAGTTCGTTTTGTTCTTGAGGACATGGAAGAAGTCATGTTGTTAGTAGTGGAATTATGTTGAGAAAGATTCAATAGTTTGATATTTAAGTTGTGGTGTACTTCTTCTAGTGGTGTCATGTAAACGTCGACTACATGACACTTCACCTATATGGGCCTAGGGGAATGCATTTTTTATTTGGCTACTAATCGTAGGGATTGACAGAAACATGAACCCCATTAGGAGACCATTGCACAAGGGACGTAAGGGTCTTAGAGTTTAAAGTTGTGGTTTGGTTTCTACCTTAATTACTTCTTGTACTGACGGATGTTTGCAAGGGGTATAATCACAAGTATGTATTAGTCCTAGGAAGGTCGGTACATTAGCACTGGTTCACCCACACAACACTTAGCAAGCTAAAAAAGATTAATCAACTATATGAAGCAAAAGCACTTGACAGTCTTCCCATGTGTCCTCGTGAACGTTTGGTCATCTTAAGTAATACACCGGCTTGTCCTTTGCTAAAGAAAGGATTGGGCCACTTTTTGCATTTATTCTTATTGTCTTTTAGTTACTCGTACTTTATTTATTTGCTTTATCAAAACCCCCTAAAAATCCGTTTGTTAAGTATTTGCAGAGAATTCCTGATCCATACCACTAGCCAGCACCTTCTACTCCTCAATTGGTTTGACAATCTTACTTATCGAAAATACTGCGATACACCCCCTATACTTGTGGGTCATCATGTTCCCCTCAACACCGGGACGCCCTATATAGTACTCAAGCCAACCGGAGCGCTTTTTCCACTTCCCAAGTGTGCGCTTTCAATGAGCGGCTTATAGTAATGCGTGGAGGCCCGCAGACCCTTCGTTCCTTCTCCCGGTCGATGTTTTACATGGACTCAGCCAGAGAAGGCCCACCCTCCAGGGATTTTTATCCCCTGTAGTCGTTGCGAGGCAGCTTATACCAGAATAAACAAACATCAAATCCAGCCCTATCCCATTCTAGAGTAATGTGGTTGCATGGGTTAAGTTCTTATAGCTAAACTACAAAGAACAAGGTGAGTTTTTGTAAACCTTTTTCCTCCAGCTTTCCTTCAGCATTTTGTAAAACAAAACCTTTTTCTTTCTCAACATCACTTGGGAGGTCCCACCTCACCAAGGTTTTATCATGAAACATTTGATAAACTTTTTTGGGGTCTTCCCATCCTGTAGCTTTGCTTTGGCTAAAACAGGGTCTCCAATGGGCTATGGTGATATGCACCATCTATTCTACTAGGCGCCAGTAGGTGTCATCAAGGGGGTTTGTACTTAATACTACAAAAGTGTAATAGTTCGGAGGAGCCAAACCACTACCATATATACACCAACATATAGTAAAACAGCGTAATTTTATAAACATTAGATAAAACATGCATAAGTAAAACAGTAGGAAAAGGCTTATGATCAAGAAGGTGGCTTGCCTGCGATCAGCAATATGCCATTAATGTCCCTGTACTTCTTCTTTAGATACCCAAGAATACCAATATAAATTCCACCTCCTTGTCTTCGCTACAATCGCAACTATCGTCATCGGGAATCACACATCATGCAAGCAACAAAGGCCATAATCAACACATGACATACAAGCAGCAATACATACAGCAAACAAAGAGACATCACACGATTTACTTCAGTAGGTTTTGAACAAATTGTACTAAGGCAAAAGATTTCATTTTAGTTGCATTGGTGGAATTGCTATTAAGATTATAGAGGCCAAAACTACCTACTTAAGGGGTTTTAATCCAAGGTCAGGTTATGTATGATATCAATATGTAAAAATGATATCATGAGCTAGGTATTGATAAAATGAAACATGCAAAAGTGGTTTCACTATTTTATCAATTTCCATTGATTTACTATGCATTTTATAGTGATTAAAACTCTAGTTTTAGGGAATAATTCACTAGAAATGTTCTGTAGGTACAAAAATTATTTCCTTTGATGGTTGTGTAGGTTTTTCTATACTTAATCACTGAGAGTTGGAATCATGTCAAATTATTTACCAGAATGCCCTCAGGAAATTCCCAAAGTCAATTCTGTAGCTGTTTTGTCTTTTTCACCAGATTAATTCTACAGAAGCTTTTGATATGATTCCAAAGGCAAAAGATAGGTACTTTGAATACAGTTCTATAGAAATTGAAATCACCCTCTTTGGAGTGCTAAAATTCCAGTAGTGATGTTTCTACTGAAACTACCCTAGCCAGAGATGATTAATTCACCAAAGTTAAACAGAGCCTCAATAAAATTTGATCTCCTAGATTTTGATGGACCTTGGTGTACCGCATCATAGGGAGTTGAAGTCAACCCAAAACATATTATAGTTTTGCTTAAGGAATTTTCTAAAGTGAGATTTGGGTGGATTTTATCATTTTTGCTATAGTGGAAACATAGCTCCCCTTGATGGGATACTAATACCACTGGATATCCACTCTCAATATCTTCCATAGAAAGTTGGGTTTATCCTTTTTGGAGGTGTAGATCTCCTTAGGGAATTTATCTACTGATTTAGATACTTCTTAGAAGTTTTATAGCCAAAATATGTTGAAAAAATTATTTTGGCAAGATTATTGCTCTGCATGCTACACAAAACATGTGGCAATGCCTAGAAATTTGGATCTGGACAGAACTGGGTGTTTTCCATTTTTATTTCGATTTAACACTAAACGTCCTTTGAACAGATCTGTAAATAAGGAAAAAGAAAAAGAAAAGGCCGTCGCGGGCCAGATATGGAGGGAGCTAGGCCTCACCGGCCAGGCCAACCCAACTAGGCGAGGGCAGCACGCGGGGCGGCGCGTTTGAATCCGCCAGGCGAGACCCGCTGGTCAGCGACCGCGGGGGCCAAAGGGGTATGGGGCCTCCTGGGCCTTTGGATCAAGAGGCGATCCACGGCCCCGGGTCGTCCCCCTCACTGAGACACCACTGACAACGACGGGGAGCTCTCCTGGGGTGCCGGGAGGCGGCGGAGAGGGGTCAGGGCGACGCAGTCGACAGAGGGGATCTCGGGGATGGGCGACATGGGGCACTTGCACTGGGGAGGGAGCTCGCGAGCCGATCCCGACGGCGTCGACCTTTGGGGCTCGCCGGCGTTGCTCGAGGGGCCGTTGCATGTAAACGAGAAGGACACCATTAGCATCAGGAGGACGAAAGGAGTGCACGAGTGCGACATGCAGAGAGAGAGGAGCTCGGGAGAGGGGGGACTTGCTTGATTTTTGGGAGGTGGCCGAAGCTTCTCCTCCTCCTTCTTTCGGGCAGGATAGAGTAGGGGGAGGAGGATAGGTTCCTTGGGGAGTTAAGTGGGGAGAAAAGGGAGTAAATGAGGGGCAGAGGGAGGCCCTGGGTGGCCTCTGGCCTATAAACCAAGGAGGAGGGGTGTAGAGTGGACTATGTCCATTTGAGGGGAAGGGAGGGATGCTGCTTGGGTATTGGTCGAGCGAGGAGGTGGAGGGGTGAGGTGGGGCCTGGTAAACAACCATAGAGAGAGGGGAGTGGCTGCAGCCCAGCTTTTGATATAAAGAGAGATACACCACTAAATGATCTATCTTTCCCTCCTTTCAAGGGGTAAAGGACATGGGAAGGGCACTTGCTACAGTTATTTCGAACAGAAGGGTGTCATTGTGGCTGTGGTGAGTGATGGTGAGCTTTGGTGATGATTTGATTTTTGGTTTAGCTCAATACTTGTTTAGTTTGCCAAATTGATCATATATATGATTATGAAGGGATGTTGTCAATTTGACTTGAGTAAGATGATGCAAGGGTGCTGGTAGATAGGTGAGGTCAAGATACCCTTCTAGGAATTATTTGAGATTTTTCCAAGGATTTATAGTACATTAGAAGTCATTTATTCAAAAAGTGTTGAACTAGTTTTTAGAAGTTGTTTTGATATTTGTGAGTTTTACAAGTTGAGATTTTTATGTGAAAAGGTCCCAAATATGAGTTCACACTTTTGGGAATTTTCCCAAGATTTATTGATGAATAAAAGTATTTAATATGTTTATTTTATCATTTTGTGCCTATTAAGGAAAATAGGCAAAAAGAATTATTAAGACTCTTCAAAAATAATTATTTTTGAAGTGGGAAGATATGGTATGATATATGGGCCCCAAAAGTGCTTAGAGTTGGGGAAGTTCTTTGTCAAAAACCAAACATTCCTTTGTAGATGGAGTTTCTGAGATTTTGCACAACAGACGAATTAAATAGTTTTTGAGCCATAAAATTATGGATAATATTTAGTAAATCCTTATAATCAAGGTAGATGATGTTCATAAGGTGTATATAGCATTTTCAACCTCGGGTGTTGATAATCCAACTTGAATTTGGTAGGAAACAAGGAATAAGGGGCCTATGTTGATGCTATTTTCATACCATCAAAACCTTGTTGGGTCCCGGGGCTCAGAGCTCCCCTTGGGGCATGGAATATATGGATGGATATACCAAGTGATGTAGATCACCATGGATAGAGGTTTGAGCTTGGTCATGCTCGAGCTCACCAAAGATTGATTCGAAACTTTGAATAAGATAAGGGTGCCATAACATATTGTCAAATAGTCTTCAAAACCATGTGGGTTTAGAAGCACAAGGACCCAATTTGAATAAGTCAAGTAGGTATTGCAAGACCTTTATGAGTAGAACAAAATCATACAGGGAGTTGGTCCAAGGAAGATAGCATGGAGCCGTGAGCTTCTTCCAAAGTAGGCTAGTTGATAAGATCTGCAGAGGTTATTATTTTCTTGCCTGCAAAACCATCAAGAACAAGTGGGTTGAGAGGTGATCTAGCCAAGGGAAGTAGGGGTCTTGGTAGTACTTATGATGGTCTACAATATGGTTGAAGTGCATTACCAAAATTGCACAAGGGTTGAGAAAGAGAGGCATTGAAAGAAGTGATGTTGAAACAGTTTCCAGACTTAGTCAAATTTAGCACATTTAGGGTTTTTGACTAGAGTATGAGTGTGGATGTTTTTGATGGGTTGCAAGGTATCAAAGAATCATCAAGTGGATGATGTTGAATTGTAGATTGAGTAGAATAGATGCATGATTGATATTGGTCTTCATTGACTTGGAAACTTCTAGAATGGATCACTTCAGAATTGATCTGGTTAAGGGTTTTAGATGATCCCTAGTGGCTAGAGATCAGATCCATCGTGTATTCTTGCTTAGGGTTTGGTGATCTTCAAGTATCTTGATACTACAGGGTGAGATCCTAGAGTATCTCACTATAGCTCCTAAGCAAACAAGTTAGACAATAGATCAAGACAACTCATCTTACAAGCAAATATACTACTACTAAGGTTACCATCAAGCTTATCTTGAGGAAAGGATGGGTAGTTTGAAGAGGTTGGAGTTTGACCACGGTAAGGTCCTTGGTACATCTACCAAGGGTAGAGTTCGAAAGTTTTATAAACAGGTTTTAGAGAAACCTAGACGTAAAAGTATTTTTAAGGTTCTGTCTTCAAAACATAAGGAGATTATAGCTCTCCATAGTTTTGTCAATAGAAGCTACTAAAATAGTTTTGGTTCCATAAGCATCTTGGCTCATGTTTTGAAACGCTAGAATATTTGAGAATATGTAAAATGATCCAGGAGAGTTTTGTTAAATATCTTTTGACAACTTATGTTAAGGTAACTAGTATATCCTAAGCTATATAATCAGTGGCATAAGCACAAACAACAACAAGTGAACAGTGCATCGTAAAGCAGGAAAACGTTTTTGTTCCCCCTGATTTCTGCATTCTGGACAACTAATCAGGGTTGCTGAAATTGGAATGTTACACATGTGGTTTAGGAAAAGAACATACATGCAATGACTCTGATGGTGGTTTAGGAAAGGAAGAGACATGCAATGATTCTGTATGTGGTTAAGAAAAGGAACACAAATGCAATGACTCTAGTGGATCCAATGGTTTAGGAAAGAACACACATGCAATGACTGTGGTGGATCAATGTGGTATAGGAAAGGAACACACATGCACTGACTCTGGTGGATCCATGTAATTTAGGAAAGGAACACACATGCAATGACTCTGGTGGATCCATGTGGTTTAGGAAAGGAACACACATGCAATGAATCTGATGGTGGTTTAGGTAAGGAAGACACGTGCAATGACTCTGGTGGATCCATGTGGTTTAGGAAAGGAACACACATGCAATGACTCTGGTGGATCCATGTGGTTTAGGAAAGGAACACACATGCAATGACTCTAGTGGTGGTTTTTGAAAAGAAGACACATGCAATGACTCTGCTGGTGGTTTATGAAAAGAACACACATGAAATGATTCTGGTGGATCCATGTGGTTTAGGAAAAGTACACACATGCAATGATTCTAGTGGATCCATGTGTTTTAGGAAAGGAACACAAATGCAATGACTATAGTGGTGGTTTAGTAAAAGAAGGCACATGCAATGACTCTGGTGGTGGTTTAGGAAAAGAACACACATGAAATGAGTATGGTGGATCCATGTGGTTTAGGAAAAGAACACACATGCAATGATTCTGGTGGTGGTTTACGAAATCAAGACTCATGCAATGACTCTGGATGTGGTTTAGGAAAATAACACACATGCAATGACTATGGTGGATCCATGTGGTTTAGGAAAATAACACACATGCAATGACTCTAGTGGTGGTTTAGGAAAGTAACACACATGCAATGACTCTGGTGGATCCATGTGGATTAGGAAAGGGACACACATGCAATGACTCTTGTGGAACCATGTGGTTTAGGAAAGGATCATATATGCAATGACTCTGGTGGATCCATGTGGTTTAGGAAAATAACTCATATGCAATAACACTGGTGGATCCATGTGGTTTAGGAAAAGAACACACATGCAATGACTCTGGTGGTGATTTAGGAAAGGAACACACATGCAATGACTCTGGTGGATCCATGTTGTTCAGGAAAAGAACACACTTGAAATGACACTAGTGGATCCATGTGGTTTAGGAAAGGAACACACATGTAATGACTCTAGTGGTGGTTTAGGAAAAGAAGACACATGGAATGACTCTGGTGGTGGTTTAGGAAAAGAACACACATTAAATGACTCCGGTGGATCCATGTGGTTTAGGAAATCAAGACACATGCAATGATGCTACTGGATCATTGTGATTGAGGAAAGGAACACACATGAAATGACTCTGGTGGATCCATGTTTTTAGAAAGGAAGACACATGCAATGACTCTAGAGGATCATTTTGGTTTAGGAAAGGAACACACATGTAATGAGTCTGGTGGATCCATGTGGTTTAGGAAAATAACACACATGCAATGAGACTTGTGGAACCATGTGGTTTAGGAAAAAAAACACATGTGCAATGACTTTGGTGGATCAATGTGGTTTAGGAAAGGAACACACATACAATGACTTTAGTGGATCCATGTGGTTTAGAAAAGGAACACACATGAAATGACAATGGTGGATCCATGTGGTTTAGGAAAACAAGAGACATGCAATGACACTGGTGGATCCATGTGGTTTAGGAAAAGAACGGACATGTAATGACTCTGGTGGATCCATGTGGTTTAGAAAATGAAGACACATCCAATGACTATAGTGGATCATTGTGGTATAGGAAAGGAACACACATGAAATGACTCTGGTGGATCCATGTGGTTTGGGAAAAGAACACACATGCAATGACTCTATTGGTGGTTTAGGAAAGAAAGACACATGCAATGAATCTGGATGTGGTTTAGGAAAGGAACACACATGCAATGACTCTAGTGGATCCATCTGGTTTGGGAAAAGAACACACATGAAATGACTGTGGTGGATCGATGTAGTTTAGGAAACGAACACACATGCATTGACTCTGGGAGATCCATGAGGTTTAGGAAAGGAACACACATGCATTGAATCTAGTGGATCCATATGGTTTAGGAAAGGAACACACATGCAATGACTCTGATGGTGGTTTAGGAAAGGAAGACACATCCAATCACTCTGGTGGATCCATGTGGTTTAGGAAAAGAACACACTTGAAATGACACTGGTGGATCCACGTGGTTTAGGAAAGGAAACACATGTAATGACTCTATTGGTGGTTTAGGAAAAGAAGACACATGGAATGACTCTGGTGGTTGTTTAGGAAAAGAACACACATGAAATGACCCTGGTGGATCCATGTGGTTTAGGAAATGAAGACACATGCAATGATGCTACTGGATCATTGTGATTTAGGAAAGGAACACACATGAAATGACTCTGGTGGATCCATGTTTTTTAGAAATGAACACACATGCAATGACTCTAGAGGATCATTGTGGTTTAGGAAAGGAACACATATGTAATGAGTCTGGTGGATCCATGTGGTTTAGGAAAATAACACAAATGCAATCACACTTGTGGAACCATGTGGTTTAGGAAAACAACACATGTGCAATGACTTTGGTGGATCAATGTGGTTTAGGAAAGGAACACACATGCAATGACTTTAGTGGATCCATGTGGTTTAGAAAAGGAACACACATGCAATGACACTGGTGGATCCATGTGGTTTAGAAGAAGAAGAGACATGCAATGACACTTGTGGATCCATGTGGGTTAGGAAAAGAACGGACATGTAATGACTCTGGTGGATCCATGTGGTTTAGGAAATGAAGACACATGCAATGACTCTAGTGGATCATTGTGGTATAGGAAAGGAACACACATGAAATGACTCTGGTGGATCCATGTGGTTTACGAAAAGAACACACATGCAATGACTCTAGTGGTGGTTTAGGAAAGGAAGACACATGCAATGACTCTGGATGTGGCTTAGGAAACGAACACACATGCAATGACTCTAGTGGATCCATCTTGTTTGGGAAAAGAACACACATGCAATGACTGTGGTGGATCGATGTAGTTTAGGAAACGAACACACATGCAATGACTCTGGGGGATCCATGAGGTTTATGAAAGGAACACACATGCAATGAATCTAGTGGATCCATGTGGTTTAGGAAAGGAACACACATGCAATGCCTCTGATGGTGGTTTAGGAAAGGAAGACACATGCAATCACTCTTGTGGATCCATGTGGTTTAGGAAAGGAACACACATGCAATGACTCTGGTGGACCCATGTGGTATAGGAAAGCAACACACATGCAATGACTCTAGTGGTGGTTTAGGAAAAGAAGTAACATGCAATGACTCTGGTGGTGGTTTAGGAAAAGAACACACATGAAATGACTCTGGTGGATCTATGTAGTTTAGGAAAAGAACACACATGCAATGATTCTGGTGGATCCATGTGGTTTAGGAAAGGAACATACATGCAATAACTCTAGTGGTGGTTTAGGAAAATAAATCACATGCAATGACTCTGGTGGTGGTTTAGGAAAAGAACACACATGAAATGAGTATGGTGGATCCAAGTAGTTTAGGAAAAGAACACACATGCAATGATTCTGGTGGTGGTTTAGGAAATGAAGACACATGCAATGATCTAGATGTTGTTTACGTAAAGAACACACATGCAATGACTATGGTGGATCCATGTGGTTTAGGAAAAGAATACACATGCAATGACACTAGTGGTGGTTTAGGAAAGGAACACACATGCAATGACTCTGGTGGATCCATGTGGATTATGAAAGGAACATACATGCAATGACTCTGGTGGATCCATGTGGGTTAGGAAAGGAACACACATGCAATGACTCTGGTGGATCCATGTGGTTTAGGAAAAGAACACATATGCAATGACACTGGTGGATCCATGTGGTTTAGGAAAAGAACACACATGTAATGACATCTGGTGGATCTATGTGGTTTAAGAAATGAAGACACATGCAATGACTGTAGTGGATCATTGTGGTTTAGGAAAGGAACACACATGACATGACTCTGGTGGATCCATGTGTTTTAGGAAAAGAACACACATGCAATGACTCTAGTGGTGGTTTAGTAAAGGAAGACACATGCAATGAATCTGGATGTGGTTTACGAAAGGAACACACATGCAATGACTCTAGTGGATCCATCTGCTTTGGGAAAAGAACAAACATGCAATGACTGTGGTGGATCGATGTAGTTTATGAAACAAACACACATGCAATGACTCTGGGGGATCCATGAGGTTTAGGAAAGGAAAACACATGCAATGAATCTCGTGGATCCATATGGTTTAGGAAAGGAACACACATGCAATGACTCTGATTGTGGTTTAGGAAAGGAAGACACATGCAATCACTTTGGTGATCCATGTGGTTTAGGAAAAGAACACACTTGAAATGACACTGGTGGATCCATGTGGTTTAGGAAAGGAACATACATGTAATGACTCTAGTGGTGGTTTAGGAAGAGAAGACACATGCAATGACTCTGGTGGTGGTTTAGGAAAAGAACACATATGAAATGACCCTGGTGGATCCATGTGGTTTAGGAAATGAAGACACATGCAATGATGCTACTGGATCATTGTGGTTTAGGAAAGGAACACACATGAAATGACAATGGTGGATCCATGTGGTTTAGGAAAACAAGAGACATGCAATGACACTGGTGGATCCATGTGGTTTAGGAAAAGAACAGACATGTAATGACTCTGGTGGATCCATGTGGTTTAGGAAATGAAGACACATCCAAGGACTATAGTGGATCATTGTGGTATAGGAAAGGAACACACATGAAATGACTCTGGTGGATCCATGTGGTTTGGGAAAAGAACACACATGCAATGACTCTAGTGGCGGTTTAGGAAAGAAAGACACATGCAATGAATCTGGATGTGGTTTAGGAAAGGAACACACATGCAATGACACTAGTGGATCCATCTGGTTTGGGAAAAGAACACACATGAAATGACTGTGGTGGATCGATGTAGTTTAGGAAACGAACACACATGCATTGACTCTGGGAGATCCATGAGGTTTAGGAAAGGAACACACATGCATTGAATCTAGTGGATCCATATGGTTTAGGAAAGGAACACACATGCAATGACTCTGATGGTGGTTTAGGAAAGGAAGACACATCCAATCACTCTGGTGGATCCATGTGGTTTAGGAAAAGAACACACTTGAAATGACCTTTGGTGGATCCACGTGGTTTAGGAAAGGAAACACATGTAATGACTCTATTGGTGGTTTAGGAATAGAAGACACATGGAATGACTCTGGTGGTGGTTTAGGAAAAGAACACACATGAAATGACCCTGGTGGATCCATGTGGTTTAGGAAATGAAGACACATGCAATGATGCTACTGGATCATTGTGATTTAGGAAAGGAACACACATGAAATGACTCTGGTGGATCCATGTTTTTTAGAAATGAACACACATGCAATGACTCTAGAGGATCATTGTGGTTTAGGAAAGGAACACATATGTAATGAGTCTGGTGGATCCATGTGGTTTAGGAAAATAACACAAATGCAATCACACTTGTGGAACCATGTGGTTTAGGAAAACAACACATGTGCAATGACTTTGGTGGATCAATGTGGTTTAGGAAAGGAACACACATGCAATGACTTTAGTGGATCCATGTGGTTTAGAAAAGGAACACACATGCAATGACACTGGTGGATCCATGTGGTTTAGAAGAAGAAGAGACATGCAATGACACTTGTGGATCCATGTGGGTTAGGAAAAGAACGGATATGTAATGACTCTGGTGGATCCATGTGGTTTAGGAAATGAAGACACATGCAATGACTCTAGTGGATCATTGTGGTATAGGAAAGGAACACACATGCAATGACTCTGGTGGATCCATGTGGATTATGAAAGGAACATACATGCAATGACTCTGGTGGATCCATGTGGGTTAGGAAAGGAACACACATGCAATGACTCTGGTGGATCCATGTGGTTTAGGAAAAGAACACATATGCAATGACACTGGTGGATCCATGTGGTTTAGGAAAAGAACACACATGTAATGACATCTGGTGGATCTATGTGGTTTAAGAAATGAAGACACATGCAATGACTGTAGTGGATCATTGTGGTTTAGGAAAGGAACACACATGACATGACTCTGGTGGATCCATGTGTTTTAGGAAAAGAACACACATGCAATGACTCTAGTGGTGGTTTAGTAAAGGAAGACACATGCAATGAATCTGGATGTGGTTTACGAAAGGAACACACATGCAATGACTCTAGTGGATCCATCTGCTTTGGGAAAAGAACAAACATGCAATGACTGTGGTGGATCGATGTAGTTTATGAAACAAACACACATGCAATGACTCTGGGGGATCCATGAGGTTTAGGAAAGGAAAACACATGCAATGAATCTCGTGGATCCATATGGTTTAGGAAAGGAACACACATGCAATGACTCTGATTGTGGTTTAGGAAAGGAAGACACATGCAATCACTTTGGTGATCCATGTGGTTTAGGAAAAGAACACACTTGAAATGACACTGGTGGATCCATGTGGTTTAGGAAAGGAACATACATGTAATGACTCTAGTGGTGGTTTAGGAAGAGAAGACACATGCAATGACTCTGGTGGTGGTTTAGGAAAAGAACACATATGAAATGACCCTGGTGGATCCATGTGGTTTAGGAAATGAAGACACATGCAATGATGCTACTGGATCATTGTGGTTTAGGAAAGGAACACACATGAAATGACAATGGTGGATCCATGTGGTTTAGGAAAACAAGAGACATGCAATGACACTGGTGGATCCATGTGGTTTAGGAAAAGAACAGACATGTAATGACTCTGGTGGATCCATGTGGTTTAGGAAATGAAGACACATCCAAGGACTATAGTGGATCATTGTGGTATAGGAAAGGAACACACATGAAATGACTCTGGTGGATCCATGTGGTTTGGGAAAAGAACACACATGCAATGACTCTAATGGTGGTTTAGGAAAGAAAGACACATGCAATGAATCTGGATGTGGTTTAGGAAAGGAACACACATGCAATGACACTAGTGGATCCATCTGGTTTGGGAAAAGAACACACATGAAATGACTGTGGTGGATCGATGTAGTTTAGGAAACGAACACACATGCATTGACTCTGGGAGATCCATGAGGTTTAGGAAAGGAACACACATGCATTGAATCTAGTGGATCCATATGGTTTAGGAAAGGAACACACATGCAATGACTCTGATGGTGGTTTAGGAAAGGAAGACACATCCAATCACTCTGGTGGATCCATGTGGTTTAGGAAAAGAACACACTTGAAATGACACTGGTGGATCCACGTGGTTTAGGAAAGGAAACACATGTAATGACTCTATTGGTGGTTTAGGAAAAGAAGACACATGGAATGACTCTGGTGGTGGTTTAGGAAAAGAACACACATGAAATGACCCTGGTGGATCCATGTGGTTTAGGAAATGAAGACACATGCAATGATGCTACTGGATCATTGTGATTTAGGAAAGGAACACACATGAAATGACTCTGGTGGATCCATGTTTTTTAGAAATGAACACACATGCAATGACTCTAGAGGATCATTGTGGTTTAGGAAAGGAACACATATGTAATGAGTCTGGTGGATCCATGTGGTTTAGGAAAATAACACAAATGCAATCACACTTGTGGAACCATGTGGTTTAGGAAAACAACACATGTGCAATGACTTTGGTGGATCAATGTGGTTTAGGAAAGGAACACACATGCAATGACTTTAGTGGATCCATGTGGTTTAGAAAAGGAACACACATGCAATGACACTGGTGGATCCATGTGGTTTAGAAGAAGAAGAGACATGCAATGACACTTGTGGATCCATGTGGGTTAGGAAAAGAACGGACATGTAATGACTCTGGTGGATCCATGTGGTTTAGGAAATGAAGACACATGCAATGACTCTAGTGGATCATTGTGGTATAGGAAAGGAACACACATGAAATGACTCTGGTGGATCCATGTGGTTTACGAAAAGAACACACATGCAATGACTCTAGTGGTGGTTTAGGAAAGGAAGACACATGCAATGACTCTGGATGTGGCTTAGGAAACGAACACACATGCAATGACTCTAGTGGATCCATCTTGTTTGGGAAAAGAACACACATGCAATGACTGTGGTGGATCGATGTAGTTTAGGAAACGAACACACATGCAATGACTCTGGGGGATCCATGAGGTTTATGAAAGGAACACACATGCAATGAATCTAGTGGATCCATGTGGTTTAGGAAAGGAACACACATGCAATGCCTCTGATGGTGGTTTAGGAAAGGAAGACACATGTAATCACTCTTGTGGATCCATGTGGTTTAGGAAAGGAACACACATGCAATGACTCTGGTGGACCCATGTGGTATAAGAAAGCAACACACATGCAATGACTCTAGTGGTGGTTTAGGAAAAGAAGAAACATGCAATGACTCTGGTGGTGGTTTAGGAAAAGAACACACATGAAATGACTCTGGTGGATCTATGTAGTTTAGGAAAAGAACACACATGCAATGATTCTGGTGGATCCATGTGGTTTAGGAAAGGAACATACATGCAATAACTCTAGTGGTGGTTTAGGAAAATAAATCACATGCAATGACTCTGGTGGTGGTTTAGGAAAAGAACACACATGAAATGAGTATGGTGGATCCAAGTAGTTTAGGAAAAGAACACACATGCAATGATTCTGGTGGTGGTTTAGGAAATGAAGACACATGCAATGATCTCGATGTTGTTTACGTAAAGAACACACATGCAATGACTATGGTGGATCCATGTGGTTTAGGAAAAGAATACACATGCAATGACACTAGTGGTGGTTTAGGAAAGGAACACACATGCAATGACTCTGGTGGATCCATGTGGATTATGAAAGGAACATACATGCAATGACTCTGGTGGATCCATGTGGGTTAGGAAAGGAACACACATGCAATGACTCTGGTGGATCCATGTGGTTTAGGAAAAGAACACATATGCAATGACACTGGTGGATCCATGTGGTTTAGGAAAAGAACACACATGTAATGACATCTGGTGGATCTATGTGGTTTAAGAAATGAAGACACATGCAATGACTGTAGTGGATCATTGTGGTTTAGGAAAGGAACACACATGACATGACTCTGGTGGATCCATGTGTTTTAGGAAAAGAACACACATGCAATGACTCTAGTGGTGGTTTAGTAAAGGAAGACACATGCAATGAATCTGGATGTGGTTTACGAAAGGAACACACATGCAATGACTCTAGTGGATCCATCTGCTTTGGGAAAAGAACAAACATGCAATGACTGTGGTGGATCGATGTAGTTTATGAAACAAACACACATGCAATGACTCTGGGGGATCCATGAGGTTTAGGAAAGGAAAACACATGCAATGAATCTAGTGGATCCATATGGTTTAGGAAAGGAACACACATGCAATGACTCTGATTGTGTTTTAGGAAAGGAAGACACATGCAATCACTTTGGTGATCCATGTGGTTTAGGAAAAGAACACACTTGAAATGACACTGGTGGATCCATGTGGTTTAGGAAAGGAACATACATGTAATGACTCTAGTGGTGGTTTAGGAAGAGAAGACACATGTAATGACTCTGGTGGTGGTTTAGGAAAAGAACACACATGAAATGACCCTGGTGGATCCATGTGGTTTAGGAAATGAAGACACATGCAATGATGCTACTGGATCATTGTGATTTAGGAAAGGAACACACATGAAATGACTCTGGTGGATCCATGTTTTTTAGAAATGAACACACATGCAATGACTCTAGAGGATCATTGTGGTTTAAGAAAGGAACACACATGTAATGAGTCTGGTGGATCCATGTGGTTTAGGAAAATAACACACATGCAATCACACTTATGGAACCATATGGTTTAGGAAAACAACACATGTGCAATGACTTTGGTGGATCAATGTGGTTTAGGAAAGGAACACACATGCAATGACTTTAGTGGATCCATATGATTTAGAAAAGGAACACACATGCAATGACACATATGGATCCATGTGGTTTAGAAGAAGAAGAGACATGCAATGACACTTGTGGATCCATGTGGGTTAGGAAAAGAACGAACATGTAATGACTCTGGTGGATCCATGTGGTTTAGGAAATGAAGACACATGCAATGACTCTAGTGGATCATTGTGGTATAGGAAAGGAACACACATGAAATGACTCTGGTGGATCCATGTGGTTTACGAAAAGAACACACATGCAATGACTCTAGTGGTGGTTTAGGAAAGGAAGACACATGCAATGACTCTGGATGTGGTTTAGGAAAGGAACACACATGCAATGACTCTAGTGGATCCATCTTGTTTGGGAAAAGAACACACATGCAATGACTGTGGTGGATCGATGTAGTTTAGGAAATGAACACACATGCAATGACTCTGGGGGATCCATGAGGTTTATGAAAGGAACACACATGCAATGAATCTAGTGGATCCATGTGGTTTAGGAAAGGAACACACATGCAATGCCTCTGATGGTGGTTTAGGAAAGGAAGACACATGCAATCACTCTTGTGGATTGTCACATCCCAAGATTTTCCAAATCTTGTAATGTGAAAAATAAATAAACAAAATAATTTTTTGTTGAAAATCAGGGTGAAAAGAAACTTTTGTTTCGAAAAGGAAACTTAAAATTCCATCCTGAACAAACTTTGATTAAAGTTTGAGTTCAACAAATCCAAATCAAGAGAAACGCATTCCTCAATGAATGTATCTGGACATTTGAACACTTGGAAAATAAATCCAAAACCCTAAACCCTGATGGAATAAAAACCATTTCCAAGTTATCTCCAAATCCATGGATTTGATCCATACCAAAATGGATCAGCAAATGTTCACAAAGGATCAAGAAAGACCCTAGAAGTTGGTTTCACTCAAATTGGAACCATAAATAAAATCTTATGAATATAATAAGATAAGGAAATTGAATTTCCAAAGCTAATAAATCCCTCATCTAAAATCCATACCAATTGGTGAACAAATAATCCTAAAGGGATTAAAAAGATAAACATTTAATAAAGCCAAATTAATTTTGGCCAAGCTTTTATAATAAAATATTTTGTTTTGATAAAATGAGTAAAGGATTTATTTAAATAAAATAATAAGGATTTAAATATCCAATTTTATTTAAGTAAAGGCTTTTCCCATTTTAAATAAACACTAAAACTTATTTTAAATAAGTTTTCCAAGTATTTTGATTTCTCAAAATAAAACCTACTAAAGTGTTTTGGTTTTATTTTGGATTTCAAAATAAAGTTTTTAAATAAACAAATCCTATATGGATTATTAACTAAGGTCCATTTATTTAATAATTAATGGAACCTAAAATAAAAGGTTATTTTGTTAATACAAGATTTCCAAATATCCTTATTTTCAAATAAAACCTACTAGTTTGGTTTTGAAAGTATTTGGATTTCAAATGGAAATTTTGTTAAATAAATCAAACCCTATTTTATTAAATAACTAAAGATCCATTTCATTTAATTATTAAATGGATCCTAAAATAAATAAAAATATTAAATTATTTTGGAATTTAGATTATGTTGATAAACAGAACCAAATTCAAAGTACAAAGTTGAGTGATTGTTTAAATTGTTTGAACCTTGTTTGTTTGCTTGAATAATTGATTGAAATTCAAAACAGAAATAGAATTAGAAATGGAAAAAGAAAACAGACAGAAAAAAATAGGAAAAAGGACTCAGCCCACTAAGGCCCAGTCCAGCCCAGTCTTTCTCCCCCTCCACGAGACATTTCTCACTTAAAACCGCACCCACACAGAAGCTGACAGGTGGCCCCAAACCCCACACTCTCCCCCTCTCTGTCAGGTAGGCCCACATCACTGTTCGTCGTTTCACCCTCTCCCCCGAACCGTTTTTATTCACCGCAAAACAAACCCGCAAAGAGTATGACCAGTGGACCCTCCCCTTGTTTCTTTTCTCGCAAACCGACCCCACCCGAGCGAACCGTTTTTCTTTACCGCGGACAGAACCCACGCAGTCAATGACAGTCGGGACCCACTTCTCCTTTCCCTCTTTCGCTGACGAGACGACCCCACACAGCCAGCTCATCGTCTTCAACCCCACGATGACCACGCCCTCTCCTCGCTGCCGTTGCTGCCATTCAAGCCGCGATCAATTCGCAGTAACGCCGTGCCTTAAACCTCGCCGTGACCACGCCCTTTTAAACGCCAGTGACCTCTCTCCCATTTCCCCCAGACACCGCCTCCCCTCTGCCTCCAGGCCGCCCCAATTTCTCTCTGTACCGCTGCTGCTCCGATGACCCTCTTCGCCGATTCCGGCCAGCACATGCCCCCTCTCACCTACCTCTGCACGCGAGCATGCTCTCCAACATCTTGCGCATCTGCCCATAACCTCAGATAGCTCCAGCACTGAAGGCTGCCGTCGACCACGACTCGCCGCCGCCGTCTGCCTTGTCTCCGTCAAGTTTTTCCTGGTAAGAGCCTACCACCTCGAGCCCTATCCTTCATGCACTCAACCTTGCCTTGGTCCTGCGCATCTAACAGCGTCCTCGTTATGCCTTGGGGTGAATCACAGCACGCCCAGCGACCACTGCGTGCACGCCGTCCTCCACTCCGGCGAGAAATCCTGCCAAGACCAGAGCGCCCCTCGCCCGACCAACACCTCCCCGAGCATCGCCGTGACCCCCTGAGCCCGGTGAGCATCTCCTCTTTCTCCCTCCCCTCCTGTAGCATCGGCACCGTCGTCGACCGACAGCTCCGCCGCCGGTAGCCACCGCAGCGCCGCCCATCTGTGGCTGGTGCGCTAGCAACCGTAGGATCGTGATCTAACGGATGCGATAGAACGTAGGCGAAGGGGTAAGTAAGGTCTCTGCACCGCACGATCTCATTTAGATCCAACGGCTGCAGCTGTGCGATCCGCGCGAAGAGGTACCGTCCAATGAAATCACGCCGAGTGTCACTGTTCTGTTTAAAAACAGATTTGAAAACAGAAGTATTTGCAAACTTCAAACCCTTGTATCTTTGGATCCACACGTCCAAAAATTACAAATTTTATGTCGTTGGATTCAGGAGAACAAGACCTAGCCAACCCTGCCTTTAGTTTAACAAATAGTATCTGTTAGTTTGCTTGTTTTTGCAGATTCTTTTGATTGCTTGTTTAGGTTAGAAAAATTGTTTAAAAATGAATTTAAGGTTAAAACCTTTGCAAAATGGTTTGTTGTGACCTTACTGACCCTAGGAACCAACCTATGTCTTGGAAAATGATTTTTGTAAAGGTTTAGAATGGATTAATTAGTTTAGTCCATTTCTAGCCAAACAAAACTATTGTTTTGTTTACGAAAATGTTTTTGTAAAGAAAACTTTGAGAAAATGGTTTGGACCAAACCTACTGACCCAAAACACCAAGTTTTGCAATAGCAACTCATTTGGTGAAACAAAATAATGATTCTTTGATTTAAAACCATTTCTAGTCAAATAGAAATATGGTTTTTTTAAAATGGTTTTGAAGTGAAACCCTCTTGCTAATAACTTTGCCACTTTGGTAAATGACCATTTTGGATCTTACAAAGTTTAGGAATCTAATAGAGACCCTCTTTGCAAATGACTTTGCCATTTTGGTAAATGACCAAATTGGAACTTACAAAGTTTAGAAGTCTAGTGGAGACCATCCTTACAATAGAACCAACCTTTGCATGCTTATGCATGACTTAGATCCCATTACTTTGTGTGTGAAAAATTGTTTGTTTGACTTTAGTTTGGAATGTAAATTGAATTTGTGTTTGCTTGATTGGTAGATTGAGTTTGTGCCTTGCTTGATTGAATTGTAGTGACTTGAAGAGTGTGATTGTTGCAAGGACAAGGAGTGAACTTATACCCTCTACCAAAAAGGCAAGTGATGCTTCATATCTTTTGTCCCATTATTTTCACTATGCATTAGTGCTTTTGCTAAGTAAAATTTGCATGGATTTTGTTTTGCTAGGTATAGACTTTGCTATAGTAGCACCTAGTAGATGAAACCTTAGTGGAAATCTTCCTAAGTTAAGAATCCTATTACTATCAAGCTTAGCCTAGCTTATAGAAAACAAGGGTGGAATATATATTCACACTATAAAAAAAAATCTCTAAGTCTGAGGACTTATGTTTTGTTTAATAAAACAACTAAGTTAATGAATCACCTGGGTGGAATGGGACTTGCTTGGTGGTTTTTGGTTGAGTGGTTCACAAGGCCCATGTTTATGGTTTACCTTGGTGTATCTCACTTGTGGATGGCCACCCAGGAAACAAAGAGATTTGAGATGTCAAATGTTGAGAAGCTTCAAGTGCAACCACTTGGCAATATGGGCTCTGCCATGATCATATAGGTTGCAAGAACTTAGCCATATGGACAGTTGGTGGTAGTGTTTGACAGGTTGGAATGCGTCCATGATGGTCTAAGGAAAAGCTTCTGAAGGATCTTGTCTTGGGAAACCAAGTCTTGTGGGGAAAGTGCACCACCTCTGCAGAGTGAAAAATCTAAGTACTTAGCCATGTCCCTGGAAAAGGACAATTTGAGCATCAAGACATGGAAGCAATCAAGAATCTCATCATTCCAATTTCTAAATTAAAACTTGTGGGTGAACAAGGGATTGTGTGAATTCTTCAATCTTTGATGGAGAGATGGCTTGGGACAAGGATCTTGAAATCTTTGATTGAGGAAAAATGTTTTTGCCAAGCACTTCAGTCATTGATTGGTAGATGCCTTGGAAAGGATCTTCAGTCTTTGATTGGTAGATGCATTGGGAAAGTTTTTGCCAAACAAAAACTTAGTGTTTTCAAAATGTTAGGGAAAAATCTATTTTGAGCAATGCAAGCCTCAACTCCACTTAGCCAAATGCATATAGTTGATAGCCTCCACTATAATACCAAAGTATCACTTGCCAATACAATTCAAATGAATTGACCTTTGTGGCTGTAACTTGTAATGTTGCAGGTTTGATTGATTTTAGTGAAGATTGATTGATTAGGATTACAAAGTCTACAACCAACATCTGCCTGTGGCACTTTGAAGATGAAGGACCCATGACTATAGTTATTCCGCTGCAATGTAATGTAAATAGCCAATGAGCTATGTTTGATGTAATAAATTATTTTATTCCTGGTTATAAAGTTGTATTATGACCTTTGTTTCTTGATATTACATCTAAACTGTGGATGCTAGATATTGATCCAGGGACTAGCATTGTAAACACAGGGGGCTCAATCTTATTAAAGTTTGGGGACCTTACAGATGGTATCAGAGCATTGTGTTGCCTGTAGGATTTGTAACCCTAGGATTGGGCAAAAACCCTTAGAAAAATAGGAATTGTTTTATTCCAAAAACTTATTTACAAAAACAATCTTGTAAACTCTTTCCTCAATCATTTTTGGTTTCAACTCTACTTCTCTTCAATTTCAACTTGATGGAAAAGCCTATCCTTTGACCAAAGACTTCACCATGTGCAAAGGACTTCTTCAACTTCATCAACTCTAATGACTACAACATCTTCAACATTTCACCAAGGACTTTAATCTTAGATACCACTAAGGATTACAAGTGAAGCAAGAAATGTTACTCAAGACTTGAAGACTAAGGAAAAACAACTTAGAAGAAGCCATCACCACCTTTGAAGATTTGTGAACAAGACACAAGAATTCTCCAAGGATACAAAGATCTCATTCAAGAAGAATCAACCAAGAAGGATGGAAAGATCACAAGTGAACCATGTAGATGGACCACCATATTTTGTTGCCTAAGTATGTGCTTGAAACTTGTTGTTTGAGTGGAGTGTTTGTTTGTGAT
Source organism: Avena insularis (assembly GCA_023614405.1). Classification (NCBI taxonomy): domain Eukaryota; kingdom Viridiplantae; phylum Streptophyta; class Magnoliopsida; order Poales; family Poaceae; genus Avena; species Avena insularis. The sequence continues at coordinate 442,221,854 of CM042688.1, read as the reverse complement.
TGCTTGCACATTGCTTGTGTGAATTGTGATGTGTGTGATTAGAATTGAATCCCTTAGAAATCTTTTGTCTATTCTAATCCCAAATCCAACCCCAAACAGATGACTTCTCCAAGAAACTCCAACATCAAGGATGGTGACAACAACAACAATCAAGAGGACAACATGAGAGAACTCATAGCAACCCAAAACCAGTTGAACCAACTAACAGCTCAGTTCATAGCCAGCAATAGTGATAAAGATCCAGCACTGCAAAAGTTTTTGGAGGAACAATCCCAACTGATGCTTAAGGTGACTAATCAAATGATCAGCATGGAAGAAAACTATCCCAAAAGAGTGTATGACAATAAGGATGACAAGAATGTTATTCTAGATGGAGACCCAGCTTGCATTATTTGTGGAGACAAGGACCATACTTCCAAGGAGCATGAAGATCAATGCCCCAACTATGAAGAGAAACATCCTATTGGACAATGTCCTACCTCTCAAGCTACTTGTTACCTATGTGAAGGAAACGACCATGTCCCTACCCAATGCCCCATCTATGCCATTGTTGAACAAAGGAAACAAGAAGGATCCAAGTATGCAAAAAATGTTGATGACAAAGGAAAAGGACCACTTATACCTCCAAACAAGACAACCCAATTCAAAGGATCAAAGAAACCCAAGAAACCAAAGTAGGACATGAGCCTTGTGCAATGTCGTAAATGTAAGGAAATGGGACACTACCCCAGTGGATGCCCAGAGAACCCGAAGAATAAAGAGATCGGCCAAGTAGTGTGCAACAACTGCAAAGAGCTAGGCCACTATGTAGCCACTTGTCCACAGGAACTACGCAAGGAACTTGAAGACATCCATTGTTTCAATTGCAAGAACCCAGGACACTATGCAAGCAATTGTCCAGAAAAGATGAAGAACAAGTTGAACAAGCCTATGGAGAAACTCAACCTTGGCCCATGAGTCAAGTATGGAAATAAAGGCCGCTATGCAGAAGTTTTCCAAGAAGAAGTTTTCCAAGATCCAAGCAAGCCAAGATGTAGTCTAGTTGGAAAATTTTTAAGGGTGGTAGTACCCTAGATGCTTTTGAGCCAACTTGTAACCCCTAGCCTTCCCAAATCTCGGGGACGAGATTTATTTTAAGGGTGGTATCCTGTCACATCCCAAGATTTTCCAAATCTTGTAATGTGAAAAATAAATAAACAAAATAATTTTTTGTTGAAAATCAGGGTGAAAAGAAACTTTTGTTTCTAAAAGGAAACTTAAAATCCCATCCTGAACAAACTTTGATTAAAGTTTGAGTTCAACAAATCCAAATCAAGAGAAACGCATTCCTCAATGAATGTATCTGGACATTTGAACACTTGGAAAATAAATCCAAAACCCTAAACCCTGATGGAATAAAAACCATTTCCAAGTTATCTCCAAATCCATGGATTTGATCCATACCAAAATGGATCAGCAAATGTTCACAAAGGATCAAGAAAGACCCTAGAAGTTGGTTTCACTCAAATTGGAACCATAAATAAAATCTTATGAATATAATAAGATAAGGAAATTGAATTTCCAAAGCTAATAAAGCCCTCATCTAAAATCCATACCAATTGGTGAACAAATAATCCTAAAGGGATTAAAAAGATAAACATTTAATAAAGCCAAATTAATTTTGGCCAAGCTTTTATAATAAAATATTTTGTTTTGATAAAATGAGTAAAGGATTTATTTAAATAAAATAATAAGGATTTAAATATCCAATTTTATTTAAGTAAAGGCTTTTCCCATTTTAAATAAACACTAAAACTTATTTTAAATAAGTTTTCCAAGTATTTTGATTTCTCAAAATAAAACCTACTAAAGTGTTTTGGTTTTATTTTGGATTTCAAAATAAAGTTTTTAAATAAACAAATCCTATATGGATTATTAACTAAGGTCCATTTATTTAATTATTAATGGAACCTAAAATAAAAGGTTATTTTGTTAATACAAGATTTCCAAATATCCCTATTTTCAAATAAAACCTACTGGTTTGGTTTTGAAAGTATTTGGATTTCAAATGGAAATTTTGTTAAATAAATCAAACCCTATTTTATTAAATAACTAAAGATCCATTTTATTTAATTATTAAATGGATCCTAAAATAAATAAAAATATTAAATTATTTTGGAATTTGGATTATGTTGATAAACAGAACCAAATTCAAAGTACAAAGTTGAGTGATTGTTTAAATTGTTTGAACCTTGTTTGTTTGCTTGAATAATTGATTGAAATTCAAAACAGAAATAGATTTAGAAATGGAAAAAGAAAACAGACAGAAAAAAAAAATAGGAAAAAGGACATTGACCCAAAGAACCCACTAAGGCCCAGTCCAGCCCAGTCTTTCTCCCCCTCCACGAGACATTTCTCACTTAAAACCGCACCCACACAGAAGCTGACAGGTGGCCCCAAACCCCACACTCTCCCCCTCTCTGTCAGGTAGGCCCACATCACTGTTCGTCATTTCACCCTCTTCCCCGAACCGTTTTTATTCACCGTGAAACAAACCCGCAAAGAGTATGACCAGTGGACCCTCCCCTTGTTTCTTTTCCCGCTGACCAACCGACCCCACCCGAGCGAACCGTTTTTCTTTACCGCGGACAGAACCCACGCAGTCAATGACAGTCGGGACCCACTTCTCCTTTCCCTCTTTCGCTGACGAGACGACCCCACACAGCCAGCTCATCGTCTTCAACCCCCGCGATGACCATGCCCTCTCCTCGCTGCCGTTGCTGCCATTCAAGCCGCGATCAATTCGCAGTAACGCCGTGCCTTAAACCTCGCCGTGACCACGCCCTTTTAAACGCCAGTGACCTCTCTCCCATTTCCCCCAGACACCGCCTCCCCTCTGCCTCCAGGCCGCCCCAATTTCTCTCTGTACCGCTGCTGCTCCGACGACCCTCTTCGCCGATTCCGGCCAGCACATGCCCCCTCTCGCCTACCTCTGCACGCGAGCATGCTCTCCAGCATCTTGCGCATCTGCCCATAACCTCAGATAGCTCCCGCGCACTCTGGAAGCTCGCCTTCGTCGACCACGACTCGCCGCCGCCGTCTGCCTCGTCTCCGTCAAGTTTTTCCTGGTAAGAGCCGACCACCCCGAGCCCTATCCTTCACGCACTCAACCTTGCCTTGGTCCTGCGCATCTAACAGCGTCCTTGTTATGCCTTGGGGTGAATCACAACACTGCCCACGATGACCACCTGACTCACCCGACGCCGTCCTCCACTCCGGCGAGAAATCCTGCCAAGACCAGAGCGCGCCTCGCCCGACCAACACCTCCCCGAGCATCGCCGTGACCCCCTGAGCCCGGTGAGCATCTCCTCTTTCTCCCTCCCCTCCTGTAGCATCAGCACCGTCGTCGACCGACAGCTCCGCCGCCGGTAGCCACGCAGCCGCCATCTGTGGTCAGCGCTAGCAACCGAGGATCGTGATCTAACGGATCTGCGATAGAAACGTAAGCGAAGAAGGGGTAAGTAAGGTCTCTGCACCGCACGATCTCATTTAGATCCAACGGCTGCAGCTGTGCGATCCGCGCGAAGAGGTACCGTCCAATGAAATCACGCCGCGTGTCACTGTTTTTAAAAACAGATTTGAAAACAGAAGTATTTGCAAACTTCAAACCCTTGTATCTTTGGATCCACACGTCCAAAAATTACAAATTTTATGTCGTTGGATTCAGGAGAACAAGACCTAGCCAACCCTGCCTTTAGTTTAACAAATAGTATCTTTTAGTTTGCTTGTTTTTGCAGATTCTTTTGATTGCTTGTTTAGGTTAGAAAAATTGTTTAAAAATGAATTTAAGGTTAAAACCTTTGCAAAATGGTTTGTTGTGACCTTACTGACCCTAGGAACCAACCTATGTCTTGGAAAATGATTTTTGTAAAGGTTTAGAATGGATTAATTAGTTTAGTCCATTTCTAGCCAAACAAAACTATTGTTTTGTTTACGAAAATGTTTTTGTAAAGAAAACATTTAGAAAATGGTTTGGACCAAACCTACTGACCCAAAACACCAAGTTTTGCAATAGCAACTCATTTGGTGAAACAAAATAATGATTCTTTGATTTAAAACCATTTCTAGTCAAATAGAAATGTGGTTTTTTAAAATGGTTTTGAAGTGAAACCCTCTTGCTAATAACTTTGCCACTTTGGTAAATGACCATTTTGGATCTTACAAAGTTTAGGAATCTAATAGAGACCCTCTTTGCAAATGACTTTGCCATTTTGGTAAATGACCAAATTGGAACTTACAAAGTTTAGAAGTCTAGTGGAGACCATCCTTACAATAGAACCAACCTTTGCATGCTTATGCATGACTTAGATCCCATTACTTTGTGTGTGAAAAATTGTTTGTTTGACTTTAGTTTGGAATGTAAATTGAATTTGTGTTTGCTTGATTGGTAGATTGAGTTTGTGCCTTGCTTGATTGAATTGTAGTGACTTGAAGAGTGTGATTGTTGCAAGGACAAGGAGTGAACTTATACCCTCTACCAAAAAGGCAAGTGATGCTTCATATCTTTTGTCCCATTATTTTCACTATGCATTAGTGCTTTTTCTAAGTAAAATTTGCATGGATTTTGTTTTGCTAGGTATAGACTTTGCTATAGTAGCACCTAGTAGATGAAACCTTAGTGGAAATCTTCCTAAGTTAAGAATCCTATTACTATCAAGCTTAGCCTAGCTTATAGAAAACAAGGGTGGAATATATATTCACACTATAAAAAAAATCTCTAAGTCTGAGGACTTATGTTTTGTTTAATAAAACAACTAAGTTAATGAATCGCCTGGGTGGAATGGGACTTGCTTGGTGGTTTTTGGTTGAGTGGTTCACAAGGCCCATGTTTATGGTTTACCTTGGTGTATCTCACTTGTGGATGGCCACCCAGGAAACAAAGAGATTTGAGATGTCAAATGTTGAGAAGCTTCAAGTGCAACCACTTGGCAATATGGGCTCTGCCATGATCATATAGGTTGCAAGAACTTAGCCATATGGACAGTTGGTGGTAGTGTTTGATAGGTTGGAACGCGTACATGATGGTCTAAGGAAAAGCTTCTGAAGGATCTTGTCTTGGGAAACCAAGTCTTGTAGGGAAAGTGCACCACCTCTGCAGAGTGAAAAATCTAAGTACTTAGCCATGTCCCTGGAAAAGGACAATTTGAGCATCAAGACATGGAAGCAATCAAGAATCTCATCATTCCAATTTCTAAATTAAAACTTGTGGGTGAACAAGGGATTGTGTGAATTCTTCAATCTTTGATGGAGAGATGGCTTGGGACAAGGATCTTGAAATCTTTGATTGAGGAAAAATGGTTTTGCCAAGCACTTCAGTCATTGATTGGTAGATGCCTTGGAAAGGATCTTCAGTCTTTGATTGGTAGATGCGTTGGGAAAGTTTTTGCCAAACAAAAACTTAGTGTTTTCAAAATGTTAGGGAAAAATCTTTTTTGAGCAATGCAAGCCTCAACTCCACTTAGCCAAATGCATATAGTTGATAGCCTCCACTATACTACCAAAGTATCACTTGCCAATACAATTCAAATGTATTGACTTTTGTGGCTATAACTTGTAATGTTGCAGGTTTGATTGATTTTAGTGAAGATTGATTGATTAGGATTACAAAGTCTACAACCAACATCTGCCTGTGGCACTTTGAAGCTGAAGGACCCATGACTATAGTTATTCCGCTGCAATGTAATGTAAATAGCCAATGAGCTATGTTTGATGTAATAAATTATTTTATTCCTGGTTATAAAGTTGTATTATGACCTTTGTTTCTTGATATTACATCTAAACTGTGGATGCTAGCTATTGATCCAGGGACTAGCATTGTAAACACAGGGGGCTCAATCTTATTAAAGGTTAGGCACCTTACATGGATCCATGTGGTTTAGGAAAGGAACACACATGCAATGACTCTGGTGGACCCATGTGGTATAGGAAAGCAACACACATGCAATGACTCTAGTGGTGGTTTAGGAAAAGAAGAAACATGCAATGACTCTGGTGGTGGTTTAGGAAAAGAACACACATGAAATGACTCTGGTGGATCTATGTAGTTTAGGAAAAGAACACACTTGCAATGATTCTGGTGGATCCATGTGGTTTAGGAAAGGAACACACATGCAATGACTCTAGTGGTGGTTTATGAAAATAAATCACATGCAATGACTCTGGTGGTGGTTTAGGAAAAGAACACACATGAAATGAGTATGGTGGATCCAAGTGGTTTGGGAAAAGAACACACATGCAATGATTCTGGTGGTGGTTTAGGAAATGAAGACACATGCAATGATCTAGATGTTGTTTACGAAAAGAACACACATGCGATGACTATGGTGGATCCATGTGGTTTAGGAAAAGAACAGACATGCAATGACACTAGTGGTGGTTTAGGAAAGGAACACACATACAATGACTCTGGTGGATCCATGTGGATTATGAAAGGAACATACACACAATGACTCTGGTGGATCCATGTGGGTTAGGAAAGGAACACACATGCAATGACTCTGTTGGATCCATGTGGTTTAGGAAATGAACACATATGCAATGACACTGGTGGATCCATGTGGTTTAGGAAATGAACACACATATAATGACTCTGGTGGATCTATGTGGTTTAGGAAAGGAACACACATGAAATGATTCTGGTGGATCCATGTGTTTTAGGAAAAGAACACACATGCAATGACTCTAGTGGTGGTTTAGGAAAGGAAGACACATGCAATGAATCTGGATGTGGTTTAGGAAAGGAACACACCTGCAATGACTCTAGTGGATCCTTCTGGTTTGGGAAAAGAACACACATGCAATGACTGTGGTGGATCGATGTAGTTTAGGAAACGAACACACATGTAATAACTCTGGGGGATCCATGAGGTTTAGGAAAGGAACACACATGCAATGAATCTAGTGGATCCATATGGTTTAGGAAAGGAACACACATGCAATCACTCTGATGGTGGTTTAGGAAAGGAAGACACATGCAATCACACTGGTGGATCCATGTGGTTTAGGAAAAGAACACATTTGAAATGACACTGGTGGATCCATGTGGTTTAGGAAAGGAACACACATGTAATGACTCTAGTGGTGGTTTAGGAAAAGAAGACACATGCAATGACTCTGGTGGTGGTTTAGGAAAATAACACACATGAAATGACTTTGGTGGATCCATGTGGTTTAGGAAATGAAGACACATGCGATGATGCTACTGGATAATTGTGATTTAGGAAAGGAACACACATAAAATGACTCTGGTGGATCCATGTTTTTTAGAAAGGAACACACATGCAATGACTCTAGTGGATCATTGTGGTTTAGGAAAGGAACACACATGTAATGAGTCTGGTGGATCCATGTTGTTTAGGAAAATAACACACATGCAATGACACTTGTGGAACCATGTGGTTTAGGAAAACAACACATGTGCAATGACTTTGGTGGATGAATGTGGTTTAGGAAAGGAACACACATGCAATGACTTTAGTGGATCCATGTGGTTTAGAAAAGGAACACACATGCAATGACACTGGTGGATCCATGTAGTTTAGGAGAAGAAGAGACATGCAATGACACTTGTGGATCCATGTGGTTTAGGAAAAGAACAGACATGTAATGACTATGGTGGATCCATGTGGTTTAGGAAATGAAGACACATGCAATGACCCTAGTGGATCATTGTGGTATAGGAAAGGAACACACATGAAATGACTCTAGTGGATCCATGTGGTTTACAAAAAGAACACACATGCAATGACTCTAGTGGTGGTTTAGGAAAGTAAGACACATGCAATGACTCTCGATGTGGTTTAGGAAAGGAACACACATGCAATGACTCTAGTGGATCCATCTTGCTTGGGAAAAGAACACACATGCAATGACTATGGTGGATCGATGTAGTTTAGGAAACGAACACACATGCAATGACTCTGGGGGATCCATGAGGTTTATGAAAGGAACACACATGCAATGAATCTAGTGGATCCATGTGGTTTAGGAAAGGAACACACATGCAATGCCTCTGATGGTGGTTTAGGAAAGGAAGACACATGCAATCACTCTTGTGGATCCATGTGGTTTAGGAAAGGAACACACATGCAATGACTCTGGTAGACCCATGTGGTATAGGAAAGCAACACACATGCAATGACTCTAGTGGTGCTTTAGGAAAAGAATAAACATGCAATGACTCTGGTGGTGGTTTAGGAAAAGAACAGACATCAAATGACTCTGGTGGATCTATGTAGTTTAGTAAAAGAACACACATGCATTGATTCTAGTGGATCCATGTGGTTTCGAAAAGGAACACACATGCAATGACTCTAGTGGTGGTTTAGGAAAATAAAACACATGCAATGACTCTAGTGGTGGTTTAGGAAAAGAACACACATGAAATGAGTATGGTGGATCCAAGTGGTTTAGGGAAAGAACACATATGGAATGATTCTGGTGGTGGTTTAGGAAATGAAGACACATGCAATGACTCTGGATGTTGTTTAAGAAAAGAACACACATGCAATGACTATGGTGGATCCATGTGGTTTAGGAAAAGAACACACATGCAATGACACTAGTGGTGGTTTAGGAAAGGAACACACATGCAATGACTCTGGTGGACCCATGTGGATTATGAAACGAACAGACATGCAATGACTCTAGTGGATCCATGTGGTTTAGGAAAGGAACACACATGCAATGACTCTGGTGGATCCATGTGGTTTAGGAAAAGAACACATATGCAATGACACTGGTGGATCCATGTGGTTTACTAAAAGAACACACATGTAATGACTCTGGTGGATCCATGTGGTTTAGGAAACGAAGATACATGCAATGACTCTAGTGGATCATTGTGGTTTAGGAAAGGAACACACATGAAATTACTCTGGTGGATCCATGTGTTTTAGGAAAAGAACACACATGCAGTGACTCTAGTGGTGGTTTAGGAAAGGAAGACACATGCAATGACTCTGGATGTGGTTTAGGAAAGGAACACACATGCAATGACTCTAGTGGATCCATCTAGTTTAGGAAAGAACACACATGCAATCATAGTGGTGGATCAATGTGGTTTAGGAAAGGAACACACATGCAATGACTCTAGTGGATCCATGTGGTTTATGAAAGGAACACACATGCAATGACTCTGGTGGATCCAAGTGGTTTAGGAAAGGAACACACATGCAATGACTCTAGTGGTGGTTTTTTGAAAAGAAGACACATACAATCACTCTGGTGGTGGTTTAGGAAAAGAACACACTTGAAATGACTATGGTGGATCCATGTGGTTTAGGAAAAGAACGCACATGCAATGATTCTGGTGGATCTATGTGGTTTAGGAAAGGAACACACATTCAATGACTCTAGTGGTGGTTTAGTAAATGAAGACACAAGGAATGACTCTAGTGGTGGTTTAGGAAAAGAACACACATGAAATGAGTATGGTGGATCCATGTGGTTTAGGAAAAGAACACACATGCAATGATTCTGTTGGTGGTTTATGAAATGAAGGCTCATGCAATGACTCTAGATGTGGTTGAGGAAAAGGACACACATGCAATGACTATGGTGGATCCATGTGGTTTAGGAAAAGAACACACATGCAATGACTCTAGTGGTGGTTTAGGAAAGGAACGCACATGCAATGACTCTAGTGGATCCATGTGGTTTATGAAAGGAACACACATGCAATGACTCTGGTGGATCCATGTGGTTTAAGAAAGGAACACACATGCAATGACTCTAGTGGTGGTTTTGGAAAAGAAGACACATACAATGACTCTGGTGGTGGTTTAGGAAAAGAACACACATGGAATGACTCTGGTGGATCCATGTGGTTTAGGAAAAGAACGCACATGCAATGATTCTGGTGGATCTATGTGGTTTAGGAAAGGAACACACATTCAATGACTCTAGTGGTGGTTTAGTAAATGAAGACACAGAAAGTGACTCTGGTGGTGGTTTAGGAAAAGAACACACATGAAATGAGTATGGTGGATCCATGTGGTTTAGGAAAAGAACACACATGCAATGATTCTGGTGGTGGTTTACGAAATGAAGACTCATGCAATGACTCTAGATGTGGTTTAGGAAAATAACACACATGCAATGACTATGGTGGATCCATGTGGTTTAGGAAAAGAACACACATGCAATGACTCTAGTGGTGGTTTATGAAAGGAACACACATGCAATGACTCTGGTGGATCCATGTGGATTAGGAAATGGACACACATGCAATGACTCTTGTGGATCCATGTGTTTTAGGAAAGGATCACACATGCAATGACTCTGGTGGATCCATGTGGTTTAGGAAAAGAACTCACAAGCAATAACACTGGTGGATCCATGTGGTTTAGGAAAAGAACACACATGCAATGAGTCTGGTGGTAGTTTAGGAAAGGAACACACATGCAATGACTCTGGTGGATCCATGTGGTTCAGGAAAAGAACACACTTGAAATGACACTGGTGGATCCACGTGGTTTAGGAAAGGAACACACATGTAATGACTCTTTTGGTGGATTAGGAAAAGAAGACACATGCAATGACTCTAGTGGTGGTTTAGGAAAGGAAGACACATGCAATGACTCTGGATGTGCTTTAGGAAAGGAACACACATGCAATGACTCTAGTGGATCCATCTTGTTTGGGAAAAGAACACACATGCAATGACTGTGGTGGATCGATGTAGTTTAGGAAACGAACACACATGCAATGACTCTGGGGGATCCATGAGGTTTATGAAAGGAACACACATGCAATGAATCTAGTGGATCCATGTGGTTTAGGAAAGGAACACACATGCAATGCCTCTGATGGTGGTTTAGGAAAGGAAGACACATGCAATCACTTTTGTGGATCCATGTGGTTTAGGAAAGGAACACACATGCAATGACTCTGGTGGACCCATGTGGTATAGGAAAGCAACACACATGCAATGACTCTAGTGGTGTTTTAGGAAAAGAAGAAACATGCAATGACTCTGGTGGTGGTTTAGGAAAAGAACACACATCAAATGACTCTGGTGGATCTATGTATTTTAGGAAAAGAACACACATACAATGATTCTGGTGGATCCATGTGGTTTAGGAAAGGAACACAGATGCAATGACTCTAGTGGTGGTTTAGGAAAATAAAACACATGCAATGACTCTAGTGGTGGTTTAGGAAAAGAACACACATGAAATGAGTATGGTGGATCCAAGTGGTTTAGCAAAAGAACACATATGCAATGATTCTGGTGGTGGTTTAGGAAATGAAGACACATGCAATGACTCTGGTGGATCCATGTGTTTTAGGAAAAGAACACACATGCAGTGACTCTAGTGGTGGTTTAGGAAAGGAAGACACATGCAATGACTCTGGATGTGGTTTAGGAAAGGAACACACATGCAATGACTCTAGTGGATCCATCTAGTTTAGGAAAGAACACACATGCAATCATAGTGGTGGATCAATGTGGTTTAGGAAAGGAACACACATGCAATGACTCTAGTGGATCCATGTGGTTTATGAAAGGAACACACATGAAATGACTCTGGTGGATCCAAGTGGTTTAGGAAAGGAACACACATGCAATGACTCTAGTGGTGGTTTTTTGAAAAGAAGACACATACAATCACTCTGGTGGTGGTTTAGGAAAAGAACACACTTGAAATGACTATGGTGGATCCATGTGGTTTAGGAAAAGAACGCACATGCAATGATTCTGGTGGATCTATGTGGTTTAGGAAAGGAACACACATTCAATGACTCTAGTGGTGGTTTAGTAAATGAAGACACAAGGAATGACTCTAGTGGTGGTTTAGGAAAAGAACACACATGAAATGAGTATGGTGGATCCATGTGGTTTAGGAAAAGAACACACATGCAATGATTCTGTTGGTGGTTTATGAAATGAAGGCTCATGCAATGACTCTAGATGTGGTTGAGGAAAAGGACACACATGCAATGACTATGGTGGATCCATGTGGTTTAGGAAAAGAACACACATGCAATGACTCTAGTGGTGGTTTAGGAAAGGAACGCACATGCAATGACTCTAGTGGATCCATGTGGTTTATGAAAGGAACACACATGCAATGACTCTGGTGGATCCATGTGGTTTAGGAAAGGAACACACATGCAATGACTCTAGTGGTGGTTTTGGAAAAGAAGACACATACAATGACTCTGGTGGTGGTTTAGGAAAAGAACACACATGAAATGACTCTGGTGGATCCATGTGGTTTAGGAAAAGAACGCACATGCAATGATTCTGGTGGATCTATGTGGTTTAGGAAAGGAACACACATTCAATGACTCTAGTGCTGGTTTAGTAAATGAAGACACAAGCAATGACTCTGGTGGTGGTTTAGGAAAAGAACACACATATAATGAGTATGGTGGATCCAAGTGTTTTAGGAAAAGAACACATATGCAATGATTCTGGTGGTGGTTTAGGAAATGAAGACACATGCAATGACTCTAGATGTTGTTTAAGAAAAGAACACACATGCAATGACTACGGTGGATCCATGTGGTTTAGGAAAAGAACACACATGCAATGACACTAGTGGTGGTTTAGGAAAGGAACACACATGCAATGACTCTTGTGGACCCATGTGGATTATGAAAGGAACAGAGATGCAATGACTCTAGTGGATCCATGTGGTTTAGGAAAGGAACACACATGCAATGACTCTGGTGGATCCATGTGGTTTAGGAAAAGAACTCACAAGCAATAACACTCGTGGATCCATGTGGTTTAGGAAAAGAACACACATGCAATGATTCTGGTGGTAGTTTAGGAAAGGAACACACATGCAATGACTCTGGAGGATCCATGTGGTTCAGGAAAAGAACACACTTGAAATGACACTGGTGGATCCACGTGGTTTACGAAAGGAACACACATGTAATGAATCTTTTGGTGGATTAGGAAAAGAAGACACATACAATCACTCTAGTGGTGGTTTAGGAAAGGAAGACACATGCAATGACTCTGGATGTGCTTTAGGAAAGGAACACACATGCAATGACTCTAGTGGATCCATCTTGTTTGGGAAAAGAACACACATGCAATGACTGTGGTGGATCGATGTAGTTTAGGAAACGAACACACATGTAATGACTCTGGGGGATCCATGAGGTTTATGAAAGGAACACACATGCAATCACTCTTGTGAATCCATGTGGTTTAGGAAAGGAACACACATGCAATGACTCTGGTGGACCCATGTGGTATAGGAAAGCAACACACATGCAATGACTCTTGTGGTGTTTTAGGAAAAGAAGAAACATGCAATGACTCTGGTGGTGGTTTAGAAAAAGAACACACATGAAATGACTCTGGTGGATCTATGTAGTTTAGGAAAAGAACACACATGCAATGATTCTGGTGGATCCATGTGGTTTAGGAAAGAAACACACATGCAATGACTCTAGTGGTGGTTTAGGAAAATAAAACACATGCAATGACTCTAGTGGTGGTTTAGGAAAAGAACACACATGAAATGAGTATGGTGGATCCAAGTGGTTTAGGAAAAGAACACATATGCAATGATTCTGGTGGTGGTTTAGGAAATGAAGACACATGCAATGACTCTGGATGTTGTTTAAGAAAAGAACACACATGCAATGACTATGTTGGATCCATGTGGTTTAGGAAAAGAACACACATGCAATGACACTAGTGGTGGTTTAGGAAAGGAACACACATGCAATGAATCTGGTGGACCCATGTGGATTATGAAAGGAACAGACATGCAATGACTCTAGTGGATCCATGTGGTTTAGGAAAGGAACACACATGCAATGACTCTGGTGGATCCATGTGGTTTAGGAAAAGAACACATATGCAATGACACTGGTGGATCCATGTGGTTTAGGAAAAGAACACACATGTAATGACTCTGGTGGATCCATGTGGTTTAGGAAGCGAAGACACATGCAATGACTCTAGTGGATCATTGTGGTTTAGGAAAGGAACACACATGAAATGACTCTGGTGGATCCATGTGTTTTAGGAAAAGAACACACATGCAATGACTCTAGTGGTGGTTTAGGAAAGGAAGACACATGCAATGACTCTGGGTGTGGTTTAGGAAAGGAACACACATGCAATGACTCTAGTGGATCCATCTAGTTTAGGAAAGAACACACGTGCAATCAAAGTGGTGGATCAATGTGGTTTTGGAAAGGAACACACATGCAATGACTCTACTGGATCCATGTGGTTTATGAATGGAACACACATGCAATGACTCTGGTGGATCCAAGTGGTTTAGGAAAGGAACACACATGCAATGACTCTAGTGGTGGTTTTGGAAAAGAAGACTCATACAATCACTCTGGTGGTGGTTTAGGAAAAGAACACACATGAAATGACTCTAGTGGATCCATGTGGTTTAGGAAAAGAACGCACATGCAATGATTCTGGTGGATCTATGTGGTTTAGGAAAGGAACACACATTCAATGACTCAAGTGGTGGTTTAGTAAATGAAGACACAAGGAATGACTCTGGTGGTGGTTTAGGAAAAGAACACACATGAAATGAGTATGGTGGATCCATGTGGTTAAGGAAAAGAACACACATGCAATGATTCTAGTGGTGGTTTACGAAATGAAGGCTCATGCAATGACTCTAGCTGTGGTTTAGGAAAAGGACACACATGCAATGACTATGGTGGATCCATGTGGTTTAGGAAAAGAACACACATGCAATGACTCTAGTGGTGGTTTAGGAAAGGAACGCACATGCAATGACTCTAGTGGATCCATGTGGTTTATGAAAGGAACACACATGCAATGAATCTGGTGGATCCATGTGGTTTAGGAAAGGAACACACATGCAATGACTCTAGTGTTGTTTTTCGAAAAGAAGACACATACAATGACTCTGGTGGTGGTTTAGGAAAAGAACACACATGAAATGACTCTGGTGGATCCATGTGGTTTAGGAAAATAACGCACATGCAATGATTCTGGTGGATCTATGTGGTTTAGGAAAGGAACACACATTCAATGACTCTAGTGGTGGTTTAGTAAATGAAGACACGGGCAATGACTCCGGTGGTGGTTTAGGAAAAGAACACACATGAAATGAGTATGGTGGATCCATGTGGTTTAGGAAAAGAACACACATGCAATGATTCTGGTGGTGGTTTACGAAATGAAGGCTCATGCAATGACTCTAGATGTGGTTTAGGAAAAGAACACACATGCAATGACTATGGTGGATCCATGTGGTTTAGGAAAAGAACACACATGCAATGACTCTAGTGGTGGTTTAGGAAAGGAACACACATGCAATGAATCTGGTGGATCCATGTGGATTAGGAAATGGACACACATGCAATGACTCTTGTGGATCCATGTGTTTTAGGAAAGGGTCACACATGCAATGACTCTGGTGGATCCATGTGGTTTAGGAAAAGAACTCACAAGCAATAACTCTGGTGGATCCATGTGGTTTAGGAAAAGAAAACACATGCAATGAGTCTGGTGGTAGTTTAGGAAAGGAACACACATGCAATGACTCTGGTGGATCCATGTGGTTCAGGAAAAGAACACACTTGAAATGACACTGGTGGATCCACGTGGTTTAGGAAAGGAACACACATGAAACGACTCCAGTGGATCCATGTGGTTTAGGAAATGAAGACACATGAAATAACTCTGGTGGATCCATGTTTTTTAGAAAGGAACACACATCAATGACTCTAGAGGATCATTGTGATTTAGGAAAGGAACACACATGTAATGAGTCTGGTGGATCCATGTGGTTTAGGAAAATAACACACATGCAATCAGACTTGTGGAGCCATGTGGTTTAGGAAAACAACACATGTGCAATGACTTTGGTGGATCAATGTGGTTTAGGAAAGGAACACACATGTAATGACTTTAGTGGATCCGTGTGGTTTGGAAAAGGAACACAGATGCAATGACACTGGTGGGTCCATGTGGTTTAGGAAAAGAAGAGACATGCAATGACACTGGTGGATCCATGTGGTTTAGGAAAAGAACGGACATGTAATGACTTTGGTGGATCCATGTGGTTTAGGAAATGAAGACACATGCAATGACTCTAGTGGATCATTCTGGTATAGGAAGGGAACACACATGCATTGACTCTGGTGGATCCATGTGGTTTAGGAAAAGAACACACATGCAATGACTCTAGTCGTGGTTTAGGAAAGCAAGACACATGCAATGACTCTGGATGTGGTTTAGGAAAGGAACACACATACAATGACTCTAGTGGATCCATCTGGTTTAGCAAAAGGACACACATGCAATGACTGTGGTGGATTGATGTTATTTAGGAAACGAACACACATGCAATGACTCTAGGGGATCCATGAGGTTTAGGAAAGGAACACACATGCAATGAATCTTGTGGATCCATGTGGTTTAGGAAGTTAACACACATGCAATGACTCTCATGGTGGTTTAGGAAAGGAAGACACATGCAATCACTCTAGTAGATCCATGTGGTTTAGGAAAGGAACACACATGCAATGACTCTGGTGGATCCATATGTTATAGGAAAGGAACACACATGCAATGACTCTAGTGGTGGTTTAGGAAAAGAACACACATGAAATGACTCTGGTGGATCTCTATAGTTTAGGAAAAGAACACACATGCAACGATTCTGGTGGATCCATGTGGTTTTGGAAAGGAACACACATGCAATGACTCTAGTGGTGGTTTAGGAAAATAAGGCACATGCTATGACTCTGGTGGTGGTTTAGGAAAATAACACACATGAAATGAGTATGGTGGATCCATGTGGTTTAGGAAAAAAACACATGCAATGATTTTGGTGGTGGTTTAGGAAATGAAGACACATGCAATGACTCTGGATGTTGTTTAAGAAAATAACGCACATGCAATGACTATGGTGAATCCATGTGGTTTAGGAAAAGAACAAACATGCTATGAGACTAGTGGTGGTTTAGGAAAGGAACACACATGCAATGACTCTGGTGGACCCATGTGGATTATGAAAGGAACAAACATGCAATGACTCTGGTGGATCGATTTGGTTTAGGAAAGGAATACACATGCAATGACTCTGGTGGATCCATGTGGTTTAGGAAAAGAACACACATGCAATGACACTGGTGGATCCATGTGGTTTCAGAAAATAATACACATGCAATGACTCTAGTGGTGGTTTAGGAAAGGAACACATATGCAATGACTCTGGTGGATCCATGTGGTTTAGGAAAGGAACACACTTGCAATGACACTAGTGGATCCATGTTGTTTAGGAAAGGAGCACACATGCAATGACTCTAGTGGTGGTTTAGGAAAATAAGACACATACAATGACTCTGGTGGTGGTTTAGGAAAAGAACACACATGAAATGACTATGGTGGATCCATGTGGTTTAGGAAAAGAACTCACATGCAATGACTTTAGTGGTGGTTAAGGAAAAGAACACACATGCAATGACTGTGGTGGATTGATGTTGTTTAGGAAACGAACACACATGCAATGACTCTAGGGGATCCATGAGGTTTAGGAAAGGAACACGCATGCAATGAATCTTGTGGATCCATGTGGTTTAGGAAGGTAACACACATGCAATGACTTTGATGGTGGTTTAGGAAACGAAGACACATGCAATCACTCTGGTGGATCCATGTGGTTTAGGAAATGAACACACATGCAATGACTCTGGTGGATCCATATGTTATAGGAAAGGAACACACATGCAATGACTCTAGTGGTGGTTTAGGAAAAGAACACACATGAAATGACTCTGGTGGATCTATGTAGTTTAGCAAAAGAACACACATGCAATGATTCTGGTGGAATCATGTGGTTTAGGAAAGGAACACACAGGCAATGACTCTAGTGGTGGTTTAGGAAAATAAGGCACATGCTATGACTCTGGTGGTGGTTTAGGAAAATAACACACATGAAATGAGTATGGTGGATCCATGTGGTTTAGGAAAAAAACACATGCAATGATTTTGGTGGTGGCTTAGGAAATGAAGACACATGCAATGACTCTGGATGTTGTTTAAGAAAATAACGCACATGCAATGACTATGGTGGATCCATGTGGTTTAGGAAAAGAACAAACATGCTATGAGACTAGTGGTGGTTTAGGCAAGGAACACACATGCAATGACGCAGGTGGACCCATGTGGATTCTGAAAGGAACAAACATGCAATGACTCTGGTGGATCCATTTGGTTTAGGAAAGGAATACACATGCAATGACTCTGGTGGATCCATGTGGTTTAGGAAAAGAACACACATGCAATGACACTGGTGGATCCATGTGGTTTCGGAAAATAATACACATGCAATGACTCTAGTGGTGGTTTAGGAAAGGAACACATATGCAATGACTCTGGTGGATCCATGTGGTTTAGGAAAAGAACACACCTGCAATGAAACTAGTGGATCCATGTTGTTTAGGAAAGGAGCACACATGCAATGACTCTAGTGGTGGTTTAGGAAAATAAGACACATACAATGACTCTGGTGGTGGTTTAGGAAAAGAACACACATGAAATGACTCTGGTGGATCCATGGGGTTTAGGAAAAGAACACACATGCAATGACTTTAGTGGTGGTTAAGGAAAATAACACACATGCAATGACTCTGGTGGTGGCTTATGAAAAGAACACACATGAAATGACTCTAGTGGATGCTTGTGGTTTAGGAAAAGAACACACATGAAATGACTCTAGTGTATCCATGTGGTTTAGTAAAACAACACACATGCAATGACTCTGGTGGATCCAAGTGGTTTTAGAAAGGAACACACATGCAATGACTAGTGGAGGATTTGTAAAATAAGACACATGTAATGACTCTGGTGGTGGTTTAGGAAAAGAACACACATGAAATGAGTATGGTGGATCCATGTGGTTTAGGAAAAGAACACACATGCAATGATTCTGGTGGTGGTTTAGGAAATGAAGACTCATGCAATGACTTTGGATGTGGTTTAGGAAAAGAACACCCATGCAATGACTATGGTGGATCCATGTGGTTTAGGAAAAGAACACACATGAATGAGTCTAGTGGTGGTTTAGGAAAGGAACACACATGCAATGACTCTGGTGGATCCATGTGGATTAGGAAAGGAACACACATGCAATAACTCTTTTGGATCCATGTGGTTTAGGAAAGGATCACACATGCAATGACTCTGGTGGATCCATGTGGTTTAGGAAAATAATACACATGCAATAACACTTGTGGATCCATGTGGTTTAGGAAAAGAACACACATGCAATGACTCTGGTGGTGGTTTAGGAAAGGAACAAACATGCAATGACTCTGGTGGTGGTTTATAAAAGGAACACACATGCAATGACTCTAGTGGATCCATGTGGTTTAGGAAAAGAACACACATGCAATGACTCTAGTGGTGGTTTAGGAAAGGAACACACATGCAATGACTCTGGTGGATCCATGTGGATTAGGAAAGGAACACACATGCAATGACTCTTGTGGATCCATGTGGTTTAGGAAAGGATCACACATGCAATGACTGGTGGATCCATGTGGTTGAGGAAAATAATACACATGCAATAACACTTGTGGATCCATGTGGTTTAGGAAAAGAACACACATGCAATGACTCTGGTGGTGGTTTAGGAAAGGAACAAACATGCAATGACTCTGGTGGAATTATGTGGTTCAGGAAAAGAACACACTTGCAATAACACTAGTGGATCCATGTTGTTTAGGAAAGGAACACACATGCAATGACTCTAGTGGTGGTTTAGGAAAAGAATACACATACAATGACTCTAGTGGTGGTTTAGGAAAAGAACACACATGGAATGACTCTAGTGGATCCATGTGGTTTAGGAAAAGAACAGAGATGAAATGACTCTAGTAGTGGTTAAGGAAAAGAACACACATGCAATGACTCTCGTGGTGGCTTAGGAAAAGAACACACATGAAATGACTCTAGTGGATGCATGTGGTTTAGGAAAATAACACACATGAAATGACTCTAGTGGATCCATTTGGTTTAGGAAAACAACGCACATGCAATGACTCTGGTGGATCCATGTGGTTTTTGAAAGGAACACACATGCAATGACTCTGGTGGATCCATGTCGTTTAGGAAAGGAAAACAATGCAATGACTCTAGTGGTGGTTTAGGAAAATAAGACACTTGCAATGACTCTGGTGGTAGTTTAAGAAAAGAACACACATGAAATGACTCTGGTGGATCCATGTGGTTTAGGAAATGAAGACACATGCAATGACTCTACTGAATCATTGTGGTTTAGGAAGGGAACACAAGTTAAATGACTCTAGGTGATCCATGAGGTTTAGGAAACGAACACACATGCAATGACTCTAGATGATCATTATGGATTAGGAAAGGAACACACATGCAATGACTCTGGTGGATCCATGTGGCTTAGGAAAATAACACACATGAAGTGACACTTGTGGAACCATGTGGATTAGGAAACGAACACATGTGCAATGACTCTAGTGGATCGATGTGGTTTAGGAAACGAACACACATGCAATGACTCTAGTGGTGGTTTAGGAAAGGAAGACACATGCAGTGACTCTGGATGTGGTTTAGGAAAGTGTCGTGTATTGGGAATGGCAGTACCTGAGGAGGTTAGATAGAGGTGTGGGGACTAGCAGGGAAGCTATCGATGGCGTCCGCAGGCGAGATTGGATACGAGTGAGCGTAGCGGGACGCAAGAAGTACCCAGGTTCGGGGCCCTCGTGGTGAGGTAAAGCCCCTACTCCTGCCGGATCTGTCTATGTGGGATATACAAACTACAAGTGCTCATTGAGTTGTATTCTCTAGCTACTGCCTTAAATGCGCTGAGTCCAACCCATCTGTCTATGTGTATCTCTATGAGAGAGCGAGCGAGCTAGCAGGAAGTGCTAGTGCCTGTGAGTGATCGATCAAAGGAGTCCAACTCCAAGTGAACGTAGCCCACAAGTGAGGCCCCTGGTGCATTATATTGGCTGCCCAGGGAACACAAAGGGCCTACCTAGCCTAACAAGTACTATGTAGTATGTCATCTGATTGAGGTACACTATTGACTACATCATCTGGTATAGTGAACACTAGTGCATGCGTGAGCAGCATGGGCTTGGTCTTGTCGATGTATTCTTGATGTACGCTTGTCCTTCTTCTTATCTCCTTGGTCTTGATCGATGTAGCAGCAGCTGGGGTAGCCGGACTACAGGGGGAGGCCTAGCCGGCTGGGATCGACAGATCCCAGCGAACTGGCGTCGCTTGACCCAAGCGGTGGCGACCAATCTGGCTGGGGCGTTGGGGGTGATCCGGCCTGGGAAGCGTGATGGTGGCAATCTAGAACCGCTCCTGCGAGATGGAGCAAGGCGGCAGCCGAGCGGGCCAACCGACCCAGCGGCAGAGCGGGAGCCGGCCTAGGAAGGGTGAGCCGGCCAAAGGTGGCCCAGTCGGGGGGGGTGCCGGTGGCGATCCGGATGGAGCCAGGCGGGGCGACGAGAAGGAGCGGCCAAGCGGGCCAGGAAGCGGCCCGGCCGGGCGAGCTAGCAGCCCAACCAGAGTGCTACCACCCGGATCGGGCGAAGGACGCGGACGGGCCGACTAGGGCGGCCCAGCCGGGAAGGAGGGCTGGTCGGGTGGATCCGGGGCGAGAGCCGGCCCAGGCGGGGCTCGGCCTAGCCGGAAATAGCAGGTGGCGCAGTGGTAGGCCGGTTGGGAAGCTCCAGCCGGCCCAGGTTGGCTCCGGTGCTGTTTTCTTTATTCTTTTATCTTTTTTTTGCCTTTTTGACCTGTTTTGGGGTGTCTTTCGGGTACCCGGGGAATGTCCCCCCGACACTAGCCCCCGAGCGCGCGCTGATTTCACCCGGAGGGGGAAATTCGCACGAGCTCCACAGAACTTGCCGTTGTTGTTGTAGATGAAGTACTTGAACGGCGTCCGACTGGACACCTCTAGCCCGGAAGTTAACACTACCCCGGGCACGCGCGCACCATGGGTGTAGCCCCAAATTGGAGATGGCCGCGAAGGCAGTGCTTCGAATCTTCTATTTCTTGCCCTTTTCGACACCTCGAACTTGCTATCCGGCTGAACGCCTTCAGCCGGATCAAAGAACTTGATTACACCGGGGGCGCGCGAGCGCACCCGATGGGTGTAGCCCTCGAGATTCGAAGTAGCTAGCGATGCCAGGTGCTTTGAATCATCAAATGCCCTTGAAATCCGACTCGGTGCAGTCGTGCCAAAATAAACAAACAGAATTGGTTGTCAGTATATCAACATCTAGTACACATGCTGTCAATCGGATAACGGTTTTATTTTTCAAAAACTAGCTCGTGCTTCTCTGAATACTTAGTCACTTTCCCGTGCGCTCTGCTGTTTATGCTGTGTCCTTGCCGGCCAGCCGGGTTGCGGTCTGGAACCGGAATCGAAGGGGGAGCTAACAGTACATTACACACGGTACTAGGGGCTGAGCAGCCGGAAAATACCAACTAGGCACAAGGCCGGAATGTCCGATCTGTCACACCCTTCGCCGTTTTTCATGTGGGATGCCTCGGGCTTTTACTCTTGCTAGCCGGACAGCCGGGTTGCGGTCTGTAGCTGAGACAAAGAGTGGGCCTCTGACACCATCGCACACTACTCAGTCGGTTTATAGGTTTAGCAGGCCGGGCCAACCGGCGAGCCCCCGGTAGGGGTTGCCGGCGCCAGAAAACTGAAAACTGAAAACAAATCAACATCTGGCGAGT
This sequence comes from Avena insularis, assembly GCA_023614405.1. Lineage (NCBI taxonomy): Eukaryota > Viridiplantae > Streptophyta > Magnoliopsida > Poales > Poaceae > Avena > Avena insularis. The sequence goes on along the minus strand of CM042688.1, from coordinate 442,199,104 downwards.
CCTCAAGGGTTGCTCGAGGTCGGGAAAACACCCACATTGCACCGCCATCGTGGTCGGGCGCGATTCTGCAGCGTGGTCGCTAGAAGCAATCAATGGCATTCAATAGGATAGGCTCGGCCCGGACAGGCAACCAAACGGGCGTAGCCGGATTCGATTCCTAGCCGACGACAGCCAACACGCCAGATGCACCGAGCTGGCAGCCCGGGCCGAACGGTCTAGCTGCCCAACCGCAACCAAACAGGTAAGACGCGAGTTGGCCCGACTCAGCCGGAATCCCAGTGAACCGAGTAGCGGATGGATACAACGGAGATCAGCGACTGAAACGGTAGTCAATCGCGAAATGGATTTTTCTTGCCTTTTTCTCTCAGCCGGTTTTCTCTTAACCGGACTAGTATAGCCGGATTTTTTCTTCTCACTTTTTCCTCTTTCTTTTTTCCTCTCATTTTTTCAACCGGATTAACTTAGCCGGATCTTTCTTTTTTCTGGCTGGATCTTCTCTCTCTTTTTTTTAACTCTCTTTTTTCCTCGCTTTTTCTGTCTTTCTTTTCCCGCCGACTACCACTATTAGCCGGCTCCCCTCTTTTCTTTCTATTCTTTCCTTCTTTATCTTTCTTTCCCTAACCGGCTAGCCATAGCTAGCCCTTCTTTTCTCGTCTTGTTTCTTTCTCTCCAGATTTTTTCCTTTCTTTTTCTAACCGGATCGAAACAACCGGTCACGCCCCCTTTTTTTTCCTCCCTTTCTTTTTTCCTCAGCCGGATTGGCTCTTCTTTTTCTTTTTTCCCGTCTTGACTTTTCCTGTCTCCTTCCAGCCGGTCCTACCTCCTCCTCTCCCTTCCTTTCTTTTTTTTCTCTACCTCCCGACTCCTCTTCCCTGGGTACTACACGCGCGTAGTCGGGAGCTGCATAGCCGGCCAGACGCATCAAGCGGCGGCAGCCGGGAAGGGAGAGCACGGCCGCCGCGGGCGGAGCGCGGGGGCGAGAATTGGAGGGAGCTCCGCTGGGGAGCCCGTGGAGGGGCGCGCGTGTGGCGCGCGGCTTGGCAACGCAGCAGGCGGCAGAACCGCGGCTCGCCGGGGCTGCGGCTCGCCGGAGAGGGCGCGCGGGGTGCCGCAGGGGAGGCCCACCGAGGCACTGGTGCAAGCCTGGCGGAGGCGGGCGGGCGGAGCTAAAGGCGGTGGTGGGGAGGAGCTTGCGGCGGGAGCGGCTGCTGCAGGCCCGCGGAGGCGAGCGGGCGCGGGGACGCGCAACGGGGAGCTCGCTGCGGGGGCGGTCGCTCGAGGCAACGCGCCGGACAGGCGTGCACGGACGCGTGGCCGCAGACGGCGGTGGCGCTGGGCGGTCGTGGCGCGGAGACGGATGCGCGCGGAGGTGTTGGCGAGGATGCGCGTGGACGCGCGGCGGGGAGCTCGCGGCGAGGGCGCGCGGCTCGCCGGAGAGGACGGTTGGAGGCGCGGAGGCCGGCGGTCGAGCTCGCTGGGAGTGGCGCGGCAAGCACACGCGGGCGGTGCTATCGTAAGTATGTACGTATACAGGTGGTATTTATACGGAGAAGCCGCCTCCGTGCTTTGCTTGGCTCTAGCTCGCGCGGGCGTGATGCTGGCCTGCCGTACGCGAGGAGGCACGGTGAGAGAGGTTGCTGCGGGCGTGTTGCGTACGGCACGCGAGGAGCTCGCGGACTGGGCGGCGAGGATGGCGCCGGCGTGCACGGGCGCGGACTCGTGAAGCTCGCCGAAGAGCTTGGAGACGGGTACGCCGGCGTGCGGCGGCGCCACAACCGACACAAGCCACGGCCAGGCACGGACGGAGCCTCCGAGCCCCGTGCGACTTGACGAGATGGAGTTGATGACGGCGTGGTGGCATCGGCGAGCCCCTGGGCATCCTAGCATGGCAGTGGCGACGACGGTGCGGCAGCGACGGCGAGCCCCCGAGAGGCTTGATGAAGCTGAGTCGGTGACGACGGCATGGAGGCGGCGAGGCCCCGAGCAACTTGAGACGGCGTCGGAGCCGGCGATGATGAAGAGGTCCCGTGCGGACGGAACTCCGGCCGAAGCTGTACTTTGCCCCACGATGGGCGGCAACTGTCGTTGTATTGGGAACGGAAGTACCCGAGGAGGTTACATAGATGTGTGGGGACTAGAAGGGAAGCTATCGACGGCGTCCGCATGTGAGATTGGATCTGACGGCGTGGCGGATGACGCAGTACCAGGTTCGGGGCCCTCGTGGTGAGGTAAAGCCCCTACTCCTGCCGGATCTGTCTATGTGGGATATACGAACTACAAGTGCTTCTTGAGCTGTATTCTCTAGCTACTGCCTTAAATGCACTGAGACCAACCCATCTGTCTATGTGTATCTCTATGAGAGAGCGAGCTAGCTAGCAGGAAGTGCTAGTGCCTGTGAGTGATCGATCAAAGGAGTCCAGCTCCAAGTGAACGTAGCCCACAAGTGAGCCTCCCTGGTGCATTATATTGGCTCCCTAGGGAACACAAAGGGCGCACCTAGCCTAACTAGTACTATGTAGTATGTCATCTGATTGAGGTACACTATTGACTACATCATCTGGTATAGTGAACACTAGTGCATGCGTGAGCAGCATGGGCTTGGTCTTGTCGATGTCTTCTCGATGTACGCTTGTCCTTCTTCTTATCTCCTTGGTCTTGATCGATGCAGCAGCAGTTGGGGTAGCCGAACTACAGGGGGAGGCCTAGCCGGCTAGGATCGATAGATCCCAGCGAACTGGCGTCGCTTGACCCAAGCGGTGGCGACCGATCTGGCTGGGGCGCTGGGGGCGATCCGGCCTGGGAAGGGTGATGGTGACGATCGTAACCGCTCCCGCGAAGCCGAGCGAGGCGGCAATGAACCCAACTGCCCAATGGCAGAGCGAGCCGGCTGAAGAAGGGCGAGCAGTTAGCCGGCCATAGGTGGCCCATGAAGCCGATGGCGATCCGGATGGAGCCACGCAGGGCAACGAGAAGGAGTGGCCAGGCGGGCGAAGCAGCCGGCCTGAAGCTAGCGACCTAACCATCTTGCCACCGGATCAAAGGCGCGACTAGCGCAGCAAGAAGGAGTATGGTCGGGTGGATCGTGGCGAGAGCCGCCGGTGGGGCGGGCTTGGCCTAGGAAATAGCGTGAAGCGCGATGGTGCGTGGAGGGCCGGAGGCTCCATGCCCGAGTTGGATCTGGTGCTGTTTTCTTTATTCTTTTATATGTTTTTGCCTTTTTGACCTGTTTTGGGGCGTCTTGGGGTACCCGGGGAACATCCCCCCGACAGAAAGGAACACACATGTAATGACTCTAGTGGATCCATCTGGTTTACGAAAAGAACACACATGCAATGATTGAGGTGGATTGATGTACTTTAGGAAACGAACACACATGCAATGACTCTGGTGGATCCATGTGGATTATGAAAGGAACAGACATGCAATGACTCTGGTTGATCCATGTGTTTTAGGAAAAGGACACACATGCAATGACACTGGTGCATCCATGTGGTTTAGGAAAAGAACACACATGCAATGACTCTGGTGGTGTTTTAGGAAAGGAACACACATGCAATGACGTTGGTGGATCTATGTGGTTTAGGAAAAGAACACACTTGCAACGACACTATTGGATCCATGTTGCTTAGGAAAGGAACACCCATGCAATTACTCTAGTGGTGGTTTAGGAAAAGAAGACACATACAATGACTCTGGTGGTGGTTTAGGAAAAGAACACACATGAAATGACTCTGGTGGATCCATGTGGTTTAGGAAAAGAAAACACATGCAATGACTCTAGTGGTGGTTAAGGAAAAGAACAAGCATGCAATGACTCTGGTGGTGGCTTAGGAAAAGAACACACATGAAATGACTCTAGTGGATGCATGTGGTTTAGGAAAACAACACACATTAAATGACTCTAGTGGATCCATGTGGTTTAGGAAAAGAACACACATGCAATAACTCTGGTGGATCCAAGTGGTTTTGGAAAAGAACACACATGCAATGACTCTAGTGGTCGTTTAGTGAAATAAGACACATGCAATGACTCTGGTTGTGGTTTAGGAAAAGAACACGCATGAAATGAGTACGGTGGATCCATGTGGTTTAGGAAAAGAGCACACATGCAATGATTCTGGTGGTGGTTTAGGAAATGAAGACTCATCAAATGACTCTTTATATGGTTTAGGAAAAGAACACACATGCAATGACTATGGTGGATCCATGTGGTTTACGAAAAGAACACACATGCAACGAGTCTAGTGGTGGTTTAGGAAAGGAACACACATGCAACGACTCTAGGGTCTACTGGGGGCGTACCAGGGCTCCAGCGGGGTTGGCGATGCGGGCGAACGAAGTGAAAGACGACGGCGAGGCGAGGCGTGGTCACGGCGGAGCTTGGGGTGGCCGGAATCCACGTCACGCTTCTTCTCCAGAGGCGGCGGCTCTGACTCCAATTCCGGCGAGCTACCGCTCCACTTGCTCCGGCGAGAGGTGGTGAGGTTCAGAGAGGTGAGGGGAGTGGAATGGTGTGAGTCTTTGGTGCTGGGGAGGGCTCCTTTTATAGGCTCGACGGTGAGACCGAGCGGGATGGGCGGTCGACGGTGGCGACATGGCTACGGAAATGGCTAGCATGGCTGGGATGGCGATCGATGGGCGGTCCTGGCGGTGCTCTAAGCTTCAATCGGCCGTAGGGGTGGTGGTATCTTGATCGGGGTGAGGTGGCGCTCTCGAGGCGAGGCGGTGTCAGTGGTGGCTTGTGCACGGGGGGATGTGGCGCTCTGCGCGGGCGTCGGCATGGTCAGGGGCCTGGCGCGGCTTCTCCTCGGTGGTCCACGGCTTCTCTTGGCTCGGGCAAGGGACAGAGAGGGGTGGTGCGGCGTTGGCTACCTCCTGGACATGGCGAGGGAAGAGGGAGCGGTCTGCTGCGACGGTTGCAAGGTTGGCCGGCCAGGGTGGTGCTCGGCATGGCTTGGCATGGCCACTAGGGCATAGGGGATGGGCTACAATTGGCATGGTTTGATCAAATGGGGACAGAGGGATTAAATGGAGATCAAATGGGGGCAAAACCCTGTTCAAAACAATGAGCTAGGATTAGAGTTAGGATTCTGCCTGCCAAGTGTTTGATAAAATGGCTGCAAGAGAAAAAGTTTTGAATTTTGAGTTCAAAATTTTCGAGTGATCTCCACTAGTGCTAGGTAGGCTCTGGTTGCAAGGGTTTTGAAAATGGAGCTCAAATACATGGTTTTTGAAATAGGGGTGATCTATGCATATGCATTAGATTCAATTTTGAACTGCCATTTAAAATAGTTTCGAATGTTTTAGAAGATCAAAAGGTGGGCCTTGGTACCTCATTATGTGTACTAGCAAGGGGTGCAAAGATCAAGAATTGTTTCTGTTAAGAATTGAGTACTAGGAATAGCCAAAGTAGGCATGAGAGTTAATTTTGTCCAAATGACCATTCCTTTTATTTAATTCTTTTTGATATGATTTCTTTTAGGAAAAGTTTGGGAATGATGTAGATGATGTTTAAATCCCCTAAGAAACATTTTAGAAGCAAAGGATCACACAATCATGGCAATTCAAAACAACTCCTATTTTAAATGCACACAAATATGAATGCCTTCATTTTAAATATGGAAAAGTTTTTGTTAATCCTAAATTTGGATGATTTGATCTTTGATAAGCTTAGATTGAAGTTTTTGGGATGGTACAAACCTTCCCCCCTTAAATAAAATCTCGTCCCGAGATTTACAAGAAACTAGGAACTAAAGAGATCTGGGAACTCTGCCCTAATGTAATCCTCGCGCTCCCAAGTGGCTTCCTCCTCGGTATGGTTGCTCCACTGAATCTTGAGAAACTTGATACTCCTGGTCCTGGTGGTTCTGTAGGCTTCTTCTAAGATACGAATGGGAACTTCCCGATAGGTCAGGTCATTGTTGATTTCCACTTCTCTGTGATCGATATTCTTGAAAACTTCAGTCTTCTCAGGCACTTCCAAGCATTTGCGAAGTAACGAGATATGGAACACATTGTGGATGGCTGACATCTCTTCAGGCAGTTCCAGTTGATACGATACTTCTCCTCGGTTCGTAATCTTGAAAGGTCCGATATATCTGGAGCTAACTTTCCCTTGACTAAAGCGTTGAGTTCCTTCAATGGTGAAACCTTGAGATATCTGAAATCTCCGACATTGAAAGTCAGGTCTCTCCTTCTCTTGTCGACATAGCTTTTACATGCTGGATTGGGCGGTCTTGAGGTGCTCACGAACTTTGTGAACTTTCTCTTCTGCTTCTCGGAGAATGTCGGGTCCAAAGATCTGACTCTCTCCTACTTGTGACCAATTCAAAGGGGTACGACATTTTCTTCCATATAGGAATTCAAAGGGTGCCATCTGCAAACTAGCTTGATAACTGTTGTTATATTAGAATTCTGCGAAAGGCAGGCAGTCTTCCCATTTTGATCCGTATTCCAACACACAAGCTCTAAGCATATCCTCCAAGATCTGGCTGACTCTCTCAGTCTGTCCATCTGTTTGCGGGTGATAAGCGGTACTGAAATTTAACTTGGTTCCTAAACCTTCCTGAACTTTCTGCCAAAATCTTGAAGTAAACTGGGTTCCTCGATCTGATACGATGGTCTTGGGGGTTCCATGCACTAACAATTCTAGCAATGTACTACCGCTAGTTTTGCACTCTGGTAGGTTGTCTTGACTGGTATGAAGTGGGCTACCTTGGATAGTCTATCAACTATGACCCAGATTGAGTCATTTCCTCTACTAGAAGTAGGTAAACCGGTGATAAAATCCATTCCGACGGAATCCCATTTCCATTCCGGAATCTGCAATGGTTGCAACAATCCTGCAGGTCTCTGATGCTCCACTTTGACTCTTTGACAAATGTCACATTTGGCGATGTAGCTTCCGATCTCTCTCTTCATCTTGTGTCACCAAAATTGCTCTTTCAAATCCTGATACATCTTTGTTCCTCCGGGGTGGATAGAATAAAGAGTATCATGAGCTTCCTTCATGATAATTTCCTTCACTCGAATCTGTGGTACACGACACGTCCCTTGTACCACAGTACACCTTCTTCGTCTTGATGAATCCGGTACTTTACTGTACTGTCACGGCATTTGATTCCGTCGATACTTTCATTCCCCTTCTGGGCTTCCTTGATTTGGCTAATCAAAGTGGGTTGAAGTTCAATGCTAGCGAGGAATCCTTTGCTAACTAACTCAGTCCTGAACTGCTCCAACTCCTCATACAAACTTGGTTGCTTCTCTTTGATCATGGTGTTAAGCCTACACGGCAATCTGCTAAGAGCATCCGCTACCACATTGGCTTTGCCGGGGTGATAGTGAATGTCAAGGTCATAATCCTTGATTAACTCTATCCATCTTCTTTGCCTCATATTCAGCTCCTTCTGGGTGAAGATATACTTCAAGCTCTTATGGTCCGAGTAAATCTCACAACGATTACCCATCAAATAATGACGCCATGTCTTCAATGCTAGAACCACATTGCTAGCTCAAGATCATGGGTTGGATAGTTCTGCTCATGTCGCTTGGTTGTCGAGACAGATCTGCGATGGCTTTGCCTTCTTGCATCAATACACATCCTAGACCAATCTTGGATGCATCACAATATACATCAAACGGCTTCTTGATGTCCGCATGATCAAAATTGGGGCTGATATCAATCTCTTCTTGACTCACAGGCGGCTTCACACTTGCATCCATTCAAACTTCTTGTCCTTCTTCAATAATTGGGTCATTGGTCGGGCTATGCTCGAGAATCCTTCTACGAATTTGCGGTAATATCCCGCTAATCCGAGAAATGAACGAACTTGGGTTTGATTGGTTGGGGCTTCCCATTCTTCGACATCTTTGATCTTGCTGGGATCAACAGAGACTCCTCCCGCAGACACAATATGTCCTAGGAATCCTACTTCTTTCAGCCAAAAATCACACTTGCTGAACTTGGCATATAACTGGTGCTCTCTCAGGGTGTCCAGGATGATTCTCAGATGTTGCTCATGCTCTTCTTCTGACTTGGAGTAGATAAGGATGTCGTCGATAAACACAACTACAAACTTACCTAGGAAATTCATAAAAATCTTATTCATGAGATTCATGAAATAAGCAGGGGCATTGGTTAATCCAAAAGATATAACCGTATACTCGTATAAACCATAGCGAGTAGTAAAGGCGGTCTTCGGAATATCCGTTGCACGAATCTTAAGTTGGTGATAACCAGTCCTAAGATCAATCTTTGAGAATACCTGGGCTCCAGTCAACTGATCAAATAGATCCTCTATTTTTGGCAAGGGGTACTTGTTCTTGATGGTGACATCATTCAACATTCTGCAGTCTGTACACAGACGGTTGCCTCCATCCTTCTTGTCAACGAATAACACTGGTGATCTCCATGGCGATGCACTTGGCTGAATCAAGCCGGTTGCTAACATGGCATCCAACTGCTTCTTCAGTTCTACTAACTCTGAGGGGTTCATGGTATAGGGTCTCTGGGCTATAGGTCTGGTTCCGGGGATTAGTTCGATAATGAACTCTATATCCCTATCCGGGGGCATACTGGGCAATTCATCTAGGAATACGTCGGGGTATTCACAGACTACTCTGACTTGGTCAAGGGTAGGCAGGGCTACACTTTTGTTGCATTTGAATTGACGGGGTAAGGTTTCAGAGATATGTTCTACGGTTACTCCAGAACTACTGGTCATGGTGATGGCTTTCTTAGCACAGTCTATCAGTCCTTTATGCCTTGACATCCAGTCCATACCTAGTACTACTTCCAAACCTTTGGTTCCAAGTACAATTAGGTTGGCATAAAAATCTATCCCATGAATTCTGATAGGTACAGCTTTGCAAATTTTTCTAGCTTTTGTAGTTGAACCGGGGATTTGAACTATCATGACATGCTTCCGGTTGGTTGGGCGAATCTTACTAGTGCATACAAATTCTTCGGTGACAAATGAATGCGATGCTCCAGAATCAAACAATACTCTTGCTAAAACTGAGTTGACAGAAAACATACCCAGCACGACGTCTGGTGCTTCCAGGCTTCTTCTGCGTTCATGTGGAAGAGACGACCGTTCTTGGTTGCGGGTTCCTGGGCAAATCTCACGCCTTGGTTGAACACGACATCGCTCTTAATGGGACATTCACAGGGGCATTGGCGGCAGTCTTCTTGGGACACTCATTGGAGTAGTGACCCTTCACTCCACACTCGAAACAAGTGATCTGGGACTTGTCCTTGACTGCAACAGGTACAACATTGCTACCAGCTCTGGGGGCAGTGTTGTTGTTGTTGCTCTTGGGAGAACGCAGTTGAAGTTGTTGGCGTTGCGGAGTTGTGATTGTTTCCTCCGGGCTTCACATTTCCTCACTTCTGATTTGGGGTAGCTTGGCGAGAAGGTGGGGTCGGTTGTTCCTTGGTGCATATCTGGTGAGGGTTGGGACAAGATTTCCGGTGACTACTGGATCTAGACTGCTGCATCATACGACGCTTGCGGTTGTCGTTTGCCTGATTAATCTTCCCTTCCATCTGAATGGCAGAGTCGACTAGCTCTTTAAGATCCTGGAAACGGATGTTGACGAGGACAGTCTGCATCTCATCATGTAGTCCGTTTAAGAATCTCTCCTTCTTCTTGGCCTCCGTGTTGATTTCATCCGGTGCATATCTGGCAAGTGACAAGAATTTGTCACGGTACTCTACTACAGTCAATCTTCCTTGCTTCAGTTCACAGAATTCATCTCTCATCCTGTTGACAAGACCTTGCGGCATGTGGGTGCGGCTGAACTTGACCTTGAATGCTTCCCAGGTCATCACCTGGCCATGGTTCATGTTGCAAACGGTATTCCACCAAGCTCTTGCATCTCCCGCCAGATAGTGAGTGGCGAAGAGAACTTTCTCATTCTCCTCAACTCCTGCAACTTCGAGGTTGTTTTCCATGGTCTCAGAATCAGTCATTGACATCTAATGGGTTTTCAGATTGGTTGAAGATTGGGGGATTGGTGTTCTGAAAGTTTTTGAGTTTAGATCCATGGTGATCTTGATTTCCATGTCCTTGGTTGTTGAGAGCCATTTGGGCGATCTGCTGCAATGTTGCTAAGTTGGCTTGACGCTCGTACCTTGCTTCATGGTCCGCGATGAGATTCTGCAAGATCTGCAGCATTGGGTCCTGCGATGAGCTGCTCCCTCCTTGGTTTCCACGAGTCATCTGAGGATTGAGATAGATATAGGGGTAAGAGGGAAATTCTAAGGTTCAGGGTTTTGGGTTTTCAAAGCTACAACTTTGAGTTAGACTCAGGTTTTTCAACTAATTTCATTCTCATTCATGCAAGCAAGCACACGATACAACACACACCACAGCAATCAAAGGGGAAAACAGATGGTTTGACGAACCATTCTGCAAACTACGATACAATGAGATGATACATCTCATGCTACGACAGTACTCTAGTGCATCTACTCATCGTCAATGAAGTCGGAGTCTTCATCATCAGTGTAGAAGTCCACAGCATCCTCTGCCAGAAAATCGTCATCGTTGCTGAGGTAAGAGTCCATATCTCCCTGGATGTCTTCACCCTCATCATCTTATTCTTTGGCGGCAAGCTGAGCTTCCTACTCCTTGACGGTCCTCTCGAGGTCGGCCACCTTCTTGCGAAGACGGGCGATGGTGCGATCTTTCTTTGCCCGCTGGCGACGAAGAGACTGGCGATCTTGGACGAGCAGTGTGAAAGTCTGGGCCTTCTGGTCGGCAATTGCACGGTTCTGGTTGGCTAACTCTCTGGCATTGTCCAGTTCCTGCTGTCGGTCATGAAGCAAGAAGTCAAGGTTCTCCACTTGACGCCTCAACTCTGGGTGACTTGGCATCTCCATCGGCATTCCCATGAAGTCACGTCTTGCATAGTGGGCAAAACGGGTCCCTTGAATCTTGTTGACGCTGAGGGTACACAGACGTGCGAGAGCTTCATGCATTGCCCTGGCTAATCCATCTAGCCAGTTGTTCTCTCTCACAGAGAACTGAATTCTCCCGGAAGTTGGTGCTTCAATGCTCCCTCGAAGATCCGCGGTGACTAGCCACTGTAGGTCTCCTGGGGGTCCTGGAAGTTGAGCTCCAAGAAACTCCAGATGTGGGCGTCGAAATTCGCAGTGAATCCAGATCCCTCTCGAAGATCAGCTGATCTCCGTTTCCCAACTGGTAAAACTTGCTGAACTGAGTCTCCATCTATAAGAATTTAGGATGAGGAAATTAGTGAAGTGATCAAGTGTGTCAAATTTTAAGTACTAATGTAAGAATTTTGAGGAACATGTATTTTTGCGAAAGAATGAGTTCACCAGGGTAAGAGGGGAAATAGTTTTCATAAATACTCACTTTGGTTTTGAAGCTAAGTTTTGGTTTGGACGTCCATTCTAACTAGGGTCTCCTATGGTCAGGATGGCTCTAATACCAACTTGTCAACACCCGGATTTTTAATCCCAGATGCCCGTTATGCCATACCTCGCAATCCCAGGATTACCATTTTTGCGAGACATAACGGATTGGATATCATAGTACATCATCCATTACAAACCATACATAAGGTTTTACACAAATAAGGATCTCATGATCCAGTCTTTAATACAACAAGCAGTGGAAATAAGCGATAGCGTGGCGGTGGGTCTATCTTGAGGGCACGAGCAATCTTGTGACGGCAGATAGTCCTAGTTATCATAGCCGTCCTGCTGACCATCATCTTGATAATCTCCTTCATAGTCTGGCCATGGTAATAGCCAGGGACAAAAGCCATGAGTACTCTTTAAGTACTCGCAAACTACTACTAGCAAGGGTTATGATTCCAAGTTAAAGTACTGAATTGCAAGAATAACTATCAAGTTAAGTTTGAAACCTAAGCTGAGTTCTGAAACAAGAAAAGATAAAATAAAAGTCTAGAATCACTTAAGTTGGGAAGCTAATTTCATCTACACAACCCTGTTGTGGTCAAGTCAGGGTTCATCATTCATTTCAAGGTATTTAGAAAACATCGACAACGCAAAGATGGCCATTCCAATTGTACATAATCATGAATAGCGCTATTCGAATAGTTTGACACTCTGCAGAGGTGGTACACTTTCACCACAAGATTCGATACATCTATCAGGGATAACCCTGAATCATCATACTTAGTATGCAGATAATCAAACATAACCTTCCCCTTTACACACCCTAGTACAAGCACCTCTCCTATGAGCATGGCCTCCCAACCATGACCATCAGTCATCTTGGGCACTGCATAGGTGGACAACATCGAGAGGTAGCCTCATCTCAAACCTCTCCCGTGAGGGAACTAATACTAATGCATATAAATTTCCAGCTAAGCCTTACCCAATTCAGGTAATATGGTTGTACGGTAAATTTGGAATGGTATCTCATCCGAATCCAACCATCAGTTTTATAACAAGGGTTAAGGCTCATGCCTCATCATTTTCATCATCATAAACCAATTGTGTTTCTCAGGACATGTCAAAACATCTCAATAGAATGACTCATCATTCTAAGGTTTTCATAACTCATTTTCACCAAGTGTTCCCATCTAAAATGACTCAAGTTTGATCTAGTCTAAAACACTAGGTTAAGAGTGTTCACTAAGGTGGAAAGGTGGGATCAATCTCATGTCATAGCATGACATATAAGGGTTTATAATTAGGTCAAGTTTTATACTCTTTATGCTACCTTCAAAATTAATGAAAGAACTTTGTGTAAACTAAGGGGGTGTGATCAAAGTATGCTTAAGGCATCTTTACTAAACTATCTAGTTTTATTCTAGCTTGCTACACTAGCTTACTAAAGCATGTTTGCAAGGGTTAGCTTGCCACTAATAGCTTGCCTTGGTTGGTGTAGTGGTTGAAGTTTTCTTCTTCTTCTTCCTGGTAGAACTCCTCCTCCTCGAAGGCTTGGTCGGTACTATCGTCTAGAAATACATAGGGAGTGCACAATCACCAAACAATACTTAACTTAGGCTAAGTAGTATTCTAAACCACACACTTGATGATCTATTATCATCCAAAACATCACAAGTTTAATTCAATAGTTTCCACCTTTTTATTTTGGAAAAGTAATTTCTACTCATTGAAAAAAAATTACTACAATTTAATATTCACCACCAAAATATGGGATCATGTGAACATGTCCTCACCACATATTCTAATATGTGGGAATGAGATTTAAAGGTTGGATTACTATTACTTTGGTTTAAGTTTATTATTTAATGATTTAAAGTGACTAGAAATGCCTATATAGCATTATTTTGGTACTAGTCCAAAGTCACTGTCTGTAAACCTTAATATTATTACATATTTGGATAGATATGATGAAATGTGATTTTTGAGAGTTTGAATCAACTCAAAAGCTAACTTGGTTGATTTTACAAAAATGTTTCAAGTTGCAAAAGCTTCTGCATTCTCATTTTTATTAGGAGAAATCTATAACTCTAAATGAATTAAATCCAACGGGCTTGGATAGAGCATTTCAATACCCTTCAAACAAAATTAGTTTCATGCAATTTGGATTTGTCAAACTCACAGAATTGAATTTTGAAACACTGGACATAAACTCTATTCTAACTAAAAGGAAAAATCCTAATTTGAATCTACGGGCTTGCTGAGGAAAGAAATGGGCGGCCCAGTGGCGCTGAGCCACACGGGCTCAGCTGTGGGGTCCCAGGTCGGCGGCACTTAAACACGAGCTGCAGCTACCGTGGGCTTTGTGCGATTAGAGGCTAGATCTACGGTGAGGGTCGCTGCCGACGACTGACGGTCGGTCATGCGAGGTCGAACCCTAGCGGCTCGGTGGGGGTCTACTGGGGACGTTCCAGGGCTCCAGCGGGGTTGGCGATGCAGGCGAACGAAGTGGAAGACGACAGCGAGGCGAGGCGTGGTCGCGGCGGAGCTTGGGGTGGCCGGAATCCACGGCACCCTTCTTCTCTAGAGGCGGCGGCTCCGGCTCCAATTCCGGTGAGCTGCTGCTCCACTTGCTCCGGCGAGAGGTGGGTGAGGTTTAGAGAGGTGAGGGGAGTGGAATGGTGTGAGTCTTTGGTGCTGGGGAGGGCTCCTTTTATAGGCTCAACGGTAAGACCGAGCGGGATGGGCGGTCGACGGTGGCGACATGGCTACGGCGAGCTAGCGGCATGGCTAGGGATGGCGATCGATGGGCGGTCCCCTGGCGGTGCTCTAGCGCTTCAATGCGGCCGTAGGGGCGATGGTATGCGGTCGGGGTGAGGTGGCGCTCTGAGAGGCAGAGGCGGCGGTGTCCATGGCGAGCGATGGCTGTGGGGCTTTGGGCGGCGAACGGGGGTGTCTGGGGTGTTCTCCAGGTCAAGATGGAGCTGTGGGCGTGGGCTGGTGTCGAGTGGTGGCTTGTGCACGCGGGGACAGGGTGCGCTCTGCGGGCGGCGACGGCATGGTCTGGTGGCACTGGGCGCGGCTTCTCCTCGGTGGTCCATGGATGCTCTTGGCTCGGGCAAGGGATGAGAGGCGAGCGCGTTGGCTACCTCCTAGACATGGCGAGGGAAGGGGGAGTGGTCTGCTGCGACGGTCGCAAGGTTGGCCGGCCAGGGTGGTGCTCGGCATGGCTTGGCATGGCCACTAGGGCATAGGGGATGGGCTACAATTGGCATGGTTTGATCAAAGGGGGACAGAGGGATTAAATGGAGATCAAATGGGGGCAAAACCCTGTTCAAAACAGTGAGCTAGGATTAGAGTTAGGATTCTGCCTGCCAAGTGTTTGATAAAATGGCGGCAAGAGAAAAAGTTTTGAATTTTGAGTTCAAATTTTTTGAGTGATCTCCACTAGTGCTAGGTAGGCTCTGGTTGCAAGGGTTTTGAAAATGGAGCTCAAATACATGGTTTTTGAAATAGGGGTGATCTATGCATATGCATTAGATTCAATTTTGAACTGCCATTTAAAATAGTTTCCATAATGTTTTTAGAAGATCAAAAGGTGGGCCTTGGTACCTCATTATGTGTAATAGCAAGGGGTGCAGAGATCAAGAATTGTTTCTGTTAAGAATTGAGTACTAGGAATAGCCAAAGTAGGCATGAGAGTTAATTTTGTCCATATGACCATTCGTTTATTTTAATTCTTTTTGATATGATTTCTTTTAGGAAAAGTTTGGGAATGATGTAGATGATGTTTAAATCCCCTAAGAAACATTTTAGAAGCAAAGGATCACACAATCATGGCAATTCAAAACAACTGCTATTTTAAATGCACACAAATATGAATGCCTTCATTTTAAATATGGAAAAGTTTTTGTTAATCCTAAATTTGGATGATTTGATATTTGATAAGCTTGGATTGAAGTTTTTAGGATGTTACAAAAGGTGATGGCTAGGAGTACCCAAGTGGTGGTGATTGGAAAGAATGGATGAAAGTATGGAGGTTCCGAGGGAACCTAAGCTTAAAGTTTTGTTTTGACCATATGTGATCAAAGAGGTTTAAGAAGGGGTTTTCTCCAAAACTGTTCTCAAAAAGGTTTTCAGCAAAGATATGGGATATCCTGATTTATAAAACGAAAGCATGTTTCAAAATACTTTTTCAACAAAGATATGGGGATGCCATAACTACAAGAAATAGTCTAGGCATTTGCAAAAACAACCCTAAATAGAGCTATCTCGCCACATCCAGAATTGCATTTCCTTATTTAACTTATCTTGGTGGTTTGCGAGTACATTCAAAAGTACTCATGGCATTGTCCCTGGCTATTTACTTCGCCAGGCTTTCAGAGGATTGACAACGGAAGATTAAGGTGACGTCCAGCGAGCTAGGCCGTCTTCCCAGTCAGTCGCATGTAGGTTGAGGCATGATTGGGCCCTGCGTGTGATGAAGCTCCGGTGTTGAAAGATTGTATAGCCATAATGGCAACTATGTAAGTCTTGTATTCGTTATGTTTCGGATGCTGTAATGATACTTGTCGGTTATGCTCCACGGCTCACTTATCATGGGAACGTGGATTTTTTACATAACAGGGATTTCTCGGATGATTAAATCCGGGGGACCCCACACCACTTGTCCCTCCACCCTTGGACGGCCGCCATGAGCTTGATGTCAAAATACGTGACGGAGGAGTCAACGTGGATACCGCAGCCTCCTACATCATAGACTACGGAGCCAGACGCCGACTGGCGCTTCAGCTTGAAGAGACCAAAGTGCGGCTCGATTCCGAGCCAGCACTCGCAAAGCGTAATGTAGCAGGCAATATGGAGGATAGAATTGGGGGACAGCTGATGGAGCTGGAGCCCATAGAAACAAAGGAGGCCCCTGAAGAAAGGATGCAGGGGCAGAGAAAGACCGTGGATGATGAACGCTAGGAACATCACCCGGAAACCAGCCGGAGGACAAGGGGTTACCTCACCACCTGGGACTCGCGAGTCACCGACCGCGGAAGAAGAACTCCGTCTTGGCGCAGGAGACGGAGCTCGGATGACTTTATGATGGACGCGCGCCACGTGCCATTGGTGACGCGAGTGCCCGCGCCTCTTCCCGACGACAACGGCGCTGGTGCCCGCAGCGGTGGAGCCACCCTTCTTCTTGGCAGCAGCAATGGCGGTGGCGGATTCAGCGGCAGCACCTCCTTTATTTTTCCCCATCTTGCGATGGCGATGAGACCAGAGGAAGTAACTAGGGAATACGCGGAACTGGTCCAGTGCCACGAAGAAGATGAAATCTAGGGAGCAGAGGAGCAGCGACAATGGCGATGAAGGCAAAGGCAGAGAAAAGAGCAGATGGGAAAAATTACAGACGTAACACTGCTACTTAACCCCCTGGAAGATATAATCGAACGGCCGGAATAAACCCTATCAGACGCGTGGCACCCATCATGATCAACACGTGGAGGACCTGAAGCACGAACCATCCCCCACTACCCCATTACGCTTGGAAATCGAGGAGGCGCAGTTAAAACAAAGATTACGCACGCCCGGTCAAGTCAGGGTCAGGAAATGGGACCCACCGCTTGTCACGTCCCGTCAAACCCGCTCACACGGGCAACTGAGATCATCACATCGTCAGCACTGATGTCATCAAAAATTGAGCAGCAGAAGACTTCGACTACTTTAGTCCTTACTCGAGTCTTCGACTCCATCAAGCACTCGGGTGCTACTCCCAAAGGGAGCGCTGGTTGCGCACCCTACGATTTTTCTTTTCCTTTTTTCTCCTCTGCGGGAATATGGACATTCAAATCATACCCAATCACTCGAATCCGCAATTAGACTATGGACATGGGTTACTCCCATAGGGAGCGCCGGAAATAAATTCGACTAAAACAAGCAAACAAAAGATGACAACAGTCGCAAAAGTTCTTTAGTACCTGCCTGAGTCTTTGACTCAACCAGGCACTCGGGGGCTACTCCCATAGGGAGCGCTGGTCGTGCACCCTATGATTATTTGTACATCATACCGTGTGTCGATAACAACCACACTCGAAGTTTATGGCGACAACGCCTCATGATTTTTCCCTACAAAGAGACTGCGTCTCCTGGGTCACACGAATCATCTCCGCGATGACAAAATCCGGATGCCGCGCTTGCAGCGTGAACATAAGACTTGAATAAGGCCCGGCAACGCATTTGCTGCGCACTACCAGGAATATATCCATGCCTATAGGTACGATGAACATGCCTTGACAGACGCGTCGAGTGCTCACACCCATATACTGGAATTCGACTCCTGTAAGACCTCCACGGCTTGAGTCGAATTACACCAGCACTTTTTCCGAATTCGAGTTCGGGGACTCAAGTTCGAGTAGATTGTGTTGTTTAACCCTAAGGTAGTTAACTCAGGCACACACATCAACAATCCCTATGACACAAACAGAGCACTCGAAAATACTCAGTCATGCACTCGAAAGGCTTCTTTAAGTCCCAAGTTGAATCTGTGATTCCACTAGACACTCGGGGGCTACTGACATGGGTATACCCTGCCGGTACTCGAGTTTAGTATATATGGTCCAGACAGGGTGGAAGCCCACGGCGTTGACATGGCCCAATGAAGAACTCGAGTAACCTATGGACTCTCGATTGCTTGCGGAACAAGAAGAAGATAAAGATAGAAAGTTTAAAGGGCAAACCCTAATATGTAACCGACTCGACCTGCTACCCGAGACCTGGCCTATCTATATAAAGGCCAGGAGGGGGTGGCGAGGAGGACACACGCAACCCTAGTTTCCACAACCCTCGCCAGATTGCATCTACGCACCATTATAATCTTCGATTCCTCTGTTAATTCCACGAGGAGACAAGCAGGAGTAGGGACCTCTACGAGGCATGAATCAGGGTAAACCTTGCGTTCCTGTGTGCTAGTTTGCTAGCCAATTGATGCTTCCAACGCTCCCTCCTTCTACAAAACCCAAGTCCATAACAATGGGCATTGATGAGTTAAACCCTCGTCACATGTGGTTTAGGAAAAGAACACACATGAAATGACTCTAGTGGATCCCTGTGGTTTAGGAAATTAACACACATGCAATGACTCTGGTGGATCCATGTGGTTTCGGAAAGGAACACACATGCAATGACTCTGGTGGATCCATGTGGTTTAGGAAAGGAACACAATGCAATGACTCTAGTGGTGGTTTAGGAAAAGAAGTCACATGCAATGACTCTGCTGGATCCATGTGGTTTAGGAAAGGAACACACATGGAATGACTCCGGTGGATCCATGTGGTTTAGGAAAGGAACACACATGCAATAACTCTAGTGTCAGTTTAGGAAAATAAGACACATGCAATGACTCGAGTGGATCCTTGGTGTTTAGGAAAGGAACACACATCCAATGACTCTAGTGGTGGTTTAAGAAAAGAAGACATATACAATGACTCTGGTGGTGGTTTAGGAAAAGAAGACACATGAAATGACACTGGTGGATCCATGTGGTTTAGGAAAAGAACACACATGCAATGACTCTAGTGGTGGTTTAGGAAAATAAGACACATTCAATGACTCTGGTGGTGGTTTAGGAAAGGAAGACATATGAATTGACTCCAGTGGATCCACGTGGTTTAGAATAATAACACACATGAAATGACTCTAGTGGATCCATGTGGTTTTGGAAAGTAACACACATGCAATGACTCAACTGGATCATTGTGGTTTAGGAAAGGAACACACATGAAATGACACTGGTGGATCCATGTGGTTTAGGAAAAGAACACACATGCAATGACACTGGTGGATCCATGTAGTTTAGGAAAACAACACACATGCAATGACTCTGGTGGATCCATGTGGTTTAGGAAATGAAGACACATGCAATGAATCTAGTAGATCATTGTGGTTTAGGAAAGGAACATACATTAAATGACTCTGGTGGATCCACGTGGTTTTGGAAAAGAACACACATGCAATGACTTTGGTGGTGGTTTAGTAAAGGAAGACATATGCAATGACTATGGGTGTGGTTTAGGAAAGAAACACACAGGCAATGACTCTAGCTGATCCATCTGGTTTAGTAAAAGAACACACATGCAATGATTGTGGTGGATCAATGTGGTTTAGGAAAGGAAAACACATGCAATGACTCTGGTGGATCCATGTGGTTTAGGAAAGGAACACACATGAAATTACTCTGATGGTTGTTTAGGAAAGGAAGACACATGCAATGACTGCTGGATCCATGTGGTTTAGCAAAGGAACACACATGGAATGAATCTGGTGGATCCATGTTGGTTAGGAAAGGAACACACATGCCATAACTCTACTGTCGGTTTAGGAAAAGAAGACACAAGCAATGACTCTAGTGGATCCTTGTTGTTTAGGAAAGGAACACACATGCAATGACTCTACTGGTGGTTTAGGAAAAGAAGACATATACAATGACTCTGGTGGTGGTTTAGGAAAAGCGCACACTTGAAATGAATCTGGTGGATCCATGTGGTTTAGGAAAAGAACACACATGCAATGACTCTAGTGGTGGTTTAGGAAAAGAACACACATTCAATGACTCTATTGGTGGTTTAGGAAAGGAGGACACATGAATTGACTCTAGTGGATCCATGTGGTTTAGAAAAATAACACACATGAAATGACTCTAGTGGATCCATGTGGTTTAGGAAAAGAACACACATGCAATGAATCTGGTGGATCCATGTGGTTTTGGAAAGGAACACACATGCAATGACTCTAGTGGATCCATGTGGTTTAGGAAAGTAACACAATGCAATGACTCTAGTGGTGGTTTAGGAAAAGAAGAAACATGCAATGACTCTGCTGGATCCATGTGGTTTAGGAAAGGAACACACATGGAATGACTCCGGTGGATCCATGTGGTTTAGGAAAGGAACACACATGCAATAACTCTAGTGTCGGTTTAGGAAAAGAAGACACATGCAATGACTCGAGTGGATCCTTGGTGTTTAGGAAAGGAACACACATCCAATGACTCTAGTGGTGGGTTAAGAAAAGAAGACATATACAATGACTCTGGTGGTGGTTTAGGAAAAGAACACACATGAAATGACACTGGTGGATCCATGTGGTTTAGGAAAAGAACACACATGCAATGACTCTAGAGGTGGTTTAGGAAAAGAACACACATTCAATGACTCTGGTGGTGGTTTAGGAAAGGAAGACACATGAATTGACTCAAGTGGATCCACGTGGTTTAGAATAATAACACACATGAAATGACTCTAGTGGATCCATGTGGTTTAGGAAAAGAACACACATGCAATGACTCTGGTGGATCCATGTGGTTTTGGAAAGGAACACACATGCAATGACTCAACTGGATCATTGTGGTTTAGGAAAGGAACACAAATGAAATGACACTGGTGGATCCATGTGGTTTAGGAAAAGAACACACATGCAATGACACTAGTGGATACATGTAGTTTAGGAAAACAACACACATGCAATGACTCTGGTGGATCCATGTGGTTTAGGAAATGAAGACACATGCAATGAATCTAGTAGATCATTGTGGTTTAGGAAAGGAACAGACATTAAATGACTCTGGTGGATCCACGTGGTTTAGGAAAAGAACACACATGCAATGACTTTGGTGGTGGTTTAGTAAAGGAAGACATATGCAATGACTATGGATGTGGTTTAGGAAAGGAACACACAAGCAATGACTCTAGCTGATCCATCTGGTTTAGTAAAAGAACACACATGCAATGATTGTGGTGGATCAATGTGGTTTAGGAAAGGAAAACACATGCAATGACTCTGGTGGATCCATGTGGTTTAGGAATGGAACACACATGAAATTACTCTGATGGTTGTTTATGAAAGGAAGACACATGCATTGACTGCTGGATCCATGTGGTTTAGCAAAGGAACACACATGCAATGAATCTGGTGGATCCATGTTGGTTAGGAAAGGAACACACATGCAATAACTCTAGTGTCAGTTTAGGAAAAGTAGACACACGCAATGACTCTGGTGGTGGTTTAGGAAAAGAACACACATGAAATGACTCTGGTGGATCCATGTGGTTTAGGAAAAGAACACACATGCAATGATTCTGGTGGATCCATGTGGTTTAGGAAAGGAACACACATGCAATGACTCTAGTGGTGGTTTAGGAAAAGAGGACACATGCAATGACTCTGGTGGTGGTTTACGAAAAGAACACACATGCAATGACTCTAGATGTGGTTTAGGAAAAGACCACGCATGCAATGACTATGGTGGATCCATGTGGTTTAGGAAAAGACCACGCATGCAATGAATCTAGTGGCGGTTTAGGAAAGGAACACACATGCAATGACTTTGGTAGATCCATGTGGATTATGAAAGGAACACACATGCAATGACTCTTATGGATCCATGTGGTTTAGGAAAGGATCACACATGCAATGACTCTGGTGGATGCATGTGGTTTAGGAAAAGAACACACATGCAATAACACTGGTCGATCCATGTGGTTTAGGAAAAGAGCACACATGTAATGACTCTGGTGGATCCATGTGGTTTCGGAAAAGAACACTTGCAATGACACTGGTGGATCCATGTGGTTTAGGAAAGGAACACAGATGCAATGACTCTAGTGGTAGTTTAGGAAAAGAAGACACATGCAATGACTCTGGTGGTGGTTTAGGAAAAGAACACACATGAAATCACTCTGGTGGATCCATGTGGTTATGGAAATGAAGACACATGCAATGACTCTACTAGATCATTGTGGTTTAGGAAAAGAACACACATGAAATCACTCTAGTGGATCCATGTTTTTTTAGAAAGGAACACACATGCAATGACTCTAGAGGATCATTGTGGTTTAGGAAAGGCACAAACATGCAATGACTCTAGTGGTGGTTTAGGAAAAGAAGACACATGCAATGACTCTGGTGGTGGTTTAGGAAAAGAACACACATGAAATGAGTATGGTGGATCCATGTGGTTTAGGAAAAGAACACGCATGCAATGATCCACCTGGTGGTTTAGGAAACGAAGACTCATGTAATGAATCTAGATGTGGTTTAGGAAAAGAACACGCATGTAATAACTATGGTGGATCCATGTGGTTTAGGAAAAGAACACACATGCAATTACTCTGATGGTGGTTTAGGAAAGGAAGAAACGTGCAATGACTCTGGTGGATCCATGTGGTTTAGGAAAGGGACACACATGCAATTACTCTGGTGGATCCATGTGGTTTAGGAAAGGAACACACGTGCAATGACTCTAGTGGTGGTTTAGGAAAATAAGACACATGCAATGACTCTAGTGCTGGTTTAGGAAAATAACACACATGAAATGACTCTGGTGGATCCATGTGGTTTACGAAAAGAACACACATGCAATGATTCTGGTGGATCCATGTGGTTTAGGAAAGAAACACACATGCAATGACTCTAGTGGTGGTTCTGGAAAACAAGACACATGCAATGACTCTGGTGGTGGTTTAGGAAAAGAACACACATGAAATGAGTATGGTGGATCCATGTGGTTTAGGAAAAGAACACACATGCAATGATTCTGGTGGTGGTTTTGGAAATGAAGACTCATGCAATGACTCTAGATGTGGTTTAGGAAAAGAACATGCATGCAGTGACTATGGTGGATCCATGTGGTTTAGGAAAAGAACGCACATGCAATGACTCTAGTGGTGGTTTAGGAAAGGAAGACACATGCAATGAATCTGGTGGATCCATGTGGATTAGGAAAGGAATACACATGCAATGACTTTGATGGATCCATGTGGTTTAGGAAAGGGTCACACATCCAATGAATCTGGTGGATCCATGTGGTTTAGAAACATGACATAACACTGGTGGATCCATGTGGTTTAGGAAAAGAACACACATAAAATGACTCAGGTGGTGGTTTAGGAAAGGAACACACATGTAATGACTCTGGTGGATCCATGTGGTGTAGGAAAATAACATACTTGCAATGACACTGGTGGATCCATGTGGTTTAGGAAAGGAACACACATGCAATGACTCTAGTGGTAGTTTAGGAAAAGAAGACACATGCAATGACTCTGGTGGATCCATGTGGTTAAGGAAATGAAGAGACATGCAATGACTCTACTGGATCATTGTGGTTTAGTAAAAGAATACACTAGAAATGACTCTGGTGGATCCATGTTTTTAGAAAGGAACACACATGAAATGACTATAGAGGATCATTGTGGTTTAGGAAAGGAACACACATGAAATTGAGTCTGGTGGATCCATGTGGTTTAGGAAAATAACACACATGCAATGACACTTGTTGTCGTGGGAATGGCCATGGTAGTCGCTACGAGGGGTAGCGACTGATGGTATTGGGGGCGAGAGCTGGCGGCCATCTACGGTGCAAGATGGGGGTGGATGCACATGAGTTTACCCAGGTTCGGCCCCCCGGAGGGTAAAGACCTACTCCTGCTAGCTGGTATTGGCGGAGAGCGAGTTACATGGGTGGCGATCTCGGCGTCTAAGCAGCGAGTCGCTAGAGGGGGTGTATGATGGAACGTCTGTACAAGAGGAACCCTAGGGAGGTTTATATAGGAGGCACCTCGCTAGGGT
Source organism: Avena insularis (assembly GCA_023614405.1). Classification (NCBI taxonomy): domain Eukaryota; kingdom Viridiplantae; phylum Streptophyta; class Magnoliopsida; order Poales; family Poaceae; genus Avena; species Avena insularis. Next base: position 442,175,106 of record CM042688.1, on the reverse strand, counting down.
TTACAATGTTTACAACTGAACTAGTCTACAAGTGGCTTAGGAAAAGAACACACATGTACAAAGAGAGAGTAAGATGGTGAGGGTTTGTGTAAGAGTAAAGGGGGTAGAGCTAAAGAGAAAAGGAATGCTCCACTTGATATATGCATGCCATATAGCTTAACAAAACCAAGAGAGGATGAGCTCTAAGATGGTTGGACTCAAAATTGAGCAAGCTTGAATTGATTTCAAAGGAACCAAGATCCACTCAAAAATCAAAGAAAAAGACAACTAAAAGAAGGGGGTGGTGATCTTGCATGGCCCATGCATAGATAATAAATGCCATGTTTATTATTGTGAAAACAATTGTAAAGAACCATGGGCATTTATTTACACATGCATTCCCAAAATATGGAATTACGGCCAAGCCAAAAGAGTAGGTTGGTGTTCCATGTGGAGTAGATGGGATATGCTCATATTTGAATATAATTTGGACATGCTAGTGTGTATGTCCCACTAGATGCATAAATAGCCTCAAATATATTCCAACATGAGCATACATTAAAAAACAATCCATATGGAAGCTTGACAAGGGGTTCCACTCACGTATCATGCAAAGGTGGCCAATGTGGCTCTCCACATATCAATAATGTGAAAACAACATGATGCATATATGGGAGCATGTGGGATTGTATGTGGATCCATCCCAACCCACATGAGCTAGAGGTAAAACCAAATAAATTGCAAGGCTCACATATCGTTGGATGGTGGAATAATGGGGTGGTGACAAGAAAGGTGGTGGAGTTTAATAAAAGATATGCCCCAACTCAACTTGGGCATCAAGCATTTATCAAGAACCAAATACAATGTATCAAGAGGCCAATACAGTTAATAATCTACATGAGATAAGAACCAAATGAAAAAGGGTTTTGTATGATGCTCAAATGCAATGTGGCATGTTGACATGAGCATGATATAATTATGATGCAACAATTATATGTAGGAAGTAGCATTTTATTAGACTAGGCTAGTAGCATTGCAATTGTTAGACAATTGGGATGATACAACTCTCCCCCACTAAACAAGAACCTCGCCCTGAGATTCCTAGGAAAAGAAAACAACACAAGGAGAGGCGGTGTTTGGAACGAAGGTGACCCTCACTTTCCCAAGTTGAAGAACAACAGAATGGTTCGACCACTGCACCTTGCAAAACTTGTTAGACTTGTTGCGAGTCTTGCGTTTTGCTTGAGAAACACGGTTTAGAAGACTTGAAGGATTGTCGTGAGACAAGAAGGATAGGATGAACATAGCCCCGGTTTTTTTTCAGGAAACATGATAAAGAATAGAAACACTTGAAAGAATAAGGAAGGCCGATGTATCATGGAGAAAGAAAGACACGCCGTTAGGATTAGAGATCAACAGATGCACATGACGATGATTCTTTGCCTTTTCGGAAGAAAGAGCTACTTTGGAGAAGTTAGATACCACTATGAAAATAGCATTGTTTCTTCCCTCGGATTTGAGAATTCAAGTCTAGAACAATGTTGCCTACAAACAATAGAGTTCCTTGATATCAACGGAAAGATTGAGTTAGACATTGTCGGATTATATTCTTGTTGCGCCGGTAAGAACCAAAGGATCACGCAATTGAGGTGCACGGATATAACTTCTAGACAAGGAGGTGATGCTAGATTATGGTGGGATCCCGAGAAGAAAAGAATATAGAGGATCTGGAGTTTATTGTAGGGATACTTATTGATTTCTTTAACCTTGAGGCTAATGCAATAGATTTGCGACTGATGGCATCAACCATAATTGGCTTTACCACTAGAAAGGATTTACAAAAGGAAGTCAAATATATACTTCATCCATCTTGTTGACGATGTCGAACACTAGTGGAATGAAGGGGAACTGAGAAGATATTGCATTTGCTTCGACCAGATAATTAAAGATTTTTCTCCGTGTAGAAAGGACGAGATCACCAACAAGAGATTATTAATTATGTTCTTGAGATAAAACTCCGGAAAACAAGGACGTAAATAGAAGTATCGAGAAATAAAGGCCACTTCTACTTCCGTGGAATGAGTTAAATTGCACAAACTCACCAATCCAATGTACAAGAGCGAATGATAAGAGTAGTGGTATGGTAGCTACTCCATCCCGCACTCAAAGCATTACTCCACACATGAATAGGAAAACCATGCAACCCAACTCCCAAAACAGACTAAAGATCTTGACAAAAGAACTCATGGAACTCCATTAGAAAACAAGGATAGATGCAAACGATTCGCCGGATTCAAAGATAGATACAAATGATGATGTTGTCATCATGTCGGAAGATCCAAACCACCGGAAAATATATGAAGGAAGATTATGGAGAACAGCTGCAAGATTAGATAGATAAGGAAAAGATAGCAACAACATGAACAGAAGGATTACAAAAGATCTGAAAAGTCTTCATGGCCTCCGGTGGATTGAGCATAGACGATAGAACAAGAGGGTTTCAAAGGTTACTTGATGAGCGGAAGATTAAAAGAATTACTGATCCTTCTGAAGAATAACCAAGAGAGATTTAGCTGTCTTGAGGAAACTTCGGCGAAATGCTGATGATAACTTGCAACAAGGACAACTCCGGTTTGATTGAAGGTGGAGGATGGAATTAACAATGGGCTTGCTGACTCCAGAATTGAAGCGGTGTATTTAGCAGAAGGACGTGGTCGAGATATGTGACTTCAAGAAGTCAGGATTTACACTCTGAGAACTTTGCACACAGGAAGTGTTCACGAAGCTTGAGAGAAAGAGACACATATGACCTTCCCTGTTCTTCCATTGATATAGAATAGGCAAGCATATCATCAAAATATACCATCATGGATTAACAAGATATTCCAACAATATCAAGCTTAAGATGCGAGAGAAACGAACAAATACTCGAAACGCTTTCTGAGCTCAACGCTCTTTGAAAGATCAACGTTATGAGCAAGGATTCATGTTGGAAAGATGCACTGGCAGAATAGATTATCTGGTCCTTCGGAAGAGAACGAGAAATGCCACCTGGTTCACATCGTCGATCGGATCACCGGTTACAAAGATAAATAGATCTTGGATAAATAAACGATGATGGTTCATACCTTAAGCAAAGCTATCAGAGACTAAAAGATGCAATTCCCTCGTATCAAGTAGAATTTTGCAGATATGGAGTTCAAAAAGATGTGATGTGAGATCCAGGCACATGTCTTAATAGGATTGATAGGATACCCATATCAACAAGTTGCAACTCTTTTCCGGAAGCTCATTTGAAAAGAACTCTAAGGTTAAGCGTGCTTGGCCTAGAGCAATTCCAGGATGGGTGACCGGCCAGGAAGTGGGTAACCGGGTGCGCATGAGTGAGGACAAAGTGCGCAGAAAAGACTAGTGTTGGTCTGTGGGGCTAGTCTAGATATCCTATTAAGCTGCCAGGAGTGACACCCCCCCGGGCCCCAGGAGTGGGAGGGTGTTATAAGTGGTATCAGAGCCGACCCTTGCGATTACACGGGTGTGTGCGGGTCAGTTGCGGGACATGTGGAGCATGGCGCGTGTGGCCCAGAGTGGACACGGCATGGCACATGTGCAAGACCGACTTTACGACGCGTGCCAAGAGGGAACGTTCCTGGGGTGTGCTTGATCGATGAGGGCATCGATCTTCTAAAGGGTGGGTGTATGTGAGATCCAGGCACATGGCTTAATAGGATTGATAGGATACCCATATCAACAAGTTGCAACTTCTTTTTCGGAAGCTCATTCGAAAAGAACTCTAAGGTTAAGCGTTCTTGGCCTAGAGCAATTCTAGGATGGGTGATCGACCGGGAAGTGGGTAACCGGGTGCGCATGAGTGAGGACAAAGTGCGCAGAAAAGACTAGTGTTGGTCTGTGGGGCCAGTCTAGATATCCTATTAAGCTGCCAGGAGTGACACCCCCCGGGCCCAGGAGTGGGAGGGTGTTACATGTGAAGCATGATAAACAGATGATAGACCACCATAGTGCCTTGAGAAAACTCCGGATTGCCAAAAATACTTGAATATGCATAGATATGATCACGGTGTAACTCAAAATCACAGGAGATAACCGCCATCATTTGGAGGATTGGATTTATAGTATTGACCCTATTCCACTTATGATAAGTGTCATATAGCTATGCCGAGAACCAAATTACAATCACATGCATCGGATCGACACACGTTATGTATTCAGCCCAGAAGAATTGATGATGAAGTAAAATTCCAGGATTAAGCGCCGGTGACAAAAGAATGAGTTAGCATGAACATGCCGATAGATAATGTTTCACACACGACTGGAGAGGAGTGTGGAAACACAGATGCGTCAAAGAAAATTTTTCCGCATTTTTTGGCATTAAAATGCCAATAGATGCGCAAAACTACTTAGCAGATAGAGATTAGCAACTCCACATTCTGTGAAAGCATGCTGAAAGGAAGAACACCCTTAACAAGATGGCACCGGTTAACAAGGAGTCGGATAGATGGCGTCGGTTTATAAAAGCCTGTTGGTATGGAATATACCAACAGTTTATAACCAAAAGGCAGATAGCGATAACAAGTTGGATGCAACAGATAGACAAAGAATTACACACACACACACTTTCTATGGTATTACGGAACCCAAAACACGTGAATCCTAGTTTGAATTTTTAGAAGAGGATTGAAAACGTTACACTTCCTTACCAGAAAAGGGTGGGTGGGTGGGTAAGAAGAAAAGTGGAAGCTGTCCTACTCTCATGTTTTGTTTTTCCGTAATATACATAGCTACCAAAATATTTGCTAGACTGACAACGATCATTTTGGCTGAGACCCTGAAGGGCGGAATGGCTCTGATACCAATTGTAACAACCTCGGACCCTACGCTCTAAGTTCAAGCCTGGATGAACCAAAAGTGGTTAAGGGTTTTACAGCGGGGGCCAGGGCCACCCACGTGTAGGCCTGTTGACTGCCCTAACCACTTCCAAGAACATCAGGACAAGAGCGAGCGGTGTAGGCAACATGCGAAGAGATCAAATACATACACAAGTGAATATGTATGCAAGCTACCTTACAACAGTTCTCAGAGCCATACCATCTAAAAGAAATAGAAATATTGCAACGCCATACGGCAAGATCCAAATATCCTAGATAGAGATAATAGTGTAGGATAGCTCCTCATGCATCAATCAACAGAGTATCAAGCGGAAACGGGAACAAGATCCGAGTACGGATAAGAAGAAAATCGGCATAAGATGCCACATAATTAAGCACATCCTGCCCACAGATCTCACGGATCCCCATCCCCGGAATATCTACACCGAGTGATTGTTGTCAACATCATCTGTCTCCTCCACCCAGTATCCATCTTGCGAATACACCTGTTCATCTGAATCAAACAATTTATCTTGTGAGACCCTAGGGGTACTCAGCAAGTCTTTATGCCTCTAAAGGGGACATATACCTATGGTGACGCAATTGCAGCAAAAGATAATAATTAACAAGTCTATAGATACTCGCTAACCATCCGCCTAACCAATGATAGGCGGATGTCCGTTAATTATAAACAACAGTTATAACAGTATAAGGTAACAGATCCATCCTCCTTCTCGCTTGCCCACAAGAAAGCGGACGAACAACCCATCCGTTGGCAGTTTTATTAATCATTCCATGAATATTGCACTAATTACTAGTCAGATATTTTGTCAACTTAAAGACGGTACTTTAGTTATACTTGTCTATGATCGAGAAACTGTTCTCCAAGTCGTCCATAACCGCAGACACGGCTTTCAGAAAGATTTACCCTGCAGGGGTGCACAAATAGCAACACACACACGATCGACCTCGGCAAGACCAAATCAAAACCCAACGAGGCTTTCACGACAAAGCAATCACATGATTCATAAATTATTTCAGGGGGCCACCCCATTAAGCTACCCGCAACAAAGTTGGCCGGCTCCGAGACGGACCCAAGGTTTGTGCCAATGGCTGTAAACGACTGGGAACCCGAAAGTGTGACTGGGCTTGTCGATACCGCGAAAACACTCCGCAATTCCTAAACAGTATAGGTGCTCCACGCACAATCATAAATAAAGCGGTGAAGCATGGCATAAGTACAAGATAGTAATAAAGCCCCAAACTACTTTGTGGCCCCAAGAAATAAGAATGAATCAAGCTCTGACTAAGGGGATTCATGGTCCCATATGCGGATAGTGCGATAGTCAAGGAACATGTATCAAGTACTCAGGGTCCTACGGGACACGAGTGAGCATGAAAAACCAAATGACAGATATTGCCCACCGGTGCGTCTTTCATTAGTTATCCCATTACTACTCAGGTTAAGTTGTTTAGGTACCTCGTTAACCATCAGACACTCACATACCCTACACATGCTGTTCTACAACTCGCTTGGCTCAAACAACTCCTGTAGTAGTGTCTCATGGGATGGAGGAACAAGGTTCGGTGGGGTTTAAAAGTAAGGCCATGCAATATTTGGGATTCAGTTTAATGCAATCGCGACTCAATGATGCAAGAATAAGATAGAAGCAATAGGTACTATATGTATGCAAGCATGTGGTAGTGCTTGCCTGGCAGCTCAGTTGAAGCGAGAGATGGATCTGGGTAGTACTCCTGGGATTCCTGATAATTCCCCTGCTCGGCGTCTATTCGAAAGAAGAACCAAACAAACAAGGGCCAACATAAATATAATGCGCAACCATATAAATAAAATGCGACAAGCAAACAAGCATGCCATGATGAATGATGCACAAATTACATGGCATAACATAGCATGACATGGGTGAGGTGTGGGGTACAAGAATAAAGCATTTTATTAGGTTTTCAGTCAGGTTTTGCTCCCATATAAATTGCTGTCCACATAATATTTATATGATGCATGCTTCAATTCATATCGTGGAATGCATAATTAGAACGGGCTCGTCGTGCTGATCGATTTAGACATCTTATTTGTCAAATTTGGAGTTATAGAATTAAAGTTATTAATTAATTGAGAAAAGACATTTATTGCAAATTTAATCATATCGAAAATTTAAATTAGTCAAACATTATTTTGGATGGCATATTTGAATTCCTCACATTTTCCTGATTCAAAAACATATATTAATTGTCAAATTTGGAATTACCAATTAAAAGTTATTACAAACTAGATATAAAATCATATAAAACATTTCTGAAATCATTTTTATTAAACAGAAATAGACAGAGACTTTTTATACTCAGAAGGAACAAGCCACTGCAGCTGACATGTGGGGCTGGCGCTGACTCAGCAGCAGGTGGGTCGCAGCGGTCTACGCGGGGCTTTTCTCACCTAGGGTTCAGCCAGCCGCGGAGGATGACAAGCGGGACCCGCGCTTGTGCAGACCCACACGCGGGCGCGCGAAGAGGGCGCGGCCACGTGGGGAATCCGGGGGAGTGCGGGTGGGAAAACCTCAAAGCACGGGTACCTTTTTGCAAAACGGGGGAGGGGCTGACTGGTGGGCCTAAAGGGGCTGCGGGGGGACTAGCCGGTGCGCGAGGAAACAGTGAAGGGGGTTTCTTGCAAAAACATGGCGGGCTGCTGTTTAACTGAACCCGACGCGGAAACTGAACTCGGTCGATCCCGACAGCGGCGACGTTTTCTGGTGGGATTGGCGGCTAAACGGCGGCGAACTAGAGGAAACTCGCAACACGAAAAACGAAGAGGGGTCTACGCTCTATGACTTTCGTTTAGGGAGAAACTCCGGAGGCGAACTGTGTCGGCCGGGCTTCGATGATGAACAGGAGGCTGCGGGGAAGTACCGCTGTTACTGCCGGCTGCAAGCGTGCATCAAACAGTGCGAGCGGCGGCGCACGGAGGCTACTCGACAGAGCGCAGCGGCGTTGCGGCGAGCTAGAGAGGAAAAGGGGATGTCCAGGAGGGAGGAGGTGCTCACGAGAGTGTGCCCGCAAAGCCGTGGAAGTCGGGGTGGCGGGGGTACTGGCGCGGTGATGGCGATCCGCTCCTTCGGTTCATGGCGTCTACAGCGGCGCGGCGTCAACTCCGGCGATCTCCTGGCGGGGGCGTCATGCAAAGGACGAAGAAGGGGAAGCCAGGGAGTGTCCAGGTACCCTCAGAGCGGCTTGGCGTCCACCTGAACGAAGGAGATCTGAGGGGGTTCGTGGCTAGGGTTGATGAAGGCATGAGGAAGAAGGAGGAAGGGCTGGCGCATGGGGTCTAGATCTAGAGCCTGGGAGAAGGGGTGGTGATAAGGGAGAGACAAAGGTACAAGGGGGGAAGATGGTTGTCACCTTTTGCCAAAGTAAGGGAGAGATCGGTGGGGGGTAGGGTTTTCTTCCCTCTTTCCTTTCTCCCTCTACTTAGCTAGGAGGGGGTAGGTCATCAGGTTAGGAGGGTGGTGGTCGAGCTGGCTGCTCTTTTTGCAAGCAAGACAAGGGGGTGGCTCGGCAAGGGGGGAGTGGCTCGGCAAGGTAGTTAGGAGAGACATAAGACGGACAAAGAGAGAGTAAGATGGTGAGGGTTTGTGTAAGAGCAAAGAGGGTAGAGCTAAAGAGAAAAGGAATGCTCCACTTGATATATGCATGCCATATAGCTTAACAAATCCAAGAGAGGATGAGCTCTAAGATGGTTGGACTCAAAATTGAGCAAGCTTGAATTGATTTCAAAGGAACCAAGCTCCACTCAAAAATCAAAGAAAAAACCAACTAAGAGAAGAGGGTGGTGATCTTGCATGGCCCATGCATAATTAATAAATGCCATGTTTATTATTGTGAAAACAATTGTAAAGAACCATGGGCATTTATTACACATGCATTCCCAAAATATGGAATTAAGGCCAAGCCAAAAGAGTAGGTTGGTTTTCCATGTGGAGTAGATGGTATATGCTCATATTTGAATATAATTTGGACATGCTAGTGTGTATGTCCCACTAGATGCATAAATAGCCTCAAATATATTCCAACACGAGCATACATTCAAAAACAATCCATATGGAAGCTTGACAAGGGGTTCCACTCACGTAGCATGAAAAGGTTGCCATGTGGCTCTCCACATATCAATAATGTGAAAACAACATGATGCATATATGGGAGCATGTGGGATTGTATGTGGATCCATCCCAACCCAGATGAGCTAGAGGTAAAACCAAATAAATTGCAAGGCTCACATATCGTTGGATGGTGGAATAATGGGGTGGTGACAAGAAAGGTGGTGGAGTTTAATAAAAGATATGCCCCCGACTCAACTTGGGCATCAAGCATTTATCAAGAACCAAATACAATGTATCAAGAGGCCAATACAGTTAATAATGCACATGAGATAAGAACCAAATGAAAAAGGGTTTTGTATGATGCTCAAATGCAATGGGGCTTGATGACATGAGCATAATATAATTATGATGCAACAATTATATGTAGGAAGTAGCATTTTATTAGACTAGGCTAGTAGCATTGAAATTGTTAGACAATTGGGATGCTACATGTGGTGCCTCCGAAGTACGTCACATGCCCGGTGTAGGAGACGTCAACCGGACTCCGATCCAGCCGAGCAGCGGAAGAAGTCGATGTCGGATCGCTGATCACACGATGGTAGTGTGAAGGTGGAGAACTCACCCACGAGGTCCTCCCTAGTATTACGGAGAAGTCCTCAGTGGATGAGAGAGAGAATGAGAGGGAATTGGGTGATTCCAAAGGGGGAGGGGAGACCCCTATATATAGTGGGAGGGGAGGGCGCACCACCCAGGGGCCAGGCGGTGTGGTACTAATCCCCACACCCGCCAACCACCTAGGGGAAGCCGCCGGCCCTAGGTGGGCCCCATTGGGGTGGCCCACCAAGCCCAGTCCGGCTAGCCCCCACTCCCGAGGCGCCTTGACCTATTGAGCCTCCCTACGGGTGAGGCCCATTAGCATTAAGGATCCTTCAAAAATAAAATAAAATATATATTTAATATTAATTCTCCAATTAACATTCAAATACACATATTATATTATTCCTTCACTCTGGAACACCTTCTGAACCCCTTCCGATCTCCATCGGATGTTACTCGAAACTATTCCGGTTTCTCTCTCTCTTTCTGTTATGATACCTCATCTACCCTAAGCGTCCCTACCCTTAAGCATGACATCCTTCAGTTCGGAAACACTCCGGACATGATAGAGACCACTCTCACATCAATGATCAATAGATGGACCTAGATGTCCATGTGACCCCCGTGCATTTCACGAATACAATCGCTCGAACCATGATATAGTCGTTCCCCGTTCCCTTTGTCATTCGATACCTAATTCATCCGAGACTTGATCTTCGGTATCTCCATACCTTAGTTTGATCTCGTTACCGATGAACTTGTTTTCTTGTTCTCATGTCGTTGCATTCCGTGACCAAGTCACATGCTTGCAAGCTTCATTAATGCAACGTCACCGAGATGGCCACATGTATCTGTCCGTTACATGGACTAGACAGATCCTGGTCTTGATATGTACTCCTCTATGCATCCCTTCGGAAAACCTGAGTGGCACCTTTTTGATCACCCTGTTACGTGATGATTCTTGATAACCATCTAAGCTTCTTCCGGAATGGTGATTTGCATTACCTCACAATCAAAGGATTAGGTTGCGAGGTTCTCTGTGTTTTATCATCAATGGTGAACTTTGTAACTAGATCTCATTAAGATATAACGGTCGGATGTTTGTCTATCATGTCATTCAACTAATAACATGACTTCATTGTCAGTTGGCATAAATGCCCATGATCTTGAAACATAGACCATCCTCATGACCAATGAACTAGTTCACTAGAGGTAACTAGAGACACGGTTTGTTTACATACCACACGTGTATTAACGTTTCGTATTAACACAGTTATAGCACAGTATGAAACGTATTATGAACATATAGGAGATATATCAAATAATACACTTTATTATTTTCCTCTAGGGCATAACTCCTTAAGTCTCCCACTTGTAGTAGAGTATAAACAAAACTAGTTTACAATAGGCAGGAACCTAACATCAATGGAATCTCGGTGTTGTTCGTGCTTTTTTAGATGGAGAGCTTTAGTCAACTGATCTGCCACATTCAGTTCCGTATCTACTTTGCAAATCTTGACTTCACCTTCGTCAATGTTCTGCCGGATGACGTGAAATCTTAGCTTGATGTGTTTGGATGTGGAATGAGTTCTTGGTTCCCTTGCGTTCGCAATAGCGCCCGTGTTATGACAATAGATCGTCACGGGGTCTTGCGCATTGGGAAAAACTCCCAGTTCGATGATGAAATTCCTTAGCCAAACATCGTCATTTGCTGCATCAGCTGCAGGAATGTATTCAGACTCGATTGAAGATTGTGCCACCACCGGCTGCTTCTTCCTCTTCCAGCTAACCGCCCCACCATTCACCAAGAAAACAAATCCTGTTTGAGACTTCGAGTCATCATGATCTGAATTCTAGCTCGCATCTACGTAACCCATTACATTTAGAGCTTCATCATTTCCTCCATAGATTAGGAACATATCCTTCGTTCTTCTCAGATACTTTAGGATATTTTGCACAGCTGTCCAGTGATCCGGTCCTGGATTACTTTGATATCGGCTCGCCAAACTAAGAGCCAGTGCCACATCAGGTCATGTACTTAGCATTGCATACATGATAGATCCTATGGCTGAAGCATAGGGGATGTAAGACATCTTCTCTCTATCATCGTCCGTTACAGGACATTGAGTCATACTCATTTTGCAATTCTTCATCATAGGTGTAAAACCCCTTTTGGTGTTTTCCATTTTGAACCTCTTCGAAATCTTTTCTATGTAAGTACTCTGACTCAATGCTATTAGTTGCCTTGATCTATCTCTATAGATCTTGATTCCTAATATATATGCAGCTTCACCTAGATCCTTCTGTTGGATCCGCAGCATAGAAAACAAAAAATTTCCTACGGTGTGAACTACACGCCAAGATCTATCTACTAGGTACAAAGCAACGGGTGGACATACATCCAACGAGAACTTACCCTCGTAGACAACGAGCTTTGTTAACGAGTAGGAACTCGTGGTTGATGTAGTCGTACACTTGCCGATCTCAAGATCGTGAGGAAGTCCGAGCGCCGCAACTCAGCCGGCGCACTGCACACACACGCTCAAGCCACTGGACAACCTCCACCTCCTCACTTCAGCGATCCAAATGGAAGCAAAGAACTCCTTCCGCATAAATGCCACTGGGAACATGTATCTCGCTAATCCGAGACCATGGGGAATAATTCTAGAGGGGAGAGATCCTTCACAAGGAGGTGTGTGGATGAAGGAGGAATGGGTGGCCTTTTATAGGAGGAGGGGGTGACCCTCTCCATGGCCGGCACATGGGGGTGACCTCACCTCCCCATCATGTGGTGGTAACCCCCACATTAAAATGCCTCTTCACATTCCTTTTAAAGTCTCCACTTTTAAATGCATTAAATTTCTCCAAATTTAATGCTCTCTCATTTAATAAAACTCTTTTATTAAATTTATTCAGAATTTTGTTAATTACTTTAATTAACAAACATTCACATATAGCCCTTGCAATATTTCAATATCACATGCAGAACCACCTTCGCAATTTCACCAAACAATTTTCGGTTTCTATTGAAACAATTCCTGCGCTTTGCCATTCTTTTGTCGAAACATATGTGCTCCAAAATGGTGTCCGTAACTCTTAAGTGTGCCACCCTATGGTTCGTGAATAATGCGTACATATGATCGAGACCCTTCTCCGATCAATAATCAGCAGGGACCGGAGATCCATCTTGACTCCTACACATTCAACGATGACTCGTGATCGTGAGAACCTTTAACGCTTGTAACTAAATCCCTTTGTCTCGATATATTACATGTCCGAGATTCGATCATTGGTATCTCCATACCTAGTTTGATCTCGTATCGACATGCACTCTTTCTCGCTCCTGATATAACATTCTAGTGATCACATCACTTGCTTGCAAGCTATCCTAATGTGATATCACCGAGAGGGCCCAGAGTATATCTATCCGTCATCCGGATTGACAAATTCCACTCTTGATCCATGAGCTCAACATAACACCTTCGTAGTACTGAACCCATCTTTATAGTCACCACATTACGGTGTGACGTTTGATGTTATCAAGATACTCTTCCGTGTCGCAATTAACATGATCTCATGGTCTAAGGATAAAGATTACTTCGTATGATGTTATAGCAATATAAACATAATGACTTGATTGTAATGCTATACTTCGGATGAATGTTCATCACATCATTCCACCAATGGTGTGACCTTGTTTTTAACAACATCCAATGTCCATGATCAGGAAACCTTGATCATCCTGTTAATCAACAAGCTAGTCTATAAGAGAGGCATGACTAGGAACCCTTTTTGTTTATTAAACACACATGTATTGATGTTTCCGAATCAATACATTTCTAGCATGTAAAATAAACATCTATCATGTATAAGGAATATATAATAACAACTTTATTATTGCCTCTCAGGGCATATTTCCTTCAGTCTCCCACTTGCACTAGAGACAATAATCTAGTTCACATAGTGATAAATCTAACACCCATGGAGTTCTGGTGTTGATCATGTTTTGCCCTAGGGAGAACTTTAGTCAACGGATCTGCTACATTTAGGTCCGTGTGTACTTTACAAATCTTTATATCTCCATCCTTGACATGCTCGCGGATGGAGTGAAACCGGCGCTTAATATGCTTGGAATTCTTGTGAGACCTTGGTTCCTTTATGTTGGCTATGGCTCCATTGTTGTCACAATAGATCACCATCGGGTCCAATGCTGGAACCACACCCAGTTCCATAATGAACTCTTTCATCCAAATCGCTCGCTACCGCTCAAGCAAAGAACACATTCCATTCGTTGTTGATCCAGCCACCACAGTTGTTTGAACTCCTCCAACTAACGCTTCCGCTCAAGAGAAATACGTATCCGTATTGAGCCTTAGAGTCATCCGGATCGGTGTCAAGCTAGCATCGACATAACACTTAGCGACTAGCTCTTCTTCACCTTCGTATATAAGAAACATATCCTTAGTTCTTCTTAAGTACTTGAGGATGTTCTTTACCGCTATCTAGTGTTCGAAACACGGATCAGATTGGTACCTACTAGTCAAACTAATAGCATGTGCCACATCCGGTCTTGTACATAGCATGGCATACATAATAGAGCCTATGGCGAGGCATAGGGATCTTATCCATCATCTCTTTCTTACGCCATAGCCGGACTTTGAGTCTTACTCAATGTCTTGCCTTGCAACATAGGTAAGAACCCTTCTTACTTTCGTCCATATTAAACTTCTTTAATATCTTATCAAGGTATGTACTGCGATAGCCCAATTAGGCGCCTTTGATCTATATCTATAGATTTTAATGCCTAATATATATGATGCTTCACCAAGGTCTTTCATTGAAAATTTGTTAAATAACTTTTAACATCGTTGTTAAAAGATCTATATCATTTCCAATAAATAATATGTCATCCACATATAATATCAGAAATGCCACATTGCTCCCACTCACTTTCTTGTAAATACAAGCCTCTCCATAAGTTTGGACAAATCCAAACTCTTTGATCACCTCATCAAAGCGGAGATTCCAACTTCGTGATGCTTGCTTCAGTCCATAGATGGATCGCTGAAGTTTGCACACCTTATTAGCATCCTTAGGATCGACAAAACCCTTAGGTTGTATCATATACAACTCTTCTTCAATCTTACCATTGAGGAATGCCGTTTTGACATCCATCTGCCATATTTCATAATCGAAATATGCAGCAATTGCTAACATAATCCTAACTGACTTAAGCATCGCCACGGAGAGAATGTCTCATCGTAGTCAACTCCTTGAATTTGTCAAAACCCCTTTGCGACAAGTCGAGCCTTATAGATGGTCACATTACCATCAGCATCAGCTTTTCCTTTGAAAATCCATTTATTCTCCACGGCCTTTCGGTCCGTGAGGTAAGTCCACCAAGTTCCAAACTTGGTTCTCACATGGATTCCATCTCAATTTCATGGCTTCTAGCCATTTGTTGGAATCGGGCTCATCATCGCTTCTTCATACGTCGCAGGTCATCCATTTCATCAACCATGAAATTCAACAGGATGATTCCCGTGCAGTCAGAGCGACGTGTCCGCTTGACCCACGAGGTTCTAGAGTGTCCTCTTTCGAGTTTCATGATCATTATCATTAGCTCTCTTCATCGTGAAGTCAACTTCAAACAACTTCCGGTGGCGCCACCGCCATTCCATGAAGAGAAGGTTCAATAACCTCTTCGAAGTTCTACCTTCCGACTACTCACACCTTTCGCGAGAAACTCCTTCTTAAGAAAGGATCCATTCCTGGCAACAAAAACCTTGCCCTCGGATCTATGATAGAAGGTATACCCAATTGTTTCCTTAGGGTATCCTATGAAGATGCATTTTTTCGCTTTGGGTTCGAGATTATCTGGTTGAAGTTTCTTCACATAAACATCGCATCCCCAAACCTTAAGAAATGACAGCTTAGGTTTGTTTCCAAACCATAATTCATACGGTGTCGTTTCAACGGATTTAGATGGTGCCCGATTTAAAGTGAATGCAATTGTTTCAAAGGCATAACCCCAAAATGACAGAGGTAAGTCGATCAGAGACATCATAGATCGAACCATATCCAATAAGGTACGACACGACGCCCGACACACCATTACGTTGTGGTGTTCCAAAGCGTGAGTTGTGAAACTATTCCACACTCTTTCATGTGTGTGCTAAACTGTAACTTAGATACTGTCCTCCACTACGATCAGAAATTTGATCTTTCTATTACGATGATTTTCCACTTCATTCTGAAATTCCTTGAACTTTTCAAAAGTTTTATACTTGTGTTTCATCAAATAGATATACCCATATCTACTCAAATCATCCGTGAAAGTAACAAAATAACGATATCCACCTCGTGCCGACACACTCATTGGTCCACACACATCAGTATGTATGATTTCCAATAGATCTGTCGCCCGTTCCATTGAACCGGAAAACGGCGTTCTAGTCATCTTGCCCATAAGGCATGGCTCACATGTATCAAATGATTCAAAATCAAGTGATTCGAAAAGTCCATCAAAATGGAGTTTCTTCATGCGTTTAACGCCAAGATGACCTAGAAGGCAGTGCCACATATATGTAGACATATCATCATCAAGTTTAATCTTTTTAGCATTAACATTATGAATGTGCGTAATATTAATATCGAGATCCAATAGAAATAAACCATTCAACATAGGTGCATGACCATAAAAGATATCATTCTTATAAATCGAACAACCATTGTTTTCAGATTTAAAGGAATGACCACTTTGCATCAAACACGATCCGTATACAATGTTCATGCTCAAGCGTGCACCAAATAACAATTATTTAGGTTTATAACTAATCCCGATGGCAAATGGAGAGGTAGTGTCCCGACGGCGATCACATCAACTCTCTATCCATCGCCACCAAGATCCCCGACCTCATCCCTTGCTAGTTGTCGCTTGTTCAGAGCCCCGAACCGAAGTTACATATATTAGCAACCGATCCGTATCAAATACCTGTGTGCTATCAAGGGTACTAGTTAAGTACTCATCAATAACATGTATATCACATATACCTTTGTTTGCCTTGCTGGACTTCTTGTCCGCCAAATACTTGGGGCAGTTGCACTTCCAATGGCCAGTCCCCTTGCAATAGTAGCACTCGATGTCAAACTTAGGGCCAGCCCGGGGTTTCTTTTCAGGCGTGGCAACAGACTTGCCACCCTTCTTTCCCTTGTGCTTGCCTTTCTTATCCTTCTTGAAACTTGTGGTCCTATTGATCATCAACACTTGATGTTCTTTCCTAATCTCCACTTCTACAGTCTTAAGCATTGACAGAAGCTCGGGAAGAGACTTCTTCATGCCCTTCATATTATAGTTCATCACGAAGCTCTTGTAGCTAGGTGCCAGAGATTGGAGAACATGATGTATGCCTAAGTCAATGGGAATCGTTATTCCCAAGGACACAAGCTTATCGGCGTACCCAGACATTTTGAGTACGTGTTCACTAACGGAGCTGTTTTCCTCCATCATGCAGCTAAAGAACTTTTCTGTAGCATTATAACTCTCTACGGCAGCATGGGTATCGAAAATCATTTTCAATTCTCCCATGGTATCAAAGGCATTACCATTTTCGAAACGCTTTCGAAGTTCTGGTTCTAGCCCATATAGTATGCCGCAATGAACTAAGTTGTGGTCCTCCTGACGAGTCACATAGACATTCTTTTCCTCGTCAGGGGCATCAGGAGCTAGTGGGGGGCCTAGCAGCGCATCTAGCACATATTTCTTTTGTGCACCAGTGAGGAGAATCCTCAAATTCATAGCCCAGTTGGTGAAGTTGCTACCATTCGCAGCAAGTTTCTCTTTCTCCATGAACACATTGAAATTAAAAGCAGGTGGTGCCATCTACAATAGAATTTGTAAAGTTTATTTAGACTAAGTTTATGATAGATTGAGTTTAACTAATCCAAATTACTAATGAACTCCCACTCAAAAACGACATCCCTCGTGTCCTTTTGGTGATTACATGAACCAAATCCACTATATCAAGTCCGATCATCACGTGAGTTGATATAGCTTCAAAGGCGAGCATCTATATGGGCATCATATCAACCATATGACTCATGATTAACCTTTTGGTCCGTGTTCCGAGGCCATGTCTGTACATGCTAGGCTCGCCAAGTAAGAACCTTAGTATTCGCGTGTAAAATCTTTACACCTGTTCCTATGAAAGCGTAGATTCGAGTACACCCGATCATCACGTGATGTCTCGAAACATGATCCATAGAATGGTGCATACTCAAGGAAGAACACATTTTTATCTTGATATCTAAATGAGGGATCATCTTATAATGCTACCAAATGCGCCAAACTAGCAGTATAAGATGCTAACATCTAATGTGTAAAGTGAGATGATATGGTCCATGCATTTGATCTCTATCACTTGCATCATGGTATGATCTCTATCATTCCTTTGTGTGTAAGGCCAAGGTCTATGGAACTTACACGTTGACTGTGTTGTAAGAGTATCTACCATACATCTACTTACAACAATACCATATCAATACACTAGCCAAGCAACGATCTAAACTAGACGCCTCTAATTTATCAATTGCAAGTTTTACGTGGCTTAGGGCTTTCGGAGATAGAACCGTTCTCACCTACCAACATGAACCACAACAAGGATAACTAAGTTATTAGCAACTCGTTGTAAATCAGATATTGACTATAGTAGGAGAGTAGACACCGCCACCACTTATGCAAAACAAGTTGCATGTCACCGTGGAACCGGTCTCATGTATGATGACATGTAAGGTTGGTCCGGGCCGCTTCATCCCACTATGCCACCAATATCCAAAATACATAGAAGATGCAATAACATGATCATCATCGCCCACATATCAACCATATGTGTACTACCCGTGCTAAGCACCTACGCATAGATCAGGCTCTGATACCACTGTTGGGTCCGCAGCATAGAAAACAAAAAATTTCCTACGGTGTGAACTACACGCCAAGATCTATCTACTAGGTATAAAGCAACGGGTGGACATACATCCAACGAGAACTTACCCTCGTAGACAACAAGCTTTGTTAACGAGTAGGAACTCGTGGTTGATGTAGTCGTACACTTGTCGATCTCAAGATCGTGAGGAAGTCTGAGCGCCGCAACTCAGCAGCGCATCCGCACTCGCACACACGTTCAAGCCACCGGACAACCTCCACCTCCTCGCTCCAACGATGCAGCGGAAGCAGCAACTCCTTCCATACGAAATGCCACCGGGAACATGTATCTCGCTAATCCGAGACCATGGGGGAATAATTCTAGAGGGGGAGAGAGATCCTTCACAAGGAGGTGTGTGGATGAAGGAGGGAATGGGTGGCCTTTTATAGGAGGAGGGGGGTGCCCCCTCTCTCCATGGCCGGCGCATGGGGGGCGGGTGACCCCTCACCTCCCCCATTCATGTGGTGGTAACCCCCCACATTAAAATGCCTCTTCACATTCCCTTTTAAAGTCTCCACTTTAAATGCATTAAATTTCTCCAAATTTAATGCTCTCTCATTTAATAAAACTCTTTTTATTAAATTTATTCAGAATTTTGTTAATTACTTTAATTAACAAACATTCACATATAGCCCCTTGCAATGTTTCAATATCACATGCAGAACCACCTTCTGCAATTTCACCCGAAACAATTTCCGGTTTCTATTGAAACAATTCTGCGCTTTGCAATTCTTTTCGTCTGAAACATATGTGCTGCAAAATGGTGTCCGTAACTCTTAAGTGTGCCACCCTATGGTTCGCGAATAATGCGTACATGATCGAGACCCTTCTCCGATCAATAATCAGCAGGACACGGAGATCCATCGACTCCTACACATTCAACGATGACTCCTGTGATCGTGAGAACCTTTAACGCTTGTAACTAAATCCCTTTGTCTCTCGATATATTACATGTCCAAGATTCGATCATCGGTATCTCCATACCTAGTTTGATCTCGTTACCGACATGCACTCTTTTCTCGTTCCCGTGATATAACATTCTAGTGATCACATCACTTGCTTGCAAGCTATCCTAATGTGATATCACCGAGAGGGCCCAGAGTATATCTATCCGTCATCTCGATTGAAAAATTCCACTCTTGATCCATGAGCCTCAACATAACACCTTCGTAGTACTGAACCCATCTTTATAGTCACCCTGTTACGGTGTGACGTTTGATGCTATCAAGATACTCTTCCGGTGTCAGCAATTAACATGATCTCATGGTCTAAGGATAAAGATTACTTCGTATGATGTTATAGCAATATAAACATAATGACTTGATCGTAATGCTATACTTCGGATGAATGTTCATCACATCATTCCACCAATGGTGTGACCTTGTTATTAACAACATCCAATGTCCATGATCAGGAAACCTTGATCATCCTGTTAATCAACAAGCTAGTCTATAAGAGAGGCATGACTAGGAACCCTTTTTGTTTATTAAACACGCATGTATTGATGTTTCCGAATCAATACATTTCTAGCATGTAAAATAAACATCTATCATGTATAAGGAATATATAATAACAACTTTATTGTTGCCTCTCAGGGCATATTTCCTTCACCTTCATGGAAAATTGGTTACTCAAATATGCTTTCACGATTTTCATAAGATCCACATCATTTCCCATGAGTAATATGTCATCCACATATACTACTAAGAAAACAACTGAGCTCCCACTCGCTTTCTTGTAAACACAAAACTCTTGTTGGTTTTGGACAAATCCAAAACTCTTGATCACTTGATCAAAACGTTGGTTCTAGCTCCGAGATGCTTGCTTCAACCCATAAATGGACCATTGAAGCTTGCAAACCTTTCGAACATCCTTAGGATTAACAAAACCTTCTGGTTGTATCATATACAACTCTTTATCAATGTGACCATTGAGGAATGCGGTCTTGACATCCATCTGCCAAATTTCATAGTCGAAATGTGCAACAATTGTTATTAAAATCCTAACAGCCTTAAGCATCACTACGGGAGAGTAAGTCTCGTCGTAGTCAACTCCTTGAATTTGTCGAAAACCCTTTGCGACAAGTCGAGCTTTATGAATGGTCACATTACCATTCGCATCTGTCTTTTTCTTAAAGGTCCATTTATTTTCCACGGCCTTGCGGCCTTCTGGAAGATCAATCAAGGTCCAAACTTGGTTTTCATGCATGGATCCTATTTCGGATTTCATGGCTTCTAGCCATTTCTCAGAGTCAGCACTATCCATAGCTTCTTTGTAGTTTGCAGGTTCTTCCTGTTCATCCAGGATGACAGACATCACAAGACTATTGTACCAATCAGGAGTGGCACGAACCCTCGTAGACCTGCGAACCTCAGGAGTCTCGATGTCATTGTTTTGATCATCATCAACGGTCTCTTCCTCCATGTTGGAGAGCGGTTTCGGAACAGCTTCCGTTGCGCTAATCGGAATTTGGAGAGAAGGGTCAACAATTTCATCTAACTCAATTTTCCTTCCACTCACTCCTTTTGCAAGAAACTCTTTCTCGAGAAAGGTGCCGGTTTTTGTGACAAGTGTCTTGCCTTTGGCTTGATTATAGAAGGTATATCCAATGGTTTCCCTTGGATATCCTACAAAGATACATTTTTCCGATTTGGGTTCGAGTTTGTCAGGCTGCAGTTTCTTAACGTACGCCTCACACCCCCAAACTTTCAGAAAAGACAACTTCGGATTCTGCCCATACCATATCTCATATGGTTTTTCTCCACGGATTTGGATGGTGCTCGGTTTAAAATAAAAGCAGCGGTTTCTAACACATATCCCCAAAAAGACACAGACAAATTAGTTAAAGACATCATGGACCGTACACTATCCAATAGGGTTCGGTTACGACGTTCTGACACACCATTGCGCTGTGGTGTTCCAGCTGGCGTAAGCTGTGGCATAATCCCACAGTCCTTCAAGTGCATGTTAAACTCATAACTCAAATACTCGCCTGCTCGATCCGATTGAAGGTGCTTGATTTTCTTGTTAAGTTGATTCTCTACCTCTTTCTGAAATTCCATGAACTTTTCAAAGGTTTCAGATTTGTGCTTCATTAAGTAGATATATCCATATCTTCTTAAGTCGTCAGTAAAGGTAACAAAGTAGCGAGAACCATTGCGCGTCGAGACACTCATTGGTCCACATACATCCGTATGTATGATCCCAAGTAAGTCTACAACTCTCTCCACTATCCTAGAGAATGGTGTCCTAGTCGTATTGCCCATGAGGCATGGCTCACATGTATCAATGGATTCGAAATCCAATGATCCAAGAAGCCCTTCTAAATGAAGATTCTTCATGCGGTTTATGCCAATGTGACCAAGACGGCAATGCCACATGAACATGGAATTATCGTCACTATGCTTACAATGTTTAGCATCAACACTATGGATGTGTGTATCACAATCAAGATCAAGTAAGAATATACCATCACACACACGAGCATGAACATAGAAAACATCATTCATATAAATTGAAGAACCATTTGTTCCTGATTTAAACGAATAACGGTCTTGCAACAAGCAAGACCCACTCACAATATTCATACTCAATGCGGGTACATAATAGAATTTATTCAAAACCAACAATAATCCTGATGGCAGACAGAGATGCAGGGTGCCGAAGGCCATCACTTCGACTCTCGAGCCACTGCCGACGCGCATTGTCACCTCGTCCTTCCTCAGGTGCCTCCTACTCTGTAGATCCTGCTGAGAGTTAGAAATGTGAGCAACAGATCCAGTATCAAATACCCAGGTGTTACTCCTAGTGCTCGTAAGGAATACATCAATAACATGTATATCATATATACCTTTGTCCGGGGTGGCTATCTTGCCAGCTCACTTGTCTTCAAGGTACTTGGGGCAGTTGCGTTTCCAGTGCCCATCCCCTTTGCAGTAGAAGCACGAAGTGCCGGGCTTAGGGCCAGCTTGGCAGTCTTTGAGGTGCTGGGAACAAACGTGCCATCCCTCCTAGACTTCTTACCCTTTCCTTTCCCTTTTTCCCCTAGTTTCTTAAAATTGGTGGTCTTGTTGACCATCAACACCGTGTGCTCCGTCTTGATTTCAACCTCAACAGTTTTGAGCATGGCGAACACCTCAGCAAGGGTCTTGGTCATCCCTTGCATGTTGTAGTTCATCACAAAACTCTTATAACTAGGGGGCGGCGAATGCAACACCCTATCTATAGCGAGCTCCTCCGGATTTTGCAATCCAGGGCGTTTAAGCGTTTAACGTAGCCAGACATTTTGACCACATGCTCACTAATACTGCTGTGCTCTTCCATTTAGCAGATAAGAGGAGCTCATAAGAATCATACCTCTCTGCACGAGCCTGTGGAGCAAAGACAGCCTTGAGATCCTCGATGATCTCAAAAGCATTCATCTTCTCAAAACGCTTTTGAAGCTCTTGCTCCATGGCATAGAGCATTCCACTCTAGATGAGGGAGAAATCGTCCGCCTTGGACTGCTAGACATTCTTTCATCCTGTGAGGCGGAATCTGCAGGCTTAGTCTGAGTTCAGCCTCGATGACATAAGTCAACTTGTAGGGGACTAGGAGGATCCTAAGATTGCGGAACCATGCGGTGAAGTTGGTTCCATTAGTTTTCAGCTTGTCCTTCTCGAGGAAAGTGCTAAGGTTGAAGGTGGGTGGGCGAGACATCTACAAAGGATTTGCAAAGTGTTTAGACGATGTTCATAATAATGAGTTCAAGTTTTAATAAAGGAACTCCCACTTAAACGAACATCCCTCTACTCGTTTAGTGACCACATGATCCCTATCCCCTGCACCTCCCCCGATCATCACGACCATTAGTGCAGTATCAAAGGTGGATATTCCCTAATGTCGATCACATCAACTATGTGATTCATGCTCGACCTTTCGGTCTCTTGTATTCTGAGGCCATGTCTGTACATGCTAGGCTCGCCAGTTCTAACTCATGTATATTCATAGTGCAACATGGCTTGCACCCACTGTATGCGAACGTAGATATGTCTGACCCCCGATCATCACGGCCGACCTCATACCGAAGAACTTTCTTGGTGGTGCACACACAAGGGGAATACGATAACTGGAATACTACGAGGGATTATCTTATTATGCTACCATCTAGTAACTATACTAGCACAATAAGTAATACTTCAAAAGTAAAGTGTTATCGACATGGCTATAGCTTTATGATCATCATCAATAGCCTCAATGAGAGTTTTGCAAACTTGTCATTGCCATGTTATAATACTTGCCCCTATGCAATAATGAAGATAAACGCTTCTATATTGACTATTGCAAGTTTTACGCGGCTTTAGGGCTTTCGCAGTGGAACCCCGTCCCACCTATGAACGTCGAGCCACAACATGGATTCAATGATTGCCGTTCTTCTTCCCTTTTCAGGGCCCTCCAGTGTCAATTCCATATCAACTACTGCAGAGAGACAGACACCCCCCTAAGACACTTTGATTTGTGGACCAGTCTCATGAATCATCACGTGAGGTCGGTTGGGGGCCGCTTCATTAAACAGTGTTGCGATATGAGCAATAACATTAAAGAGGGTAGCAACTAGAGAATCAATGCCCACATATTTCTATGTGTTCTATCTGTACGACATGTCTACCCATAGACCTGGCTCTAATACCACTGTAGGGTTCCGTAGCAGAAAACAAAAAAAATCTATCTACACAAACACTAATACCAGGATCTATACTATGTAGACATAAGTAACGGAGAAGGAATACAATATTCATACCTTTGAAGACAGAGGCACGCCTTACGCAGGAAGGCATATATTGATGAAGACGAGCAGAACCCCAAATGTGGTGCCTCCGAAGTTCGTCACACGTCCGGTGTAGAAGACGTCAACCGGACTCCGATCCAGCCGAGCAGCGGAAGAAGTAGATGCCGGATCGCTGATCACACGACGGTAGTGTGAAGGTGGAGAACTCACCCACGAGGTCCTCCCCAATATTACGGATAAGTCCTCAGTGGATGAGAGAGAGAGAATGAGAGGGAATGGGGTGATTCCAAAGGGGGAGGGGATACCCCTATATATAGTGGGAGGGGGCGCACCACCTAGGGGCCAGGCTATGTGGTACTAATCCCCACTCCTGCCGACCACCTAGGGGCAGCCGCCGGCCCTAGGTGGGCCCCATTGGGGCGGCCCACCAAGCGCAGGCCTGCTGGCCCCCACTCCCTAGGCGCCTTGCCCTATTGGGCCTCACTACGGGTGAGGCCCATTAGCATTAAGGATCCTTCAAAAATAAAATAAAATATATATTTAATATTAATTCTCCAATTAACATTCAAATACACATATTATATTATTCCTTCACTCTGGAACACCTTCCGGACCCCTTCCGATCTCCATCGGATGTTACCCGAAACTATTCCGGTTTCTCTCTCTCTCTTTCTCTTATGATACCTCATCTACCCTAAGCGTCCCTCTCCTTAAGCGTGACATCCTTCGGTTCGGAAACACTCCGGACATGATAGAGACCACTCTCACATCAATGATCAACAACGGTACCTAGATGGCCATGTGACCCCCGTGTGTTTCACAAATACAATCGCTCGAACCATGAGATAGTCGTTCCCCGTTCCCTTTGTCATTCGATACCTAATTCATCAGAGAATTGATTTTTGGTATCTCCATACCTTAGTTCGATCTTGTTACCGATGAACTTGTTTTCATCAATGCAACGTCACCGAGATGGCCACATGTATCTGTCCATTACATGGACTAGACAAATCCTAGTCTTGATATGTACTCCTCTACGCATCCCTTCGGAAAACCTGAGTGGCACCTTTTTGATCACCCTGTTACGAGATGATCCTTGATAACCATCTAAGCTTCTTCCGGAATGGTGATTTGCAATACCTCACAGTCAAACGGACATGTTGCGAGGTTCTCTGTGTTTTATCATCAATGGTGAACTTTGTAACTAGATCTCATTAAGATATAACGGTCGGATGTTTGTCTATCATGTTATTCAACTAATAACATGACCTCATTGTCAGTTGGCATAAATGCCCATGATCTTGAAATACAGACCATCCTCATGACCAATGAACTAGTTCACTAGAGGTAACTAGAGACACAGTTTGTTTACTTACCACACGTGTATTAACGTTTCGTATTAACATAGTTATAGCACAAGATGAAACGTATTATGAACATATAGGAGATATATCAAATAATACACTTTATTATTTGCCTCTAGGGCATAACTCCTTCATAAATAAGTAGTATCTTGATCTAGGAGCTATACACTTGAGCATGAGAGGCAAATTTGAAGTCTAAGGAAACCAGCACAAATTTGATCATTTGTATTAAGGCAACAATTAGCATGCTATGGCACCCTCTTAAGCCTAGCTAGAATCAAGTAGAAATAATAAGGCAACAATAATAATAAAAAAAGATAATCTTGTTTAGCATTAAGTTAACTAAATAGATTTTGTTAAGCCAATATGAACCTCAGCCAAGAACAAACGACAGACTAGATAAGACCATCTCCCAGCTGATCCAATCCACAGGGAAGTGGGAACTTGAACCCTATGGGGCCCAGCTGTAAGCAGCTCAATCATCCATGCATATGGTGTGCTGTCAACACATTAGAGAAGGAAGAGAAATCATACAAGAGCAAGTCCAGCCATAGCTAACAACAAGCCAACACCATATTCTTCTTTCCACACTAGAAAACTGCCCCTAGGATACCACTTGATTTCGCTAGATCATATCCAATACACCAGATTCCACGATAACAACCATCAAGGTTAATTAAAAGACTACTAAGAACCAGGTTAAGCATCACAAGAGAAGCAAGCCGGCTACACTTCGAGAAGAAGGATTTCTAGAAAAAGGATAAGAGCTGATCCAGGAAAAAATAAGATAGCAGTACAAGCAGAGGAACAACAGAGGATCAAGCTTACCTAGGAGGAGAAGTAATGAAGCCAGATAGAGCAGGTTGTAGAAGATCAAGAATCTCAAGTTACAGTGAAGCAAGCTACAAAAGAGCAGTAGGTAGAGATCTAGTAGGAGCATACCTCAACTCATGAATTATATATTTTTCTTGTTTTGCACCCGTAGAATTAAGAGGGATAAAAGGTGCCACAAATCAATCTCTATTCAACTAACCTACAACTGGAACTTGTCTAGGAGGATTAGGAGAATATTCATCCTCTCAGAGCTGCATAGAAATGCTATGCAGATTCAACCTAAAGGTTTTTTGAACCACATCATAATATTTGTCCTCATCCAAAGTAGTGCCTCAGTCTAGGCATCCTTGGCAAGGAGGTAAAACCAATCTTTGTCAAGTACAAGAGTAGCAGGTCATGTAGCTGGTCTGTGCCACTGTGCACACTCTCAGGAGGTTCCACAGCAGCATAGCCATACTACAGAAGCCATATATTCAAGGCCAAGCCACATCTGTTTTCTTTCTACAAGTATGTGCCTCAGACTTTGCATCATAGGCCAAGCCAATAAATCAAGCATGATTGATAAATATAGAGTGGGGCACATGGAACTCATGTATGAGTTAATCATATGAATAGTAAGACCCATCACTTTATACTTAATAATTTTCCTAATAAAATAGATTAGAATCATCTAGAAAGGCATCTTATTTACACAAGCTAGTTTCTGTGAGTTTTCAAATAAAAAGAATATCATCAGATAACTGTACCAAATGATAGGAAACACTGGGTACAAGCTTCAGTTAAGCATGTATGGGTACAATAGAACCAAGAACCCTACCACCATTGGTAGTAGAGAGAAATAACCTAAGTCGGTGTCATAAGGGCACCTAATCATTGAAATCAATTTAATAGTAGATGATGCCTTAACAACATGACATCCTCTTCAACAAAATACCACATACATCAGCAGATTCATCGGCTCAATGTCCGGTCACAGAAACATTACTTGGGTCAAAAATAGACAAGAAAGCCAAAGGTTGTGGACAATACCATTCCACCGGTATCGAAGAGAGAAATAATCCATGTACCATCACCACAATCCACCATCACCTTAGCTAAATCCAGAAGCAGCAAACCATGGCTGTCGGGGTTGCAGGCATCCCTTCCATCCAACTAGAGCCAAGGACGAAGTTGATAAGAGGAGGAGACCAAAAAGGAGCACCAGATACCAAGGATGATGGCCGTGGCCATCCTCAAACATCATCAATAAGCACGAAAGGTAGAAGATCATGCCAATAAGCTTAATCGAGACTAGGGTTCCATAGGAACCAGAGAGGAGGCACCCAAGTGCGAAGGAAAGGGAAACAACAGCAGGAGCCGATGGAGGAGGGCTAGAGAGCTTGTGTCGGTGAGCAACAGTGTTAGGCAACAGGCGAAGAGATCAAATACATACACAAGTGAGTATGTATGCAAGCTACCTTACAACAGTTCTCAGAGCCATACCATCTAAAAGAAATAGAAATATTGCAACACCATACGGCAAGATCCAAATATCCTAGATAGAGATAATAGTGTAGGATAGCTCCTCATACATCAATCAACAAAGTATCAAGCGGAAATGGGAACAAAATCCGAGTACGGATAAGAAGCAAATCGGCATAAGATGCCACATAATTAAGCACATCCCGCCCACAGATCTCGCGGATCCCCATTCCTAAAAACAAATCACAAAAATAAAAAGGAACATTTTGGTAATGTCAAAAATGTTGCCTCACTAGGTGAGGCAATTAAATGTATGATCTAGCTTAGGGATTTTGGTAAGAATTGCCAAAATCCACTAATTCCTAAGAGGGTACCACCCAATCTAGAAATAAGTAGTATCTTCATCTAGGATCTATACACTTGAGTATGAGAGGCAAATTTCAAGTCTAAGGAAACCAGCACAGATTTGATCATTTGTATTAAGGCAACAATTAGCATGCTATGGCACCCTCTTAAGCCTAGCTAGAATCAAGTAGAAATAATAAGGTAACAATAATAATAATAAAAAGATAATCTTGTTTACCATTAAGTTAACTAAACAGATTTTGTTAAGCCAATATGAACCTCATCCAAGAACAAACGATAGACTAGATAAGACCATCTCCCAGATGATCCAATCCACAGGGAAGTGGGAAGTTGAACCCTACGGGGCCTAGCTGTAAGCAGCTCAATCATCCATGCAGATGGTGTGCTGTCAACACAATGGAGAAGGAAGGTAAATCATACAAGAGCAAGCCCAGCCGTAGCTAACAACAAGCCAACACCATATTCTTCTTTCCACACTAGAACACTGCACCTAGGATACCACTTGATCTCGCTAGATCATTTCCAATACAACACCAGATTCCACCATAACAACCATCAAGGTTACTTAGAAGGTACTAAGAACCAGGTCAAGCATCACAAGGAGAAGCAAGCCAGCTTCACTTTGAGAAGAAGGATTTCTAGAAAAAGGATAAGAGCTGATCCAGGAAAAATAAGCTAGCAGTACAAGCACAGGAACAACAGAGGATCAAGCTTACCTAGGACGAGCAGTAACGAAGAAAGAGAGAGCATATTGTAGCAGATCAAGAATGTCAAGTTACTGTGAAGCAAGCTATAGAAGAACAACAGGTAGAGATCTAGTAGGAGCATACCTCAACTCATGAATTATATATTTTTCTTGTTTTGCACCCGTAGAATTAAGAGGGATAAAAGGTGCCACAAATCAATCTCTATTCAACTAACCTGCAACTAGAACTTGTCTAGGAGGATTAGGAGAATATTCATCCTCTCAGAGCTGCATAGAAATGCTATGCAGATTCATCCTAAAGGTTTTCTGAACCACATCATAATATATGTCCTTATCCCAACTAGTGCCTCAGTCTAGGCATCCTTGGCAAGGAGGTAAACCCAATCTTTGTCAAGTACAAGAGTAGCAGGTCATGTAGCTGGTCTGTGCCACTGTGCACACTCTCAGGAGGTTCCACAGCAGCATAGCCATACTACAGAAGCCATCTATTCAAGGCCAAGCCACATCTGTTTTCTTTCTACAAGTATGTGCCATAGACTTTGCATCATAGGCCAAGCCAATAAATCAAGCATGATTGATAAATATAGAGTGAGGCACATGGAACTCATGTATGAGTTAATCACATGAACAATAAGACCCAACACCTTATACTTACTCATTTTCCTAATAAAATAGATTAGGAATCATCTAGAAAGCAATCTTATTTACACAAGATAGTATGTACCTCTAGCCTCAGTCTTAGCATCATTGGCAACCAATTAATGGTCCTAGGAAGTTAATTCTAGCAGCCAGGACAACAAATGCCACTGGTGCCTCAGTTTCCACATCACTGGCAAGGAAATAATCCACCTTACTTTTCCTCATGGAATCATCAGGTGTATGATTTTAATAAATAAAACCATTAGCACAGCAGATCATGCTAAATAGGGGTACCATTATGCACACTCCAATTGAGGCACCACAATGGTATCTATTGAGCAGAAGCCATACTATAGAGAAAACACCAGTCCAAATAAAAACAATATCACCTTCCTAGCCAAATCATAGGAATCATTTCTGTTAGTTTCCTTCATCAGATAACTATACCAAATGATAGGAAACACTGGGTACAATCTTCAGTTAAGCATGTATGGGTACAATCGAGCTGTAGCACAAATGTTAAGTCAGGTCACTATGTTCCATGATGCCAACAGTAATTGCTAATGCAAGGAAGCATTATACTATACACAAATCCAAACAAGATTGGAATGAGTAAGGCAATTATACAAAAGCATGTTTTTAGGATATATCAATGCACCTGCAGCTACACAACCCTACCACCATTGGCAGTAGAACTAACAACCTAAGTTAGTGTCATAAGGTCACCTAATCATTGAAATCAAATTAACAGTAGATGATGCCTTAACAACATCACATCCTCTCCAACAAAATACCACATACATCAGCAGATTCATCGGCTCAATGGCCGGTCACATAAACATTACCTGGGTCGGAAATAGACAAGAAAGCCAAAGGTTGTGGACAATACCATTTTGCAGATACCAAAGAGAGAAATAATCCATGTACCATCACCACAATCCACCATCACCTCAGCCAAATACAGAAGCAGCAAACCATGGTTGTCGGGGTTTTAGGCATCCCTGCCATCCCACCAGAGCCAAGGACAAAGTTGATAAGAGGAGGAGACCAAAAAGGAGCACCAAAGACCAAGGATGATGGCCGTGGCCATCCTCAAACATCATCAGTAAGCATGATAGGTAGAAGATCATGCCAATAAGCCTAATCGAGACTAGGGTTCCATAGGAACCAGAGAGGAGCAACCCAAGTGCGAAGAAAAGGGAAACAATGGCAGGAGCCGATGGAGGAAGGCTAGAGAGGTTGTGTCGGTGATCTACAGTGTCAGCGAGGGTCGGAGCAGGCCGGATCAACACCGGTGGTAGTGCCAGTCCTAGACAGAAACACGTTGGGGGCGAACTCGATAGGTCGTCAAAGCCAAATCGAATTGGAGGGCCAGATCGATCAGTCAACGGTGGAGCTTTAGCATCAGGTGGCGGCGACCGCAACATCTTGGTTCCGCAGGAATCAAGCAGACGGCGGAGGCGGTGCAGTGTGCGGCGGGGATGCAAGAGGGGAGTTGAGGTCGGGGTGTGGTGTGCGTGCGAGATGAGAGAGGAGAGGGGTTGGGCTGGGGTGGGGTTTGACCCCATGCCCAACTAGGCCATGTTTGGCTTAACCAGCCTGTGGGTCAGAAGTAGTTTTATAGGAAAGAGAAAAATAAATATTGAAAAAGAAATAATAAACCAAATGTAAAATTACCAAAATACCCCTGAGATTGTTATAGCCTTAGAAAAATATAGAAAAATTCTAAAAATATATATCATATATAAAAATGATCACAAAAATGATATATGCCTAAGAAAAATACAAGTTTACTTATTTAAGCTAAGTAAAATATGAATAAATATTAACACCCTTAAATCCTTAATAAAATCTCATAAATTAAGGAGAAGTCCCAAAAATGAATAAAAATCATTTTTGCATATGAAAATAAGTCTACTATTTTACAAAGATACCAACTTAATTTTTTATAGATAAAACTTGGAACAAATAGTCAAGGACATTTAATCCTTTGGAGAATTTTGTAAAAATAAAGATAATACTTAAAAACAAATAAAAATAATTTTTAAAATCTTTAGTAAATATATTTTACTAGAAAAATACTAAAAGTATTTTCCTAAAGATTTTAAGATTTTAAGTAAAAAAGCCTTACCTATTTTATAAAAGACCTAGTTTGTAAATTTTATAAAAAGATCTCTTAAATAAAAAAATAATAATCACAATTCTATCTATAACACCTTAAATCCCTAATAACTAAATACTAAGTCCAAAGCTATAACTTGGATTTATAATAAAACTTAAGTGTAACTTATTAACATTATAAAACACTTTTAAAATCATAAATCCAAACTAAACCAACAATTTTAAGTAAATTTTGAACATCATAAAAATGAATGCTATTTATCTCTTAACTATTCTTAAACATGATTCTAGCTCTAATAGATTATTCAAATAATCTAAATTTACTTTCCTTAATAATATAAACTATATTCATAATAACAAATCACATTTAAACTCACCATTCACTTAAGATGAAAGTGAATGATTCTATACCTTCAAACATGCTTGTTGCAAGATTTAAAGTTTATTAATACTTTTAAACACATCCCACCCTAGATCTAGCTATGTTTTTATAGTTAACTTTTGTCTGTTCCAAATTAAGTCATAAGGCATCTCAAATCCAAACTTATCGAACAAACACAAATGACATTGATCACATTCTATTAACCATAAAGATTGGTTAAACCTTATCAAGGAAACCTTTTCTTCAAAAGATATTCGTTTTGCCACTTCAAACAACAATCTCATAATAATTTCTTCAACTCTTATCAACCTAAAACATGGACTTCCATAATAGATACATAATATCAAATAACTCTAAGCATGTGCTGTTATATTTACTTTATATCATACATGTTAGTCTTAAGTTCCTTGTATATGTATATTGACTTGTAAAGTAAACTTATAGACAAACTAAATCTTAAAGAAATCACCAAAGTTTAACTCATTCACCATATTGGGGTATTACTTTGGGGTTTTCCAAACTGCATTACATTAATTATGCATAACTGCATCTTGCTTATTTAAACATTAGTCCTTACTGGACCAATGATGTTGTTTACAGAATTTGGATCTTCTATTGTCTTGAAGACCATGAGTGCATAATCTTGCAATCACAAAAGGCAAGTTCACAACTTGCTCATGTCCTTTGGCTATTTTGTATCAAATGCTTGTAACTTTAATGTCGTCATCACCTGCATTTCAAAAGGGTCAGACAACACTATTTTCATAATAATTTGATTATGGATTATTTACCAAATGGTAATAATCTATTGATACAGTTCCAGTGTTAAAGGAACATAATATCTAGGAGTTAACAACCAATGTCGCCAGTGATTCTAGCGCCATATATTACGCGTTAACCATGAGATCTGGAATGGGACGGGAAAGTCAGTTGTATCTTCTCCCTTTCGCATGGACGGATGACCTTAGCGTGAGGCTGTTGATTCTCGTTTGTTAGAATCCAGCACATGGGTGGGACCCCTTAGTTCCCCGCGAGCTAGGTGTCTAGATTATCTGTGCATAGCTGTCTTGGTGTAAGCTCACCATATTTGATGGTGGCTCCTACACAGAGCTGCTTACAGAGTCCTCGAGAGGCTACCCAAAGAGTAACTGTGGTAGTCCTTCTTGGGGGATCGTGTCTTCATGTGGGGTCGCGGAGAGGGCAGTACTGGCTTGGATCATCTACTGGGCCCCACACCAAAGGAAGTGTGGACGGGTAAGCTGCCCGGTTGTGCAACAAGGATTTGGTCTCTCATGGGTAAAGTAACGCACCTCTGTAGAGTGTAAGAATTTTGACATGTTACTCCCTGTTATGGGAAGGAGCTACGAACGCGGCAGGAAAGGAATCTCATGAAGGTTCTAGTCAACATGTGAAGGCTGTCGGACATAGTTTTCAGAATAAAAGCAACTTTTGAAGAAATGTTTATGAAACTCTGCATTGCCTACGACCTATGGTCTGTGGCTATAGAGATAGTGCATAATAAACTCTTTTTAGTGAACTTGCTGAGTACGCTCGTACTCAACCGTGCCTTCTGTACCTTGGCTAGGTTTTAAGCCGTTGAAGACGACGCCAACATCAATTTCTCCTCAAGAAACCATCATCGGCATCTCAAGTTCTTCAATAAAGTCTATGAAGTCAAAATATACATCAGCTGAAGTGAAGACAAAATCTCTGTTTAGATAGGAGTAGATACTCTAGCCATAAAACCTACTTCTATAGAGCATTGCATTAGTAGCAATTGCAAGCCAAATAGTTTAGGTGTTAGTCTTAACAGCTAGGTAGTTCTGAGTTATTACTTCTCGTTCTTCTTTGTAAGAAGTTTCTTTCTCTCTCTTTAACCTAGAGTGTTCTCTGGATCTTTTGTAACGAGTCGAGTTGTAATCTATAGTCATGTCTTGGACCTGCTGTCTTTCTGTTGTACCACTCTGAGGGATGTAATACTAGTGAACGGTGTTTCATTGGTGTTATGTCAATGACTATAGTGTACTACATCATGAAGTGGTATGCTAGGTCACCGCATTTAGGAAAAGAACACACGTGAAATGACTCTGGTGGATCCATCTGGTTTAGGAAAAGAACACACATGCAATGATTCTGGTGGATCCATGTGGTTTAGGAAAGGAATACACAAGCAATGACTCTAGTGGTGGTTTAGGAAAAGAAGACACATGCAATGACTCTGGTGGTGGTTTAGGAAAAGAACATACATGAAATGAGTATGGTGGATCCATGTGGTTTAGGAAAGGAACACACATGCAATGATTCTGGTGGTGGTTTAGGAAATGAAGACTCATGCAATGACTCTAGATGTGGTTTAGGAAAATAACATGCATGCAATGACTATGGTGGATCCATGTGGTTTAGGAAAAAAAACACATGCAATGACTCTAGTGGTGGTTTAGGAAAGGAACACACATGCAATGACTCTAGTGGATCCATGTGGATTAGGAAAGGAAAACACATGCAATGACTCTTGTGGATCCATGTGGTTTAAGAAAGGATCACACGTGCAATGACTCTGGTGGATCCATGTGATTTAGGAAAATAACACACATGCAATGACTCTGGTGGTGGTTTAGGAAAGGAACACACATGCAATGACTCTGGTGGATCCATGTGGTTTAGGAAAAGAACACTACAATGACACTGGTGGATCCATGTGGTTTAGGAAAGGAACACACATGCAATGACTCTAGTGGTGGTTTAGGAAAAGAAGACACATGCAATGACTCTGGTGGTGGTTTAGGAAAAGAACACACATGAAATTAGTCTGGTGGATCCATGTGGTTAAGGAAATGAAGACACATGCATTGACTCTACTGGATCACTATGGTTTAGGAAAGGAACACACATGAAATGACTCTGATGGATCCATGTTTTTTTAGAAAGGAACACACATGCAATGACTCTAGAGGAGCATTGTGGTTTAGGAAAGGAACACACATGAAATGAGTGTGGTGGATCCATGTGGGTTAGGAAAATAACACACATGCAATGACACTTGTTGTCGTGGGAATGGCCATGACAGTCGCTACCAGGGGTAGTGATTGATGGTATTGGGGGCGAGAGCTGGCGGCCATCTGTGGTGCGAGATGGGGTGGATGCACATGAGTTTACCCAGGTTCACCCCCCAGAGGGTAAAGATCTACTCCTGCTAGATTGTATTGGCAGAGAGCGAGTTACAGGGGTGGCGAGCTCGGCGTCTAAGCAGCGATTCGCTAGAGGGGGTGTATGATGGAGCATCCGTGCAAAAGGAACCCTTGGGTGGTTTATATAGGAGGCACCTCACTAGCGTTTACAATGTTTACAACTGAACTAGTCTATGATTCAGAGGATTTGACCTAATCCGACTGCTAGGCATACCCCATTCGGAATATCCCCATCAGTCGTCCCCGAGGCCAGTGTCGATTTAGCGCTGTTGTTCATTTGGCAGTCGGAGTAAATGTGGATGCCCAGTCGAATCGGTGATGGACTCTGTCGAGAATGGATGAAATTTCCCACCTGGTTCCCAGTCGTAGCTTGGCGAATGTATTGACGCTCGAGTCGCTACCCGTGTCGATTGGACAAGGCGTACCAGCAAGCGAGTCGAGTGGAGGAAGTTGGACTGCCAACTTGGTCAAACTAGTCGTTGGATAATCCAAAGGTAACTTCGGCGTAATTACCGCGGGTAACGGCTATCCCGAGATTGCTGGGTAGCGTTACTCTTATAAGGAGAGTGGTGAGGAAGTTCACGGATCTACTTCTGCATTCCTTACTCCCATGCTCCCCAGTCTCTCTGTCTTATTGCGATCTAGAATTTCTAGACCGAGCGACCTTATCTCCTCCCCAATGACGCCTCCGAAGGATCTATGGGGGAAATCCAAATGTACTACCGTGCAACTCAAATCGTTCGAGGACACGGGGGTTCTGTACAAAGGGAATTGGCGGATCCCCGCACCCTCCAAGGTCGAGCCAAAGCCTCGCGCCGGCGAGTTTATTTGCTTTCTGAGCCACCTGGAGAGGGGTTTGGTGTTCCCTACCTCCATCTTCTTCTGGCGATTCTGCGCATATTAGGCGATCAAGCTGTCAGATCTTGTCCCACATAGTATCGAACAGTTGGTGATCTTTGTCGCCTTATGTGAATGTTATCTTGGATGCCGCCCCTATTTCCCGTTGTGGCTAGAACTGTTCCACGGCCGCATCAGGCGCAACGGATCTGGCAGCCCCATCTTGGCGGCAGGCGGCGTCACATTCTAGCTGAACCCGAAGGTGAGTTTCTTCAAGCTTCTACTGCTGAAGAAGGTCGCGAGCGAGTGGAAGAAGAGTTGGTTCTATGTCAAGGAATCCACTCCCTCCGGTGAAGTGGCACTCCCTACGTATGTCGCAGAGAGGAGCGAACCTCGTCGGCTGGTAAAGGCCAGGCTCCCTGATGACCAGAGGATGGCCGTCGCAGAAATGATGGACTGAATCCAGGCGCTAAAGGACAAGAGATTGGTGATGATCAATCTTTATAATTGCTGGCTCGGGCGGCGCTTGGTCCCATTGGCGACCCGGCCTCATTGGATGTACCAATACTCCGGGAAGAACGACCCTTCTAGGACGAGCAAGGAGTCCTGTGAGGCCATGGACTACATGGCCACCCTGAAGAAGATCCTAGACGCAGAGTTCATTGATACATCAGTCGGTCTGACCCCGTATGTAGCCGGGAAGAATGAAGCTCCCATGGTACGCCTTACTCTATCACCGCTTAGTCTGTAGTCGTATTCTGCACGGATGCAATTTGCATTCACGATTCGTAACACCCAATCATGATTTCTAACTATGTCAACCTTCCTTGTCCAATCCTAGTTATTTCAAGTCCTCGAAGGCTGGCTTCCCCAACTTGAGGAGGAGATTCCAAAGGAACTCGAAGAGGAGATCGAAGGGGTGTCCTCCGAAAGCAAAGAAGAACAGAGGGAGGTCCCCCCGCCAGCGCCTGCCGCTCGGAAGACTCGCATGCAGAAACAGGGCGAGATCGAGGCAAGTCGTAGCCTCGAAGAGCGTGATGATGATGACGAGATCTTGCAAGAACATAGCTCGTGGTGAATGGCCACTCCGGTAAAGCCCGTGCGGAAGCCGAATTCGCCCATGAAGAAGGCATCACCAAAGGTAATTTGGGTCGGATGATGAGTCCGACGATGAAGTGGCCAGAACCTCGCCCAAGATCCCTGAGGTCACAACTCCGATGGTGAGATCGGAAGCTGCGGACGTGGTGGTGAAAGGAGGTTCCGCTTGCGGTGATTGCGCCAATGGTCCCAGCTGCCTCGGAACCAGGTGCCACTGAAACTACGGGGTCGAGGTCACCATAGCTGGCGGGGATGACCGTGTCGTCCGGGCCAAAGATTCCTGTGACCGCAGCTTCGTCGTCAAAGAAGCCCGCAATGTCATGGGCCACGAGTGTCTTTGAGAAGGGGCTCTCGTGCAAGCTAGGCCTGGAGCTAGATAAGCCTGCCCACATTAGCATGGGGCTGCATGTTCTTCCGGTTGCCAAGTGAGTCTAGTATTCTCTTTTCCGTTCTTGGATGTTTTCTTGCATGATTCCCTTGCTAACCCTGGCGATTTTGTAGGTCTGGTGCCAAGAAGATATGTCGCACTACGGTGGCTAAGATTCCACCAGTCGTCGCCGTAGAGGAGGCCGAACCCTCCAGGAAGAGGAAGCCTATTGCATAGATCGTGCCTGTTGAAGGCGCGAAGAAGAAGAAAGGAGATGTCACTGATGCCGCGACGGAGGACAGCACGGGGAGGGTGACCCTGCTACCCGTGCCAAGGAGGTGACGGCCGTCCAGTTGGAGCCATCCAGGAGGGCTCCGTCATCAGAACTGCTGGCCCCAATAACTAGTGCCCCAACGAGGGCGGCTGCGTCGTTTCTGAGCTTCATGGCAAAAGGGTTCCCGTCCGTGGCGGAGAACCAGTCTCCACAAATTTCAGAGATCGTTGATGAAGATGTTGGGACGCATCGCGGGCGCATGTCCTTTGTGGTCCCTTCCACGGACGCCAGCAAAATTCATAGCATGCTTGGTGCCGCCATTCAGGTATGTCCAATCTCCGAGTGCCTTATCACGGAATTTCAACGGTTGGGCACTGAAATTCTTCTAGTGACCAGTCCCCGAGTGTCTAGTATCTGAATTTCAGCGGCTAGGCACTTAAGATTTTAGTCGTCCAGTCCCTGAGTGTCTAGTCGCTGAGTTTCAGCGGCTAGACACTTAAGATTTTAGTCATCCGGTCGCTGAATGTTGATCTATTCGCAGGGCCTGCAGAGGGAATTGTCCGGTCAGCAAGTCGCGAAGGAGCGCCTAGAGCGTGACCTACGCGTGGCACAGGAGGCCAACCGTCGACTCCAGGAAACTGCTGGTGAGTTGTTGTTCCTCTTGGTGGGCTCGAGCCATTGCTGCTTATGCGAGGCTGACTTGAGTTACCCCTTGCTTTGTAGATGGACTTCCGGCTGCGATTGGCAAGGCCCGTGAGGGGTATGTCCCGGCTACTGAACTGGATTTAGCGAAGGGGCGGATCGACTTGCTGGTGAAGAAACTGGAGGAGGCGAAGGCGTCGATGATTTCTTCTAAAGAGAGAGCCAAGGCCGCAGTCGTCGCGGCGGAGGAGGAACGGAAGGGCGCCGACTTGGTTATCCTTGGATTGCAGGGTGACCTTGGTGCCCTTGAAAAACACGTGACGGAGAACTACCTGAAGCTTCTTGGTCAGCGTCTCCTCTTTCCTATCTTGTATGTGGCGAGTCCCCGAGCGTGATAGTCCTTAGTGATGCTGGGTTCCTAACATTGCAGCCCTGATAGGTTAAAGCGACCCAGTGGTGCAGACGTACAACGCCTTGCAATGTGTAACTGTAGTGCTGAACGCGGCCACCGCCTCAGCATTGTGCGTCTAGGCCGTGCTCCAGGGGATGTCCCCTACCGAGGTTATTCCTGGAGGGTTGACTGAAGTCTGGCGCTATCTAGAGGAGGCTCCCACCGTCGTTGACTGGATGGCACGATCGGCACCAGGCGACCATGGGGGATCTGTTGCCCTACCAGGAGATGGTGGTGGCACCAGGCGACCATGAGCCAGAGCACCGGGACCTGAAGTCAGAGCAACCCTTCCGGTCGGTGTTGTCGAAGTCGCTGATGACGTACCCGAGGAACCCGTGGGAGCCGTATATCTGGGTCAAGGGTGATGGTGGTGCCTCTTCGTTAGAGCCTGCAAATGAAGCGCTGCCCTAAGGGGCTTTTTGTAAATTGTGCCAAGTGGCCACTTTTTTAATGTGAACAATACTTATTTATGGAAGTAAGAGGAGTCAATCGATTTGTAGTGCATGGTAAAATATATTCTATGTTGATTTTTATGTGGGCAAGTCCCCGAGCGCGTCCGCACTTTGGTGGGGTTTACCTCGTTTATGTGCATGTGTTTGCTTTGGATTTTTATTATGGTTGTGGAAGATTTGTCACGGCGCATGGGGCCAGTCACATAGCGACTTCGAGGGGACTCTGTACTTAGCTGTTTTCCCGATCGCAAGCAGGGTCAGTTTAGCCGAGTCCCCGAGCATGGTACTTAGCCATTCTTGTCGCGCGCCCATCATAGGCGAGGATCTGATGCGCTGTTTGTAACGTGTCTCTCCCCCTAGCTCGGAAAGTCAGTCGTGTGGCGATTCCAAGAAATCTCTCTTAATTAGTGTGTTCCCGAGCCGTGTGGGGTTTATCGTTGCGAAGTCCCCGTGCGTGGTACTTAACCGTTCGAGTCGCTTTGCACGAGGATGGGGAGGACAGTTCGCTGTAAGAAGTGTTTATCAGTCATCTTGGCCCGACAGACCAGTAGAGCAGGGCGACTCCGATGGTGGCTCTGGGGTAGCGTGTCCGTGGACAACACAAGGCCCGACTATCTTTGGTGCCCTTGGGTCGCACTACTTAGCCGTGCCGGTCTTTCTACCAAGGGTTGACTTCCGTAGGTGGCGTATTGCTGAACGTACGAGTGCGATTGGCACAAGGAAATGGCGAGTAGACACAATTTGTGTGATCCAGAATGATTTCATTATATAACATTTGAGTACAAGTTTTAGTTCTATGTATAGAACTTTTGGAGGATGTTTACATTCCATGGCCTCCCAACCTCGAGCTTGTCATCGCCTCGTATGTCGATGAGGTAGTAGGAGTCGTTGCCGAGGACTCGCCCTATGGCGAATGGCCCCTCCCATGGGGGTAGCTTGTGCATTCCTTTCTTGTCCTGGACCAGTCGTAGGACCAAGTCGCCTTCCTGGAAGGTGCGGGTCCAGACTCGGCGGCTGTGGTAGCGGCGGAGTCCCTGTTGGTAGATGGCTGTGCGGGAGCGATCTAGGTACCGTGCGTTGTTGAGCTGGTCGACTCCGTCTTGGTGGGCGATCTCGTTTGCTGCCTCTACATAGTTGGTGACCCGAGGTGAGTCGTGCTCCAGGTCAGTTGGCATTACGGCCACAGCGCCGTACACCATGAAGAAGGGCGTGAACCCTGTGGAGCGGTTGACAGAGGTGCGGATGCCCCATATTAAGGAGGGGACCTCTTCGACCCAGCATCCTAGGGTTCGCTCGAGGGGCACCTGAAGTCGCGGTTTGAACCCATGGAGGACACTTTGATTGGCACGTTCCGCTTGGACGTTTGACTCCGGGTGGGCGACTGAGGCGAGGCCGAGTCCTATGTTGTGCTCCTCGCAGAATTCTACCATGGCGCCCTTGGCGAAGTTGGTGTCGTTGTCCATTATTATGTTGTGTGGATAGCCGTACCGGTAGATGAGCTCGCGGAGGAACTTGGTGGCGGTCTAGTCGTCGCACTTCTTGATCGGCATGGCTTCGACCCACTTGGTGTCCTTGTCGACTGTGACCAGGAGGTGAGTGAAGCCAGATGGGGACTTCTTGAATGGGTCGACCATGTCCATGCCCCATACGGCGAATGGCCAGGTGATGGGGATGGTCTTGAGTGCCGAACCAAGGATGTGCATTTGGTTGGCGTACTTCTGACACCCGACGCACCGTTGGACGATGTCAATGGTGTCGGCGTGCGCGGTGAGCCAGTGGAAGCCATGTCGCATGGCTTTCGTGACCAGCGACCTGGCACCGGCGTGATGGCCATAGTCGCTGGCGTGGATGTCTTGGAGGATTTTGCGCCCTTCTTCTAGTTGTACGCAGCGTTGGAATACGCCTGTCACGCTGCGTTTGTGGAGCTCATCGTTGATGATGATGAAGGATTTGCACCGGCGCACAATTATCCGTGCTTCCGTCTTGTCGCTTGGAAGGATCTTGTGCTCGAGGAAGGCGACGTATGGTGCGGTCCAGTCACTGGTTTCGGTGACCATGGCGACTAGAGCGGGCTCGGGCTGCAGGGGTATCCCGATGTCAATCTCCTTTGGTGGGGTGACCGAGGGCTTGTGTATGATGTCGAGGAAGACACCTGTGGGTGGAGTTTGGCGGGCCGTCCCGATGCGGGATAGGGAGTCGGCCTCCTTGTTCTTGCTCCTATCGATCCACTCGACGGAATAGCCGGTGAAGTGTCCCCCAGCTGGTCCACTGCTTGGCAGTACGCTATCATTGTAGGGGAGACGGCGTCGCAGATCCCAGCAACTTGGTCGGGGACTAGGTCGGAGTTGCCGTAGCACCATAGGCGGTTGGCTCTCATCTCCTTTGCGGCCTGCATGCCGTGGAGGAGGGCCTCGTATTCAGCCATGTTGTTTGTGCAGGGTGTGAAATCGAGGTGGAGCATGTAGTGGAGCTTGTTGCCTTTGGGGGAGGTGAGGACGACCCTAGCCCCTGTGCCATCCGCGTTCTTGGAGCCATCGAAGTGGAGTGACCAGTAGTGGAGGTAGGGTAATTTCTCCGGCTGTTGTGCCTCTTCCCAATCGGCGAGGAAATCGGCCAGGCCTGTGATTTGATTGCTTTGCGTGGCTCGTACTTGATGTTGTGGACGCCGATCTCGATGGCCCACTTAGCGACTCGCCCAGTCGCCTCGCGGTTGCGGATGATGTCCTGCAGCGGCGCGAAGGAGACGAGCGTGATGGGGTGCTTCTAGAAGTAATGCAGGAGTCGCCGCTGGGCCTTGAAGACCGCATACACCAATTTTTGGTACTGCGGGTAGCGCTATCTTGAGTCTGTCAAGACCTCGCTGATGTAGTATACGGGGCGCTATATGGGGCGCTCCTTGCCCTCTTCTGGCTATTCGACGACCATTACGGTGCTGACGACTCAAGTGGAGGCCATGACGTAGACGAGCATTGGCTCTTTGTCGATTGGGGCAGCGAGTAGTGGAGCCAAGAGTAGCACTTCTTCGAGTGCCTTGAGCGTGTTGTATGCTTCTTTGTCCCATTAGAACATGGGGTTCTTATGCATCAGGCGGTAGAGGGGCATTGCCTTCTCGCCGAGCCGGGGTATGAAGCGACTAAGAGTCGCGACTCGCTCGGCCAACTTCTGGACGTCGCGTAGGCACTCGGGTTTCCTGAGCTGCGCGATGGTGTCGATCTTGGTGGGGTTGGCCTCGATGCCTCGCTTGGAGACCACGTACCACAGGAGTTGTCTGGTGGGGACACTGAAGGTGCATTTCCCTGGGTTGAGCTTGATGTTGTACCTCTATAGATTTTCAAAGGTCTCGACCAGGTCGGCGAGCAGGTCATCCTGGCGGGTGGATTTTACCACCACATCGTCGATGTAGACGTGGATGTTGCGGCCAATTTGGCTCGCGAGGCACTCCTACATGCACCTTTGGTAGGTGGCGTCGACGTTCTTGAGGCTGAACGTCATGGCCGTGTAGTAGAAGGCGCCGAATGGCATGATGAACACCGTCTTCTCCTCATCCTCGGCCGCCATTTTGATCTGGTTGTATCCAGAATACGCATCGAGGACGCATAGCGACTCTGATCCTACGGTCGAATTGATGATCTGGTCGATGCGCGGTAGGACGAACTCCTCCTTCGGGCAGGCGCTGTTGAGGTTGGTGTAGTCGATACACATTCTCTAGGTGTTGTTCTTTTTCAGGACCAGGACTAGGTTTGCCAGCCACTTGGAGTACTTGATGGGCTGAATGAAGCCTGCGGCTAGTAGGCGCTATACTTATTCGGCGATTGCTCGACGGTGCTCTTCATTGAAGGGCCACAGTGGCTGCTTCACTGGTCGCACTTTGGGGTTGGTGTTGAGTTTGTGCTCAGTGAGTTTGGCATGTCAGATGGTTTCCATGCAAAGATGTTGTGATTCTCACGTAGAAACCCGATGAGCGTGCTTTCCTATGCGGGGCTCATGTGCACCCCGATGGTGACCGTTAGGCTAGAGTCGCCTGGAGCAAGCTCGACGGTGCGGGTGTGCATGGTCGGTTGCTGTCGCCTGGCGGCGCGTACTCGTAGTATTCGCGCTCGGCCACGCATGCGGGGTCGCTCTTGTCATTGAAGTTTAGGACGCGGCCCTAGACGTTGGAGTTCAGGCGGGTCTTGATGTAGCGTTGATGGTAGAGTGACAGCTCCTGCATTGTTTCCCGCTCGAGGCAGAATTTTTCGCGCTCGGCTAGCTCCCTGCGTTGCACCTCCTCCAGTCGTAGGAGGGCTTCCTGCACATCTGTTGCCATAGCGGTTGGCGGGATCGGCGTGGAGAATGGATCTAGCGGGATGGCCGTGCTGCCCACCATGTAGATCGCGTTGAAGCGATTCGATCTGGTGCGGAAGTCCTCGGGGGACTCCGAGCCTGAGTCAGAATCAAAGATCCCAAGGATGGAGGGATCCTCGAAGTCCTCAGGGTTGGAGACCCGCGTGATGGAGTCCTCTCGTGACGCTGCGGTGATGGATCCGTCGACCGAGGAAGGGGTTGCAGAGTCGGCGTCGTCATGGAGAGCCGCGTCGTCCGTGGCGGCATTAGTCCTGACCGCATTACTGGCGGCCAAGTCATACTCGGTGGCCAGGCGGATGATAGAGCGGACCTACTCCTCTGAGAGCAGATCACGGCATGGCGGTGAACCACCGACGATCATCGTCCCCGCCGGGTCGACTACGTTGGTGAAGCCGACGAACAAGCTGATGGTGCCGATCGGCATCACCGCGCTATACGTGATCGGGCGCGACGCCGGGATGTAGCTGCTAGGCAGGATCTGCAAGATCCTGCCACTTGTGATCATGCAGATGGTGGCGATCGGCCGATCAATTGGCATGTAGGGTCTCGCCGCAGAACTCAGGCCAGACCGGCCACACCCCACTGTGGGCGCCACTGTCTTGGGAATGGCCACGGCAGTCGCTACCAAGGGTAGCGATTGGTAGTATTGGGGGGGGGGCGAGAGCTAGCGGCCATGTGCGGTGCGAGATGGGGGTGGATGCCATGAGTTTACCTAGGTTCGGCCCCCCGTAGGGTAAAGACCTACTCCTACTAGATTGTATTGGCAGAGAGCAAGTTACAGGGGTGGCGAGCTCGGCGTCTAAGCAATGAGTCACTAGAGGGGGTGTATGATGGAACGTCCGTACAAAAGGAACCCTAGGGAGGTTTATATAGGAGGCACCTTGCTAGGGTTTACAATGATTACAACCGAACTAGTCTATGATTCGGAGGATTTGACCTAATCTGACTGGGCTTCAACTATGCTTCTGGGCTTCAAGTCTCCAGTCGCCGGGCTTGCTTCTCAGTCGCGTTCCAGTCGCCGTCTTGTAGGCCCACTCGCGAGTCCTTAGACCCAATCGGAACGTCATGCTGGGCATACCCCATTCAGCATATCCCCATCACTTGT
This sequence comes from Avena insularis, assembly GCA_023614405.1. Taxonomy (NCBI): domain Eukaryota; kingdom Viridiplantae; phylum Streptophyta; class Magnoliopsida; order Poales; family Poaceae; genus Avena; species Avena insularis. Next base: position 442,130,159 of record CM042688.1, on the reverse strand, counting down.
GGAACCATGTGGTTTAGGAAAATAACACACGTGCAATGACTTTAGTGGATCCATGTGGTTTAGGAAAGGAACACACATGCAATGACTTTAGTGGATCCATGTGGTTTAGAAAGGGAACACACATGCAATGACACTGGTGGATCCATGTGGTTTAGGAAAAGAACACACATGCAATGACACTGGTGGATTCATGTGGTTTAGGAAAATAACACACAAGTAATCACTTTGGTGGATCCATGTGGTTTAGGAAATGAAGACACATGCAATGAATCTAGTGGATCATTTTGGTTTAGGAAAGGAACACACATGAAATGACTCTCGTGGATCCATGTGGTTTAGGAAAAGAACACACATGCAATGACTCTGGTGGTGGTTTAGTAAAGGAAGACACATGCAATGACTCTGGATGTGGTGTAGGAAAGGAACACACATGCAATGACTCTAGTGGATCCATCTGGTTTAGGAAAAGAACACACATGCAATGGCTATGGTGGATCAACGTGGTTTAGGAAACGAACACCCATGAAATCACTCTGGTGGATACATGAGGTTTAGGAAAGGAACACACATGCAATGACTCTGGTGGATCCATGTGGTTTAGGAAAGGAACACACATGCAATGACTCTGATGGTGCTTTAGGAAAGGGAGACACATGCAATGACTCTGGTGGATCCATGTGGTTTAGGAAAGGAACACACATGCAATGACTCTGGTGGATCAATGTGGTTTAGGAAAGGAACACACATGCAATGACTCTAGTGGTGGTTTAGGAAATGAAGACACATGCAATGACTCTGGTGGTGGTTTAGGGAAAGAACACACATGAAATGACTCTGGTGGATCCAAATGGTTTAGCAAAAGAACACACATGCAATGATTCTGGTGGATCCATGTGGTTTAGGAATGGAACACACATGCAATGACTGTAGTGGTGGTTTAGGAAAAATAAGTCACATGCAATGACTCTGGTGGTGATTTAGGAAAATAAGACACATGAAATGAGTATGGTGGATCAATGTGGTTTAGGAAAAGAAGAGACATGCAATGATTCTGGTGGTGGTTTAGGAAATGAAGACACATGCAATGACTCTGGATGTTGTTTAGGAAAAGAACACACATGCAATGACTATGGTGGATCCATATGGTTTAGGAAAAGAACACACATGCAATGACTCTAGTGGTGGTTTAGGAAAGGGACACATGCAATGACTCTGGTGGATCCATGTGGATCAGGAAAGGAACACACATGCAATGACTCTAGTAGATCCATGTGGTTTAGGAAAATAACACACATGCAATGACACTTGTGGAAACATGTAGTTTAGGAAAATAACACACGTGCAATGACTCTGGTGGATCCATGTGGCTTAGGAAAAGAACACACATGCAATGACTCTGGCGGTGGTTTAGGAAAAGAACACACATGCAATGACTCTGGTGGATCCATGTGGTTTAGGAAAAGAACACACATGCAATGACTTTGGTGGTGGTTTAGGAAAGGAATAAACATGCAATGACTCTGGATGTGGTTTAGGAAATGAACACACATGCAATGACTCTAGTTGATCCATCTGGTTTAGGAAAAAAACACACATGCAATGATTGTTGTGGATCACTGTGGTTTAGGAAAGGAACACACATGCAATGAATCTGGTGGATCCATGTGGTTGAGGAAAGGAACATACATGCAATGACTTTGATGGTGGCTTATTAAAGGAAGACACATGCAATGACTCTGGTGGGTCCATGTGGTTTAGGAAAGGAACACACATGCAATGACTCTGGTGGATCCACGTGGTTTAGGAAAGGAACACACATGCAATGACTCTAGCGGTGGTTTAGGAAAAGAAGACAAATGCAATGACTCTGGTGGTCATTTAGAAACATAACACACATGAAATGATTATGGTGGAACCATGTGGTTTAGGAAAAGAACACGCATGCAATGACTCTGGTGGTGGTTTAGGAAATGAAGACACATGCAATGACTCAGGATGTGGTTTAGGAAAAGCACACACATGCAATGACTATGGTGGATCCATGCGGTTTGGGAAAAGAACACACATGCAATGACTCTAGTGGTGGTTTAGGAAAGGAACACACATGCAATTACTCTAGTGGATCCATATGGATTAGGAAAGGAACACACATGCAATTACTATGGTGGATTCTTGTGGATTGGGAAAGGAACACACATGCAATGACTCTAGTGGACCCATGTGGTTTAGGAAAAGAACACACATGCAATGACACTGGTGGATCCATATGGTTTAGGAAAAGAACACACATGCAATGACTCTGGTGGTGGTTTAGGAAAGGAAAACACATGCAATGACTCTGGTGGATCCATGTGGTTTAGGAAAAGAACACACATGCAATGACTCTAGTGGATCCATGTTGTTTAGGAAAGGAGCACACACGTAATGACTCTAGTGGTGTTTTAGGAAAAGAGGACACATAAAATGACTCTAGTGGTGGTTTAGGAAAAGAACACACATGAAATGACTCTACTAGATCCATGTGGTTTAGGAAAAATAACACACATGCAATGACTCTAGTGGTGGTTTAGGAAAAGAACACACATGCAATGACTCTGGTGGTGATTTATTAAAAGAACACACATGAAATGACTCTAGTGGATCCATGTGATTTTGGAAAGGAAGACACATGTAATGACTCTAGTGGATCCATGTGGTTTAGGAAAAGAACACACATCCAATGACTGTGGTGGATCAATGTGGTTTAGGAAAGGAACACACATGCAATGACTCTAGTGGATCCATGTGGTTTAGGAAAATAACAAGCATGCACTGACACTTGTGGAACCATGTGGTTTAGGAAAAGAACAAACGTGCAATGACACTAGTGGATCCATTTGGTTTAGGAAAGGAACACACATGCAATGACTCTAGTGGATCCATGTGGTTTATAAAAAGAACACACATGCATTGACTCTGTGGATCCATGTGGTTTAGGAAAAGAACACACATGCATTGACTCTGGTGGATCCATGTGGTTTAGGAAAAGAACACACATGCAATGACTTTGGTGGTGGTTTAGGAAAGGAAGACACATGCAATGACTCTGGATGTGGTTTAGGAAATGAACACACATGCAATGACTCTAGTTGATCCATCTGGTTTAGGAAAAAAACACACATGCAATGATTATTGTGGATCAATGTGGTTTAGGAAAGGAACACACATGCAATGAATCTGGTGGATCCATGTGGTTGAGGAAAGGAACATACATGCAATGACTTTGATGGTGGCTTAGTAAAGGAAGACACATGCAATGACTCTGGTGGGTCCATGTGGTTTAGGAAAGGAACACACATGCAATGACTCTGGTTGATCCACGTGGTTTAGGAAAGGAACACACATGCAATGACTCTAGCGGTGGTTTAGGAAAAGAAGACAAATGCAATGACTCTGGTGGTCATTTAGAAACATAACACACATGAAATGATTATGGTGGAACCATGTGGTTTAGGAAAAGAACACGCATGCAATGACTCTGGTGGTGGTTTAGGAAATGAAGACACATGCAATGACTCAGGATGTGGTTTAGGAAAAGCACACACATGCAATGACTATGGTGGATCCATGCGGTTTGGGAAAAGAACACACATGCAATGACTCTAGTGGTGGTTTAGGAAAGGAACACACATGCAATTACTCTAGTGGATCCATATGGATTAGGAAAGGAACACACATGCAATTACTATGGTGGATTCTTGTGGATTGGGAAAGGAACACACATGCAATGACTCTAGTGGACCCATGTGGTTTAGGAAAAGAACACAGATGCAATGACACTGGTGGATCCATATGGTTTAGGAAAAGAACACACATGCAATGACTCTGGTGGTGGTTTAGGAAAGGAAAACACATGCAATGACTCTGGTGGATCCATGTGGTTTAGGAAAAGAACACACATGCAATGACTCTAGTGGATCCATGTTGTTTAGGAAAGGAGCACACACGTAATGACTCTAGTGGTGTTTTAGGAAAAGAGGACACATAAAATGACTCTAGTGGTGGTTTAGGAAAAGAACACACATGAAATGACTCTACTAGATCCATGTGGTTTAGGAAAAAGAACACACATGCAATGACTCTAGTGGTGGTTTAGGAAAAGAACACACATGCAATGACTCTGGTGGTGATTTATTAAAAGAACACACATGAAATGACTCTAGTGGATCCATGTGGTTTTGGAAAGGAAGACACATGTAATGACTCTAGTGGATCCATGTGGTTTAGGAAAAGAACACACATCCAATGACTGTGGTGGATCAATGTGGTTTAGGAAAGGAACACACATGCAATGACTCTAGTGGATCCATGTGGTTTAGGAAAATAACAAGCATGCACTGACACTTGTGGAACCATGTGGTTTAGGAAAAGAACAAACGTGCAATGACACTAGTGGATCCATTTGGTTTAGGAAAGGAACACACATGCAATGACTCTAGTGGATCCATGTGGTTTAGAAAAAGAACACACATGCATTGACTCTGTGGATCCATGTGGTTTAGGAAAAGAACACACATGCATTGACTCTGGTGGATCCATGTGGTTTAGGAAAAGAACACACATGCAATGACTTTGGTGGTGGTTTAGGAAAGGAAGACACATGCAATGACTCTGGATGTGGTTTAGGAAATGAACACACATGCAATGACTCTAGTTGATCCATCTGGTTTAGGAAAAAAACACACATGCAATGATTGTTGTGGATCAATGTGGTTTAGGAAAGGAACACACATGCAATGAATCTGGTGGATCCATGTGGTTGAGGAAAGGAACATACATGCAATGACTTTGATGGTGGCTTAGTAAAGGAAGACACATGCAATGACTCTGGTGGGTCCATGTGGTTTAGGAAAGGAACACACATGCAATGACTCTGGTGGATCCACGTGGTTTAGGAAAGGAACACACATGCAATGACTCTAGCGGTGGTTTAGGAAAAGAAGACAAATGCAATGACTCTGGTGGTCATTTAGAAACATAACACACATGAAATGATTATGGTGGAACCATGTGGTTTAGGAAAAGAACACGCATGCAATGACTCTGGTGGTGGTTTAGGAAATGAAGACACATGCAATGACTCAGGATGTGGTTTAGGAAAAGCACACACATGCAATGACTATGGTGGATCCATGCGGTTTGGGAAAAGAACACACATGCAATGACTCTAGTGGTGGTTTAGGAAAGGAAAACACATGCAATGACTCTGGTGGATCCATGTGGTTTAGGAAAATAACACACATGCAATGACTATGGTGGATTCTTGTGGATTGGGAAAGGAACACACATGCAATGACTCTAGTGGACCCATGTGGTTTAGGAAAAGAACACACATGCAATGACACTGGTGGATCCATATGGTTTAGGAAAAGAACACACATGCAATGACTCTGGTGGTGGTTTAGGAAAGGAAAACACATGCAATGACTCTGGTGGATCCATGTGGTTTAGGAAAATAACACACATGCAATGACTCTAGTGGATCCATGTTGTTTAGGAAAGGAGCACACACGTAATGACTCTAGTGGTGTTTTAGGAAAAGAGGACACATAAAATGACTCTAGTGGTGGTTTAGGAAAAGAACACACATGAAATGACTCTACTAGATCCATGTGGTTTAGGAAAAAGAACACACATGCAATGACTCTAGTGGTGGTTTAGGAAAAGAACACACATGCAATGACTCTGGTGGTGATTTATTAAAAGAACACACATGAAATGACTCTAGTGGATCCATGTGGTTTTGGAAAGGAAGACACATGCAATGACTCTAGTGGATCCATGTGGTTTAGGAAAAGAACACACGTCCAATGACTGTGGTGGATCAATGTGGTTTAGGAAAGGAACACACATGCAATGACTCTAGTGGATCCATGTGGTTTAGGAAAATAACAAGCATGCACTGACACTTGTGGAACCATGTGGTTTAGGAAAAGAACAAACGTGCAATGACACTAGTGGATCCATTTGGTTTAGGAAAGGAACACACATGCAATGACTCTAGTGGATCCATGTGGTTTAGAAAAAGAACACACATGCATTGACTCTATGGATCCATGTGGTTTAGGAAAAGAACACACATGCATTGACTCTGGTAGATCCATGTGGTTTAGGAAATGAAGACACATGCAATGCCTCTAGTGGATCATTGTGGTTTTGGAAAGGAACACACATAAAATGACTCTGGTCGATCCATGTTGTTCAAAAAAGAACACACATGCAATGACACTGGTTGATCCATGCGATTTAGGAAAAGAACACACATGTGATGACACTGGTGGGTCCATGTGGTTTAGGAAAAAAACACACATGCAATGACTCTGGTGGATCCATGTGGTTTAGGAAAAGAACACACATGCAATGACTTTGGTGGTGGTTTAGGAAAGGAAGACACATGCAATGACTCTGGTGGGTCCATGTGGTTTAGGAAAGGAATACACATGCAATGACTCTGGTGGATCCATGTGGTTTAGGAAAGGAACACACATGCAATGACTCTACTGGTGGTTTAGGAAAAGAAGACACATGAAATGACTCAGGTGGTCGTTTAGAAAAATAACACACATGAAATGAGTATGGTAGATCCATGTGGTTTAGGAAAAGAAGACAGATGCAATCACTCTAGTGGTGGTTTAGGAAGGGAACACACATGCAATGACTCTAGTGGATCCATGTGGATTAGGAAAGGAACACACATCCAATGACTGGTGGATCCTTGTGGATTGGGAAAGGAACACACATGCAATGACTCTGGTGGATCCATGTGGTTTAGGAAATGAAGACACATGCAATGCCTCTCGTGGATCATTGTGGATTAGGAAAGGAACACACATAAAATGACTCTGGTCGATCCATTAGTTTCAAAAAAGAACACACATGCAATGACACTGGTTGATCCATGTGATTTAGGAAAAGAACACACATGTGATGACACTGGTGGATCCATGTGGTTTAGGAAAACAACACACATGCAATGACTCTGGTGGATCCATGTGGTTTTGGAAAACAACACACATGCAATGACTTTGGTGGTGGTTTAGGAAAGGAAGACACATGCAATGACTCTGGTGGTTCCATGTGGTTTAGGAAAGGAATACACATGCAATGACTCTGGTGGATCCATGTGGTTTAGGAAAGGAACACACATGCAATGACTCTAGTGGTGGTTTAGGAAAAGAAGACACATGCAATGACTCTGGTGGTCGTTTAGAAAAATAATACACATGAAATGAGTATGGTGGATCCATGTGGTTTAGGAAAAGAACACACATGAAATGACTATGGTGGTGGTTTAGTAAATGAAGACACATGCAATGACTCAGGATGTGGTTTAGGAAAACCAAACACATGCAATGACTATGGTGGATCCATGTGGTTTAGGAAAAGAACAAACATGCAATGACTCTAGTGGTGGTTTAGGAAAGGAACACACATGCAATGACTCTAGTGGATCCATGTGGATTAGGAAATGAATACACATGCAATGACTCTAGGGGATCATTCTGGTTTAGGAAAGGAACACACATGAAATGACTCTGGTGGATCCATGTGGTTTAGGAAAAGAACACACATGCAATGACTCTAGTGGTGGTTTAGGAAAGGAAGACACATGCAATGACTCTGGATGTGGTTTAGAAAAGGAACACACTTGCAGTGACTGTAGTAGATCCATGTGGTTTAGGAAAAGAACACACATCCAATGAATTTGGTGGATCAATGTGGTTTAGGAAAGGAACACACATGTAATGACTCTAGTGGATCCATGTGGTTTAGGAAAATAACAAACATGCAATGACACTTGTGGAACCATGTGGTTTAGGAAAAGAACACACATGCAATGACACTAGTGGATCCATGTGGTTTAGGAAAGGAACACACATGCAATGACTCTAGTGAATCCATGTGGTTTAGAAAAGGAACAGACATGCAATGACACTGGTGGATCCATGTGGTTTAGGAAAAGAACACACATGAAATGACACTGGTGGATCCATGTGGTTTAGGAAAAGAACGCACATGCATTTACTCTGGTGGATCCATGTGGTTTAGGAAATGAAGACACATGCAATGCCTCTAGTGGATCATTGTGGTTTAGGAAAGGAACACACATAAAATGACTCTGGTCATTCGATGTGGCTCAAAAAAGAACACACATGCAATGACACTGGTGGATCCATGTGATTTAGGAAAAGAACACAAATGTGATGACACTGGTCGGTCCATGTGGTTTAGGAAAACAACACACATGAAATGACTCTGGTGGGTCCATGTGGTTTAGGAAATGAAGACACACGCAATCACTCTAGTGGATCATTGTGGTTTAGGAAGGGAACACACATGAAATGACTCTGGTGGATCCATGTGGTTTAGGAAAAGAACACACATGCAATTACTTTGGTGGTGGTTTAATAAAGGAAGACACATGCAATGACTCTGGACATGGTTTAGGAAAGGAACACACATGCAATGACTCTAGTTGATCCATCTGGTTTAGGAAAAGAACAGACATGCAATGACTCTAGTCGTGGTTTAGGAAAGGAACACACATGCAATGATTCTAGTGGATCCATGTGGATTAGGAAAGGAACACACATGCAATGACTCTGGTGGATCCTTCTGGATTGGGAAAGGAACACACATGCAATAACTCTAGTGGATCCATGTGGTTTAGGAAAAGAACACACATGCAATGACACTAGTGGATCCATGTGGTTTAGGAACAGAACACACATGCAATGACTCTGGTGGATCCATGTGGATTAGGAAATAAATACACATGCAATGACTCTAGTGGATCATTCTGGTTTAGGAAAGGAACACACATGAAATGACTCTGGTGGATCCATGTGGTTAGGAAAATAACAAACATGCAATGACACTAGTGGATCCATGTGGTTTAGGAAAGGAACACACATGCAATGAATCTAGTGAATCCATGTGGTTTAGAAAAGGAACACACATGCAATGACACTGGTGGATCCATGTGGTTTAGGAAAGGAACACACATGCAATGACTCTGGTGGATCCTTCTGGATTGGGAAAGGAACACACATGCAATGACTCTACTGGATCCATGTGGTTTAGGAAAAGAACACACATGCAATGACACTAGTGGATCCATGTGGTTTAGGAACAGAACACACATGCAATGACTCTGGTGGATCCATGTGGATTAGGAAATGAATACACATGCAATGACTCTAGTGGATCATTCTGGTTTAGGAAAGGAACACACATGAAATGACTCTGGTGGATCCATGTGGTTTAGGAAAAGAAGACACATGCAATGACTCTGGTGGTTTAGGAAAGGAAGACACATGCAATGACTCTGGATGTGGTTTAGAAAAGGAACACACTTGCAGTGACTCTAGTGGATCCATGTGGTTTAGGAAAAGAACCCACATGCAATGACTCTGGTGGATCCATGTGGTTTAGGAAAAGAACACACATGCAATGACTCTAGTGGATCCATGTTGTTTAGGAAAGGAACAGACATGTAATGACTCTAGTGGTGTTTTAGGAAAATAGGACACATAAAATGACTCTAGTGGTGGTTTAGGAAAAGAACACACATGAAATGACTCTGCTGGATCCATGTGATTTAGTAAAAAGAACACAGATGCAATGACTCTAGTGGTGGTTTAGGAAAAGAACACACATGCAATGACTCTGGTGGTGGTTTATTAAAAGAACACACATGAAATGACTCTAGTGGATCCATGTTGTCTAGGAAAAGAACACACAAGCGATGACTCTGGTGGATCCATGTGGTTTAGGAAAGGAAGACACATGCAATGACTCTAGTGGATCCATGTGGTTTAGGAAAAGAACACACATCCAATGACTGTGGTGGATAAATGTGGTTTTGGAAAGGAACACACATGCAATGACTCTAGTGGATCCATGTGGTTTAGGAAAATAATAAACATGCAATGACACTTGTGGAACCATGTGGTTTAGGAAAAGAATACAAATGCAATGACACTAGTGGATCCATTTGGTTTAGGAAAGGAACACACATGCAATGACTCTAGTGGATCCATGTGGTTTAGGAAAGGAACACACATGCAATGACTCTAGTGAATCCATGTGGTTTAGAAAAGGAATACACATGCAATGACACTGGTGGATCCATGTGGTTTAGGAAAAGAACACACATGAAATGACACTGGTGGATCCATGTGGTTTAGGAAAAGAATGCACATGCATTGACTCTGGTGGATCCATGTGGTTTAGGAAATGAAGACACATGCAATGCCTCTAGTGGATCATTGTGGTTTAGGAAAGGAACACCCATGAAATGACTCTGGTGGATCCATGTGGTTTAGGAAAAGAACACACATGCAATGACTCTAGTGGTGGTTTAGGAAAGGAAAACACATGCAATGACTCTGGTGGATCCATGTGGTTTAGGAAAGGAACACACATGTAATGACTCTAGTGGTGTTTTAGGAAAAGAGGACACATAATATGACTCTAGTGGTGGTTTAGGAAAATAACACACATGAAATAGGTCTGCTGGATCCATGTGATTTAGGAAAAAGAACACACATGTAATGACTCTAGTGGTGGTTTAGGAAAAGAACACACATGCAATGACTCTGGTGGTGGTTTATTAAAAGAACACACATGAAATGACTCTAGTGGATCCATGTGGTTTAGGAAAATAACACACATGAAATGATTCAAGTGGATCCATGTTGTCTAGGAAAAGAACACACAAGCAATGACTCTGGTGGATCCATGTGGTTTAGGAAAGGAAGACACATGCAATGACTCTAGTGGATCCATGTGGTTTAGGAAAAGAACACACATCCAATGACTGTGGTGGATCAATGTGCTTTAGGAAAGGAACACACATGCAATGACTCTAGTGGATCCATCTGGTTTAGGAAAATAACAAACATGCAATGACACTTGTGGAACCATGTGGTTTAGGAAAAGAACACACATGCAATGACACTAGTGGATCCATTTGGTTAAGTAAAGGAACACACATGAAATGACTCTAGTGGATCCATGTGGTTTAGAAAAGGAGCACACATGCAATGACACTGATGTCCATGTGGTTTAGGAAAAGAACACACATGAAATGACACTGGTGGATCCATGTGGATTAGGAAAATAACACACATGCATTGACTCTGGTGGATCCATGTGGTTTAGGAAATGAAGACACATGCAATGCCTCTAGTGGATCATTGTGGTTTAGGAAAGGAAGACACATAAAATGACTCAGGTCGATCCATGTGGTTCAAAAAAGAACACACATGCAATGACACTGGTGTATCCATGTGATTTAGGAAAAGAACACAGTGTGATGACACTGGTGGATCCATGTGGTTTAGGAAAAAAACACACATGCAATGACTCTGGTGGATCCATGTGGTTTAGGAAAAGAACACACATGCAATGACTTTGGTGGTGGTTTAGGAAAGGAAGACACATGCAATGACTCTGGTTGGTCCAAGTGGTTTAGGAAAGGAATACACATGCAATGACTCTGGTGGATCCATGTGGTTTAGGAAAGGAACACACATGCAATGACTCTAGTGGTGGTTTAGGAAAAGAAGACACGAGCAATGACTCTGGTGCTTGTCTAGAAAAATAACACACATGAAATGAGTATGGTGGATCCATGTGGTTTAGGAAAGGAACACACATAAAATAAATCTGGTCGATCCATGTGGTTCAAAAAAGAACACACATGCAATGACACTGGTTGATCCATGTGATTTAGGAAAAGAACACATATGTAATGACACTGGTGGATCCATGTGGTTTAGGAAAACAACACACATGCAAAGACTCTGGTGGATCCATGTCGTTTAGGAAAAGAACACACATGCAATGGCTTTGGTGGTGGTTTAGGAAAGGAAGACACATGCAATGACTCTGGTGGGTCCATGTGGTTTAGGAAAGGAATACACATGCAATGACTCTGGTGGATCCATGTGGTTTAGGAAAGGAACACACATGCAATGACTCTAGTGGTGGTTTAGGAAAAGAAGACACATGCAATGACTCTGGTGGTCGTTTAGAAAAATAACACACATGAAATGAGTATGATGGATCCATATGGTTTAGGAAAAGAACACACATGAAATGACTATGGTGCTAGTTTAGGAAATGAAGACACATGCAATCACTCAGGATGTGGTTTAGGAAAACCACACACATGCAATGACTATGGTGGATCCATGTGGTTTAGGCAAAGAACACACATGCAATGACTCTAGTGGTGGATTAGGAAAGGAACACACATGCAATGACTCTAGTGGCTCCATGTGGATTAGGAAAGGAACAGACATCCAATGACTCTGGTGGATCCTTGTGGGTTGGGAAAGGAACACACATGCAATGACTCTAGTGGATCCATGTGGTTTAGGAAAAGAGGACACATGCAATGACACTAGTGGATCCATGTGGTTTAGGAAAAGAACACACATGCAATGACACTGGTGGATCCATGTGGTTTAGGAAAAGAACACACATGCAATGACTCTGGTGGATCCATGTGGATTAGGAAATGAGTACACATGCAATGACTCTAGTGGATCATTCTGGTTTAGGAAAGGAACACACATGAAATGACTCTGGTGGATCCATGTGGTTCAGGAAAAGAACACACATGCAATAACTCTGTTGGTGGTTTAGGAAAGGAAGACACATGCAATGGCTCTGGATGTGGTTTAGAAAAGGAACACACTTGCAGTAACTCTAGTGGATCCATGTGGTTTAGGAAAAGAACACACATCCAATGAATGTTGTGGATCAATGTGGTTTACGAAAGGAACACATATGCAATGACTCTAGTGGATCCATGTGGTTTAGGAAAATAACAAACATGCAATGACACTTGTGGAACCATGTGGTTTAGGAAAAGAACACACATGCAATGACACTAGTGGATCCATGTGGTTTAGGAAAGGAACACACATGCAATGACTCTAGTGAATCCATGTGGTTTAGAAAAGGAACACACATGCAATGACACTGGTGGATCCATGTGGTTTAGGAAAAGAACACACATGAAATCACACTGTTGGATCCATGTGGTTTAGGAAAAGAACGCACATGCATTAACTCTGGTGGATCCATGTGGTTTAGGAAATGAAGACACATGCAATGCCTCTAGTGGATCATTGTGGTTTAGGAAAGGAACACACATAAAATGACTCTGGTCATTCCATGTGGCTCAAAAAAAAAACACACATGCAATGACACTGGTGGATCCATGTGATTTAGGAAAAGAATACACATGTGATGACACTTGTGGGTCCATGTGGTTTAGGAAAACAACACACATGCAATGACTCTGGTGGATCCATGTGGTTTAGGAAATGAAGACACACGCAATCACTCTAGTGGATCATTGTGGTTTAGGAAAGGAACACACATGAAATGACTCTGGTGGGTCCATGTGGTTTAGGAAAAGAACAAACATGCAATGACTTTGGTTGTGGTTTAGGAAAGGAAGACACATGCAATGACTCTGCACATGGTTTAGGAAAGGATCACACATGCAATGACTCTAGTTGATCCATCTGGTTTAGGAAAAGAACAGACATGCAATGACTCTAGTGGTGGTTTAGGAAAGGAACACACATGCAATGACTCTAGTGGATCCATGTGGATTAGGAAAGGAACACACATGCAATGACCCTGGTGGATCCTTCTGGATTGGGAAAGGAACACACATGCAATGACTCTAGTGGATCCATGTGGTTTAGGAAAAGAACACACATGCAATGACACTAGTGGATCCATGTGGTTTAGGAAAAGAACACACATGCAATGACTCCGGTGGATTCATGTGGATTAGGAAATGAATACACATGCAATGACTCTAGTGGATCATTCTGGTTTAGGAAAGGAACACACATGAAATGACTCTGGTGGATCATTCTGGTTTAGGAAAGGAACACACATGCAATGACTCTAGTGGATCATTCTGGTTTAGGAAAGGAACACACATGCAATGACTCTAGTGGATCATTCTGGTTTAGGAAAGGAACACACATGCAATGACTCTGGTGGTTTAGGAAAGGAAGACACATGCAATGACTCTGGATGTGGTTTAGAAAAGGAACACACTTGCAGTGACTAGTGGATCCATGTGGTTTAGGAAAAGAACACACATCCAATGACTATGGTGGATCAATGTGGTTTAGGAATGGAACACACATGCAATGACTCTAGTGGATCCATGTGGTTTAGGAAAATAACAAACATGCAATGACACTTGTGGAACCATGTGGTTTAGGAAAAGAACACACATGCAATGACACTAGTGGATCCATGTGGTTGAGGAAAGAAACACACATGAAATGAGTATGGTGGATCCATGTGGTTTAGGAAAAGAACGCACATGCAATGACTCTGGTGGTGCTTTAGGAAATAAAGACACATGCAATGACTCAAGATGTGGTTTAGGAAAATCACACACATGCAATGACTATGGTGGATCCATGTGGTTTAAGAAAAGAACACACATGCAATGACTCTAGTGGTGGTTTAGGAAAGGAACACACATGCAATGACTCTAGTGGATCCATGTGGATTAGTAAAGGAACACACATGCAATGACTGTGGTGGATCCTTGTGGGTGGGGAAAGGAACACACATGCAATGACTCTAGTGGATCCATGTGGTTTAGGAAAACAACACACATGCAATGACACTGGTGGATCCATGTGGTTTAGGAAAAGAACACACATGCAATGACTCTGGTGGTGGTTTAGGAAAGGAAAACACATGCAATGACTCTGGTGGATCCATGTGGTTTAGGAAAAGAACACACATGAAATGACACTGGTGGATCCATGTGGTTTAGGAAAAGAACACACATGCATTGACTCTAGTGGTATTTTAGGAAAAGAAGACACATAAAATGACTCTAGTGGTGGTTTAGGAAAAGAACACACAAGAAATGACTCTGGTGGATCCATGTGGTTTAGTAAAAAGAACACACATGCAATGAATCTAGTGGTGGTTTAGGAAAAGAACAAACATGCAATGACTCTAGAGGTGGTTTATTAAAAGAACACACATGAAATGACTCTAGTGGATCTATGTGGTTTAGGAAAATAACACACATGAAATGATTCTAGTGGATCCATGTGGTCTAGGAAAAGAACACACATGCAATGACTCTGGTGGATCCATGTGGTTTTGGAAAGGAACACAGATGCAATGACTCTGGTGGATCCATGTGGTTTAGGAAAGGAACATAATTCAATGACTCTAGTGGTGGTTTAGGAAAAGAAGACACATGCAATGACTCTGGTGGTGGTTTAGGAAAAGAACACACATGAAATGACTCTGGTGGATCCATGTGGTTTAGGAAATGAAGACATATGCAACGACTCAACTAGATCATTGTGGTTTACGAAAGGAACACACATTAAAATGACACAGGTGGATCCATGTTTTTTTAGAAAGGAACACACATGCAATGACTATAGAGGATCATTGTGGTTTAGGAAAGGAACACGCATGCAATAACTCTAGTGGATCCATGTGGTTTAGGAAAATAACGCACATGCAATGACACTTGTGGCACCATGCATGTGGTTTAGGAACATAAGACACATGCAATAACAGTTGTGGAACCATGTGGTTTAGGAAAAGAACACACATGTAATGACTCTGGTGGATCAATGTAGATTAGGAAAAGAACACACATGTAATGACTCTAGTGGATCCATGTGGTTTAGAAAAGGAACACACATGCATTGACACTGGTGGATCCATGTGGTTTAGGAAAATAACACACATTCAATGACTAGCGTATCCATGTGGTTACGGAAATGAAGACACATGCAATGACTCTACTGAATCATTGTGGTTTATGAAAGGAACACACATGAAATGACTCTGGTGGATCCATGTTTTTTAGAAAGGAACATACATGAAATGAGTCTGGTGGTGGCTTAGGAAAGGACGACACATGCAATGACTTTGTATGTGGTTTAGGAAAGGAACACACATGCAGTGACTCTAGTAGATCCATGTGGTTTAGGAAAAGAACATACATGCAATGACTGTGGTGGATAAATGTGGTTTAGGAAAGGAACACACATGCAATGACTCTGGTGGATCAATGTAGTTTAGGAAAGGAACACACATGCAATGACTCTGGTGGATCCATGTGGTTTAGGAAATGAAGAGACGTACAATCACTCTAGTGGATCATTGTGGTTTAGGAAAGGAACACACATGAAATGACTCTGGTGGATCCATGTGCTTTGGGAAAAGAACACACAAGCAATGACTTTGGTGGTGGTTTAGGAAAGGAACACACATGCAATGAATCTGGTGGATCCATGCGGTTTAGGAAAGGAACATACATGCAATGACTCTGATGGTGGTTTAGGAAAGCAAGACACATGCAATGACTCTGGTGGATCCATGTGGTCTAGGAAAGGAACATACATGAAGTGACTCTAGTGGATCCATGTGGTTTAGGAAAGGAACACACATGCAATGACTCTAGTGATGGTTTAGGAAAAGAAGACACATGCAATGACTTTGGTGGTCGTTTAGCAAAACAACACACATGAAATGAGTATGGTGCATCCATGTGGTTTAGGAAAAGAACACACATGCAATGACTCTAGTTGTGGTTTAGGAAATGAAGACACATGAAATGACTTAGGATGTGGGTTAGGAAAAGCACACACATGCAATGACTATGGTGGATCCATGTGGTTTAGGAAAAGAACACACATGCAATGACTCTAGTGGTGGTTTAGGAAACGAACACACATGCAATGACTCTAGTGGATCCATGTGGATTACGAAAGGAACACACATGCAATGACTCTGGTGGATCCTTGTGGATTGGGAAAGGAACACACATGTAATGACTCGAGTGGATCCATGTGGTTTAGGAAAAGAGCACGCATGCAATGACTCTATTGGTGGTTTACGAAAAGAACAAAAATGCAATGACTCTGGTGGTGGTTTATTAAAAGATCACACATGAAATGACTATAGTGGATCCATGTGGTTTAGGAAAATAACACACATGAAATGATTCTAGTGGATCCATGTGGTCTAGAAAAAGAACACACATGCAATGACTCTGGTGGATCCATGTGGTTTTGGAAAGGAACACACATGCAATGACTCTGGTGGATCCAAGTGGTTTAGGAAAGGAACATAATTCAATGACTCTAGTGGTGCTTTAGGAAAAGAAGACACATGCAATGACTCTGGTGGTGGTTTAGGAAAAGAACACACATGAAATGACTCTGGTGGGTCCATGTGGTTTAGGAAATGAAGACATATGCAACGACTCAACTGGATCATTGTGGTTTACAAAAAGAACACACATGAAATGACACTGGTGGATCCATGTTTTTTAGAAAGGAACACACATGCAATGACTGTAGAGGATCATTGTGGTTTAGGAAAGGAACACACAAGCAGTTAGTCTTT
Source organism: Avena insularis (assembly GCA_023614405.1). Taxonomy (NCBI): domain Eukaryota; kingdom Viridiplantae; phylum Streptophyta; class Magnoliopsida; order Poales; family Poaceae; genus Avena; species Avena insularis. The sequence continues at coordinate 442,112,675 of CM042688.1, read as the reverse complement.
TGGATCATTGTGGTTTAGGAAAGGAACACACATGAAATGACTCTGGTGGATCCATGTGGTTTTGGAAACGAACACACATGCCTTGACTCTGGAGGATCATTGTAGTTTAGGAAAAGAACACACATGTAATGACTCTGGTGGATCAATGTAGATTAGGAAAAGAACACACATGCAATGACTCTAGTGGATCCATGTGGTTTAGAAAAGGAACATACATGCATTGACACTGGTGGATCCATGTGGTTTCGGAAAAGAACACACATTCAATGACTAGTGTATCCATGTGGTTACGGAAATGAAGACACATGCAATGACTCTACTGAATCATTGTGGTTTATGAAAGGAACACACATGAAATGAATCTGGTGGATCCATGTTTTTTAGAAAGGAAAATACATGAAATGAGTATGGTGGTGGCTTAGGAAAGGACGACACATGCAATGACTCTGGATGTGGTTTAGGAAAGGAATACACATGTAGTGACTCTAGTAGATCCATGTGGTTTAGGAAAAGAACATACATGCAATGACTGTGGTGGATAAATGTGGTTTAGGAAAGGAACACACATGCAATGACTCTGGTGGATCAATGTAGTTTAGGAAAGGAACACACATGCAATGACTCTGGTGGATCCATGTGGTTTAGGAAATGAAGAGACGTACAATCACTCTAGTGGATCATTGTGGTTTAGGAAAGGAACACACATGAAATGACTCTGGTGGATCCATGTGGTTTGGGAAAATAACACACAAGCAATGACTTTGGTGGTGGTTTAGGAAAGGAAGACACATGCAATGACTCTGGATGTGGTTTTGGAAAGGAACACACATGCAATGAGTCTAGTTGATCCATCTGGTTTAGGAAAATAACAGACATGCAATGATTGTGGTGGATCAATGTGGTTTAGGAAAGGAACACACATGCAATGAATCTGGTGGATCCATGTGGTTTAGGAAAGGAACATACATGCAATGACTCTGATGGTGGTTTAGGAAAGCAAGACACATGCAATGACTCTGGTAGATCCATGTGGTTTAGGAAAGGAACACACATGAAGTGACTCTGGTGGATCCATGTGGTTTAGGAAAGGAACACACATGCAATGACTCTAGTGATGGTTTAGGAAAAGAAGACACATGCAATGCCTCTGGTGGTCGTTTAGCAAAACAACACACATGAAATGAGTATGGTGCATCCATGTGGTTTAGGAAAAGAACACACATGCAATGACTCTAGTTGTGGTTTAGGAAATGAAGAGACATGCAATGACTCAGGATGTGGTTTAGGAAAAGCACACACATGCAATGACTATGGTGGATCCATGTGGTTTAGGAAAAGAACACACATGCAATGACTCTAGTGGTGGTTTAGGAAACGAACACACATGCAATGACTCTAGTGGTGGTTTAGGAAACGAACACACATGCAATGACTCTAGTGGATCCATGTGGATTACGAAAGGAACACACATGCAATGACTCTGGTGGATCCTTGTGGATTGCTAAAGGAACACACATGTAATGACTCTAGTGGATCCATGTGGTTTAGGAAAAGAGCACGCATGCAATGACTCTAGTGGTGGTTTAGTAAAATAACAAAAATGCAATGACTCTGGTGGTGGTTTATTAAAAGATCACACATGAAATGACTATAGTGGATCCATGTGGTTTAGGAAAATAACACACATGAAATGATTCTAGTGGATCCATGTGTTCTAGGAAAAGAACACACATGCAATGACTCTGGTGGATCCATGTGGTTTTGGAAAGGAACACACATGCAATGACTCTGGTGGATCCATGTGGTTTTGGAAAGGAACATAATTCAATGACTCTAGTGGCGGTTTAGGAAAAGAAGACACATGCAATGACTCTGGTGGTGGTTTAGGAAAAGAACACACATGAAATGACTCTGGTGGGTCCATGTGGTTTAGGAAATGAAGACATATGCAACGACTCAACTGGATCATTGTGGTTTACGAAAAGAACACACATGAAATGACACTGGTGGATCCATGTTTTTTTAGAAAGGAACACACATGCAATGACTGTAGAGGATCATTGTGGTTTAGGAAAGGAACACACATGCAATGACTCTAGTGGATCCATGTGGTTTAGGAAAATAACGCACATGCAATGACACTTGTGGCACCATGCATGTGGTTTAGGAACATAACACACATGGAATGACACTTGTGGAACTATATGGTTTAGGAAAAGATCACACATGCAATGACTCTGGTGGATCAATGTGGATTAGGAAAAGAACACAGATGCAATGACTCTAGTGGATCCATGTGGTTTAGAAAAGGAACACACATGCATTGAAACTGGTGGACCCATGTGGTTTAGGAAAAGAACACACATTCAATGACTAGTGGATCCATGTAGTTATGGAAATGAAGACACATGCAATGACTCTACTGAATCATTGTGGTTTATGAAAGGAACACACATGAAATGACTCTGGTGGATCCATGTTTTTTAGAAAGGAACACACATGAAATGAGTCTGGTGGTGGCTTAGGAACGGACGACACATGCAATGACTCTCGATGTGGTTTAGGAAAGGAACACACATGCAGTGACTCTAGTAGATCCATGTGGTTTAGGAAAAGAACATACATGCAATGACTGTGGTGGATAAATGTGGTTTAGGAAAGAAACACACATGCAATGACTCTGGTGGATCAATGTGGTTTAGGAAAGGAACACACATGCAATGACTCTGGTGGATCCATGTGGTTTAGGAAATGAAGAGACATGCAATCACTCTAGTGGATCATTGTGGTTTAGGAAAGGAACACACATGAAATGACTCTGGTGGATCCAAGTGGTTTAGTAAAAGAACACACATGCAATGACTTTGGTGGTGGGTTAGGAAAGGAAGACACATGCAAAGACTCTGGATGTGGTTTTCGAAAGGAACAGACATGCAATGACTCTAGTTGATCCATCTTGTTTAGGAAAATAACAGACATGCAATGATTGTGGTGGATCAATGTGGTTTAGGAAAGGAAGACACATGCAATGAATCTGGTGGGTCCATGTGGTTTAGGAAAGGAACACACATGCAATGACTCTGGTGGATCCATGTGGTTTAGGAAAGGAACACACATGCAATTATTCTAGTGATGGTTTAGGAAAAGAAGACACATGCAATGACTCTGGTGGTCGTTTAGCGAAATAACACACATGAAATGAGTATGGTTGATCCATGTGGTTTACGAAAATAACACACATGCAATGACTCTAGTGGTGGTTTAGGAAATGAAGACACATGCAATGACTCAGGATGTGGTTTAGGAAAAGCACACACATGCAATGACTATGGTGGATCCATGTGGTTTAGGAAATGAAGACATATGCAACGACTCAACTGGATCATTGTGGTTTACGAAAAGAACACACATGAAATGACACTGGTGGTCCATGTTTTTTTAGAAAGGAACACACATGCAATCACTGTAGAGGATCATTGTGGTTTAGGAAAGGAACACACATGCAATGACTCTAGTGGATCCATGTGGTTTAGGAAAATAACGCACATGCAATGACACTTGTGGCACCATGCATGTGGTTTAGGGACATAACACACATGCAATGTCACTTGTGGAACCATGTGGTTTAGGAAAAGAACACACATGCAATGACTCTGGTGGATCAATGTGGATTAGGAAAAGAACACACTTGCAATGACTCTAGTGGATCCATGTGGTTTAGAAAAGGAACACACATGCGTTGAAACTGGTGGACCCATGTGGTTTAGGAAAATAACACACATTCAATGACTAGTGGATCCATGTGGTTATGGAAATGAAGACACATGCAATGACTCTACTGAATCATTGTGGTTTATGAAAGGAACACACATGAAATGACTCTGGTGGATCCATGTTTTTTAGAAAGGAACACACATGAAATGACTCTGGTAGATCCATGTTTTTAGAAAGGAACACACATGAAATGAGTCTGGTGGTGGCTTAGGAAAGGACGACACATGCAATGACTCGCGATGTGGTTTAGGAAAGGAACACACATGCAATGACTCTAGTAGATCTATGTGGTTTAGGAAAAGAACATACATGCAATGACTGTGGTGGATAAATGTGGTTTAGGAAAGAAACACACATGCAATGACTCTGGTGGATCAATATGGTTTAGGAAAGGAACACACATGCAATGACTCTGGTGGATCCATGTGGTTTAGGAAATGAAGAGACATGTAATCACTCTAGTGGATCATTGTGGTTTAGGAAAGGAACACACATGAAATGACTCTGGTGGATCCATGTGGTTTAGTAAAAGAACACACATGCAATGACTTTGGTGGTGGTTTAGGAAAGGAAGACACATGCAATGACTCTGGATGTGGTTTTGGAAAGGAACACACATGCAATGACTCTAGTTGATCCATGTGGTTTAGGAAACTAACATACATGCAATGATTGTGGTGGATCAATGTGGTTTAGGAAAGGAACACATATGCAATGAATCTGGTGGATCCATGTGGTTTAGGAAAGGAACATACATGCAATGACTCTAGTGGTGGTTTAGGAAAGGAAGACACATGCAATGACTCTGGTGGGTCCATGTGGTTTAGGAAAGGAACACACATGCAATGACTCTCGTGGATCCATGTGGTTTAGGAAAGTAACACACATGCAATGATTCTAGTGATGGTTTAGGAAAAGAAGACACATGCAATGACTCTGGTGGTCGTTTAGCGAAATAACACACATGAAATGAGTATGGTTGATCCATGTGGTTTACGAAAAGAACACACATGCAATGACTCTAGTGGTGGTTTAGGAAATGAAGACACATGCAATGACTCAGGATGTGGTTTAGGAAAAGCACACACATGCAATGACTATGGTGGATCCATGTGGTTTAGGAAAAGAACACACATGTAATGACTCTAGTGGTGGTATAGGAAAGGAACACACATGCAATGATTCTAGTGGATCCATGTGGATTAGGAAAGGAACACACATGCAATGACTCTAGTGGATCCATGTGGTTTAGGAAAAGAACACACGTGCAATAACACTAGTGGATCCATGTGGTTTAGAAAAAATAACACACATGCAATGACTCTGGTGGATCCATGTGGATTAGGAATTGAATACACATGCAATGACTCTAGTGTATCATTCTGGTTTAGGAAAGGAACACACATGAAATGTCTCTGGTGGATCCATGTGGTTTAGGAAAAGAACACACATGCAATGACGCTGGTGGTGGTTTAGGAAAGGAAGACACATGCAATGAATCTGGATGTGGTTTTGAAAAGGAACACACTTGGAGTGACTCTAGTGGATCCATGTGGTTTAGGAAAAGAACAGACATCCAATGACTGTGGTGGATCAATGTGGTTTAGGAAAGGAACACACATTCAATGACTCTAGTGGTGGTTTAGGAAAAGAACACACATGAAATGACTTTGGTGGATCCATGTGGTTTAGGAAAAAGAACACACATGCAATGACTCTAGTGGTGGTTTAGGAAAAGAACACACATGCAATGACTCTGGTGGTGGTATATTAAAAGAACACACATGAAAAGACTCTAGTGGATCCATGTGGTTTAGCAAAATAACACACATGAAATGATTCTACTGGATCCATGTGGTCTAGGAAAAGAACACACAAGCAACGACTCTGGTGGATCCATGTGGTTTAGGAAAGGAACTCACATGCAATGACTCTAGTGGTGGTTTAGGAAAAGAAGACACATGGAATAACTCTGGTGGTCGTTTAGAATAATAACACACATGAAATGAGTATGGTGGATCCATGTGGTTTAGGAAAAGAACACACATGCAATGATTCTGGTGGTGGTTTAGGAAATGAAGACACATGCAATGACTCAGGATGTGGTTTAGGAAAAGCACACACATGCAATGACTATGGTGGATCCATGTGGTTTAGGATAAGAACACACATGCAATGACTCTAGTGGTGGTTTAGGAAAGGAACACACATGAAGTGACTCTAGTGGATCCATGTGGATTAGTAAAGGAACACACATGCAATGACTCTAGTGGATCCTTGTGGATTGGGAAAGCAACACGCATGCAATGACTCTAGTGGATCTATGTGGTTTAGGAAAAGAACACACATGCAATGACACTGGTGGATCCATGTGGTTTAGGAAAAGAACACACATGCAATGACTCTAGTGGTGGTTTCGGAAAGGAAAACACATGCAATGACTCTGGTGGATCCTTGTGGTTTAGGAAAAGAATACACATGCAATGACTCTAGTGGATCCATGTTGTTTAGGAAAGGAACACACATGTAATGACTCTAGTGGTGTTTTAGGAAAAGAAGACACATAACATGACTCTAGTTGTGGTTTAGGAAAAGAACACATATGAAATGACTCTGGTGGATCCATGTGGTTTAGGAAAAAGAACACACATGTAATGACTCTAGTGGTGGTTTAGGAAAGGAACACACATGCAATGACTCTGGTGGTGGTTTATTAAAAGAACACACATGAAATGACTCTAGTGGATCCATGTGGTTTAGGAAAATAACACAGATGAAATGATTCTAGTGGATCCATGTCGTCTAGGAAAAGAACACACATGGAATGACTCTGGTGGATCCACGTGGTTTTGGAAAGGAACACACATGCAATGACTCTGGTGGATCCATGTGGTTTAGGAAAGGAACATAATTCAATGACTCTAGTGGTGGTTTAGGAAAAGAAGACACATGCAATGACTCTAGTGGTGGTTTATGAAAAGAACACACATGAAATGACTCTGGTGGATCCATGTGGTTTAGGAAATGAAGACATATGCAACGACTCAACTAGATCATTGTGGTTTACGAAAGGAACACACATGAAATGACACTGGTGGATCCATGTTTTTTTTAGAAAGGAACACACATGCAATGACTGTAGAGGATCATTGTGGTTTAGGAAAGGAACACACATGCAATGACTCTAGTGGATGCATGTGGTTTAGGAAAATAACGCACATGCAATGACACTTGTGGCACCATGCATCTGGTTTAGGAAAATAACACACATGCAATGACACTTGTGGAACCAAGTGGTTTAGGACAAGAACACACATGCAATGACTCTGGTGGATCAATGTGGATTAGGAAAAGAACACACATGCAATGACTCTAGAGGATCCATTGAAACTGGTGGATCCATGTGGTTTAGGAATAAACACACATTCAATGACTAGCGGATCCATGTGGTTAAGGAATTGAAGACACATGCAATGACTCTACTTAATCATTGTGGTTTATGAAAGGAACAGACGTAAATGACTCTGGTGGATCCATGTTTTTTAGAAAGGAACACACATGAAATGAGGCTGGTTGTGGCTTGGGAAAGGATGACACATGCAATGACTCTGATGTGGTTTAGGAAAGGAACACACATGCAGTGACTCTAGTAGATCCATATGGTTTAGGAAAATAAAATACATGCAATGACTGTGGTGGATCAATGTGGTTTAGGAAAGGAACACACATGCAATGACTCTGGTGGATCAATGTGGTTTAGGAAAGGTACACACATGCAATGACTCTGGTGGATCCATGTGGTTTAGGAAATGAAGACACATGCAATCACTCTAGTAGATCATTGTGGTTTAGGAAAGGAACACACATGAAATGACACTGGTGGATCCATGTGGTTTAGGAAAAGAACACACATGCAATGACTCTAGTGGTGGTTTCGGAAAGGAAAACACATGCAATGACTCTGGTGGATCCTTGTGGTTTAGGAAAAGAATACACATGCAATGACTCTAGTGGATCCATGTTGTTTAGGAAAGGAACACACATGTAATGACTCTAGTGGTGTTTTAGGAAAAGAAGACACATAACATGACTCTAGTTGTGGTTTAGGAAAAGAACACATATGAAATGACTCTGGTGAATCCATGTGGTTTAGGAAAAAGAACACACATGTAATGACTCTAGTGGTGGTTTAGGAAAGGAACACACATGCAATGACTCTGGTGGTGGTTTATTAAAAGAACACACATGAAATGACTCTAGTGGATCCATGTGGTTTAGGAAAATAACACAGATGAAATGATTCTAGTGGATCCATGTCGTCTAGGAAAAGAACACACATGGAATGACTCTGGTGGATCCATGTGGTTTTGGAAAGGAACACACATGCAATGACTCTGGTGGATCCATGTGGTTTAGGAAAGGAACATAATTCAATGACTCTAGTGGTGGTTTAGGAAAAGAAGACACATGCAATGACTCTAGTGGTGGTTTATGAAAAGAACACACATGAAATGACTCTGGTGGATCCATGTGGTTTAGGAAATGAAGACATATGCAACGACTCAACTAGATCATTGTGGTTTACGAAAGGAACACACATGAAATGACACTGGTGGATCCATGTTTTTTTAGAAAGGAACACACATGCAATGACTGTAGAGGATCATTGTGGTTTAGGAAAGGAACACACATGCAATGACTCTAGTGGATGCATGTGGTTTAGGAAAATAACGCACATGCAATGACACTTGTGGCACCATGCATGTGGTTTAGGAAAATAACACACATGCAATGACACTTGTGGAACCAAGTGGTTTAGGACAAGAACACACATGCAATGACTCTGGTGGATCAATGTGGATTAGGAAAAGAACACACATGCAATGACTCTAGAGGATCCATTGAAACTGGTGGATCCATGTGGTTTAGGAATAAACACACATTCAATGACTAGCGGATCCATGTGGTTAAGGAATTGAAGACACATGCAATGACTCTACTTAATCATTGTGGTTTATGAAAGGAACAGACGTAAATGACTCTGGTGGATCCATGTTTTTTAGAAAGGAACACACATGAAATGAGGCTGGTGGTGGCTTGGGAAAGGATGACACATGCAATGACTCTGATGTGGTTTAGGAAAGGAACACACATGCAGTGACTCTAGTAGATCCATATGGTTTAGGAAAATAAAATACATGCAATGACTGTGGTGGATCAATGTGGTTTAGGAAAGGAACACACATGCAATGACTCTGGTGGATCAATGTGGTTTAGGAAAGGAACACACATGCAATGACTCTGGTGGATCCATGTGGTTTAGGAAATGAAGACACATGCAATCACTCTAGTAGATCATTGTGGTTTAGGAAAGGAACACACATGAAATGACTCTGGTGGATCCATGTGGTTTAGGAAAAGAACACACATGCAATGACTCTGGTGGTGGTTTAGGAAAGGAAGACACATGCAATGACTCTGGATGTGGTTTTGGAAAGGAACACACAAGCAATGACTCTAGTTGATCCATCTGGTTTAGGAAAATAACAGACATGCAATGATTGTGGTGGATCAATGTGGTTTAGGAAAGGAACACACATGCAATGAATCTGGTGGATCCATGTGGTTTAGGAAAGGAACATACATGCAATGACTCTAATGGTGGTTTAGGAAAGGAAGACACATGCAATGACTCTGGTGGGTCCATGTGGTTTAGGAAAGGAACACACATGCAATGACTCTGCTGGATCCATGTGGTTTAGGAAAGGAACACACATGCAATGACTCTAGTGATGGTTTAGGAAAAGAAGACACATGCAATGACTCTGGTGGTCGTTTAGCAAAATAACACACATGAAATGAGTATGGTGGATCCATGTGGTTTAGGAAAAGAACACACATGCAATGACTCTAGTGGTGGTTTAGGAAATGAAGACACATGCAATGACTCAGGATGTGGTTTAGGAAAAGCACACACATGCAATGACTATGGTGGATCCATGTGGTTTAGGAAAATAACACACATGTAATGACTCTAGTGGTGGTATAGGAAAGTAACACACAAGCAATGACTCTAGTGGATCCATGTGGATTAGGAAAGGAACACACATGCAATGACTCTAGTGGATCCTTGTGGATTGGGAAAGGAACACACATGCAATGACTCTACTGGATCCATGTGGTTTAGGAAAAGAACACACGTGCAATAACACTTGTGGATCCATGTGGTTTAGAAAAAAGAACACACATGCAATGACTCTGGTGGATCCATGTGGATTAGGAAATGAATACACATGCAATGACTCTAGTGGATCATTCTGGTTCAGGAAAGGAACACACATGAAATGACTTTGGTGGATCCATGTGGTTTAGGAAAAGAACACACATGCAATGACTCTGGTGGTGGTTTAGGAAAGGAACACACATGCAATGACTCTAGTGGATCCATGTGGATTAGTAAAGGAACACACATGCAATGACTCTAGTGGATCCTTGTGGATTGGGAAAGGAACACACATGCAATGACTCTAGTGGATCCATGTGGTTTAGGAAAAGAACACACATGCACTGACACTGGTGGATCCATGTGGTTTAGGAAAAGAACACACATGCAATGACTCTGGTGGTGGTTTAGGAAAGGAAAACACATGCAATGACTCAGGATGTGGTTTAGGAAAAGCACACACATGCAATGACTATGGTGGATCCATGTGGTTTAGGAAAATAACACACATGTAATGACTCTAGTGGTGGTATAGGAAAGGAACACACATGCAATGACTCTAGTGGATCCATGTGGATTAGGAAAGGAACACACATGCAATGACTCTAGTGGATCCTTGTGGATTGGGAAAGGAACACACATGCAATGACTCTACTGGATCCATGTGGTTTAGGAAAAGAACACACGTGCAATAACACTTGTGGATCCATGTGGTTTAGAAAAAAGAACACACATGCAATGACTCTGGTGAATCCATGTGGATTAGGAAATGAATACACATGCAATGACTCTAGTGGATCATTCTGGTTCAGGAAAGGAACACACATGAAATGACTTTGGTGGATCCATGTGGTTTAGGAAAAGAACACACATACAATGACTCTGGTGGTGGTTTAGGAAAGGAACAGACATGCAATTACTCTAGTGGATCCATGTGGATTAGTAAAGGAACACACATGCAATGACTCTAGTGGATCCTTATGGATTGGGAAAGGAACACACATGCAATTACTCTAGTGGATCCATGTGGTTTAGGAAAAGAACACACATGCACTGACACTGGTGGATCCATGTGGTTTAGGAATAGAACACACATGCAATGACTCTGGTGGTGGTTTAGGAAAGGAAAACACATGCAATGACTCAGGATGTGGTTTAGGAAAAGCACACACATGCAATGACTATGGTGGATCCATGTGGTTTAGGAAAATAACACACATGTAATGACTCTAGTGGTGGTATAGGAAAGGAACACACATGCAATGACTCTAGTGGATCCATGTGGATTAGGAAAGGAACACACATGCAATGACTCTACTGGATCCTTGTGGATTGGGAAAGGAACACACATGCAATGACTCTACTGGATCCATGTGGTTTAGGAAAAGAACACACGTGCAATAACACTTGTGGATCCATGTGGTTTAGAAAAAAGAACACACATGCAATGACTCTGGTGGATCCATGTGGATTAGGAAATGAATACACATGCAATGACTCTAGTGGATCATTCTGGTTCAGGAAAGGAGCACACATGAAATGACTTTGGTGGATCCATGTGGTTTAGGAAAAGAACACACATGCAATGACTCTGGTGGTGGTTTAGGAAAGGAAGACACATGCAATGAATCTGGATGTGGTTTAGAAAAGGAACACACTTGGAGTGACTCTAGTGGATCCATGTGGTTTAGGAAAAGAACACACATCCAATGACTGTGCTTGATCAATGTGGTTTAGGAAAGGAACACACATGCAATGACTCTAGTGGTGGTTTAGGAAAAGAACACATATTAAATGACTCTGGTGGATCCATGTGGTTTAGGAAAAAGAACACACATGCAATGACTCTAGTGGTGGTTTAGGAAAAGAAAACAGATGCAATGACTCTGGTGGTGGTTTATTAAAAGAACACACATGAAAAGACTCTAGTGGATCCATGTGGTTTAGGAAAATAACACATATGAAATGATTCTAGTGGATCCATGTGGTCTAGGAAAAGAACACACAAGCAACGACTCTGGTGGATCCATGTGGTTTAGGAAAGGAACTCACATGCAATGACTCTAGTGGTGGTTTAGGAAAAGGAACACACATGCAATGACTCTGGTGGTGGTTTAGGAAAGGAACACACATGCAATGACTCTGGTGGTGGTTTATTAAAAGAAGACACATGAAATGACTCTAGTGACACATGTGGTTTAGGAAAATAACACACATGAAATGATTCTAGTGGATCCATGTGGTCTAGGAAAAGAACACACATGCAATGACTCTGGTGGATCCATCTGGTTTTGGAAAGGAACACACATGCAATGACTCTGGTGGATCCATGTGGTTTAGGAAAGGAACATAATTCAATGACTCTAGTGGTGGTTTAGGAAAAGAAGACACATGCAATGACTCTGGTGGTGGTTTAGGAAAAGAACACACATGAAATGACTCTGGTGGATCCATGTGGTTTACGAAATGAAGACATATGCAATGACTCAACTAGATCATTGTGGTTTACAAAAGGAACACACATGAAATGACCCTGGTGGATCCATGTTTTTTTAGAAAGGAACACACATGCAATGATTGTAGAGGATCATTCTGGTTTTGGAAAGGAACACACATGCAATGACTCTAGTGGATCCATGTGGTTTAGGAAAATAATGCACATGCAATGACACCATGCATGTGGTTTAGGAACATAACACACATGCAATGACACTTGTGGAACCATATGGTTTAGGAAAAGAACACACATGCAATGACTCTGGTGGATCTGGAAAAGAACACACATGCAATGACTCTAGTGGATCCATGTGGTTTAGAAAAGGAACACACATGCATTGAAACTGGTGGACCCATGTGGTTTAGGAAAAGAACACACATTCAATGACTAGTGGATCCATGTGGTTATGGAAATGAAGACACATGCAATGACTAGTGGATCCATGTGGTTTAGGAAAATAACTCACATGCAATGACACTTGTGGCACCATGCATGTGGTTTAGGAAAATAACACACATGCAATGACACTTGTGGAACCAAGTGGTTTAGGAAAAGAACACACATGCAATGACTCTGGTAGATCAATGTGGATTAGGAAAAGAACACACATGCAATGACTATAGAGGATCCATGTGGTTTAGAAAAGGAACACACATGCATTGAAACTGGTGGATCCATGTGGTTTAGGAAAAAAACACACATTCAATGACTAGCGGATCCATGTGGTTAAGGAATTGAAGACACATGCAATGACTCTACTGAATCATTGTGGTTTATGAAAGGAACACACATGAAATGACTCTGGTGGATCCATGTTTTTTAGAAAGGAACACACATGAAATGAGTCTGGTGGTGGCTTAGAAAAGGACGACACACCCAATGACTCTGGATGTGGTTTAGGAAAGGAACACACATGCAGTGACTCTAGTAGATCCATGTGGTATAGGAAAAGAACCTACATACAATGACTGTGGTGGATCAATGTGGTTTAGGAAAGGAACACACATGCAATGACTCTGGTGGATCAATGTGGTTTAGGAAAGGAACACACATGCAATGACTCTGGTGGATCCATGTGGTTTAGGAAATGAAGACACATGCAATCACTCTAGTGGATCATTGTGGTTTAGGAAAGGAACACACATGAAATGACTCTGGTGGATCCATGTGGTTTAGGAAAAGAGCACACATGCAATGACTCTGGTGGTGGTTTAGGAAAGGAAGACACATGCAATGACTCTGGATGTGGTTTTGGAAAGGAACACACATGCAATGACTCTAGTTGATCCATCGGGTTTAGGAAAATAAAAGACATGCAATGATTGTGGTGGATCAATGTGGTTTAAGAAAGGAACACACATGCAATGAATCTGGTGGATCCATGTGGTTTAGGAAAGGAACATACATGCCATGACTCTAATGCTGGTTTAGGAAAGGAAGACACATGCAATGACTCTGGTGGGACCATGTGGTTTAGGAAAGGAACACACATGCAATGACTCTGGTGGATCCATGTGGTTTAGGAAAGGAACACACATGCAATGACTCTAGTGATGGTTTAGGAAAAGAAGACACATGCAATGACTCTGGTGGTTGTTTAACAAAATAACACACATGAAATGAGTATGGTTGATCCATGTGATTTAGGAAAAGAACACACATCCAATGACCCTATTGGTGGTTTACGAAATGAAGACACATGCAATGACTCAGGATGTGGTTTAGGAAAAGCACACACATGCAATGACTATGGTGGATCCATGTGGTTTAGGAAAATAACACACATGTAATGACTCTAGTGGTGGTATAGGAAAGGAACACACATGCAATGACTCTAGTGGATCCATGTGGATTAGGAAAGGAACACACATGCAATGACTCTAGTGGATACTTGCGGATTGGGAAAGGACCACACATGCAATGACTCAAGTGGATCCATGTGGTTTAGAAAAAGAACACACGTGCAATAACACTTGCGGATCCATGTGGTTTAGAAAAAAGAACACACATGCAATGACTCTGGTGGATCCATGTGGATTAGGAAATGAATACACATGCAATGACTCTAGTGGATCCATGTGGTTTAGGAAAATAACGCACATGCAATGACACTTGTGGCACCATGCATGTGGTTTAGGAACATAACACACATGCAATGACACTTGTGGAACCATATGGTTTAGGAAAAGAACACACATGCAATGACTCTGGTGGATTAGGAAAAGAACACACATGCAATGACTCTAGTGGATCCATGTGGTTTAGAAAAGGAACACATAGGCATTGAAACTGGTGGACCCATGTGGTTTAGGAAAAGAACACACATTCAATGACTAGTGGATCCATGTGGTTATGGAAATGAAGACACATGCAATGACTAGTGGATCCATGTGGTTTAGGAAAATAACGCACATGCAATGACACTTGTGGCACCATGCATGTGGTTTAGGAAAATAACACACATGCAATGACACTTGTGGAACCAAGTGGTTTAGGAAAAGAACACACATGCAATGACTCTGGTAGATCAATGTGGATTAGGAAAAGAACACACATGCAATGACTCTAGAGGATCCATGTGGTTTAGAAAAGGAACACACATGCATTGAAACTGGTGGATCCATGTGGTTTAGGAAAAAAACACACATTCAATGACTAGCGGATCCATGTGGTTAAGGAATTGAAGACACATGCAATGACTCTACTGAATCATTGTGGTTTATGAAAGGAACACACATGAAATGACTCTGGTGGATCCATGTTTTTTAGAAAGGAACACACATGAAATGAGTCTGGTGGTGGCTTAGAAAAGGACGACACACGCAATGACTCTGGATGTGGTTTAGGAAAGGAACACACATGCAGTGACTCTAGTAGATCCATGTGGTTTAGGAAAAGAACCTACATACAATGACTGTGGTGGATCAATGTGGTTTAGGAAAGGAACACACATGCAATGACTCTGGTGGATCAATGTGGTTTAGGAAAGGAACACACATGCAATGACTCTGGTGGATCCATGTGGTTTAGGAAATGAAGACACATGCAATCACTCTAGTGGATCATTGTGGTTTAGGAAAGGAACACACATGAAATGACTCTGGTGGATCCATGTGGTTTAGGAAAAGAACACACATGCAATGACTCTGGTGGTGGTTTAGGAAATGAAGACACATGCAATGACTCTGGATGTGGTTTTGTAAAGGAACACACATGCAATGACTCTAGTTGATCCATCTGGTTTAGGAAAAATAAAAGACATGCAATGATTGTGGTGGATCAATGTGGTTTATGAAAGGAACACACATGCAATGAATCTGGTGGATCCATGTGGTTTAGGAAAGGAACATACATGCCATGACTCTAATGCTGGTTTAGGAAAGGAAGACACATGCAATGACTCTGGTGGGACCATGTGGTTTAGGAAAGGAACACACATGAAATGAGTCTGGTGGTGGCTTCGAAAAGGATGACACACCCAATGACTCTGGATGTGGTTTAGGAAAGGAACACACATGCAGTGACTCTAGTAGATCCATGTGGTTTAGGAAAAGAACCTACATACAATGACTGTGGTGGATCAATGTGGTTTAGGAAAGGAACACACATGCAATGACTCTGGTGGATCAATGTGGTTTAGGAAAGGAACACACATGCAATGACTCTGGTGGATCCATGTGGTTTAGGAAATGAAGACACATGCAATCACTCTAGTGGATCATTGTGGTTTAGGAAAGGAACACACATGAAATGACTCTGGTGGATCCATGTGGTTCAGGAAAAGAACACACATGCAATGACTCTAGTGGTGGTTTAGGAAAGGAAGACACATGCAATGACTCTGGATGTGGTTTTGGAAAGGAACACACATGCAATGACTCTAGTTGATCCATCTGGTTTAGGAAAATAAAAGACATGCAATGATTGTGGTGGATCAATGTGGTTTAAGAAAGGAACACACATGCAATGAATCTGGTGGATCCATGTGGTTTAGGAAAGGAACATACATGCCATGACTCTAATGCTGGTTTAGGAAAGGAAGACACATGCAATGACTCTGGTGGGACCATGTGGTTTAGGAAAGGAACACACATGCAATGACTCTGGTGGATCCATGTGGTTTAGGAAAGGAACACACATGCAATGACTCTAGTGATGGTTTAGGAAAAGAAGACACATGAAATGACTCTGGTGGTTGTTTAGCAAAATAACACACATGAAATGAGTATGGTTGATCCATGTGATTTAGGAAAATAACACACATCCAATGACCCTATTGGTGGTTTAGGAAATGAAGACACATGCAATGACTCAGGATGTGGTTTAGGAAAAGCACACACATGCAATGACTATGGTGGATCCATGTGGTTTAGGAAAATAACACACATGTAATGACTCTAGTGGTGGTATAGGAAAGGAACACACATGCAATGACTCTAGTGGATCCATGTGGATTAGGAAAGGAACACACATGCAATGACTCTAGTGGATCCTTGCGGATTGGGAAAGGACCACACATGCAATGACTCAAGTGGATCCATGTGGTTTAGAAAAAGAACACATGTGCAATAACACTTGCGGATCCATGTGGTTTAGAAAAAAGAACACACATGCAATGACTCTGGTGGATCCATGTGGATTAGGAAATGAATACACATGCAATGACTCTAGTGGATCCATGTGGTTTAGGAAAATAACGCACATGCAATGACACTTGTGGCACCATGCATGTGGTTTAGGAACATAACACACATGCAATGACACTTGTGGAACCATATGGTTTAGGAAAAGAACACACATGCAATGACTCTGGTGGATTAGGAAAAGAACACACATGCAATGACTCTAGTGGATCCATGTGGTTTAGAAAAGGAACACACATGCATTGAAACTGGTGGACCCATCTGGTTTAGGAAAAGAACACACATTCAATGACTAGTGGATCCATGTGGTTATGGAAATGAAGACACATGCAATGACTAGTGGATCCATGTGGTTTAGGAAAATAACGCACATGCAATGACACTTGTGGCACCATGCATGTGGTTTAGGAAAATAACACACATGCAATGACACTTGTGGAACCAAGTGGTTTAGGAAAAGAACACACATGCAATGACTCTGGTAGATCAATGTGGATTACGAAAAGAACACACATGCAATGACTCTAGAGGATCCATGTGGTTTAGAAAAGGAACACACATGCATTGAAACTGGTGGATCCATGTGGTTTAGGAAAAAAACACACATTCAATGACTAGCGGATCCATGTGGTTAAGGAATTGAAGACACATGCAATGACTCTACTGAATCATTGTGGTTTATGAAAGGAACACACATGAAATGACTCTGGTGGATCCATGTTTTTTAGAAAGGAACACACATGAAATGAGTCTGGTGGTGTCTTAGAAAAGGACGACACACGCAATGACTCTAGATGTGGTTTAGGAAAGGAACACACATGCAGTGACTCTAGTAGATCCATGTGGTTTAGGAAAAGAACCTACATACAATGACTGTGGTGGATCAATGTGGTTTAGGAAAGGAACACACATGCAATGACGATGTAGGAACAATTGTGTTATGGAATGAACACACATGCAATGACTCTGGTGGATCCATGTGGTTTAGGAAATGAAGACACATGCAATCACTCTAGTGTATCATTGTGGTTTAGGAAAGGAACACACATGAAATGACTCTGGTGGATCCATGTGGTTTAGGAAAAGAACACACATGCAATGACTCTGGTGGTGGTTTAGGAAATGAAGACACATGCAATGACTCTGGATGTGGTTTTGGAAAGGAACACACATGCAATGACTCTAGTTGATCCATCTGGTTTAGGAAAAATAAAAGACATGCAATGATTGTGGTGGATCAATGTGGTTTATGAAAGGAACACACATTCAATGAATCGGGTGGATCCATGTGGTTTAGGAAAGGAACATACATGCCATGACTCTAATGCTGGTTTAGGAAAGGAAGACACATGCAATGACTCTGGTGGGACCATGTGGTTTAGGAAAGGAACACACATGCAATGACTCTGGTGGATCCATGTGGTTTAGGAAAGGAACACACATGCAATGACTCTAGTGATGGTTTAGGAAAAGAAGACACATGCAATGACTCTGGTGGTTGTTTAGCAAAATAACACACATGAAATGAGTATGGTTGATCCATGTGATTTAGGAAAAGAACACACATCCAATGACCCTATTGGTGGTTTAGGAAATGAAGACACATGCAATGACTCAGGATGTGGTTTAGGAAAAGCACACACATGCAATGACTATGGTGGATCCATGTGGTTTAGGAAAATAACACACATGTAATGACTCTAGTGGTGGTATAGGAAAGGAACACACATGCAATGACTCTAGTGGATCCATGTGGATTAGGAAAGGAACACACATGCAATGACTCTAGTGGATCCTTGTGGATTGGGAAAGGACCACACATGCAATGACTCAAGTGGATCCATGTGGTTTAGGAAAAGAACTCACGTGCAATAACACTTGCGGATCCATGTGGTTTAGAAAAAAGAACACACATCCAATGACTCTGGTCGATCCATGTGGATTAGGAAATGAATACACATGCAATGACTGTACTGGATCATTCTGGTTTAGGAAAGGAACACACATGAAATGACTGTGGTGGATCCATGTGGTTTAGGAAAAGAACACACATGCAATGACTCTACTGGTGGTTTAGGAAAGGAAGACACACAATGAATCTGGATGTGGTTTAGAAAAGGAACACACTTGGAGTGACTCTAGTGGATCCATGTAGTTTAGGAAAAGAACACACATCCAATGACTGTGGTGGATCAATGTGGTTTAGGAAAGGAACACACATGCAATGACTCTAGTGGTGGTTTAGGAAAAGAACACACATGAAATGACTCTGGTGGATCCATGTGGTTTAGGAAAAAGAACACACATGCAATGACTCTAGTGGTGGTTTAGGAAAAGAACACACATGCAATGACTCTGGTGGTGGTTTATTAAAAGAACACACATGAAAAGACTCTAGTGGATCCATGTGGTTTAGGAAAATAACACACATGAAATGATTCTAGTGGATCCATGTGGTCTAGGAAAATAACACACAGGCAACGACTCTGGTGGATCCATGTGGTTTAGGAAAGGAACTCACATGCAATGACTCTAGTGGTGGTTTAGGAAAAGAAGACACATGCAATAACTCTGGTGGTCGTTTAGAATAATAACACACATGAAATGAGTATGGTGGATCCATGTGGTTTAGGAAAAGAACACACATGCAATGACTCTGGTGGTGGTTTAGGAAATGAAGACACATGCAATGACTCGGGATGTGGTTTAGGAAAAGTACACACATGCAATGACTATGGTGGATCCGTGTGGTTTAGGAAAAGAACACACATGCAATGACTCTAGTGTTGGTTTAGGAAAGGAACACACATGCAATGACTCTAGTGGATCCATGTGGATTAGTAAAGGAACACACATGCAATGACTCTAGTGGATCCTTGTGGATTGGGAAAGTAACACACATGCATTGACTCTAGTGGATCCATGTGGTTTAGGAAAAGAACACACATGCAATGACACTTTAATAAGATTGAGCCCCCTGTGTTTACAATGCTATTCCCTGGATCAATAGCTAGCATCCACAGTTAAGATGTAATATCAAGAAACAAAGGTCATAATATAACTTTATAACCAGGAATAACATAATTGTATTACATCTTATATAGCTCATTTGGCTATTACATTACATTGCAGCGGAATAACTATAAGCATTGGGTCCTTCATCTTCAACATGCCACAGGCAGATGTTGGTTGTAGACTTTGTAATCCTAATCAATCAATCTTCACTAAAAACAATCAAACCTGCAACATACAAGTTACAGCCACAATGGGTCAATACAATTGAATTGTATTGGCAAGTGATACTATTTTAGTATAGTGGAGTCTATCATCTATATGCATTTGGCTAAGTGGAGTTGAGGCTTGCATTGCGCAAAATAGATTTTTCCTTAACATTTGAAAATACTAAGTTTTGCTTGGCAAAATCATTTTTCCCAATCAAAGATTTGAAGATCCTTTTTCCAAGGCATCTCTCCATCAAAGATTGAAAATTTCAAACAACCCTTGTTTAACCACAAGTTTTACTTAGAAATTTGAATGATGAGATTCTTGATTGCTTCCATGTCTTGATGCTCAAATTGTCCTTTACCAGGGACATGGCTAAGTACTTAGATTTTACACTCTGCAGAGGTGGTGCACTTTCCCCACAAGACTTGGTTTCCCAAGACAAGATCTTTCAGAAGCCTTCCCTTAGACCATCATGGACGCGTTCCAACCTATCAAACACTACCACCAGTTGTCCATATGGCTAAGTTCTTGCAACCTATATGATCATGGCAGAGCCCATATTGCCAAGTGGTTGCACTTGAAGCTTCTCAACATTTGACATCTCAAATCTCTTTGTTCCTGGGTGGCCATCCACAAGTGAGATACACAAGGTAAACCATAAACATGGGCCTTGTGAACCACTCAACCAAAAACCACCAAGCAAGTCCCATTCCACCCAGGTGATTCATTAACTTAGTTGTTTTATTAAACAAAAAACACAAGTCCTCGGACTTAGGAATTTTTCCATTGTGTGAATATATATATCTCCACCCATGTTTTCTATTAGCTAGGCTAAGCTTGATAGTAATAGGAATCTTAACTTAGGAAGATTTCCACTAAGGTTTCATCTACTAGGTTTTTCTATAGCAAGGTTTACACTTAGCAAAATAAAATCCATGCAAGTTTTACTTAGCAAAATCACTAATGCATAGTGAAAGTAATGGGACAAAAAGTATGAAGCATCACTTGCCTTTTTGGTAGAGGGTATAAGTTCACTCCTTGTCCTTGCAACAATCACACTCTTCAAGTCACTACAAATCAATCAAACAAGGTACAAACTCAATCTACCAATCAAGCAAAACAACACACAAAATAACAAAGTCAAAGAAATGCATGCAAGCATGCCAAGCTTTGTTTTGTTTGAAGGAGTGGTTCCTAATGGGTCATAGACATTTTGGAAACACCTATTGGTCATTTTGTTAATTGGCCAAGTCATTTCCAAAGAGGTTTCACTTCAAAACCATTTTCAAAATAAAGTATCACTTTATGTGGTGTAGAAATATTTTTACTAAGGCATTAGCATATAGGGTTCACCAAATATGTTTTTAAACCATAAAACTTGGTGTTTAGGGTCAGAGAGTTTAAAACAAAACATTTTCCAAAGGTTTTCTTCCAAAACTCTTTTTAATAAATAAACCACATTTCTATTTGACTAGAAATGGTTTTAAATCAAAGAATCATTATTTTATTTCACCAAATACATTTTTGAGTTCACAAAGTGGTTCCCAATGTTAGTAGGTTCAAAATACACCTTTTGCCAAAGATTTTATCCCCAAATTCGTTTTTAAACCATTTTCATAATCAAAACAATAGTTTTATTTGGCTAGAAGTGGACTAAACTAATTAATCCATTCTAAACTTTTCCCAAATACATTTTCCAAACTATGGGTTGGTTCCTAGGGTCAGTAAGGTCACAACAAACCATTTTGCAAAGGTTTTAACCCTAAAAACATTTTTAAACAATTTTTCTAATCTAAACAAGCTCACAAAAGAAACTGCAAAAACAAACAAACTAACAGATACTATTTGCTAAACCAAGGGCAGGGTTGGTTAGGTCTTGCTCTCCTGAATCCAACGACATAAAATTTGTAATTTTTGGACGTGTGGATCCAGAGTTATAAGGGTTTGAAATTTGCAAATAAATCAGATTCAAATCTGTTTTCAGATTTAATACTGGCCACGCGTCGCTGTTTCATTGGTCGATACCGGTTCGGCCGGATCGGCAACACGGTGCGTTGGATCTAGTTAGATCGCACGGTCCCTATTGCGTACCTCTTCGGCGCTAAGTGAACTAATCGTGAGCGCCAGATCTTGATCTAACGGACCAAAACAAACGGCCATTAACTGGCGGCGTTGCGCGGCTGTGCGCGGCGGCGGCGCTGGTGAAACAGGAAGCGAGAGGAGTAGGGGAGATGCTCACAGTGATCGCCGTGGAATGCTGGTGCTCAACGTGGTCGTGATAGTCCAAGGGGCGCACGGTGCTGTCAGGGATTGCTCGCCGGAGCTGCGTCTGACGACGGCTGGCTCTGGTCGAGGTCGAAGACGAAGCTGTCGATTACCAGGAGGCAAACAAAGGACATGATCAGATACAGGAGACCTCGGGGATGATGTGTGCATGAACGAGAGGGGTCGGGGTGGTCTGGTCTTACCAGGATTGCTCGCCGGAGTGGAGGATAACGTCGGGTGGTCTCAGTCGTGGTCGGAGACGTCGCTACAGGTCACGAGAAGGTCAACCGAGGGTAGGGTTAGACACAGGAGATCACAGAGGTGCTGTGTGCGTGAACGAGAAGAAGAGGGGCGACCTGGTTTACCTGGGAGGCGTCGTCGGAGAAGAGACAGACGGCGGCGCTCAGAGCTTGGTCGAAGTCGACGTTCAGGAACGCCCGCGAGTGAACGGAGGGTACCAGCAGATGCGTCTGGAAGTGGTGAACGTGCTCGTGTGCTCGGAAAGGCAGGGGGTGGCGTGTACTGGCCTGAATTGGCCGGAGACGGTGGTCGGAACAGAGGAGCTCGAGGAGGAATTGGGGCGGCCTGGTGGCGTGATTGAGGGAGGAGTCGGAGGGGAAATGAAGAAGAGAGGGAGACGATTTATCCTGCATGGTCGTGGGGCTGATTCAACGCGTGTTTAAGGCGTATTACGCTGGAGTTATTTCGTCTGTAATGGTCGGCGAGGGGTGGGCGTGGTCTGCGGGTGGAGAGGATGAACAATAGAGGTGGGGTCCACCGGTCAGTGGGAAAAGAAATGCGAGTGAGGTCCACTGGTCAGTCTCTGCGCGGGTCAGATACGAGGTGTGAAACGTTTTCTTTCGGGGAGTGAAGGCTGGGCTGGTACTGGGCTTAATGGGCTCTGTCAACTGGGCTGGTCCAACTCTATTTTTTTTTCTGTCTGAAACATTTTTCTTTTTCTAAATCTAATTTCTGTTTTGAATTTCAAACAACCAAACAATGTCCAAATCAAATTAAACAAACACCAAACTTTGCACTAAGAATTTGGTTCTGTTTAGTAGCTTAAACCAATTCCAGAAATAAAAATAATATTTTTATTCATTTTTAGGATCTATTTAATATTTAAATAAAATAGCCCTTTAGTTATTTAATCAAATAGGGTTTGATTTATTTAATAAAATTTCCATTTGAAATCCAAATATTTTCAAAACCAAATCAGTAGGTTTTAATTGAAAATAAAAGATATTTGGAAAACTTGTTTAAAACCAAAATAATATTTTACTTTAGGTTCCATTAATAATTAAATATAATGGACCTTAGTTATTAAATCAAATAGGATTTGTTTTAATAAAATATTTATTTTGAAATCAAAAATAAAACCAAAATACTTGTTTTATTTGAGAATATAGAAAACTAGGAAAACTTATTTTAAATAAATAAATAAGTTTTGATGTTTTGGAAATAGTAAAACCTTTATTAATAAAACTTGGATATTTAAATCCTTTTTATTTTATTTTAAATAAACCTCTACTATTTTAATCAAATCAAAACCTTTTGTTTCAAAGTCTTGGCCAAGGTTTAATTTGGCTTTATAAAATAATCTTTATTTAAAATATTTCTTTTCATTTTGAAAACCAAAACCTTTTATAAAAAGATTTCAAAGTAGTAATAAAATACTTGGAAAACTTATTTAAAATAAATAAATAAGTTTTAGTGTTCATTTAAAATGGGAAAAGCCTTTACTTAAATAAAATTTGGATATTACATCCTTATTATTTTATTTAAATAAACCTTTACTCATTTTATCAAAACAAAATATTTTATTATAAAAGCTTGTCCAAAATTAATTTGACTCTTTAGAATATAATCTTTATTTATAATTCTATCTTTGCTTTTGAAAACTAACTCTTTTTATTTTAAAGATTCAAAATAGTAACTCCAAAACATTTTATTTGCCTTTATTAAATGTTTATCTTTATAAATCCCTTTAGGATTTAATTGTTCAAAATAGGTTTGAAGATTCCCAATTGGATTCAAAAGTTTCTTCTGGCTCTGAAAAACAACAAAGTTTTATTTTATTCATTTATTTTTCGCATTACAAGATTTGGAAAATCTTGGGATGTGACACGCTACCACCCTTAAAAGAAATCTCGACCCGAGATTTGGGAAGGTTAGGGGTTACAAGTTGGCTCAAAGCATCTAGGGTACTACCACCCTTAAAAATTTTCCAACTAAACTAGATGTTGGCCTTCTTGGGATCCTGGGGAAACTTCTCTGGGCAAACATCTACATAGTGTCCTTTATTTCCATATTTGACTCATGGGCCAAGGTTGAGTTTCTCCATAGGCTTGTTCAACTTGTTCTTCATCTTTTCTGGGAAGTTACTTGCATAATGTCCTTGGTTACCACAATTGTAACATGTGATAAGATTGAGTTCATCACGTATCTTCAGTGGACAAGTTGCTACATAGTGGCCTAGCTCTTCGCAATTGTTGCACATCACTTGGTCAATCCCCTTATTTTTCTTGTTCTCTGGACACTCACTGGAATAGTGTCCCATTTCCTTACATTTACGACATTGCGCAAGGTGCATGTTTGGTCTTGGTTTCTTGGGTTTCTTTGATCCTTTGAATTGGGTTGTCTTGTTTAGAGGTATATGTGGTCCTTTTCCTTTGCCATCAACATTCTTGGCATACTTGGAGCCTTCTTGTTTCCTTTGTTCAACAATGGAATAGATGGGGCATTGGATAGGGACATGATTATTTCCTTCACATAGGAAACAAGTAGCTTGAGATGTGGGGCATTGATTTGTTGGATGTTTCTCTTCACAATTGGGGCATTGATCTTCATGCTCCTTGGAAGTATGATCCTTGTCTCCACAAATAATGCAAGCTGGGGCTCCATCTAGAATAACATTCCTGTCATCCTTGTTGTCATACACTCTTTTTGGATAGTTTTCTTCCATGCTGATCATTTGATTAGCCACCTTAAGCATCAGTTGGGATTGTTCTTCCAAAAACCTTTGCAGTGCTGGATCTTTATCACTAGTGCTGGCTATGAACTGAGCTGTTAGTTGGTTCAGCTGGTGTTGGGTTGCTATGAGCTCTTTCATGCTGTCAACTTGGTTGTTGTTGATGTCATCAACCTTGATATTGGAGTCTCTTGGGGTAGTCATCTGTTTGGGTTGGGTTGGGGTTAGAATAGGCAAGAGATTTCTAAGGAAATAATTCTAATCACACACATCACAATTCACTCAAGCAATGTGCAAGCAGTCACAAACCAAACATTTCACTCAAACAAAGTTCAAGCACATACTTAGGCAACAAAATATTTTTGTTACACCACCTAAGTTGGTGAGTTTGACTTAACTAAATATGGTGGTCCATCTATATGGTTCACTTGTGATCCTTCCATTCTTCTTGGTTGATCCTTCTTGCATGAGATCATGGTTTCCTTGGGAAAATTCTTGGTCACAAAAACTTCAAAGGTGATCATGGTTCCTTCTAAGTTGTGTTTCCTTAGTCTTCAAGTCTGGAGCAACATTTCTTGTCACACTTGTAGTCTTTAGTGATATCCAAGATTGAAGTCCTTGTTGAATATGCTGAAGATGTTGAAGTCATTAGAGTTGAAGGAGTTGAAGTCATTAGAGTTGATGAAGTCCTTTGCACATGGTGAAGTCTTTGGTCATGGAAAGGCTTTGTCCATCAAGTTGAAATAGAAGAGAAGTAGAGTTGAAATCAAAATGGTTGAGGAAAGAGTTTACAAGTGTTTTTGTAAATAGTTTTTGGAACAAAATGCAACTCCTATTTTTCTAAGGGTTTTTGTCAAATCCTAGGTTTACAAATCCTACAGGCAACACAATGCTCTGATACCATCTTATAGGGTTCCCAACCTTTAATAAGATTGAGCCCCCTTTGTTTACAATGCTAGTCCCTGGATCAATAGCTAGCATCCACAGTTAAGATGTAATATCAAGAAACAAAGGTCATAATATAACTTTATAACCAGGAATAACATAATTGTATTACATCTTATATAGCTCATTTGGCTATTACATTACATTGCAGTGGAATAACTATAAGCATTGGGTCCTTCATCTTCAACGTGCCACAGGCAGACGTTGGTTGTAGACTTTGTAATCCTAATCAATCAATCTTCACTAAAAACAATCAAACCTACAACATACAAGTTACAGCCACAATGGGTCAATACAATTGAATTGTATTGGCAAGTGATACTATTTTAGTATAGTGGAGTCTATCATCTATATGCATTTGGCTAAGTGGAGTTGAGGCTTGCATTGCTCAAAATAGATTTTTCCTTAACATTTGAAAATACTAAGTTTTGCTTGGCAAAATCATTTTTCCCAATCAAAGATTTGAAGATCCTTTTTCCAAGGCATCTCTCCATCAAAGATTGAAAATTTCAAACAACCCTTGTTCAACCACAAGTTTTACTTAGAAATTTGAATGATGAGATTCTTGATTGCTTCCATGTCTTGATGCTCAAATTGTCCTTTACCAGAGACATGGCTAAGTACTTAGATTTTACACTCTGTAGAGGTGGTGCACTTTCCCCACAAGACTTGGTTTCCCAAGACAAGATCTTTCAGAAGCCTTCCCTTAGACCATCATGGACGCGTTCCAACCTATCAAACACTACCACCGACTGTCCATATGGCTAAGTTCTTGCAACCTATATGATCATGGCAGAGCCCATATTGCCAAGTGGTTGCACTTGAAGCTTCTCAACATTTGACATCTCAAATCTCTTTGTTCCTGGGTGGCCATCCACAAGTGAGATACACAAGGTAAACCATAAACATGGGCCTTGTGAACCACTCAACCAAAAACCACCAAGCAAGTCCCATTCCACCCAGGTGATTCATTAACTTAGTTGTTTTATTAAACAAAAAACACAAGTCCTCGGACTTAGGAATTTTTCCATAGTGTGAATATATATATCTCCACCCATGTTTTCTATTAGCTAGGCTAAGCTTGATAGTAATAGGAATCTTAACTTAGGAAGATTTCCACTAAGGTTTCATCTACTAGGTTTTTCTATAGCAAGGTTTACACTTAGCAAAATAAAATCCATGCAAGTTTTACTTAGCAAAATCACTAATGCATAGTGAAAGTAATGGGACAAAAAGTATGAAGCATCACTTGCCTTTTTGGTAGAGGGTATAAGTTCACTCCTTGTCCTTGCAACAATCACACTCTTCAAGTCACTACAAATCAATCAAACAAGGTACAAACTCAATCTACCAATCAAGCAAAACAACACACAAAATAACAAAGTCAAAGAAATGCATGCAAGCATGCCAAGCTTTGTTTTGTTTGAAGGAGTGGTTCCTAATGGGTCATAGACATTTTGGAAACACCTATTGGTCATTTTTTAAAGTGGCCAAGTCATTTCCAAAGAGGTTTCACTTCAAAACCATTTTCAAAATAAAGTATCACTTTATGTGGTGTAGAAATATTTTTACTAAGGCATTAGCATATAGGGTTCACCAAATATGTTTTTAAACCATAAAACTTGGTGTTTAGGGTCAGAGAGTTTAAAACAAAACATTTTCCAAAGGTTTTCTTCCAAAACTCTTTTTAATAAATAAACCACATTTCTATTTGACTAGAAATGGTTTTAAATCAAAGAATCATTATTTTATTTCACCAAATACATTTTTGAGTTCACAAAGTGGTTCCCAATGTTAGTAGGTTCAAAATACACCTTTTGCCAAAGATTTTATCCCCAAATTCATTTTTAAACCATTTTCATAATCAAAACAATAGTTTTATTTGGCTAGAAGTGGACTAAACTAATTAATCCATTCTAAACTTTTCCAAATACATTTTCCAAACTATGGGTTGGTTCCTAGGGTCAGTAAGGTCACAACAAACCATTTTGCAAAGGTTTTAACCCTAAAAACATTTTTAAACAATTTTTCTAATCTAAACAAGCTCACAAAAGAAACTGCAAAAACAAACAAACTAACAGATACTATTTGCTAAACCAAGGGCAGGGTTGGTTAGGTCTTGCTCTCCTGAATCCAACGACATAAAATTTGTAATTTTTGGACGTGTGGATCCAGAGTTATAAGGGTTTGAAATTTGCAAATAAATCAGATTCAAATCTGTTTTCAGATTTAATACTGGCCACGCGTCGCTGTTTCATTGGTCGATACCGGTTCGGCCGGATCGGCAACACGGTGCGTTGGATCTAGTTAGATCGCACGGTCCCTATTGCGTACCTCTTCGGCGCTAAGTGAACTAATCGTGAGCGCCAGATCTTGATCTAACGGACCAAAACAAACGCCATTAAGCGGCGGCGTGGTGACGGACGCTGGTGAAACAGGAAGCGAGAGGAGTAGGGGAGATGCTCACAGTGATCGCCGTGGAATGCTGGTGCTCAACGTGGTCGTGATAGTCCAAAGGCGCGCACGGTCGCGTCAGGATTGCTTTCATGGTCGAGGTCGAAGACGAAGCTGTCGATTACCATGAGGCAAACAAAGGACATGATCAGATACAGGAGACCTCGGGGATGATGTGTGCATGAACGAGAGGGGTCGGGGTGGTCTGGTCTTACCAGGATTGCTCGCCGGAGTGGAGGATAACGTCGGGTGGTCTCAGTCGTGGTCGGAGACGTCACTACAGGTCATGAGAAGGTCAACCGAGGGTAGGGTTAGACACAGGAGATCACAGAGGTGCTATGTGCGTGAACGAGAAGAAGAGGGGTGACCTGGTTTACCTGGGAGGCGTCGTCGGAGAAGAGACAGACGGCGGCGCTCAGAGCTTGGTCGAAGTCGACGTTCAGGAACGCCCGCGAGTGAACGGAGGGTACCAGCAGATGCGTCTAGAAGTGGTGAACATGCTCGTGTGCTCGGAAAGGCAGGGGGTGGCGTGTACTATCCTGAATTGGCCGGAGACGGTGGTCGGAACAGAGGAGCTCGAGGAGGAATTGGGGCGGCCTGGTGGCGTGATTGAGGGAGGAGTCGGAGGGGAAATGAAGAAGAGAGGGAGACGATTTATCCTGCGTGGTCGTGGGGCTGATTCAACGCGTGTTTAAGGCGTATTACGCCGGAGTTATTCCGTCTGTAACGGCCGGCGAGGAGTGGGCGTGGTCTGCGGGTGGAGAGGATGAACAGTAGAGGTGGGGTCCACCGGTCAGTGGGAAAAGAAATGCGAGTGAGGTCCACTGGTCAGTCTCTGCGCGGGTCAGATACGAGGTGTGAAACATTTTCTTTCGGGGAGTGAAGGCTGGGCTGGTACTGGGCTTAATGGGCTCTGTCAACTGGGCTGGTCCAACTCTATTTTTTTTTCTGTCTGAAACATTTTTCTTTTTCTAAATCTAATTTCTGTATTCAATTTCAAACAACCAAACAATGTCCAAATCAAATTAAACAAACACCAAACTTTGCACTAAGAATTTGGTTATGTTTAGTAGCTTAAACCAATTCTAGAAATAAAAATAATATTTTTATTCATTTTTAGGATCTATTTAATATTTAAATAAAATAGCCCTTTAGTTATTTAATCAAATAGGGTTTGATTTATTTAATAAAATTTCCATTTGAAATCCAAATATTTTCAAAACCAAATCAGTAGGTTTTAATTGAAAATAAAAGATATTTGGAAAACTTGTTTAAAACCAAAATAATATTTTACTTTAGGTTCCATTAATAATTAAATATAATGGACCTTAGTTATTAAATCAAATAGGATTTGTTTTAATAAAATATTTATTTTGAAATAAAAAATAAAACCAAAATACTTGTTTTATTTGAGAATATAGAAAACTTGGAAAACTTATTTTAAATAAATAAATAAGTTTTGATGTTTTGGAAATAGTAAAACCTTTATTAATAAAACTTGGATATTTAAATCCTTTTTATTTTATTTTAAATAAACCTCTACTATTTTAATCAAATCAAAACCTTTTGTTTCAAAGTCTTGGCCAAGGTTTAATTTGGCTTTATAAAATAATCTTTATTTAAAATATTTCTTTTCATTTTGAAAACCAAAACCTTTTATAAAAATATTTCAAAGTAGTAATAAAATACTTGGAAAACTTATTTAAAATAAATAAATAAGTTTTAGTGTTCATTTAAAATGGGAAAAGCCTTTACTTAAATAAAATTTGGATATTGCATCCTTATTATTTTATTTAAATAAACCTTTACTCATTTTATCAAAACAAAATATTTTATTATAAAATCTTGGCCAAAATTAATTTGGCTCTTTAGAATATAATCTTTATTTATAATTCTATCTTTGCTTTTGAAAACCAACTCTTTTTATTTTAAAGATTCAAAATAGTAACTCCAAAACATTTTATTTTCCTTTATTAAATGTTTATCTTTATGAATCCCTTTAGGATTTAATTGTTCAAAATAGGTTTGAAGATTCCCAATTGGATTCAAAAGTTTCTTCTGGCTCTGAAAAACAACAAAGTTTTATTTTATTCATTTATTTTTCGCATTACAAGATTTGGAAAATCTTGGGATGTGACATTTAGGAAAAGAACACACATGCAATGATCTGGTGGTGGTTTAGGAAAGGAAAACACATGCAATGACTCTGGTGGATCCATGTGGTTTAGGAAAAAAACACACATGCAATGACTCTAGTGGATCCATGTTGTTTAGGAAAGGAACACACATGTAATGACTCTAGTGGTGTTTTAGGAAAAGAAGACACATAACATGACTCTAGTGGTGGTTTAGGAAAAGAACACACATGAAATGACTCTGGTGGATCCATGTGGTTTAGGAAAAAGAACACACATGTAATGACTCTAGTGGTGGTTTAGGAAAGGAACACACATGCAATGACTCTGGTGGTGGTTTATTAAAAGAACACACATGAAATCACTCTAGTGATCCATGTGGTTTAGGAAAATAACACACATGAAATGATTCTAGTGGATCCATGTGGTCTAGGAAAAGAACATACATGCAATGACTCTGGTGGATCCATGTGGTTTTGGAAAGGAACACACATGCAATGACTCTGGTGGATCCATGTGGTTTAGGAAAGGAACATAATTCAATGACTCTAGTGGTGGTTTAGGAAAAGAAGACACATGAAATGACTCTGGTGGATCCATGTGGTTTACGAAATGAAGACATATGCAATGACTCAACTAGATCATTGTGGTTTACAAAAGGAACACACATGAAATGACACTGGTGGATCCATGTTTTTTTAGAAGGAACACACATGCAATGATTGTAGAGGATCATTGTGGTTTAGAAAAGGAACACACATGCAATGACTCTAGTGGATCCATGTGGTTTAGGAAAATAACGCACATGCAATGACACTTCTGGCACCATGCATGTGGTTTAGGAACATAACACACATGCAATGACACTTGTGGAACCATATGGTTTAGGAAAAGAACACACATGCAATGACTCTGGTGGATCAATGTGGATTAGGAAAAGAACACACATGCAATGACTCTAGTGGATCCATGTGGTTTAGAAAAGGAACACACATGCATTGAAACTGGTGGACCCATGTGGTTTAGGAAAAGAACACACATTCAATGACTTGTGGATCCATGTGGTTATGGAAATGAAGACACATGCAATGACTAGTGGATCCATGTGGTTTAGGAAAATAACGCACATGCAATGACACTTGTGGCACCATGCATGTGGTTTAGGAAAATAACACACATGCAATGACGCTTGTGGAACCAAGTGGTTTAGGAAAAGAACACACATGCAATGACTCTGGTAGATCAATGTGGTTTAGGAAAAGAACACACATGCAATGACTCTAGAGGATCCATGTGGTTTAGAAAAGGAACACACATGCATTGAAACTGGTGGATCCATGTGGTTTAGGAAAAAAACACATTCAATGACTAGCGGATCCATGTGGTTAAGGAATTGAAGACACATGCAATGAATCTACTGAATCATTGTGGTTTATGAAAGGAACACACATGAAATGACTCTGGTGGATCCATGTTTTTTAGAAAGGAACACACATGAAATGAGTCTGGTGGTGGCTTAGAAAAGGACGACACACGCAATGACTCTGGATGTGGTTTAGGAAAGGAACACACATGAAGTGACTCTAGTAGATCCATGTGGTTTAGGAAAAGAACATACATGCAATGACTGTGGTGGATCAATGTGGTTTAGGAAAGGAACACACATGCAATGACTCTGGTGGATCAATGTGCTTCAGGAAAGGAACACACATGCAATGACTCTGGTGGATCCATGTGGTTTAGGAAATGAAGACACATGCAATCACTCTAGTGGATCATTGTGGTTTAGGAAAGGAACACACATGAAATGACTCTGGTGGATCCATGGGGTTTAGGAAAAGAACACACATGCAATGACTCTGGTGGTGGTTTAGCAAAGGAAGACACATGCAATGACTCTGGATGTGGTTTTGGAAAGGAACACACATGAAATGACTCTAGTTGATCCATCTGGTTTAGGAAAATAAAAGACATGCAATGATTGTGGTGGATCAATGTGGTTTAAGAAAGGAACACATATGCAATGAATCTGGTGGATCCATGTGGTTTAGGAAAGGAACATACATGCAATGCCTCTAATGCTGGTTTAGGAAAGGAAGACACATGCAATGACTCTGGTGGTACCATGTGGTTTAGGAAAGGAACACACATGCAATGACTCTGGTGGATCCATGTGGTTTAGGAAAGGAACACACATGCAATGACTCTAGTGATGGTTTAGGAAAAGAAGACACATGCAATGACTCTGGTGGTCGTTTAGCAAAATAACACACATGAAATGAGTATGGTTGATCCATGTGATTTAGGAAAAGAACACACATCCACTGACTCTATTGGTGGTTTAGGAAATGAAGACACATGCAATGACTCAGGATGTGGTTTAGGAAAAGCACACACATGCAATGACTATGGTGGATCCATGTGGTTTAGGAAAAGAACACACATGTAATGACTCTAGTGGTGGTATAGGAAAGGAACACACATGCAATGACTCTAGTGGATCCATGTGGATTAGGAAAGGAACCCACATGCAATGACTCTAGTGGATCCTTGTGGATTGGGAAAGGACCACACATGCAATGACTCAAGTGGATCCATGTGGTTTAGGAAAAGAACACACGTGCAATAACACTTGTGGATCCATGCGGTTTAGAAAAAAGAACACACATGCAATGACTCTGGTGGATCCATGTGGATTAGGAAATGAATACACATGCAATGACTCTAGTGGATCATTCTGGTTTAGGAAAGGAACACACATGAAATGACTGTGGTGGATCCATGTGGTTTAGGAAAAGAACACACATGCAATGACTCTACTGGTGGTTTAGGAAAGGAAGACAGAATCTGGATGTGGTTTAGAAAAGGAACACACTTGGAGTGACTCTAGTGGATCCATGTAGTTTAGGAAAAGAACACACATCCACTGACTCTATTGTTGGTTTAGGAAATGAAGACACATGCAATGACTCAGGATGTGGTTTAGGAAAAGCACACACATGCAATGACTATGGTGGATCCATGTGGTTTAGGAAAAGAACACACATGTAATGACTCTAGTGGTGGTATAGGAAAGGAACACACATGCAATGACTCTAGTGGATCCATGTGGATTAGGAAAGGAACCCACATGCAATGACTCTAGTGGATCCTTGTGGATTGGGAAAGGACCACACATGCAATGACTCAAGTGGATCCATGTGGTTTAGGAAAAGAACACACGTGCAATAACACTTGTGGATCCATGTGGTTTAGAAAAAAGAACACACATGCAATGACTCTGGTGGATCCATGTGGATTAGGAAATGAATACACATGAAATGACTCTAGTGGATCATTCTGGTTTAGGAAAGGAACACACATGAAATGACTGTGGTGGATCCATGTGGTTTAGGAAAAGAACACACATGCAATGACTCTACTGGTGGTTTAGGAAAGGAAGACAGAATCTGGATGTGGTTTAGAAAAGGAACACACTTGGAGTGACTCTAGTGGATCCATGTAGTTTAGGAAAAGAACACACATCCAATGACTGTGGTGGATCAATGTGGTTTAGGAAAGGAACACACATGCAATGACTCTAGTGGTGGTTTAGGAAAAGAACACACATGAAATGACTCTGGTGGATCCATGTGGTTTAGGAAAAAGAACACACATGCAATGACTGTAGTGGTGGTTTAGGAAAAGAACACACATCCAATGACTGTGGTGGATCAATGTGGTTTAGGAAAGGAACACACATGCAATGACTCTAGTGGTGGTTTAGGAAAAGAACACACATGAAATGACTCTGGTGGATCCATGTGGTTTAGGAAAAAGAACACACATGCAATGACTGTAGTGGTGGTTTAGGAAAAGAACACACATGCAATGACTCTTGTGGTGGTTTATTAAAAGAACACACATGAAAAGACTCTAGTGGATCCATGTGGTTTAGGAAAATAACACACATGAAATGATTCTAGTGGATCCATGTGGTCTAGGAAAAGAACACACAGGCAACGACTCTGGTGGATCCATGTGGTTTAGGAAAGGAACTCACATGCAATGACTCTAGTGGTGGTTTAGGAAAAGAAGACACATGCAATAACTCTGGTGGTCGTTTAGAATAATAACACACATGAAATGAGTATGGTGGATCCATGTGGTTTAGGAAAAGAACACACATGCAATGACTCTGGTGGTGGTTTAGGAAAGGAAGACACATGCAATGACTCAGGATGTGGTTTAGGAAAAGTACACACATGCAATGACTATGGTGGGTCCGTGTGGTTTAGGAAAAGAACACACATGCAATGACTCTAGTGTTGGTTTAGGAAAGGAACACACATGCAATGACTCTAGTGGATCCATGTGGATTAGTAAAGGAACACACATGCAATGACTCTAGTGGATCCTTGTGGACTGGGAAAGGAGCACACATGCAATGACTCTAGTGGATCCATGTGGTTTAGGAAAAGAACACACATGCAATGACACTGGTGGATCCATGTGGTTTAGGAAAAGAACACACATGCAATGACTCTGGTGGTGGTTTACGAAAGGAAAACACATGCAATGACTCTGGTGGATCCATGTGGTTTAGGAAAAGAACACACATGCAATGACTCTAGTGGATCCATGTTGTTTAGGAAAGGAACACACATGTAATGACTCTAGTGGTGTTTTAGGAAAAGAAGACACATAACATGACTCTAGTGGTGGTTTAGGAAAATAACACACATGAAATGACTCTGGTGGATCCATGTGGTTTTGGAAAAAGAACACACATGTAATGACTCTAGTGGTGGTATAGGAAAGGAACACACATGCAATGACTCTAGTGCATCCATGTGGATTAGGAAAGGAACCCACATGCAATGACTCTAGTGGATCCTTGTGGATTGGGAAAGGACCACACATGCAATGACTCAAGTGGATCCATGTGGTTTAGGAAAAGAACACACGTGCAATAACACTTGTGGATCCATGTGGTTTAGAAAAAAGAAGACACATGCAATGACTCTGGTGGATCCATGTGGATTAGGAAATGAATACACATGAAATGACTCTAGTGGATCATTCTGGTTTAGGAAAGGAACACACATGAAATGACTGTGGTGGATCCATGTGGTTTAGGAAAAGAACACACATGCAATGACTCTACTGGTGGTTTAGGAAAGGAAGACAGAATCTGGATGTGGTTTAGAAAAGGAACACACTTGGAGTGACTCTAGTGGATCCATGTAGTTTAGGAAAAGAACACACATCCAATGACTGTGGTGGATCAATGTGGTTTAGGAAAGGAACACACATGCAATGACTCTAGTGGTGGTTTAGGAAAAGAACACACATGAAATGACTCTGGTGGATCCATGTGGTTTAGGAAAAAGAACACACATGCAATGACTGTAGTGGTGGTTTAGGAAAAGAACACACATGCAATGACTCTGGTGGTGGTTTATTAAAAGAACACACATGAAAAGACTCTAGTGGATCCATGTGGTTTAGGAAAATAACACACATGAAATGATTCTAGTGGATCCATGTGGTCTAGGAAAAGAACACACAGGCAACGACTCTGGTGGATCCATGTGGTTTAGGAAAGGAACTCACATGCAATGACTCTAGTGGTGGTTTAGGAAAAGAAGACACATGCAATAACTCTGGTGGTCGTTTAGAATAATAACACACATGAAATGAGTATGGTGGATCCATGTGGTTTAGGAAAAGAACACACATGCAATGACTCTGGTGGTGGTTTAGGAAAGGAAGACACATGCAATGACTCAGGATGTGGTTTAGGAAAAGTACACACATGCAATGACTATGGTGGGTCCGTGTGGTTTAGGAAAAGAACACACATGCAATGACTCTAGTGTTGGTTTAGGAAAGGAACACACATGCAATGACTCTAGTGGATCCATGTGGATTAGTAAAGGAACACACATGCAATGACTCTAGTGGATCCTTGTGGACTGGGAAAGGAGCACACATGCAATGACTCTTGTGGATCCATGTGGTTTAGGAAAAGAACACACATGCAATGACACTGGTGGATCCATGTGGTTTAGGAAAAGAACACACATGCAATGACTCTGGTGGTGGTTTACGAAAGGAAAACACATGCAATGACTCTGGTGGATCCATGTGGTTTAGGAAAAGAACACACATGCAATTACTCTAGTGGATCCATGTTGTTTAGGAAAGGAACACACATGTAATGACTCTAGTGGTGTTTTAGGAAAAGAAGACACATAACATGACTCTAGTGGTGGTTTAGGAAAATAACACACATGAAATGACTCTGGTATATCCATGTGGTTTTGGAAAAAGAACACACATGTAATGACTCTAGTGGTGGTTTAGGAAAGGAACACACATGCAATGACTCTGGTGGTGGTTTATTAAAAGAAGACACATGAAATGACTCTAGTGATCCATGTGGTTTAGGAAAATAACACACATGAAATGATTCTAGTGGATCCATGTGGTCTAGAAAAGAACACACATGCAATGACTCTGGTGGATCCATGTGGTTTTGGAAAGGAACACACACACAATGACTCTGGTGGATCCATGTGGTTTAGGAAAGGAACATAATTCAATGACTCTAGTGGTGGTTTAGGAAAAGAAGACACATGCAATGACTCTGTTGGTGGTTTAGGAAAAGAACACACATGAAATGACTCTGGTGGATCCATGTGGTTTACGAAATTAAGACATATGCAATGACTCAACTAGATCATTGTGGTTTACAAAAGGAACACACATGAAATGACACTGGTGGATCCATGTTTTTTTAGAAAGGAACACACATGCAATGATTGTAGAGGATCATTGTGGTTTAGGAAAGGAACACACATGCAATGACTCTAGTGGATCCATGTGGTTTAGGAAAATAACGCACATGCAATGACACTTGTGGCACCATGCATGTGGTTTAGGAACATAACACGCATGCAATGACACTTGTGGAACCATATGGTTTAGGAAAAGAACACACATGCAATGACTCTGGTGGATTAGGAAAAGAACACACATGCAATGACTCTAGTGGATCCATGTGGTTTAGAAAAGGAACACACATGCATTGAAACTGGTGGACCCATGTGGTTTAGGAAAAGAACACACATTCAATGACTAGTGGATCCATGTGGTTATGGAAATGAAGACACATGCAATGACTAGTGGATCCATGTGGTTTAGGAAAATAACGCACATGCAATGACACTTGTGGCACCATGCATGTGGTTTAGGAAAATAACACACATGCAATGACACTTGTGGAACCAAGTGGTTTAGGAAAAGAACACACATGCAATGACTCTGGTAGATCAATGTGGATTAGGAAAAGAACACACATGCAATGACTCTAGAGGATCCATGTGGTTTAGAAAAGGAACACACATGCATTGAAACTGGTGGATCCATGTGGTTTAGGAAAAAAACACACATTCAATGACTAGCGGATCCATGTGGTTAAGGAATTGAAGACACATGCAATGACTCTACTGAATCATTGTGGTTTATGAAAGGAACACACATGAAATGACTCTGGTGGATCCATGTTTTTTTGAAAGGAACACACATGAAATGAGTCTGGTGGTGGCTTAGAAAAGGACGACACACGCAATGACTCTGGATGTGGTTTAGGAAAGGAACACACATGCAGTGACTCTAGTAGATCCATGTGGTTTAGGAAAAGAACCTACATACAATGACTGTGTTGGATCAATGTGGTTTAGGAAAGGAACACACATGTAATGACTCTGGTGGATCAATGTGGTTTAGGAAAGGAACACACATGCAATGACTCTGGTGGATCCATGTGGTTTAGGAAATGAAGACACATGCAATCACTCTAGTGGATCATTGTGGTTTAGGAAAGGAACACACATGAAATGACTCTGGTGGATCCATGTGGTTTAGGAAAAGAACACACATGCAATGACTCTGGTGGTGGTTTAGGAGAGGAAGACACATGCAATGACTCTGGATGTGGTTTTGGAAAGGAACACACATGCAATGACTCTAGTTGATCCATCTGGTTTAGGAAAATAAAAGACATGCAATGGTTGTGGTGGATCAATGTGGTTTAAGAAAGGAACACACATGCAATGAATCTGGTGGATCCATGTGGTTTAGTAAAGGAACATACATGCCATGACTTTAATGCTGGTTTAGGAAAGGAAGACACATGCAATGACTCTAGTGGGACCATGTGGTTTAGGAAAGGAACACACATGCAATGACTCTGGTGGATCCATGTGGTTTAGGAAAGGAACACACATGCAATGACTCTAGTGATGGAATAGGAAAAGAAGACACATGCAATGACTCTGGTGGTTGTTTAGCAAAATAACACACATGAAATGAGTATGGTTGATCCATGTGATTTAGGAAAAGAACACACATCCAATGACCCTATTGGTGGTTTAGGAAATGAAGACACATGCAATGACTCAGGATGTGGTTTAGGAAAAGCACACACATGCAATGACTATGGTGGATCCATGTGGTTTAGGAAAATAACACACATGTAATGACTCTAGTGGTGGTATAGGAAAGGAACACACATGTAATGACTCTAGTGGATCCATGTGGATTAGGAAAGGAACACACATGCAATGACTCTAGTGGATCCTTGTGGATTGGGAAAGGACCACACATGCAATGACTCAAGTGGATCCATGTGGTTTAGGAAAAGAACACAGGTGCAATAACACTTGCAGATCCATCTGGCTTAGAAAAAATAACACACATGCAATGACTCTGGTGGATCCATGTGGATTAGGAAATGAATACACATGCAATTACTGTATTGGATCATTCTGGTTTAGGAAAGGAACACACATGAAATGACTGTGGTGGATCCATGTGGTTTAGGAAAAGAACACACATGCAATGACTCTACTGGTGGTTTAGGAAAGGAAGACACACAATGAATCTGGATGTGGTTTAGAAAAGGAACACACTTGGAGTGACTCTAGTGGATCCATGTAGTTTAGGAAAAGAACACACATCCAATAACTGTGGTGGATCAATGTGGTTTAGGAAAGGAACACACATGCAATGACTCTAGTGGTGGTTTAGGAAAAGAACACACATGAAATGACTCTGGTGGATCCATGTGGTTTAGGAAAAAGAACACACATGCAATGACTCTAGTGGTGGTTTAGGAAAAGAACACACATGCAATGACTCTGGTGGTGGTTTATTAAAAGAACACACATGAAAAGACTCTAGTGGATCCATGTGGTTTAGGAAAATAACACACATGAAATGATTCTAGTGGATCCATGTGGTCTAGGAAAAGAACACACAGGCAACGACTCTGGTGGATCCATGTGGTTTAGGAAAGGAACTCAAATGCAATGACTCTAGTGGTGGTTTAGGAAAAGAAGACACATGCAATAACTCTGGTGGTCGTTTAGAATAATAACACACATGAAATGACACTGGTGGATCCATGTTTTTTTAGAAAGGAACACACATGCAATGATTCAAGAGGATCATTCTGGTTTAGGAAAGGAACACACATGTAATGACTCTAGTAGATCCATGTAGTTTAGGAAAATAACACACATGCAATGACACTTGTGGAACCATGTGGTTTAGAAAAAGAACACACATGCAATGACTCTAGTGGATCCATGTTGTTTAGGAAAGGAACACACATGTAATGACTCTAGTGGTGTTTTAGGAAAAGAAGACACATAACATGACTCTAGTGGTGGTTTAGGAAAATAACACACATGAAATGACTCTGGTGGATCCATGTGGTTTAGGAAAAAGAACACACATGTAATGACTCTAGTGGTGGTTTAGGAAAGGAACACACATGCAATGACTCTGGTGGTGGTTTATTAAAAGAAGACACATGAAATGACTCTAGTGATCCATGTGGTTTAGGAAAATAACACACATGAAATGATTCTAGTGGATCCATGTGGTCTAGGAAAAGAACACACATGCAATGACTCTGGTGGATCCATGTGGTTTTGGAAAGGAACACACACGCAATGACTCTGGTGGATCCATGTGGTTTAGGAAAGGAACATAATTCAATGACTCTAGTGGTGGTTTAGGAAAAGAAGACACATGCAATGACTCTGGTGGTGGTTTAGGAAAAGAACACACATGAAATGACTCTGGTGGATCCATGTGGTTTACGAAATGAAGACATATGCAATGACTCAACTAGATCATTGTGGTTTACAAAAGGAACACACATGAAATGACACTGGTGGATCCATGTTTTTTTAGAAAGGAACACACATGCAATGATTGTAGAGGATCATTGTGGTTTAGGAAAGGAACACACATGCAATGACTCTAGTGGATCCATGTGGTTTAGGAAAATAACGCACATGCAATGACAATTGTGGCACCATGCATGTGGTTTAGGAACATAACACGCATGCAATGACACTTGTGGAACCATATGGTTTAGGAAAAGAACACACATGCAATGACTCTGGTGGATTCGGAAAAGAACACACATGCAATGACTCTTGTTGATCCATGTGGTTTAGAAAAGGAACACACATGCATTGAAACTGGTGGACCCATGTGGTTTAGGAAAAGAACACACATTCAATGACTAGTGGATCCATGTGGTTATGGAAATGAAGACACATGCAATGACTAGTGGATCCATGTGGTTTAGGAAAATAACGCACATGCAATGACACTTGTGGCACCATGCATG
This sequence comes from Avena insularis, assembly GCA_023614405.1. NCBI lineage: Eukaryota > Viridiplantae > Streptophyta > Magnoliopsida > Poales > Poaceae > Avena > Avena insularis. The sequence goes on along the minus strand of CM042688.1, from coordinate 442,070,850 downwards.
TGGTTTAGGAAAATAACACACATGCAATGAAACTTGTGGAACCAAGTGGTTTAGGAAAAGAACACACATGCAATGACTCTGGTAGATCAATGTGGATTAGGAAAAGAACACACATGCAATGATTCTAGAGGATCCATGTGGTTTAGAAAAGGAACACACATGCATTGAAACTGGTGGATCCATGTGGTTTAGGAAAAAAAAACACACATTCAATGACTAGCGGATCCATGTGGTTAAGGAATTGAAGACACATGCAATGACTCTACTGAATCATTGTGGTTTATGAAAGGAACACACATGAAATGACTCTGGTGGATCCATGTTTTTTAGAAAGGAACACACATGAAATGAGTCTGGTGGTGGCTTAGAAAAGGACGACACACGCAATGACTCTGGATGTGGTTTAGGAAAGGAACACACATGCAGTGACTCTAGTAGATCCATGTGGTTTAGGAAAAGAACCTACATACAATGACTGTGGTGGATCAATGTGGTTTAGGAAAGGAACACACATGTAATGACTCTGGTGGATCAATGTGGTTTAGGAAAGGAACACACATGCAATGACTCTGGTGGATCCATGTGGTTTAGGAAATGAAGAAACATGCAATCACTCTAGTGGATCATTGTGGTTTAGGAAAGGAACACACATGAAATGACTCTGGTGGATCCATGTGGTTTAGGAAAAGAACACACATGCAATGACTCTGGTGGTGGTTTAGGAAAGGAAGACACATGCAATGACTCTGGATGTGGTTTTGGAAAGGAACACACATGCAATGACTCTAGTTGATCCATCTGGTTTAGGAAAATAAAAGACATGCAATGATTGTGGTGGATCAATGTGGTTTAAGAAAGGAACACACATGCAATGAATCTGGTGGATCCATGTGGTTTAGGAAAGGAACATACATGCCATGACTCTAATGCTGGTTTAGGAAAGGAAGACACATGCAATGACTCTGGTGGGACCATGTGGTTTAGGAAAAGAACACACATGCAATGACTCTGGTGGATCCATGTGGTTTAGGAAAAGAATACACATGCAATGACTCTAGTGGATCCATGTTGTTTAGGAAAGGAACACACATGTAAAGACTCTAGTGGTGTTTTAGGAAAAGAAGACACATAACATGACTCTAGTGGTGGTTTAGGAAAATAACACACATGAAATGACTCTGGTGGATCCATGTGGTTTAGGAAAAAGAACACACATGTAATGACTCTAGTGGTGGTTTAGGAAAGGAACACACATGCAATGACTCTGGTGGTGATTTATTAAAAGAAGACACATGAAATGACTCTAGTGATCCATGTGGTTTAGGAAAATAACACACATGAAATGATTCTAGTGGATCCATGTGGTCTAGGAAAAGAACACACATGCAATGACTCTGGTGGATCCATGTGGTTTTGGAAAGGAACACACACGCAATGACTCTGGTGGATCCATGTGGTTTAGGAAAGGAACATAATTCAATGACTCTAGTGGTGGTTTAGGAAAAGAAGACACATGCAATGACTCTGGTGGTGGTTTAGGAAAAGAACACACATGAAATGACTCTGGTGGATCCATGTGGTTTACGAAATGAAGACATATGCAATGACTCAACTAGATCATTGTGGTTTACAAAAGGAACACACATGAAATGACACTGGTGGATCCATGTTTTTTTAGAAAGGAACACACATGCAATGATTGTAGAGGATCATTGTGGTTTAGGAAAGGAACACACATGCAATGACTCTAGTGGATCCATGTGGTTTAGGAAAATAACGCACATGCAATGACAATTGTGGCACCATGCATGTGGTTTAGGAACATAACACGCATGCAATGACACTTGTGGAACCATATGGTTTAGGAAAAGAACACACATGCAATGACTCTGGTGGATTAGGAAAAGAACACACATGCAATGACTCTAGTTGATCCATGTGGTTTAGAAAAGGAACACACATGCATTGAAACTGGTGGACCCATGTGGTTTAGGAAAAGAACACACATTCAATGACTAGTGGATCCATGTGGTTATGGAAATGAAGACACATGCTATGACTAGTGGATCCATGTGGTTTAGGAAAATAACGCACATGCAATGACACTTGTGGCACCATGCATGTGGTTTAGGAAAATAACACACATGCAATGAAACTTGTGGAACCAAGTGGTTTAGCAAAAGAACACACATGCAATGACTCTGGTAGATCAATGTGGATTAGGAAAAGTGTAGGGGTTCGTAGCATGGAAAACAAAATTTTTCTACCGCATACAAACAAACAAGCCAAGATCTATCTACTAGATTGTAGCAACGAGTCGATAGAGGAACTCACCCTCGAAGATTCCAAAGCGGTTAACGAGAGCAGATTCTCGTGGGTGATGTAGTCGATTTTTCCGATCTCAAGATCGCGAGACGATCCTTCCAGCGCCACGTTCCGAAGCGCCCCTGCGGTCAGTCACATCGCTGCACTCACGAAGACCTTCCTCTCCCTTGTTCCAGAAAATGGAGGTTGTAGCACTCTCTCGCGATTCCGCAAAGACAACTGGCGTGGTACCGAAGTAGAGGGAATCCCAGGCTTCGCCAAGCGGCAAGTAGTATGGTGGAGCTTATGCGTGAGGGTATTCGTGGTCTAGTAATTCGACACACCAATTAGACGGCTCTAAACCAATTAGACGGCTCTAACCGGGTGGCTAAAGCATTTCGAAGCTCTAAACCAAAACGGCTCTAAACCGGAGGTAGAAGATAGGAACTTATGTGTGTTAGAGGGAGCCCCGCCTCCTTATATAGGTGGGAGGGCTGGCCGGCCAAGGGGAGGAGTGGAGTCCTCCCAACTCGCCTTGAGGTGGGCGCCGGCTTGGGAGGAGGAATCCTCCCAACTCGGTTTCCACTTCTCCTCCTCTTTCCACTTTCCAAAACTTGCCGCTTGACTTTCAAACTAGCCGTTTGACTTTTCAAACTAGGATTTGAATAAACCCTTTATTTTGGACAGCGAATACACTTAGTACATGATGCAATCATTCCAACATGCAATGACACATTCATGTACCCTTCCTCCGGAGTGCCGGACATTCGAACATTCTAGAACATTCCCGATGAAAACACCTAACCATTCCCCAACTCAAACGGGACTTTCCTCATATGAATCTTATTCTCGACCATTCCGGATCTCCTCGATATCCCGAATCCCATTCGAGACCAACAACATTCGGTCTCTTTCATAATACCATAACTACTCAAACAACGTCAATCCTTATGTGTCTCCCTACGGTTCGTGAATTATGCGACATGATCGAGACACTTCAACAATAACCAATAGAGGAATCTGAAATTCATATGGCTCTACATATTTCTACGATTACTTTGCGATCGAATGAACCACTTACATATGATACCAATTTCCCTTTGTCTCACGATAGTTTACTTATCCGAGGTTATGATCCGGTATCTCCGCATACCTAGTTCAACCTCGCATCGATAAGTACTCTTTTCTCGTTCCGTGATATGTGATCCCTTGTGAGCGTCCACATGCTTGCAAGCTAATTGGATGACATTTCACCGAGAGGCCCAGAGTATATCTATCCGTCATATGGATGGACAAATCCCACTCTTGATCCATGTGTTTCAACCAATACTTTCCAACACTCAATGCCACTTTTATAGCCACCTCACACGGTGTGGTGTTTGATGACATCAAAGCATCCATCCGTAAAGGTGATATGCATGATCTCATGGTCGAAGGAATTAGGTTACTATGTATCAGAAAGCATATAGCAATTGAACTATTGAAATGACTTGATCTTTATGCTACGCTTATCTATAGGAGTATGTCCATCACATCATTCTCCTAATGATATGACCCTGTTGTTAATAACATCTCTATGTTCATGATCAGGAAACAATGATCATATATTAACCAACAAGCTAGTTTAACAAGAGGCTTTACTAGGGACTCTTTTATGTTTACAAATCACACAAGTATTAATGTTTCCTGTTAATACAATTATAGCATGGTATGTAAACATTTATCATAAATATGAAGATATGATAATAACCACTTTATTATTGCCTCTTGGGCATATCTCCAACAGTCTCCCACTTGCACTAGAGTCAATAATCTAGTTTCAAACCTTTGTGTTTTCAACACCTATGGCTTTCTGGTGTTGTATGTACACGATTGCTAGTGGTTAACTGATCTCCGGGTCTGACACTTCCAGATCCGTGTGTAATTGCATGTCTATGCGTCTCTACGCATCACTCATTCTCTAATGAGATGGCTTTGTATGATTTGGTCTTTTGGTGTGACCTTTAGTTCTTTGGGGTTAAAACATGTTGATAATATTGTCGCACAATATATCTTCATAGTATTATCCCGCTGTGAACTACACCTAGTTTGATAACAAACTACTTGACACAAATGCCCTCTTTTGCTGCTATAATAGCAGTCATATACTTAGCCTTTTGTTGAAGTATCTGTCACAATGTCTTAACTTTGGAACTCATCCAAATCCATTATGGAACTCACTTTCCATTATATTGTGCCACCTTTAATTTAGATTGAGATAAACTTAATTTGTACTTTGTGACAAAACTAGTATCAATGTAGTATTTTTACAATGAACTAACCATCTATTTGTCACTTCTACAAATAATATACTCTTAGTTCTTCCAAAAGATCATAAGAATATCCTTACTATCGTCCAATGATCATCTTATGAATCATTCTGGTATATGCTCATAATATTTATAGCATAGGACATATCTGGATTTGTACATATCACAGTATGATTGATATAAATACTTTTTGTGATTTCATACATCAAGTATCAATCTATACTTGAATCTTTGTTTCACTTACCAAGTGCCAATACACTTGAATATATCATCAACATTGAACTCTTTCAATCCTTTCTGTGCAACAAGAACCTTTCTTGTAGTTTCTATATTGAATTCATTCAATATCTCGTCTATGTACTTCTGGCACAACCATATTAGCGTCTATTGATGCCAAATATTTGGGTTTTGCCTAAATATGTGTTAATAAAAGATACATTATTTCCAATCAACAATATGTCTTCCACATAATGTATTAGAAACATGTCTTAGCGCTCCCACTTAATTTCTTGCAAATGCAAGCATCTTCATTGTCTCCGATGAAATTAAACTCTTTTAACAGTTTCATCATAGTGAAGATTCCAACTCCGCTATGCTTACTTCAACCATTGAAGTTTGCATATGCTTTTAGCATCCTTTGAATTAACAAAACCCTTTGGACCGTGTTATGCACATGTCCTAGGTAACGATTCTATTAGAAGAACTTGTTTTGTTTATTCAACTACCATATAACAAATTTATATGTAGTGGTTGCTACATTAATCCGTCTAGACTAAATATCACTATGAAAGATCAAATCTTGTCATAGTCAACCTTTGAACATTGCTGTGAACTTTTTCCCAACATGTCGACTATTTCATAGATGTGAAACATCCATGTCTACTTCTTTATAGATCCAAACACAACTGTAAGGTCTTACACCTTTCTCGAGGGTCCTTCAAGTTCAAAACTTGATTTCTCGTGTATGGAACTATCACGGATTTTATGGCTTCAAGCCATTTGACGGAGTCAGGGCCCATCATCGCTTCTTTGCATTTAGTCGGATCATTATTGTCAAATAATGATTTAACTCTCAAATCTTGGTATTTGATTGTTCATCCGACCTACTTGTTTCAATAGGAACTTAGATCTCCGTGACCACAACCTTTGAGGCACGTGAGCCATGAGCACTTTTGCCTTGAACACTTTTGGCGCCAAGTTAACTCTGCACATATAGCTAAGGTTCCTTTAACCTTATCAACGTTCTATTGTCCTCCCACTCATCTTCTCACGAAAAATTCCTTCTCAAAGAAACTTGACGTTCTAAGTGACAAACACTTTTGTCTCCGGTGTTTTATGGAGGAATACTTAATAGTAATACAAAGACAGGTTTATCCGACTTTGGTTGCAAACATCTTTCTTATGCAAAGCATACCAATGTTTAAGAAAGGACTACTTGGGTTTTATCCCAAACCATAACTTTATATGGTGTCATTTCAGCGGATTATGATGGAGCTCTTTTCAGTGGAAAACGGTAGTCTCTAAAGCTTTTGATCTTTAAAATATAATAGCAGTTTTATGAATTATACCTTCGATCTTACCATGTCAAACAAGGTTCAATTACATATCTCGAACGCTCCATACTCTTATGGTGTTTCGGGAAATGCAAATCCACGGACCGATTCCTTAAATCTTAGGTATTATGCTAAACTTGTAACTTAAATATCTTCCTTTATGATCTTATCATAAACTATTTATATTCTTGTTACAATGATTTTGCACTTCATCTTGAAAATCTTTCGAACTTTTCAAATATTTCACACTTCATCCTTATTAAGTAAATATTCACATATTCACTCAAATTTTCGGAGAAAGCATATGAAGTTGAAATCCATCGCTCTTGACTACACATAATGGAGTTCGTACAACAATATGCACAAGTTCCAATAAGCTAGTCATTCATTCCCTTTTGGCCTATGAACGAAGTTTTAATTATCTCTAGGAAAGTTTCACAAACGTCATTTGATCAAAAATCAAAAGACTCCAAAATTCCATCCACATGGAGTTTCTTCATGTTTTCTTTCCAATATAATTTAAACGGCGATGTCACTTCCTAAGTGATCTTTCAATCAATTTGTCTTTCGACATTTTTAGCACTAGTTTTATGGATGTGATGTCTCCAATGAGATTTGCGAATCATCCATCTTCTATGGATTACGGCAATTATTTGAACAACCCTTTTGTTCTCATAATACCTGATAAAACAAATCTTGAAGGCAAGCTTTGATGTTTAACGAGCAACACAATAACCCTTTATTTTGTTCTCGATGAACATCATCACATATTCTTTTGCTAGTTACTTAGGCCATTGTAGTTCATGAATTGTGTTTTTTCGTATGACGATTCATACCAACAAATTCAGTATCAAGTACTTAAGAACCACATTGTTTAATAAGCAAAGAATATAGCCATAACATGTATATCATCTATATACTTTAAACTGAACAATTCTAGTCTTTTCTTTTCTGACATATACTTATGAGATTCTCTTTCAGTATTTCCTTTTCTGTTTGAAAGAATCTATCAACATCAATAGTGGAGTCATACATATGACACATAGTCCAAAGCGTGTATAGTTAAATACCAATGTCTTTGGACTTGCACTTTGAAGTAGATCACCATTATCAAATGTTTGGTGTTCTTTCAAATTCCTTTCTTTAGTTAACTCTTGGTGTAGTAAACATTTTACCTACATCAAATATTCACCTTCATCATGGATTTATCCATGATCAAGCTACTTTAGCTTATAACGGTGAATCGTGAGTATAATGTTGCTCTCCAAAACCTTTTGGAAGATTAGGACAACTAGTGTCTCCAACCTTTTGCAAATTCTCATCAAATATGAGAACATGACTTTTGCCATATTATACTCTATCATGTTATAACCAAAACTTCATTTCAGATATCACAATATCTTCCACATATCATGGTTTCTGAAACAACTCTTTCAGATCCTAGATAACCTTGATATTAAGACAATCCTTTGAATATCAAGAATCATGGAGACAAACATGATACTCAAACACTAACACTTGAATTGTCACTTGTTTTAAAACTAATTATAAAACATTATGGAATAACACGAAATTACTGAAAGATTGAAATAGGACTTTTAAACATAATAATAAAACTTCAAAACAATACGATACCAGTCAGAAAGTAACTAACCAGAATTCTATAGTTCTATCATCTCAATTATAACTAAGCGCAAGGTGGTAAACTGATGCCAATGACTACAACAACTATGCAAATTCACTTTGATTTAGTTTATGATAAATTGAGTTCTAATTAATAATTAAATTAATCTAGGTGAACTCCCACTCAAAACAATATCCCTCACATTGTTTTAGTGATCACACGAACCAAATCCACCACATCAAAACCGATCATCACGAGAGTTGATATAGCTTTAATGGCGAACAATCAACATGTTCATCATATCTACTATATGACTCATGCTCTACCTTTCGTAATCCGTGTTCTCGAGGCCATGTCCGTACATGCTAGGCTCGTCAAGATCAAACCTTAGCTACCGCATAAGCAAATCTGGCTTGCTTACGTTGTATTCACCCGGAATCAAAGACACCCGATCATCACGTGGTGCTTCAAGCAGCAAGCTTTGGCAACGTGCATACTAAGGGTGAACACTTTAGAACTTGAAATTTATGTGCATGAGGGATCATCTTATAATGCTACCGCGCCTACTAAGCAATACAAGATGCATAAAGGATTAACATCACAGGCAATTCATAATATGTGATATGATATGGTTTTCTTCTTTGTGCTTTCGATCTCCATCTTCAAGCAACATGATCTCCATCATCACCGCATAGCATCAAGGTCAATGACGCTTCTTCATGGTTGTCGCCCACCAGCTTCAACTATTACAACTATTTTGAATAGACACGCAGGTCTTAACAAAATTAAAGACAACCATATGGCTCCTGCCGGTTGCCAACTTACAATAAGGAACATTGCATACATCAAATATAATCACAATCATGGCCATATCACATCATCAAGACACCCCGCAAAACAAAGTTAGACGCTTCTACTTTCTTTGCATATTTTACGTGGTTTGGGGCTTTCCATAAGTGTCGTTCTAACTTACGAACAAGAACCACAACATTGATACTAGCATTGTTGATTACCCGTTGTAAATTGGATCTTAACTATGCTAGGAGAAACAGGCACCCGCAGAGCCACTTATGCAATACAAGTTGCATGTCAAGCGTGGAGCAAGTCTCATGAACGATGTCATGTAAGGTTAGCCCGGGCCGCTTCATCCCAACATACCGCAAGATGCAAAGTACACAAAAAGCAATCTACAATAAAAGCATCAACGCCCACAATGACCATTGTGTTCTACTCGTGCAACAGATCTACATATAGACACGGCTCTGATACCACTGTAGGGGTTCGTAGCATGGAAAACAAAAAATTTCTACCGCATACAAACAAACAAGCCAAGATCTATCTACTAGATTGTAGCAACGAGTCGATAGAGGAACTCACCTCAAGATTCCAAAGCGTTAACGAGAGCAGATTCTCGTGGGTGATGTAGTCGCACTCTTCCGATCTCAAGATCGCAGAGATGATCCTTCCAGCGCCACGTTCAAGAAGGCCCCGCAATCGGTCACACGTTCGGTACTGACGAAGACCTTCCTCTCCCTTGTTCCAAAGAAAATGGGAGGTTGTAGCACTCTCTCGCGATTCCAAAGACTACGGGCGTGGTACCGAAGTAGAGGGAAATCCCGAGGCTTCGCCTTAAGCTGCGTAGTATGGTGGAGCTTATGAGAGAGGCTATTAGTGGTCTAGTAATTAGACACACCAATTAGAAGGCTCTAAACCAATTAGAAGGCTCTAAACCGCTGGCTAAAGCAATTAGAAGCTCTAAACCAAAACGGCTCTAAACCGGAGGTAGAAGATAGGAACTTATGTGTGTTAGGAGGGAGCCCTGCCCCTCCTTATATAGGTGGGAGGGGCTGGCCGGCCAAGGGGAGGGAGTGGAGTCCCTCCCCAACTCGGCCTTGAGGTGGGGCGCCGGCTTGGGGAGGAGGAATCCTCCCAACTCGGTTTCCACTTCTCCTCCTCTTTCCACTTTCCAAAACTTGCCGTTTGACTTTCAAACTAGCCGTTTGACTTTTCAAACTAGGATTTGAATAAACCCTTTATTTCGGACAGCGAATACACTTAGTACATGATGCAATCATTCCAACATGCAATGACACATTCATGTACCCCTTCCCCTCCGGAGTGCCGGACATTCCGGAACATTCTAGAACATTCCCGATGAAAACACCGGAACCATTCCCCAACTCCGAAACGGGACTTTCCTCATATGAATCTTATTCTCCGGACCATTCCGGATCTCCTCGTGATATCCCGAATCCCATTCGAGACTCCGAACAACATTCGGTCTCTTTCTCATAATACCATAACTACTCAAACAACGTCAATCCTTAAGTGTGTCTCCTACGGTTCGTGAATTATGCGACATGATCGAGACACTTCAACAATAACCAATAGAGGAATCTGGAAATTCATATGGCTCTACATATTTCTACGATTACTTTGCATCGAATGAACCACTTACATATGATACCAATTTCCTTTGTCTCACGATAGTTTACTTATCCGAGGTTATGATCGTGATCTCTCGCATACCTAGTTCAACCTCACATCGATAAGTACTCTTTTCTCATTCCGTGATATGTGATCCCTTGTGAGCTAGTCACATGCTTGCAAGCTAATTGGATGACATTTCACCGAGAGGGCCCAGAGTATATCTATCCGTCATATGGATGGACAAATCCCACTCTTGATCCATGTGTTTCAACCAATACTTTCCGAACACTCAATGCCACTTTTATAGCCACCCTGTTATGGTGTGGTGTTTGATGACATCAAAGCATCCATCCGGTAAAGGTGATATGCATGATCTCATGGTCGAAGGAATTAGGTTACTATGTATCAGAAAGCATATAGCAATTGAACTATTGAAATGACTTGATCTTTATGCTACGCTTATCTATAGGAGTATGTCCATCACATCATTCTCCTAATGATATGACCCTGTTGTTAATAACATCTCTATGTTCATGATCAGGAAACAATGATCATATATTAACCAACAAGCTAGTTTAACAAGAGGCTTTACTAGGGACTCTTTTATGTTTACAAATCACACAAGTATTAATGTTTCCTGTTAATACAATTATAGCATGGTATGTAAACATTTATCATAAATATGAAGATATGATAATAACCACTTTATTATTGCCTCTTGGGCATATCTCCAACAAAAAGAACACACATGCAATGACTCTAGAGGATCCATGTGGTTTAGAAAAGGAACACACATGCATTGAAACTGGTGGATCCATGTGGTTTAGGAAAAAAACACACATTCAATGACTAGCGGATCCATGTGGTTAAGGAATTGAAGACACATGCAATGACTGTACTGAATCATTGTGGTTTATGAAAGGAACACACATGAAATGACTCTGGTGGATCCATGTTTTTTAGAAAGGAACACACATGAAATGAGTCTGGTGGTGGCTTAGAAAAGGACGACACACGCAATGACTCTGGATGTGGTTTAGGAAAGGAACACATGCAAAGGACTCTAGTAGATCCATGTGGTTTAGGAAAAGAACCTACATACAATGACTGTGGTGGATCAATGTGGTTTAGGAAAGGAACACACATGTAATGACTCTGGTGGATCAATGTGGTTTAGGAAAGGAACACACATGCAATGACTCTGGTGGATCCATGTGGTTTAGGAAATGAAGAAACATGCAATCACTCTAGTGGATCATTGTGGTTTAGGAAAGGAACACACATGAAATGACTCTGGTGGATCCATGTGGTTTAGGAAAAGAACACACATGCAATGACTCTGGTGGTGGTTTAGGAAAGGAAGACACATGCAATGACTCTGGATGTGGTTTTGGAAAGGAACACACATGCAATGACTCTAGTTGATCCATCTGGTTCAGGAAAATAAAAGACATGCAATGATTGTGGTGGATCAATGTGGTTTAAGAAAGAAACACACATGCAATGAATCTGGTGGATCCATGTGGTTTAGGAAAGGAACATACATGCCATGACTCTAATGCTGGTTTAGGAAAGGAAGACACATGCAATGACTCTGGTGGGACCATGTGGTTTAGGAAAAGAACACACATGCAATGACTCTGGTGGATCCATGTGGTTTAGGAAAGGAACACACATGCAATGACTCTAGTGATGGTTTAGGAAAAGAAGACACATGCAATGACTCTGGTGGTTGTTTAGCAAAATAACACACATGAAATGAGTATGGTTGATCCATGTGATTTAGGAAAAGAACACACATCCAATGACCCTATTGGTGGTTTAGGAAATGAAGACACATGCAATGACTCAGGATGTGGTTTAGGAAAAGCACACACATGCAATGACTATGGTGGATCCATGTGGTTTAGGAAAATAACACAGATGTAATGACTCTAGTGGTGGTATAGGAAAGGAACACACATGCAATGACTCTAGTGGATCCATGTGGATTAGGAAAGGAACACACATGCAATGACTCTAGTGGATCCTTGTGGATTGGGAAAGGACCACACATGCAATGACTCAAGTGGATCCATGTGGTTTAGGAAAAGAGCACGCATGCAATGAATCTATTGGTGGTTTACGAAAAGAACAAAAATGCAATGACTCTGGTGGATCCATGTGGATTAGGAAATGAATACACATGCAATGACTGTACTGGATCATTCTGGTTTAGGAAAGGAACACACATGAAATGACTGTGGTGGATCCATGTGGTTTAGGAAAAGAACACACATGCAATGACTCTACTGGTGGTTTAGGAAAGGAAGACACACAATGAATCTGGATGTGGTTTAGAAAAGGAACACACTTGGAGTGACTCTAGTGGATCCATGTAGTTTAGGAAAAGAACACACATCCAATGACTGTGGTGGATCAATGTGGTTTAGGAAAGGAACACACATGCAATGACTCTAGTGGTGGTTTAGGAAAAGAACACACATGAAATGACTCTGGTGGATCCATGTGGTTTAGGAAAAAGAACACACATGCAATGACTCTAGTGGTGATTTAGGAAAAGAACACACATGCAATGACTCTGGTGGTGGTTTATTAAAAGAACACACATGAAAAGACTCTAGTGGATCCATCTGGTTTAGGAAAATAACACACATGAAATGATTCTAGTGGATCCATGTGGTCTAGGAAAAGAACACACAGGCAACGACTCTGGTGGATCCATGTGGTTTAGGAAAGGAACTCACATGCAATGACTCTAGTGGTGGTTTAGGAAAAAAAGACACATGAAATAACTCTGGTGGTCGTTTAGAATAATAACACACATGAAATGAGTATGGTGGATCCATGTGGTTTAGGAAAAGAACACACATGCAATGACTCTGGTGGTGGTTTAGGAAATGAAGACACATGCAATGACTCGGGATGTGGTTTAGGAAAAGTACACACATGCAATGACTATGGTGGATCCGTGTGGTTTAGGAAAAGAACACACATGCAATGACTCTAGTGTTGGTTTAGGAAAGGAACACACATGCAATGACTCTAGTGGATCCATGTGGATTAGTAAAGGAACACACATGCAATGACTCTAGTGGATCCTTGTGGATTGGGAAAGGAACACACATGCAATGACTCTAGTGGATCCATGTGGTTTAGGAAAAGAACACACATGCAATGACACTGGTGGATCCATGTGGTTTAGGAAAATAACACACATGCAATGATCTGGTGGTGGTTTAGGAAAGGAAAACACATGCAATGACTCTAGTGGATCCATGTGGTTTAGGAAAAGAACACACATGCAATGACTCTAGTGGATCCATGTTGTTTAGGAAAGGAACACACATGTAATGACTCTAGTGGTGTTTTAGGAAAAGAAGACACATAACATGACTCTAGTGGTGGTTTAGGAAAAGAACACACATGAAATGACTCTGGTGGATCCATGTGGTTTAGGAAAAAGAACACACATGTAATGACTCTAGTGGTGGTTTAGGAAAGGAACACACATGCAATGACTCTGGTGGTGGTTTATTAAAAGAACACACATCAAATGACTCTAGTGATCCATGTGGTTTAGGAAAATAACACACATGAAATGATTCTAGTGGATCCATGTGGTCTAGGAAAAGAACACACATGCAATGACTCTGGTGGATCCATGTGGTTTTGGAAAGGAACACACATGCAATGACTCTGGTGGATCCATGTGGTTTAGGAAAGGAACATAATTCAATGACTCTAGTGGTGGTTTAGGAAAAGAAGACACATGCAATGACTCTGGTGGTGGTTTAGGAACAGAACACACATGAAATGACTCTGGTGGATCCATGTGGTTTACGAAATGAAGGCATATGCAATGACTCAACTAGATCATTGTGGTTTACAAAAGGAACACACATGAAATGACACTGGTGGATCCATGTTTTTTTAGAAGGAACACACATGCAATGATTGTAGAGGATCATTGTGGTTTAGAAAAGGAACACACATGCAATGACTCTAGTGGATCCATGTGGTTTAGGAAAATAACGCACATGCAATGACACTTCTGGCACCATGCATGTGGTTTAGGAACATAACACACATGCAATGACACTTGTGGAACCATATGGTTTAGGAAAAGAACACACATGTAATGACTCTGGTGGATCAATGTGGATTAGGAAAAGAACACACATGCAATGACTCTAGTGGATCCATGTGGTTTAGAAAAGGAACACACATGCATTGAAACTGGTGGATCCATGTGGTTTAGGAAACAAACACACATTCAATGACTAGCGGATCCATGTGGTTAAGGAATTGAAGACACATGCAATGACTCTACTGAATCATTGTGGTTTATGAAAGGAACACACGTGAAATGACTCTGGTGGATCCATGTTTTTTAGAAAGGAACACACATGAAATGAGTCTGGTGGTGGCTTAGGAAAGGACGACACATGCAATGACTCTGGATGTGGTTTAGGAAAGGAACACACATGCAGTGACTCTAGTAGATCCATGTGGTTTAGGAAAAGAACATACATGCAATGACTATGGTGGATCAATGTGGTTTAGGAAAGGAACACACATGCAATGACTCTGCTGGATCAATGTGGTTTAGGAAAGGAACACACATGCAATGACTCTGGGGGATCCATGTGGTTTAGGAAATGAAGACACATGCAATCACTCTAGTGGATCATTGTGGTTTAGGAAAGGAACACACATGAAATGACTCTGGTGGATCTATGTGGTTTAGGAAAAGAACACACCTGCAATGACTTTAGTGGTGGTTTAGGAAAGGAAGACACATGAAATGACTATGGATGTGGTTTAGGAAAGGAACACACATGCAATTACTCTAGTTGATCCATCTAGTTTAGGAAAATAATAGACATGCAATGATTGTGGTGGATCAATCTGGTTTAGGAAAGGAACACGCATGCAATGAATCTGGTGGATCCATGTGGTTTAGGAAAGGAACATACATGCAATGACTCTGATGGTGGTTTAGGAAAGGAAGACACATGCAATGACTCTGGTGGGTCCATGTGGTTTATGAAAGGAACACACATGCAATGACTCTAGTGGATCCATGTGGTTTAGGAAAGGAACACACATGCAATGACTCTAGTGATAGTTTAGGAAAAGAAGACACATGCAATGACTCTGGTGGTTGTTTAGCAAAATAACACACATGAAATGAGTATGGTGGATCCATGTGGTTTAGGAAAAGAACACACATGCAATGACTCTAGTGGTGGTTTAGAAAATGAAGACACATGCAATGACTCATGATGTGGTTTAGGAAAAGCACACACATGCAATGACTATGGTGCATCCATGTGGTTTAGGAAAAGAACAGACATGCAATGACTCTAGTAGTGGTTTAGGAAACGAACACACATGCAATGACTCTAGTGCATCCATGTGGATTAGGAAAGGAACACACATGCAATGACTCTGGTGGATCCTTGTGGATTGGGAAAGGAACACACATGCAATGACTCTAGTGGATCCATGTGGTTTAAGAAAAGAACAATCATGCAATAAAACTAGTGGATCCATGTGGTTTAGGAAAAGAGCACACATGCAATGACTCTGGTGGATCCATGTAGATTAGGAAATGAATACACATGCAATGACTCTAGTGGATCATTCTGGTTTAGGAAAGGAACACACATGAAATGACTCTGGTTGTGGTTTAGGAAAGGAAGACACATGCAATGACTTTGGATGTGGTTTGGAAAAGGAACACACTTGCAGTTACTCTAGTGGATCCATGTGGTTTAGGAAAAGATCACACATCCAATGACTGTGGTGGATCAATGTGGTTTAGGAAAGGAACACCCATTCAATGACTCTAGTGGATCCATGTGGGTTAGGAAAATAACAAACATGCAATGACACTTGTGGAACCATGTGGTTTAGGAACAGAAGACACATGCAATGACAATAGTGGATCCATGTGGTTTAGGAAAGGAACACACATGCAATGACTCTAGTAGATGCATGTGGTTTATAAAATGAACACACATGCAATGACACTGGTGGATCCATGTGGTTTAGGAAAAGAACACACATGAAATGACACTGGTGGATCCTTGTGGTTTAGGAAAAGAACACACATGCATTGACTCTGGTGGATCCATGTGGTTTAGGAAATGAAGACACATGCAATGCCTTTAGTGGATCATTGTGGTTTAGGAAAGGAACACACATAAAATGACTCTGGTCGATCCATGTGGTTCAAAAAAGAACACACATTCAATGACACTGGTGGATCCATGTGATTTAGGAAAAGAACACACATGTTATAACACTGGTGGATCCATGTGGTTTAGGAAAACAACATACATGCAATGACTTGGGTGGATCCATGTGGTTTAGGAAATGAAGACACATGCAATCACTCTAATGATCATTGTTGTTTAGGAAAGTAACACACATGAAATGACTCCGGTGGGTCCATGTGGTTTAGGAAAAGAACACACATGCAATGACTTTGGTGGTGGTTTAGGAAAAGAAGACACATGCAATGACTCTGGATGTGGTTTAGTAAAGGAACACACATGCAATGACTCTAGTTGATCCATCTGGTTTAGGAAAGGAACACACATGAAATGACACTAGTGGATCCATGTGGTTTATGAAAATAACACACATGCAATGACTCTGGTGGATCCATGTGGATTAGGAAATGAATACACATGCAATGACTCTAGTGGATTATTCTGGTTTAGGAAAGGAACACACATGAAATGACTCTGGTGGATCCATGCGGTTTAGGAAAAGAACACACATGCCAGGACTCTGGTGGTGGTTTAGGAAAGGAAGACACGTGCAATGACTCTGGATGTGGTTTAGAAAAGGAACACACTTGTAGTGACTCTAGTGGATCCATGTGGTTTAGGAAAAGAACACACATCCAATGAATGTGGTGGATCAATGTGGTTTAGGAAAGGAACACACATGCAATGACTCTAGTGGATCCATGTGGTTTAGGAAAATAACAAACATGAAATGACACTTGTGGAACCATGTGGTTTAGGAAAACAACACACATGCAATGACACTAGTGGATCCATGTGGTTTAGGAAAGGAACACACATGCAATGACTCTAGTGGATCCATGTTGTTTAAAAAAGGAACACACATGCAATGACACTAGTGGATCCATGTGGTTTAGGAAAAGAACACACATGAAATGACAATGGTGGATCCTTGTGGTTTAGGAAAAGAACACATATGCATTGACTCTCGTGGATCCATGTGGTTTAGGAAATGAAGACACATGCAATGCCTTTAGTGGAACATTGTGGTTTAGGAAAGGAACACACATAAAATGACTCTGGTTGATCCATGTGGTTCAAAAAAGAACACACATGCAATGACACTGGTGGATCCATGTGATTTAGGAAAATAACACACATGTGATGACACTAGTGGATCCATGTGGTTTAGGAAAACAACACACATGTAATGACTCTGGTGGATCCATGTGGTTTAGGAAATGAAGACACATGCAATCACTCTAGTGGATCATTGTGGTTTAGGAAAGGAACACACATGAAATGACTCTGGTGGATCCATGTGGTTTAGGAAACGAACACACATGCAATGACTTTGGTGGTGATTTAGGAAAGGAAGACACATGCCATGACGCTGGATGTGGTTTAGAAAAGGAACATACATGGAATGACTCTAGTTGATCCATCTGGTTCAGGAAAAGAACACACATGCAATGATTGTGGTGGATCAATGTGGTTTAGGAAAGGAACACACATGCAATGAATCTGCTGGATCCATGTGGTTTAGGAAAGGAACATACATGCAATTACTTTGATAGTGGTTTAGGAAAGGAAGACACATACAATGACTCTGGTGGGTCCATGTGGTTTAGGAAAGGAACACACATGCAATGACTCTAGTGGATCCATGTGGTTTAGGAAAGGAACACACATGCAATGACTCTAGTGGAGGTTTAGGAAAATAAGACACATGCAATGAATCTGGTGGTTGTTCAGAAAAATAACACACATGAAATGAGTATGGTGGATCCATGTGGTTTAGGAAAAGAACACACATGCAATGACTCTGGTGATGGTTTAGGAAATGAAGAGACATGCAATGACTCGGGATGTGGTTTAGGAAAAGCACACACATGCAATGACTATGGTGGATCCATGTGTTTTAGGAAAAGAACACACATGCAATGCCTCTAGTGGTGGTTTAGGAAAGGAACACACATGAAATGACTCTAGTGGATCCATGTGGATTAGGAAAAGAACACGCATGCAATGACTCTAGTGGATCCATGTGGATTAGGAAAGGAACACACATGCAATGACTCAGGTGGATCGTTGTGGATTGGGAAAGGAACACAAATGCAATGACTCTACTGGATCCATGTGGTTTAGGAAAAGAACACACATGCAATGACACCGGTGGATCCATGTGGTTTAGGAAAAGAACACACATGCAATGACTCTCGTGGATCCATGTGGATTAGGAAATGAATACACATGCAATGACTCTAGTGGATCATTCTGGTTTAGGAAAGGAACACACATGAAATGACTCTGGTGGATCCATGTGGTTTAGGCAAAGAACACACATGCAATGACTCTGGTGGTGGTTTAGGAAAGGAAGACATATGCAATGACTCTGGATGTGGTTTAGAAAAGGAACACAGTTGCAGTGACTCTAGTGGATTCATGTGGTTTAGGAATAGAACACACATCCAATGAATGTGGTGGATTAATGTGGTTTTGGAAAGGAACACACAGGCAATGATTCTAGTGGATCCATGTGGTTTACGAAAGGAACATACATACAATGGCTCTGATGGTGGTTTAGGAAAGGAAGACACATGCAATGACTCTGGTGGGTCCATGTGGTTTAGGAAAGGAACACACATGCAATGACTCTAGTGGTGGTTTACGAAAGGAACACACATGCAATGACTCTAGTGGATCCATTTGGATTAGGAAAGGAACACACATGCAATGACTCTGGTGGATCCTTGTGGATTGGGAAAAGAACACACATGCAATGACTCTAGTGGATCCATTTGGTTTAGGAAAAGAACACACATGCAATGACACTAGTGGATCCATGTGGTTTAGGAAAAGAACACACATGCAATGACTCTGGTGGATCCATGTGGATTAGGAATTGAATACACATGCAATGACTCTAGTGGATCATTTTGGTTTAAGAAAGGAACACACATGAAATGACTCTGGTGGATCCATGTGGTTTACGAAAAGAACACACATGCAATGACTCTGGTGGTGGTTTATGAAAGGAAGACACATGCAATGACTCTGGATGTGGTTTAGAAAAGGAACACAGATGGAATGACTCTAGTTGATCCATCTGGTTCTGGAAAAGAACACACATGCAATGATTGTGGTGGATCAATGTGGTTTAGGAAAGGAACACACATGCAATGAATCTGGTGAATCCATGTGGTTTAGGAAAGGAACATACATGCAATGACTTTGATAGTGGTTTAGGAAAGGAACACACATGCAATGACTCTGGTGGGTCAATATGGTTTAGGAAAGGAACACACATGCAATGACTCTGGTGGATCCATGTGGTTTAGGAAAGGAACACACATGCAATGACTCTAGTGGTGGTTTAGGAAAAGAAGACACATGCAATGACTCTGGTGGTCGTTCAGAAAAATAACACACATGAAATGACTATGGTGGATCCATGTGGTTTAGGAAAAGAACACACATGCAATGACGCTGGTGGTGGTTTAGGAAATGAAGAAACATGCAATGACTCAGGATGTGGTTTAGGAAAAGCACACACATGCAATTACTATGTGGTTTAGGAAAAGAACACACACGCAATGCCTCTAGTGGTGGTTTAGGAAAGGAACACACATGCAATGACTCTAGTGGATCCATGTGGATTAGGAAAGGAACACACATGCAATGACTCTGGTGGATCCTTGTGGATTGGGAAAGGAACACACATGCAATGACTCTACTGGATCCATGTGGTTTAGAAAAAGAACACACATGCAATGACACTGGTGGATCCATGTGGTTTAGTAAAAGAACACACATGCAATGACTCTGGTGGATCCATGTGGATTAGGAAATGAATACACATGCAATGACTCTAGTGGATCATTCTGGTTTAGGAAAGGAACACACATGAAATGACTCTAGTGGATCCATGTGGTTTAGGCAAAGAATACAGATGCAATGACTCTGGTGGTGGTTTAGGAAAGGAAGACATATGCAATGACTCTAGATGTGGTTTAGATAAGGAACACACTTGTAGTGACTCTAGTGGATTCATGTGGTTTATGAAAAGAACACACATCCAATGAATGTGGTTGATCAATGTGGTTTAGGAAAGGAACACACATGCAATGATTCTAGTGGATCCATGTGGGTTACGAAACTAACAAACATGCAATGACACTTGTGGAACCATGTGGTTTAGGAAAAGAACACACATGCAATGACACTAGTGGATCCATGTGGTTTAGGAAAGGAACACACTTGCAATGACTCTAGTGAATCCATGAGGTTTAGAAAAGGAACACACATGCAATGACACTAGTGGATCCATGTGGTTTCGGAAAAGAACACACATGAAATGACATTGGTGGATCCATGTGGATTAAGAAAAGAACACACATGCATTGACTCTGGTTGATCCATGTGGTTTAGTAAATGAAGACACATGCAATGCCTCTAGTGGATCATTGTGGTTTAGGAAAGGAACACACATAAAATGACTCTGGTCGATACATGTGGTTCAAAAAAGAACACACATGCAATGACACTGGTGGATCCATGTGATTTAGGAAAAGAACACACATGTGATGAAACTGGTGGATCCATGTGGTTTAGGAAAACCAAACACATGCAATGACTCTAGTGGATCCATGTGGTTTAGGAAATGAAGACACATGCAATCACTCTAGTGGATCATTGTGGTTTAGGAAAGGAACACACATGAAATGACTCTGGTGGATCCATGTGGTTTAGGAAAAGAACACACATGCAATGACTTTGGTGGTGGTTTAGGAAAGGAAGACACATGCAATGACTCTGGATGTGGTTTAGGAAAGGAACACACATGCAATGACTCTAGTTAATCCATTTGGTTTAGGAAAAGAATAGACATGCAATGATTGTGGTGGATCAATGTTGTTTAGGAAAGGAACACACATGCAATGAATCTGGTGAATCCATGTGGTTTAGGAAAGGAACATACATGCAATGACTCTGATGGCGGTTTAGGAAAGGAAGAGGCATGCAATGACTCTGGTGGGTCCATGTGGTTTAGGAAAGGAACACACATGCAATGACTATGGTGGATCCATATGGTTTAGGAAAGGAACACACATGCAATGACTCTAGTGGTGGTTTAGGAAAAGAAGGCACATGCAATGACTCTAGTGGTCGTTTAGAAAAATAACACACATGCAATGAGTATGGTGGATCCATGTGGTTTAGGAAAAGAACACACATGCAATGACTCTGGTGGTGGTTTAGGAAATGAAGACACATGCAATGACTCTGGTGGTGGTTTAGGAAAAGCACACACATGCAATGACTATGGTGGATCCATGTGGTTTAGGAAAAGAACACACATGCAATGACTCTAGTGGTGGTTTAGGAAAGGAATACACATGCAATGACTCTAGTGGATCCATGTGGATTAGGAAAGGAACACACATGCAATGACTCTGGTGGATCCTTGTGGACTGGGAAAGGAACACACATGCAATGACTCTAGTGGATCCATGTGGTTTAGGAAAAGAACACACATGCAATGACACTGGTGGATCCATGTGGTTTAGGAAAACAACACACATGCAATGACTCTGGTGGTTGTTTAGGAAAGGAAAACGCATGCAGTGACTATGGTGGATCCATGTGGTTTAGGAAAAGAACACACATGCAATGACTCTAGTGGATCCCTGTTGTTTAGGAAAGGAACACACATGTAATGACTCTAGTGGTGTTTTAGGAAAAGAAGACGCATAAAATGACTATTGTGGTGGTTTAGGAAAAGAACTCACATGAAATGACTCTGGTGGATCCATGTGGTTTAGGAAAAAGAACACACATGCAATGAATCTAGTGGTGGTTTAGGAAAAGAACACGAATGCAATGACTCTGGTGGTGGTTTATTCAAAGAACACACATGAAATGACTCTAGTGGATCCATGTGGTTTAGGAAAATAACACACATGAAATGATTCTAGTGGATCCATGTGCTCTAGGAAAACAACGCACATGCAATGACTCTGGTGGATCCATGTGGTTTTGGAAAGGAACACACATTCAATGACTCTGGTGGATCCATGTGGTTTAGGAAAGGAACACAATTCAATGACTCTAGTGGTGGTTTAGGAAAATAAGACACATGCATGTGGTCGTTTAGGAAAAGAACACACATGAAATGACTCTGGTGGATCCATGTGTTTTAGGAAACAAAGACATATGCAACGACTCAACTGGATCATTGTGGTTTACGAAAGTAACACACATGAAATGACTCTGGTGGATCACCATGTTTTTTTAGAAAGGAGAACACATGCAATGACTCTAGAGGATCATTGTGGTTTAGGAAAGGAACACACATGCAATGACTCTAGCGGATCCATGTGGTTTAGGAAAATAACGCACATGCAATGACACTTGTGGAACCATGCATGTGGTTTAGGAAAATAACACACATGCAATAACACTTGTGGAACCATGTGGTTTAGGAAAAGAACACACATGCAATGACTCTGATGGATCAATGTGGATTAGGAAAAGAACACACATGCAATGACTCTAGTGGATCCATGTGGTTTAGAAAAGGAACACACATGCATTCAAACTGGTGGATCCATGTGGTTTAGGAAAAGAACACACATTCAATGACTAGCGGATCCATGTGGTTTAGGAAATGAAGACACATGCGATGACTCTACTGAATCATTGTGGTTTATGAAAGGAACACACATGAAATGACTCTGGTGGATCCATGTTTTTAAGAAAGGAACACACATGAAATGAGTCTGGTTGTGGCTTAGGAAAGGAAGACACATGCGATGACTCTGGATGTGGTTTAGAAAGGAACACACATGCAGTGACTCTACTGGATCCATGTGGTTTAGGAAAAGAACATACATGCAATGACTATGGTGGATCAATGTGGTTTAGGAAAGGAACACACATGCAATGACTCTGGTGGATCAATGTGGTTTAGGAAAGGAACACACATGCAATGACGCTGGAGGATCCATGTGGTTTAGGAAAGGAACACACATGCAATGGATCTGATGTTGTTTTTGGAAAGGAAGACACATCCAATGACTCTGGTAGATCCATGTGGTTTAGGAAAGGAACACACATGCAATCTCTTTGGTGGATCCATGTGGTTTAGGAAAGGAACACACATGCAATGACTCTAGTGGATCCATGTGGTTTAGGAAAGGAAAGTAACACATATGCAATTACTCTAATGGTTGTTTAGGAAAGGAATACACATGAAGTGACTCTGGTGGATCCATGTGGTTTAGGAAACGAAGACACATGCAATGACTCTAGTGGCTACTTGTGGTTTAGGAAAGGAACACACATGAAGTGACTCTGGTGGATCCATGTGGTTTTGGAAAGGAACACACATACTATGACTCTGGTGGATCCATGTGGTTTACAAAAGGAACACACATGCAATGACTCTAGTGGTGGTTTATGAAAAGAAGTCACATGCAATGCCTCTGGTGGTGCTTTAGGAAAATAACACACCTGAAATGACTCTAGAGGATCCATGTGGTTTAAGAATACTACACACATGCAATGACTATAGTGGTGGTTTAGTAAAAGAACACACATGCAATGACACTGGTGGATCCATGTGGTTTAGGAAAAGAACACATATGCAATGATTCTAGTGGTGGTTAAGGAAAAGAACAACGATGCAACGACTTTGGTGGTGGTTTAGGAAAAGAACAAACATTAAACGACTGTAGTGGATGCATGTGGTTTAGCAAAAGAACACACATGAAATGACTCTAGTGGAGCCATGTGGTTTAGGAAAACAACACACATGCAATGACTCTGGTGGATCCATGTGGTTTTGGAAAGGAACACACATGCAATGACTCTGGTGGGTTCATGTCATTTAGGAAAGGAACACAATTCAATGACTCTAGTGGTGGTTTAGGAAAAAAGACACATGCAATGACTCTGGTGGTGGTTTAGGAAAAGAACACACATGAAATGACTCTGGTGGATCCATGTGGTTTAGGAAATGAAGACATATGCAACGACTCAACTAGATCATTGTGGTTTACGAAAGCAACACACATGAAATGACTCTGGTGGATCCATGTTTTTTTAGAAAGGAACACACATGCAATGATTCAAGATGATCATTCTGGTTTAGGAAAGGAACACACATGTAATGACTCTAGTAGATCCATGTAGTTTAGGAAAATAACACACATGCAATGACACTTGTGGAACCATGTGGTTTAGAAAAAGAACACACATGCAATGACTCTGGGGATCAATGTGGATTAGGAAAACAACACACATGCAATGACACTAGTGGATCCATGTGGTTTAGAAAAGGAACACACATGCATTAAAACTGGTGGATCCATGTGGTTTAGGAAAAGAACACACCTTCCATGACTAGAGGATCCATGTGGTTTAGGAAATGAAGACACATGCAATGACTCTACTGAATCATTGTGGTTTATGAGAGGAACACACATGAAATGACTCTGGTGGATCCATGTTTTTTTACAAAGGAACACACAGGAAGTGACTCTGCTGGTGGTTTAGGAAAGGAAGGCACATGCAATGACTCTGGATGTGGTTTAGGAAAGGAACACACGTGTAGTGACTCTAGTGGATCCATGTGGTTTAGGAAAAGAACATACATGCAATGACTATGGTGGATCAATGTGGTTTAGGAAAGGAACACACATTAAATGACTCTAGTGGATGCATGTGGTTTAGGAAAAGAACACACATGAAATGACACTAGTGGATCCATGTGGTTTAGGAAAACAATACACATGCAATGACTCTGGTGGATCCATGTGGTTTTGGAAAGGAACACAATTCAATGACTCTAGTGGTGGTTTAGGAAAGGAACACACGTGAAATGACTATGGTGGATCCATGTGGTTTAGGAAATGAAGACATATGCAACATCTCAACTGGATCATTGTGGTTTACAAAAGGAACACACAGGAAATGAATCTGGTGGATCCATGTTTTATTTAGAAAGGAACACACATGCAATGACTCTAGAGGATCATTGTGGTTTAGGAAAGGAACACACATGTAATGACTCTAGTGGATCCATGTGGTTTAGGAAAATAACACAGATGCAATGACACTTGTGGAACCATGCATGTGGTTTAGGAAAATAACACACATGCAATGACACTTGTGGAACCATGTGGTTTAGGAAAATAAGACACATGCAATGACTCTGGTGGATCAATGTGGATTAGGAAAACAACACACATACAATGACTCTAGTGGATCCATGTGGTTTAGAAAACGAACACACATGCATTGAAACTGGTGGATCCATGTGGTTTACGAAAAGAACACACATTCAATGACTAGTGGATCCATGTGGTTTAGGAAATGAAGACACATGCAATGACTCTACCGAATAATTCTGGTTTATGAAAGGAATACACATGAAATGAGTTTGGTGGATCCATGTTTCTTAGAAAGGAACACACATTAAATGACTCTGCAGGTGGTTTAGGAAAGGCGGACATATGAAATGACTCTGGATGTGGTTTAGGAAAGGACCACACATGCAGTCACTCTAGTGGATCCATGTGGTTTAGGAAAAGAACACACATTCAATGACTAGAGGATCCATGTGGCTTAGGAAATGAAGACACATGCAATGACTCTACTGAATCATTGTGGTTTATGAGAGGAACACACATGAAATGACTCTGGTGGATCCATGTTTTTTTAGAAAGGAACACACATGAAGTGACTCTGCTGTTGGTTTAGGAAAGGAAGACACATGCAATGACTCTGGATGTGGTTTAGGAAAGGAACACACATGAAGTGACTCTAGTGGATCCATGTGGTTTAGGAAAAGAACATACATGCAATGACTATGGTGGATCAATGTGGTTTAGGAAAGGAACACACATGCAATGACTCTGGTGGATCAATGTGGTTTAGGAAAGGAACACACATGCAATGACTCTGGTGGATCCATGTGGTTTAGGAAAGGAACACACATGCAATGAATCTGATGGTGCTTTCGGAAACGAAGACACATCCAATGACTCTGGTAGATCCATGTGGTTTAGGAAAGGAACACACATGCAATCTCTCTGGTGGATCGATGTGGTTTAGGAAAGGAACACACATTCAATGACTCTGGTGGATTCATGTTGTTTAGGAAAGGAACACATATGCAATTACTCTGATGGTTGTTTAGGAAAGGAATACACATGCAATAACTCTGGTGGATCCATGTGGTTTATGAAACGAAGACACATACAATGACTCTAGTGGATCCTCGTGGTTTAGGAAAGGAACACACATGAAGTGACTCTGGTGGATCCATGTGGTTTTGGAAAGGAACACACATGCTATGACTCTAGAGGATCCATGTGGTTTAGAAAAGGAACACACATGCTATTACTCTAGTGGTGGTTTAGGAAAAGAACTCACATGCAATGCCTCTGGTGGTGCTTTAGGAAAATAACACACATGAAATGATCCTAGAGGATCCATGTGGTTTAAGAAAAGTACACACATGCAATGACTGTAGTGGTGATTTAGTAAAAGAACACACATGCAGTGACACTGGTGGATCCATGTGGTTTAGGAAAATAACACATATGCAATGATTCTAGTGGTGGTTAAGGAAAAGAACACAAATGCAATGACTTTGTTGGTGGTTTAGGAAAATAACACACATTAAATGACTCGAGTGGATGCATGTGGTTTAGGAAAAGAACACACATGAAATGACACTAGTGGATCCATGTGGTTTAGGAAAACAACACACATGCAATGACTCTGGTGGATCCATGTGGTTTTGGAAAGGAACACACATGCAATGACTCTGGTGTGTCCATGTCGTTTAGGAAAGGAACACAATTCAATGACTCTAGTGGTGGTTTAGGAAAAAAAGACACATGCAATCACCCTAGTGTTGGTTTAGGAAAAGAACACACATGAAATGACTCTGGTGGATCCATGTGGTTTAGGAAATGAAGACATATGCAACAATTCAACTGGATCATTGTGGTTTACAAAACGAACACACAGGAAATGAATCTGGTGGATCCATGTTTTATTTAGAAAGGAACACACATGCAATGACTCTAGAGGATCATTGTGGTTTAGGAAAGGAACACGCATGTAATGACTGTAGTGGATCCATGTGGTTTAGGAAAATAACACAGATGCAATGACACTTGTGGAACCATGCATGTGGTTTAGGAAAATAACAACACATGCAATGACACTTGTGGAACCATGTGGTTTAGGAAAACAACACACATGCAATGACTCTGGTGGATCAATGTGGATTAGGAAAACAACACACATACAATGACTCTAGTGGATCCATGTGGTTTAGAAAAGGAACACACATGCATTGAAACTGGTGGATCCATGTGGTTTACGAAAACAACACACATTCAATGACTAGCGGATCCATGTGGTTTAGGAAATGAAGACATATGCAATGACTCTACCGAATAATTGTGGTTTATGAAAGGAATACACATGAAATGAGTTTGGTGGATCCATGTTTTTTAGAAAGGAACACACATGAAATGACTCTGCTGGTGGTTTAGGAAAGGAAGACATATGCAATGACTCTGGATGTGGTTTAGGAAAGGACCACACATGTAGTCACTCTAATGGATCCATGTGGTTTAGGAAAAGAACACACATTCAATGACTAGAGTATCCATGTGGTTTAGGAAATGCAGACACATGCAATGACTCTATTGAATCAATGTGATTTATGAGAGGAACAAACATGAAATGACTCTGGTGGATCCATGTTTTTTTAGAAAGGAACACACATGAAGTGACTCTGTTGGTGGTTTAGGAAAGGAAGACACATGCAATGACTCTGGATGTGTTTTAGGAAAGGAACACACATGTAGTGGCTCTAGTGGATCCATGTGGTTTAGGAAAAGAACATACATGCAATGACTATGGTGGATCAATGTGGTTTAGGAAAGGAACACACATGCAATGACTCTGGTGGATCAATGTGGTTTAGGAAATAAACACACATGCAATGACTCTGGTGGATCCATGTGGTTTAGGAAAGGAATACACATGCAATGAATCTGATGGTGGTTTCGGAAATGAAGACACATCCAATGACTCTGGTAGATCCATTTGGTTTAGGAAAGGAACACACATGCAATATCTTTGGTGGATCCATGTGGTTTAGGAAAGGAACACACATGCAATGACTCTGGTGGATTCATGTTGTCTAGGAAAGGAACACATATGCAATTACTCTGATGGTTGTTTAGGAAAGGAATACACATGCAATAACTATGGTGGATCCATGTGGTTTAGGAAACGAGGACACATGCAATGATTCTAGTGGATCCTCGTGGTTTAGGAAAGGAACACACATGAAATGACTCTGGTGGATCCATGTTGTTTTGGAAAGGAACACACATGCTATGACTCTGGAGGATCCATGTGGTTTAGAAAAGGAACACACATGCTATTACTCTAGTGGTGGTTTAATAAAAGAAGTCACATGCAATGCCTCTGGTGGTGCTTGAGGAAAATAACACACATGAAATGATCCTAGAGGATCCATGTGGTTTAAGAAAAGTACACACATGCAATGACTCTAGTGGTGGTTTAGTAAAAGAACACACATGCAATGACACTGGTGGATCCATGTGGTTTCGGAAAATAACACATATGCAATGATTCTAGTGGTGGTTAAGGAAAAGAACACAAATGCAATGTCTTTGTTGCTGGTTTAGGAAAAGAACACACATTAAATGACTCTAGAAGATGTATGTGGTTTAGGAAAAGAACAAACATGAAATGACACTAGTGGATCCATGTGGTTTAGGAAAAGAACACACATGCAATGACTCTGGTGGATCCATGTGGTTTTGGAAACGAACACACATGCAATGACTCTGGTGGGTCCATGTCGTTTAGGAAAGGAACACAATTCAATGACTCTAGTGGTGGTTTAGGGAAAAAATACACATGCAATCACTCTGGTGGTGGTTTAGGAAAAGAACACACATGAAATGACTCTGGTGGATCCATGTAGTTTAGGAAATGAAGACATATGCAACAACTCAACTGGATCATTGTGGTTTACAAAAGGAACACACAGGAAATGAATCTGGTGGATCCATGTTTTATTTAGAAAGGAACACACATGCAATGACTCTAGAGGATCATTGTGGTTTCGGAAAGGAACACACATGTAATGACTCTAGTGGATCCATGTGGTTTAGGAAAATAACACAGATGCAATGACACTTGTGGAACCATGCATGTGGTTTAGGAAAATAACGCACATGCAATGACACTTGTGGAACCATGTGGTTTAGGAAAAGAACATACATGCAATGACTCTGGTGGATCAATGTGGATTAGGAAAACAACACACATACAATGACTCTAGTGGATCCATGTGGTTTAGAAAAGGAACACACATGCATTGAAACTGGTGGATCCATGTGGTTTACAAAAAGAACACACATTCAATGACTAGGGGATCCATGTGGTTTAGGAAATAAAGACACATGCAATGACTCTACCGAATAATTGTGGTTTATGAAAGGAATACACATGAAATGAGTTTGGTGGATCCATGTTTTTTTAGAAAGGAACACACATGAAATGACTCTAATGGTGGTTTAGGAAAGGAAGACATATGCAATGACTCTGGATGTGGTTTAGGAATGGACCACACATGTAGTCACTCTAGTGGATCCATGTGGTTTAGGAAAAGAACACACATTCAATGACTATAGGATGCATGTGGTTTAGGAAATGAAGACACATGCAATGACTCTACTAAATCATTGTGGTTTATGAGAGGAACACACATGAAATGACTCTGGTGGATCCATGTTTTCTTAGAAAGGAACACACTTGAAGTGACTCTGCTGGTGGTTTAGGAAAGGAAGACACATGCAATGACTCTAGTACATCCATGTGGTTTAGGAAAGGAACACAGATGCAATCTCTCTAGTGGATACATGTGCTATAGGAAAGGAACACACATGCAATGACACTGGTGGATGCATGTGGTTTAGGAAAGGAACCCACATGCAATCACACTAGTGGATCCATGTGGTTTAGGAAAAGAACACACATGCAATGGCTCTACTCGATCATTGTGGTTTAGGAAAGGAACACACATGAAATGACTCTGGTGGATCCATGTTTTTTTAGAAAGGAACGCACATGCAATGACTCTAGTGGATCCATGTTGTTTAGGGAAATAACATACATGCAATGACACTTGTGGAACCATGCATGTGGTTTAGGAAAACAACACACATGCAATGACACTTGTGGAACCATGCGGTTTAGGAAAAGGACACACATGCAATGAATCTGGTAGATCAATGTGGATTAGGAAAAGAACACACATGCAATGACTCTAGTGGATCCATGTGGTTTAGGAATATAACAAACATGCAATGACACTTGTGGAACCATGTGGTTTAGGAAAAGAACACCCATCCAATGACACTAGAGGATCAATGTGGTTTAGGAAAGGAACACACATGCAATGACTCTAGTGGATACATGTGGTTTAGAAAAGGAACACACGTGCAATGACACTGGTGGATCCATGTGGTTTAGGAAAGTAACACACATGAAATGACACTGGTGGATACATGTGGTTTAGGAAAAGAACACACATGCATTGACTCTGGTGGATCCATGTGGTTTAGGAAATGAAGACACATGCAATTCCTCTAGTGGATTATTGTGGTTTAGGAAAGGAATACACATAAAATGACTCTAGTGGATCCATGTCGTTTAGGAAAGGAACACACATGCAATGAGTGTAGTGGTGGTTTACGAAAGGAAGACACATGCAATGACTCTGGATGTTGTTCAGGAAAGGAACACACATGCAATGACTCTAGTGGATCCATCTAGATTAGGAAAATAACAAACATGCAATGACTATGGTGGATCAATGTGGTTTAGGAAAGGAACACACATGTAATGACTCTTGTGGATCCATGTGGTTTAGGAAAGGAACACACAAGCAATGACTCTGGTGGATCCATGTGGTTTAGGAATGGAACACACATGCAATGACTCTGATGGTGGTTTAGGGAAGGAAGACATATGCAATGACTCTGGTAGATCCTTGTGGTTTAGGAAAGGAACACACGTGCAATCTCTCTAGTGGATCCATGTGGTTTAGGAAAGGAACACACATCCAATGACTCTGGTGGATGCATGTGGTTTAGGAAAGGAACACAAATGCAATGACACTGGTGGATCCATGTGGTTTAGGAAAATAACACACATGCAATGACTCTGGTGGATCCATGTGGTTTAGGAAATTAAGACACAGGCAATGACTCTAGTGGATCATTGTGGCTTAGGAAAGGAACACACATGAAATGACTCTTGTTGATCCATGTGGTTTAGGAAAAGATTCACATGCAATGACTCTGATGGTGGTCTAGGAAAGGAAGACACATGCAATGAGTCTAGATGTGGTTTAGAAAAGGAACACACAAGCAATGACTCTAGTGGATCCATCTGGTTTAGGAAAAAACACACATGCAATGGCTGTGGTGGATCAACGTGGTTTACAAAAGGAATGCACATGCAATGACTCTGGTGGATCCATATGGTTTACGAAAGGAACGCACATGCAATGACTCTGGTTGATCCATGTGGTTTAGGAAAGGCACACACATGCAATGACTCTGATGGTGGTTTAGGAAAGGAAGACACATGCAATGACTCTGGTAGATCCATGTGGTTTAGGAAAGGAACACACATGCAATCTCTCTAGTGGATCAATGTGGTTTAGGAAAGGAACACACATGCAATGACTCTAATGGTGGTTTAGGAAAGGAACACATATGCAATGACTCTAGTGGATCCATGTGGTTTATGAAACGAAGAGACATGCAATGAGTCTAGTGGATCCTTGTGGTTTAGGAAAGGAACACACATGAAATGACTCTGGTGGATCCATGTGGTTTTGGAAAGGAACACACATCCTATGACTCTGGTGGATGCGTGTGGTTTAGGAAAGGAACAGACATGCCATAACTCTAGTGGTGGTTTATGAAAAGAAGACACATGCAATGCCTCTGGTGGTGGTTTAGGAAAATAACACTCATGAAATGACTCTGGTGGGTCCATGTGGTTTAGTAAAAGTACACACATGTAATGACTCTAGTGGTGGTTTAGTAAAATAACACACATGCAATGACTCTGGTGGTGGTTTAGGAAAGGAAGACACATGCAATGACTCTGGATGTGGTTTAGGAAAGGAACACACATGTAATGACTCTAATGGATCCATGTGGTTTAGGAAAAGAACACACATGCAATGACTCTGGTGGATCCATGTGGTTTTGGAAAGGAACACACATGTAATGACTCTGGTGGATCCATGTGGTTTAGGAAAGGAACACACATGCAATCTCTCTAGTGGATCTATGTTGTATAGGAAAGGAACACACATCCAATGACTCTAGTGGATGCATGTGGATTAGGAAAGGAACACAAATGCAATGACACTGGTGGATCCATGTGGTTTAGGAAAAGAACACACATGCAATGACTCTAGAGGATCCATGTGGTTTAGGAAATTAAGACACATGCAATGAGTCCAGTGGATCATTGTGTCTTAGGAAAGGAACACACATGAAATGACTCTGGTTGATCCATGTGGTTTAGGAAAATATTCACATGCAATGACTCTGGTGGTGGTCTAGGAAAGGAAGACACATGCAATGACTCTATCTATGGTTTAGAAAAGGAACACACATGCAATGACTCTAGTGGATCCATCTGGTTTAGGAAAAAACACACATGCAATGGCTGTGGTGGATCAACGTGGTTTACAAAAGGAATGCACATGCAATGACTCTGGTGGATCCATGTGGTTTAGGAAAGGAACACACATGCAATCTCTCTAGTGGATCAATGTGGTTTGGAAAGGAACACACATGCAATGACTCTAGTGGATCCATCTGGTTTAGGAAAAAACACACATGCAATGGCTGTGGTGGATCAATGTGGTTTACAAAAGGAATGCACATGCAATGACTCTGGTGGATCCATGTGGTTTAGGAAAGGAACACACATGCAATCTCTCTAGTGGATCAATGTGGTTTAGGAAAGGAACACACATGCAATGACTCTGATGGTGGTTTAGGAAAGGAACACATATGCAATGACTCTAGTAGATCCATGTGGTTTATGAAACGAAGACACATGCAATGAGTCTAGTGGATCCTTGTGGTTTAGGAAAGGAACACACATGAAATGACTCTGGTGGATCCATGTGGTTTTGGAAAGGAACACACATCCTATGACTCTGGTGGATCCATGTGGTTTAGGAAAGGAACAGACATGCCATAACTCTAGTGGTGGTTTATGAAAAGAAGACACATGCAATGCCTCTGGTGGTGGTTTAGGAAAATAACACTCATGAAATGACTCTGGTGGGTCCATGTGGTTTAGTAAAAGTACACACATGTAATGACTCTAGTGGTGGTTTAGTAAAATAACACACATGCAATGACTCTGGTGGTGGTTTAGGAAAGGAAGACACATGCAATGACTCTGGATGTGGTTTAGGAAAGGAACACACATGTAATGACTCTAATGGATCCATGTGGTTTAGGAAAAGAACACACATGCAATGACTCTGGTGGATCCATGTGGTTTTGGAAAGGAACACACATCCTATGACTCTGGTGGATCCATGTGGTTTAGGAAAGGAACACACATGCAATCTCTCTAGTGGATCTATGTGGTTTAGGAAAGGAGCACACATCCAATGACTCTAGTGGATGCATGTGGTTTAGGAAAGGAGCACAAATGCAATGACACTGGTGGATCCATGTGGTTTAGGAAAAGAACACACATGCAATGACTCTGGCGGATCCATGTGGTTTAGGAAATTAAGACACATGCAATGAGTCCAGTGGATCATTGTGGCTTAGGAAAGGAACACCCATGAAATGACTCTGGTTGGTCCATGTGGTTTAGGAAAATATTCACATGCAATGACTCTCGTGGTGGTCTAGGAAAGGAAGACACATGCAATGACTCTATCTATGGTTTAGAAAAGGAACACACATGCAATGACTCTAGTGGATCCATCTGGTTTAGGAAAAAACACACATGCAATGGCTGTGGTGGATAAACGTGGTTTACAAAAGGAATGCACATGCAATGACTCTGGTGGATCCATGTGGTTTAGGAAAGGAACACACATGCAATCTCTCTAGTGGATCAATGTGGTTTGGAAAGGAACACACATGCAATGACTCTAGTGGATCCATCT
Organism: Avena insularis; assembly: GCA_023614405.1. Taxonomy (NCBI): domain Eukaryota; kingdom Viridiplantae; phylum Streptophyta; class Magnoliopsida; order Poales; family Poaceae; genus Avena; species Avena insularis. Next base: position 442,036,072 of record CM042688.1, on the reverse strand, counting down.
GGTTTAGGAAAAAACACACATGCAATGACTCTAGTGGTGGTTTAGGAAAGGAACACACATGAAATGACTCTGGTGGATCCATGTTTTTTTAGAAGGAACACACATGCAATGACTCTAGTGGTGGTTTAGGAAAAGAATACAATTGCAATGCCTCTGGTGGTGGTTTAGGAAAATAACACACATGAAATGACTCTAGTGGATTCATGTGGTTTTGGAAAAGTATACACATGGAATGATTCTAGTGGTGGTTTAGTAAAAGAACACATATGCAATGACACTGGTGGATCCATGTTGTTCAGGAAAAGAACACACATGCAATGATTCTGGTGGTATCTTATGAAAGGAAGACACATGTAATGACTCTGGATGTGGTTTAGGAAGGAATACACATGCAATCACTCTAGTGGATCCATGTGGTTTAGAAAAAGAACACACATGCAATGACTCTGGTGGATCAATGTGGTTTAGCAAAGGAACACACATGCATTAACTCTGGTGGATCCTTGTGGTTTAGGAAAGGAACACACATGCAATGACTCTAATGGTGGTTTAGAAAAGGAAGACACATGGAATGACTCTTGTGGATCCATGTGGTTTAGGAAAGGAACACACATGCAATGACTTTGGTGGATCCATGTGGTTTAGGAAAGGAACTCACATGCAATGAGTCTGGTGGATCCATTTGGTTTAGGAAAGGAACACACATGCAATGAAACTGGTGGATCCATGTGGTTTAGGAACAGAACACACATGCAATGACTCTGGTGGTGGCTTAGGAAAGGACCACACATGCAATGACTCTGGTAGATCCATGTTATTTAGGAAAAGAACACACTTGCAATGACACTAGTGGATACATGTGGTTTAGGAAAGGAACACACATGCAATGACTCTGATGGTGATTTAGGAAAGGAAGACACATGCAATGACTCTGGTGGATCCATGTGGTTTAGGAAAGGAACACACATGCAATGACTCTAGTGGATCCATGTGGTTTAGAAAAGGAACACACATGCAATGACATTGGTAGATGCATGTAGTTTAGGAAAAGAACACACATGCAATGACAATGGTGGATCCATGTGGTTTAGGAGAAGAACACACATGCAATTACTCTAGTGGATCCATGTGGTTTAGGAAAAGAAGACACATGCAATGAATCTAGTAGATCATTGTGGTTTAGGACAGGAACACACATAAAATGACTCTGGTGGTTCCATGTGGTTTCGGAAAAGATTACACATGCAATGACTCTGGTGGTGGTTTAGGAAGGGAAGACACATGCAATGACTCTATATGTGGTTTAAAAAAGGAATACACATGTAATGACTCTATTGGATCCATGTGGTTTAGGAAAATAACACACATGCAATGACTGTGGTGGATCAATATGGTTTAGGTAAGGAACACACATCCAATGACTCTGCTGGATCCATATGGTTTAGGAAAGGAACACACATGCAATGACTCTAGTGGTGGTTTAGAAAAGGAACACACATGCAATGACTCTGGTGGATCCATGTGGTTTAGGAAAAGAACACACTTGCAATGGCACTAGTGGATCCATGTTATTTAGGAAAGGAACACACATGCAATGACTCTAGTGGTGGTTTAGGAAAAGAAGACACATCCAATGACTCTGGTGGTGGTTTAGGAAAAGAACACACGTGAAATGACTCTGGTGGATCCATGTGGTTTAAAAAAGAACACACATGCAATGACTCTGGTGGTGGTTTCGGAAAAGAACACACATTAAATGACTCTAGTGGATGCATGTGGTTTAGGAAAAGAACACACATGAAATGATTCTAGTGGATCCAGGTGGTTTAGGAAAACAACACACATGCAATGACTCTGGTGGATCCATGTGGTTTTGGAAAGGAACACACATGCAATGACTCTGGTGGATCCATGTGGTTTAGGAAAGGCACACAATGCAAAGACTCTAGTGGTGGTTTAGGAAAAGGACACACATGAAATGACTCTGGTGGATCCATGTGGTTTATGAACAAACATGCAATGATTCTAGTGGATCCGTGTGGTTTAGGAAAGGAACACACATGCAATGACTCTAGTGGTGGTTTAGGAAAACAAGACACATGCAATGACTCTAGTGGTTGTTTAGGAAAATAACACACATGAAATGAGTATGGTGGATCCATGTGGTTTAGGAAAAGAACACACATGCAATGACTCTGGTGGTGGTTTAGGAAAGGAAGACACATGCAATGACTCTGGATGTGGTTTAGGAAAAGCACACGCATGCAATGACTATGGTGGATCCGTGTGGTTTAGGAAAAGAACACACATGCAATGACCCTAGTTGTGGTTTAGGACAGGAACACACATGCAATGATTCTGGTGGATCCATGTGGATTAGGAAAGGAACTAACATGCAATGATTCTGGTGGATGCATGTGGTTTAGGAAAGGAACACACATGCAATAACTCTAGTGGTTCCATGTGGTTTAGGAAAAGAACACATATGCAATGACATTGGTGGATCCATGTGGTTTAGGAAAAGAACGGACATGCAATTACTCTGGTGGTGGTTTAGGAAAGGAAAACACATGCAATGACTCTGGTGGATCCATGTGGTTTAGGAAAAGAACACACATGCAATGACTCTAGTGGATCCATGTTCATTAGGAAAGGAACACACATGCAATAACTCTAGTGGTGGTTTAGGAAAAGAAGACACATACAATGACTTTGGTGGTGGTTTAGGAAAGGAAGACACATGAAATGACTCTGGATGAGGTTTAGGAAAGGAACACACATGCAGTGACTCTAGTTGATTCATCTAGTTTAGGAAAATAACACACATGCAATGACTGTGGTGGATCAATGTGGTTTAGGAAAGGAACACACATGCAATGAATCTCGTAGATCCGTGTGGTTTAGGGAAGGAACATACATGCAATGACTCTATTGGTGGTTTAGGAATGGAAGACACATGCAATTACTCTAGTGGATCCATGTGGTTTAGGAAAGAAACACACATGCAATGAGTCTGGTGGATCCATGTGGTTTTGGAAAGGAACACACATGCAATGACTCTAGTGGTGGTTTAGGAATAGAAGACACATGCAATGACTCTAGTGGTGGTTTAGGAAAAGAATACACATGAAATGACTCTGGTGGATCCATGTGGTTTAAGAACACACATGCAATGATTCTGGTGGATCTATCTGGTTTGGGAAAGGAACACATGATATGTTGCTAACATATCCATAATTTTTGATGTTCCATGCTTGGTTTTATCTACTTTCTTATGTTTTGCTCCAACTTTGGAGTACTTTCTATACACTTTCTTTGACTAACCTATTAACAAGAGCCACAATGCTAGCTGCATGTTTTCTGCTATTTTTGGTTCTAGGAAAGTCAGAAAATGAATATTCTCCGAATTGGACGGGACAAAAGCCAAAGTTAGTTTTTCATCGAGGGACACCTAGAGCCATAATACGAGAGGGAGAGGGGCTGGGGCCCGACCACTACAGCCACACGGCCGGGCAGCAATGCCGGGGGTGGTCTAGCCGCCTGTGCACCCTCGGCCTCTCCTTCCGCCTATATATTGCCCCTTATACGGAAACCCTAAGTACCCGATCAAAATTCCACGAAAGAGTCTGTAGCTGCCGTCATCTCCATCCCTAGACCGGGAGGGATATGAAGCTCTTCCCGGCACCCTACCGGAGAGGGGAATTCACCCTGGAGGCCTTCTTCATCATCATGCAAGCCTCCCTTGTGATGCATGAGTAGTTCATCTCTGGACTACGGGTCCATGTAGTAGCTAGATGGTTGGTTCTCCTCCTTTGTGCTATCATGTTTAGATCTTGTGAGCTCCATTCATGATCAAGATCATCTATTTGTAATTCTGCATGTTGTGTTTGCTGGGATCCGATGGATATTGAGATGCTATTTTAGATTGATTATTGATTCTATCATGTCTTTGTTATTTGTGATCTAGCATGCTTTCCGTTGTTAGTAGCTATCTTGGCCAAGTAGATGCTAGCAACTCCAAGAGTTAGTATTTATGCTCGATAGTGGGTTCATGCCTCTAGTAATCTAGAGAAGTGACAGAAATCTCTAAGGTACTAGATGTGCTGTTGCTACTAGGGAGAAAACAAAAATCCTTTGTTCATAGAACAATCGTATTGTTTACTTTACACGCAATGCGTAATGCAATTATCTGTTGCTTGAACTTAATACTAGAGGGGGTTCGGATGATAACCTGAAGGTGGATTATTAGTCATAGATACAGTTGGATTACGGTCTATGTATAATGTTGTAATGCCCAATCGAATCTCAAAGGAGTCAAGATGAGTAGTATATGCATATTGCTTTCTCGATGTTTGTCAATTTCCCCGCTGTAATTTGTTCACCCAACATGTCATCTATCTTAAGGAGAGCCACCACTAGTGAACTATGGACCCCGGACCTTTCTTTTACTATCAATCTACAATCAATTGTTTACTGTTTTCTATTTAATTTCTGCAAACTATTACTTTCTTCCACACAATACATTTAATCCTTTGTTTTCAGCAAAACTGTTGAGATTGACAACCTCACTATAAGTTGGGGGTAGAGTTTTGTGGTTGTGTTGTGTAGGTCTCCATGTTGCTGCTGGCACCGGTAGTGCGCCCTGCCAAAGTTCAGCTAGCAACACCTTTGGGGTGTTTCCTTGCTCCTACTGGTTCGATTAAACCTTGGTTTCATAACTGAGGGAAACTTGCTGCCGTGCTCATCATACCTTCCTCTTGGGGTTCCCCAACAAGCTCGAGATATCTTGGGCCATCAAAGCTTTTTCTAGCATCGTTGCCGGGGAGTCAAGGACATCTTCACAAGGGGAGTCCCTCATAACCAATCTCTTTACTTTGTTATTTTTGTTTTGCTTAGTTTACTTTTGCTTTGTTTGCTTGTTTCTTGATCAAAATACAAAAAAAATAGTTCCTCCTATAGTTGTTATTTTTTTTGGTTTGTTATTGTCTTGCTTTATCATGATTTCTATCAATGGTTGGTTTCTTTGAAACTGAATCTAATTGGCAAGGTGGGTTCACGGAAGAACAAAAATATTATTATAAAGAACACCACTTGTCACAAAAAGGGAAACTCTTATGGGAACAAATTGATAAATTGTATACCATTGCTAGAAACGTGTGATCTACTTATAATGTTACTTATTGCTTTGATAAATCTTGTTGCTGTAAGAGGTATAAACACCTCCCTTTTCAATGTGAGTATAATGATGATGTTACCATATCTTCTTATGTTAAGGGAAATTATGACTTTTATGATGTGGAACAAATTGAAGAATTCATTGCTTGGAAGGGTGCATTCGAGCTAGCTTATTTGCTTGAAAATACTGATGATGCACCTTATAAATATGAGGTTTATGATATACTTCAATTTTTCTTTGATAATTACAAGGAAGAAAATGGCTATATTCTTGAATATATTAATAGATGCTTTCCACAAACAGAAGAGACTAATGCCTTGCAGGAGCTTATGGAAGAAGAAATTGCTGAAACGGGAAGCTCATTAGATGAAAAAGAGGAGGAGAGTGATGAACAAAAGGAGGAAGAATGGATTAGCTACCCATGCCTACCTTCTAATGAGAGTAACTCTTTATCCCTTACATTATTTGATTGCCCCCATGCTTACCAAAGGAGGATGAATGTTATGCTCATGTTATCCGTGATAATCCTTTATTTGTGCCTAACTTCGAAATGCATTGTACTAAAGAGTTTTGCTTAGAAAATGTTTATGATAAAGCTCTAGACGATGGTCCTATATTGAATGATCAGTCATCTTGTTATAGAATTGTTAAAAGTGGGTTTGAAGGTTTTAATCCCACTATTTTTGAGCTTGATAAAAATTATGTGTTTGTAGATCATGAAAAGCATACTTTATGTGATAGTTATGTTGTTGAGTTTATTCATGAGGATACTGAAAATTATTATGAGAGAGGAAAATATGGTTGTAGAAGTTTTCATGGTACTGAAACACCTCTCTATGTGCTGAAGTTACTCTTGTTTTATCTTCCTATTCCTGTCACTTTGTTCTATGTGAATTTATTTGCATACAAGATTCCTATGCATAGGAAGTTGGTTAGACTTAAATGTGTTTTGAATTTTCTTCTTGATGCTCTCTTTTACTTCAATTCATATTTCTTATGTGAGCATCTTTTCAAGCTTTCTTATGCCTAACTTAAAGGAGTTAAAGAAAAGTACTTATTGGGAGATAACCCAAAACTTTTAGATGAGTCTTGGAAGTTATTACTTCAGTAATAACCGCTCCTTATCCTTTTTATTTGCTTTTTGTGCCAAGAGTAACCTCTCATGAGAGAGAAGTAATGATTGGGAAAGTTGCTGTCCCGAAATAGATTTTTGTGCTTCACCATAAAAATTCATGTACAATCTCTGTATGTCTTTGTTAGGCGAGAATTTTTGTGCTTCTGACCCAGGTTGTTATCTAACTTTCATTAGTTCAATACTTTTTGATTTGAGCAATAGAAGGTCTTTGAAAAAATTCGTCTTTACCTGCTGGTCTGTTTTGACTGATTTCTGCCATTATTTGCATTTGCTTCTTATTGGTTCCTTTTTGAGTTTTTTGGGGAATTGAGCTTTTTGAGGGAAGTGCTACAGTAGCTTGTGTTTTAATGGAAGTTTTATTGGTGTTGGAACTAAACCTAAATACTTATTATCTTGAGTGCACTAATGTTGCTAATAAAGTTTTGTTTGAAGGAAAAATTTCAGATGTATTGTTGGGGGGATACCCCCGGGTAGGGTCACTCCGGGGTATAAGGGCCGAGTTAGCCGAGGTTCGGCAAGGTCAAAGCGGATGCTGGCCGGGTCACCTCAAGGCAGGCCAGATCACGGAGTAACCCGGACCAGGGGGGTCGCCTGACATTGCTTCATCCGACTTAAGGAGTAAGTCGGAAGTGCTTGTCTAACTTAAATGCAGGAACAGGTGTGGCCGGATCTACTATGATCCGGGTCCTCGCTTAGCTTCTGGGAGAAGGAAGGAATCTCTCTGGTCTAAAAGAAGGTCTGGTACGCACTGCATGAGCAGAGAAAGCAGGGCAGGACCACCGGGTCATGGCCGACAAGGGTGACGACGCCCATGTCGGCTGACGCGGGCGCCGTAGAGGCTTACTTCGCTAAAGCATGTGTGACGCGGGGGAAAAGCACCCCGGTCGGGTTACCACTTTGGGAGGGGGCATATTCTTAGGAATATGCCTCCACGTATGCCCTAGGCAGGGACCGAACTTCCTCTATATAAGGGGGGCTAGGTTTCTGGTAGAGGGGGTTGTTTGAGCTCTAGTGGGTTTGGGGATTCCATAGTGCTAGTTGATCTAGGGTTCTAGGGAAAAATAGTAGGCTAGAGTAAGAGAGCTCCTTCTTCCTCCTCTCGCCAATACAACTCAAGGAGCACTTGTAATCTTGGAGATATAGCACAAACTGTGGAGAATCACTCCACTATCCCTCCCTGGATTCCCCTAGCGTGTATTAGTCCCCACCTTTAGCCTATCCATGGCATCTGCCGTGACACCACCACGACAGTTGGCGCCCACCGTGGGGCTAGCGGCGCTAGCAGGGGTGAAGATCCGGACGGGAAACCTCATCGGCACCGGCGAATGCATCGTCTTCGGGCTCGTTCCGCGCTTTGGAGCACTGGATTTCGTCAGCGACAACGCTGGCTGCTTCGGCACACGCCCCCTTCCGCGCAACGGCCTCTTCGTCAAGCTCGGTGCGCACAAGGTCTATGTTCTTTGTGGGTATCATGCATTCATGCCCTATACGTCGTCGATCTTGAGAACCATCCTCACTTTGTGGCTCATGGGCGCCAGACGCTCGCTCCCCGGACTAGGCGGAGGTGATGATGACTGCGCTAGGTGCAGGCGCAAGCAAGGACCCAGCACCAGACCCGGAGGTAACGCCTAAGGCACCGAGGAAAGGTAGAGGACCTCCACTAGAGAGGCCTGAGAACGTACTGAGAGAAGCTATGGATAGCTTGGCTAACCCGGTAGCAGCAGTGGTAGATCCGGCTCAGGCACAGGCCGAGCTAGAGGAAACTAGGCAAAAGATACTAGAGGGCGCAAAGAAAATAGCCCCGGCTCAGCAGTCGCTGAACATGACGCTGCGTGAGTACGCAAAGGCAAACAAAGTTGATACAGTAAAAGTAAAAGGGAGAAATCTCATAAGCGAGATGAACAGAGAAGGTGATGATGGAGCAGAAGGGTCGGAAAACTATCTGTCTGTGGGGTTGCCGAAGTATAGTACCCCGGTGAAGAACCTCAGAGCAGCAGATGCGGCTGCGTCCGAGTTAGAGGGTCTGACGGGTGAGGCCCGTCAAAGACAGCAAGATAGGGTTAACGAGCTGGTTCGGATCGCGAACAGACAGAACGAAGAGCTGCTGAGAGCTAACCCGGAGAGAGCTGGAGCTTCCAAAATCGTCCATTCGGTGATGGGTAACCCGGAAAAGTCCGCTGGAGCCGCATCATCACCTCATGGTGCTCCAAGGAGAGAAGAGGTAGTAACCTCGGCCAGATGGAACAAACAGATCGTCCCGTACGACCCGACGCGTGCGGGAAAAGAAAAAGAAATGCGGAAAAATGATGATCGACGGAGTGTGAGCCGAGGTGAAGCTGACCAAGGTAATCACGACCAAGGCAATGCCGGTCAAGGGAACGCAGCCAACGGCAATGCCGGACAGCGCAACTCCACAGGAGCAGGACAACCGCAGCAGCGCAATATACCAAGGAAAGAGCAAAGCAACGACCGAGGTATGCAGCAGAAAGGTGCGCAACGAGAGCAAAACCGATACAACGACAGTGATTCGGAGATGGTGAATGCAGGGTACCTCAAACCGGACTATCATGTGATAGGGTCAAGATTGGGAAGCAGGGATTTAATGCCGGATGATGCCAGGTTAAAACTGGATCGCTTGTATAGGTCGGAACAGATCGAATGTCAAGGTCCTCCGGGTCCAGCGTGCTTTGGACCCCGGATCATGAAGGAGCCACCGGTACCAAACTTCCAGCTGCCCAGAGGCACGAAGACGTATGACGGCAGCACCAAGCCAGAGGATTGGCTGATAAACTATGCTACGGCTGTGAAAATTGCCACGTGCAACTTGAGATGGGTTGTACGATACGTACCCCAGATGTTGGAAGGTCCGGCCAGAGTATGGCTGAATAATTTACCACCCGGAAGCATGAACTGCTGGATAGATTTTGAAGAAATGTTTATCAGCAACTTCTCAAGTACATATCAGAGGCCGAATAGACCGCAAACCCTAGCAATGTGCAAGGAAAGACCTAACGAGACGGATCGAGAATTCTTGACCCGGTGGTGTACCGTGAGAAACTCGTGTGAGGGTGTCATAGAGTCACAGGCCATAGCGTGGTTTGCGCAAGGGTGCAAATATGGCAGCGAGCTGTGGATGAAGTTGCAAAGGAAAATGCCAATTACGCTAGCAGAGATGATCCGGATTGCTGATTCGTATGCTTTGGGTGATCCGACTCAGCCTAGGCTCGCGTCAAATGAGTCAAACGAGGAATACTATCAGAGGGATGGAGCTGGGTCATCCCGGAGGAACGATTACAGAGGAAAAAGGAGAGATGATAGACCGGATCATCGCTACGGTTCGCAACAAGTTGCAGCTGTGAATCAAGATCAACCCGGAGCAGGGAGCAACCAACGCCAGAGAACGGGAGGGCAATGGACTCCAAGAAATGATGGCAAGAAAACATGGACTCCAGAGCAAAAGAAACAGTGGCAGGAAAAGAAAGACCGTCCGAGGTATACCTATGAGTCGATGTTGGACCAGCCGTGTAAGTTTCACATGCCAAATCCAAATAGCCCGGCGGGTCACACAACGAGGCAATGTGAGTGGATGCGTAAGATAGAACAAGGTGGTTCGGGGAATGCTCAGGCACCCCGGAATGATCAACCTCGGCAGGAGTTACCTCGGCAGCAATTGCTCTCCGGGGCAAACACGCAACAGCTAATGTTGCCTCCCCCTCCGCCGAGGTATGACAACAATGAGAGAAGGGATGCAGTGCATCAGGTGGAAAATCAGCAACAACCGGATCAGAGGTACCCCGGAAACGAGGGAAGGAATGAGTACAGGGAACATCACCAGAGTTATTGTGTGTTCACGACTGAGGAAACAGATAGAAAGAGCTTGCAGCGCCGACATATGGAGGTCAATGTGGTCATGCCAGCAGTGACGAGGTACATGCCTTGGTCGGACCAGGAAATCACCTGGAACATCAAAGATCATCCTAAACTTATGCCGAGTCCAGGTTCGTATGCGCTAGTGCTAGATACGACATTCATTGGACCGAACATCAATGTGACGTTCTCCACGGTACTGATTGATAATGGCAGTAGCATTAACATAATGTATGCGGATACGATGTGCAAGTTGGGCATCTCGGAGAACATGCTCCAGGCTACGAGAACAACTTTCGATGGCATTGTACCAGGCATTTCTTGTGAGCCCATAGGCAAAGTCCGGGTCGACGTGCTATTCGGCACAAGGGATAACTGCCGAACTGAAAATCTGGAGTTTGAGGTGGTGAACTTGGAAAGTGCATATCACGCGTTACTCGGAAGACCAGCATTGAACAAGTTCATGGCAAGCTGCCACATCAGTTATCTGAAGATGAAGTTGCCCGGACCAAATGGAGTGATTACCATTGCTGGAGATTTCCGACGTTCCATTGAGTGCGCTTCAGCCGGGTCTAACCTAGCCGAGTCACTCGTGATTGCGCAAGAGAAAAGAAAAATCCAAGAGGTGGCGGCATTAGCTCAGTCCGCGCAGCAATATATGTCGGGGTTAAGTAACCCGCATGGCAGCGTTTCATTTCAAGCCACAAAGGACACCAAGAAGGTTCCAGTTGATGACATGTTCCCGGAGCGCACCGTAACAATTGATGTCGGGTTAACTGACAAATAGGAAAGCGAGCTCGTCAACTTCCTCCGTGAGAATCGGGATATTTTTGCTTGGTCTACACAGGACTTGCAAGGTGTTCCGAGGGAGTTGGCCGAGCACTCTTTGAACGTAAGACCCGGAGCAAGGCCGGTGAAGCAACCTCTCCGCCGCTTCGCCGAGGATAGGAGAAAAGTCATTGGAGATGAGATAGCTCGGTTACTAGCAGCAGGATTTATCATGGAGGTACTATATCCGGATTGGCTCTCTAATCCGGTGCTGGTAGAAAAGAAGAAGGACGATCCGAACGTGGCAGTGGTTTGGCGTATGTGTATCGATTACACGAACCTGAACAAGCCGTGTCCAAAAGATCCATTTCCACTGCCGAGGATAGATCAGGTCATAGACTCGACCGCGGGATGTGAACTACTGTCATTTATTGATGCATATTCTGGCTTCCACCAGATACCTCTGAACCCGGATGATCAAATAAAGACTGCGTTTATTACCCCGTACGGGGCTTACTGCTATCGCACTATGTCGTTCGGTTTACGTAATGCAGGTGCAACGTACCAAAGATGTATGCAAAAATGTTTGCATGACCAAATAGGTCAAAACATACAAATATACATGGATGATGTGGTTATCAAGACCAAGGAAAGCACAACACTCCTTGACGACATAAGGCAAACATTCGCGAACTTGAGAAGGTTCCGGATGAAGCTTAACCCGGAAAAATGTACCTTCGGTGTCCCGGCTACAAAATTACTCGGATTTCTCGTCTCTGGCCGAGGTATCGAGGTTAACCCAACTAAGATCCGAGCCATCGAACGAATGGAGCTGCCGAAGTGTCTTAACGATGTCCAGAAGTTCACTGGATGCCTGGCATCGTTGAGTTGGTTTGTATGTCGGTTGGGAGAAAAGGCACTACCTCTCTACCAACTCATGAAAAAGTCGGATAAATTCGTTTGGACGCCACAGGCCGATGAAGCCTTTGCCCATTTAAAAAAGATGTTGGCCACTGCGCCAGTGTTAGCCTCTCCAGTATCAAAGGAGCCAATGTTGCTCTACATAGCCGCAACCAACCGAGTTGTAAGTGCAGTGATTGTAGTGGAGCACAATGAAGAGGGTAAGTCAATGCAGAGGCCAGTATATTACTTGAGTGATGTATTGTCTGCCTCAAAACAGAACTACCCGCACTTTCAAAAGGTGGCATACGGTGTCTGTATGGCGGCAAAGAAGTTAAAGCACTACTTTGAGAAGCACCGCATCAAAGTAATATGTGAAGCTCCCATATCCGAGATAATGGGTAACAAGGATGCGAGTGGCAGAATTGCAAAATGGGCAATTGAGCTAGCCCCTTATGCGCCCCAATACGACAGAAGGGAAGCGATCAAGTCCCAGGCTGTGGCGGACTTTTTTGTGGATTGGGCCGAGGTACAATACGAACCACCGCCACCAGATCCGAACTACTGGAGGATGCACTTTGACGGGTCGAAAACGAAAACCGGATTAGGCGCCGGGGTTGTGCTTACCTCGCCAAAGAAGGACCAGCTAAAGTACGTATTGCAGATCCATTTCGCGGCATCGAACAATGTCACTGAGTATGAGGCTCTTGTGCATGGGCTCAAAGTGGCAAAGGAGATTGTCATACGTCGGATAATATGCTTTGGCGACTCGGATCTGGTGGTGCAGCAGGTGTCCGGAGTGTGGGACGCCCTGGATCCAAACATGGCACTATACAAATTTCACGCGTGAAGATATCCGGTTACTTGAGGGTGTGAATTTCACCATGTACCCAGTGGAAAACAAGGCCGACATGTTGTCGGCTCGGATCGACAGACATGCAATTCCACCGGGTGTAGCATTGGAACACCTCGAAAACCATCTATCAGGCCGCCCCGAACCGACTCGATCTATGTCTCGAAAATACGGAACTGGAGCTGAGCCCATGGACATTGACACGGGAGGTAGTACGAGACCGGATCGATCAGCAAACCCGAGGACTGCCTCGGCAAACCCGGGGACTACCTCGCTAGACCCGGGGACTGCTCAGCGTGATCCGGCTGAAGTTATGCCGGTGGATCAGATGGAAATTGATGAGGATGTATTCCCTCCACGAGCGATACCAGCTTGGGCACTGCCTATATTCCAATTTCTGAAAGACGGAACGTTACCTGCTGAGGAGGTGTTAGCCAGGCAAACTCAGAGGAGAGCAAAGGCATACACGATCATCAATTCTGAGCTGTACAAACGGAGTGTAACCAACGTCCTCCAGCGATGTGTTGACCCGGAAGAAGGACTTGACATCCTCCGAGATATACACCAAGGAGAATGCGGGCATCATGCCTCATCTCGAGCCTTGGTGGCAAAGGCGTTTCGGCATGGATTCTACTGGCCAAATGCCTTAGAACAAGCAGAAGATCTGGTGAGAAAATGCAATGGTTGTCAAAGGTACGCCACCAAGACACATATGACTATGTCGGAACTCAAGACCATACCAATTACGTGGCCATTTGCTGTATGTTTCTTGGATATTGTTGGCCCGTTCAAACCAGCAAGAGGAAACATGACACACATTTTGGTCATGGTGGACAAGTTTACAAAATGGATTGAAGTGAAACCTATAAGAAAATGTGATGGAGCTATGGCCGTGACATTTCTCAAAGACATCATCTTGAGATACGGTTATCCACACAGTATTATAACTGATAATGGCACAAATTTTGCTGAAGGAGTGTTTGCGCGATTCTGCCGAGATAAGAAGATCCGACTCGATGTCGCCTCGGTAGCCCACCCCGCATCAAACGGACAAGTGGAAAGATCCAACGGATTAGTATTATTCGGGATAAAAACCCGGCTCATTGAGCCGCTGCAAAGATCAGCGGGGTGCTGGATAGAAGAACTACCAGCGGTACTGCGGAGTTTAAGAACAACTCCGAATCGATCAACAGGCTATACGCCATTTTTTCTGGTATATGGGGCAGAAGGTGTATTACCAGCCGACATAGAGCATGATTCGCCTAGGGTCACCCAATACACAGAAACCGAAGTGCAAGAAGCCCGGCAAAATGATGTTGATCTGCTGGAAGAAGCGAGAGAACTGGCATTGTCGAGATCCGCCATATATCAGCAAAATCTCCGACGCTATCATAGCCGGAAAGTGTGCCCCCGAGTCTTTCGGGAAGGCGATCTGGTGCTCCGGTTGGTACAACGTACTACTGGCATGCATAAATTATCCCCACCATGGGAAGGGCCATTCATTGGGAGCAAAGCATTGCACAATGATTCTTACTATCTTATAGATACAAAGCCACAGGAAAAGAACAAGGCGGACAGGTCCGTAGAGGAATCTAAGCGACCGTGGAATGTAGCACTACTTCGTACCTTCTACACTTAGCTAAGAAGTGTATGTATCCGAGTCGTCTCATATGTCGGTATGTATGTCGGCAATGAGCTTATCAATGAAATAGCAGAGCCTCGAGCAGTAACTCGGGGACTGCCCTAATAATGTTTGTTGTTACTTCTTATGCGATAGCTGGAATAAGTCGTTCTACTTAACCCGGATTAGTAATGTGTGAGCACCAAAAACCCAACTCTTCGACTTGTTGCTGTCCAACAAGAATTGGCTTCATGGCAAGCAAGAGAACAAGTTTGGAATTGCATAGCACATGAAAAACGACTAAGGAAACGAGTTTATTCGAGCTAACGTTTGTTTTTCAGACTAACCCTGTATTTATTTTCAAGTTATTATGCTAAATTATTTTGAGCTAGGCCTAAAAGTTTATAAGTATTGTTAAAACAATTTTTGGAGCTCGGGTTCGTAAGTCGTAAAACCGAATCAAGGTAGACACGGACCGAGCCAGAGAATTGAACGAACAAGAAAATGAAACTCGGGGGCTGCGCCCAAGTTAATCCGGCATAGAAATGTAGTAGCAAAATATCACATATCCAGCATACAATTGCACCCGGCATACCGGGGATCTGATAAATTTTCGAGTTTTTTGGATCTAAGGAGCAGCAGGAGGAGGAAGTTCGGTGTCGTCGTCGCTGTCTTCAATATCTGAAACATCATCTTCTCCGCCCTCATCCGACCCATCTTCAACGTTCTCATTGTGCTCGTCCCTAGCGGATTCCAAGAAGCTCGGTCCTTCAACCCAGTCATGAATAGGAGAATATTCGACGAGCCTGTAGGCACAAGCCTGGCGCCGAGCTACCCACTCCGGATCATCGGTCCATCTGGATTCGGTGCGCTGGCGTGTAAGGAGGCTGAGGTCGATCTTCTCGTACCATGTGAGAATATGGTGAAGGATGGTATTGGCTGTGGCACGCCCAGCGGACTCTCTCTAGAGGTCAAGCTGGGTCTCAATCTCCATTAACTTCTCGACGAGAGTCGCGATGGTCTTTGGGCTACTCTCTCCGGGCCAGAACGTATTGAAAATGCAAACTGCAACATTGAGGATATCCTTGCCATAATTCTTTATGGTTTCCACGCGAGCTGACAGGCTGACCAATAGGTCCTCCATGTCTAAGGGAATGCTCTCACTGTCAGGAACGACGGGAGTACCCCTCTCTCGGTGAAATTTGGCAACAGCAGCGCTTGCAATAGAAGTACCCTCTGGAAAGTGGTCTGGAAACAAGGCAAAGGAAGAAGGTAAAGAAAAGACATATGAGGTAACCCGGAAAATTATGTCGGATAAGGGAAAGGAACTTACGAGAAATATGGCTATGGATCCGGGTTAACTCCTTGATGCAACATCGCGTCTTTTGCAAAGTTGCTCAAGCTCAGCGTTTGCCGACCCAAGATGGAGGTCGGATTCTCTGAGTAGGTCCTGGTCCTTGGAGATCTGGAGAGTAAGGCGCTCACGCTGTTCTGTGAAGTTCTGGCCAACCTTTTGGAGCTCGGTTTGGTGCTGGGCCTTCATCTTCTCCATCTCAGTCTTGAGCTTGGCAATCTCGTCGTCCTTAGTCCGGAGGAGAGCGAGCTCATCATCCTTTTTCTTCAGCTCGGCTTGATGCTGCCCTGCTTGTTCGAGAAAATGCAGCATCATATCAGGCACGGGCACACTATCCTCAAGCGATGCTGAAATAGTATGTTGACCCGGCAAAGCCGAGGAGTGAATGTTTGTCGAGCCAAGGAGAAGAAGAAATGGAAAACACTACGAGGTCAAACAAAAGAGGGCATACCCTAGATTTCCTCCAAGTTCTTCCGCATAATCTTGTTCTCAGCCTCCACCCCAGCTGCAGAAACCGAATGAGGAGATTAGTTCGGCGGAAGAAAGTGAAGAAAAATGGAGAGGTGCCGAGGGAGAAAATTAGCCCTCTTTTCATGTTCTGCACTAAGTGCAACATGTTTTGCGCGTAGCATCTTGTGAGTACCCAGCAGGCGTTGGAATTCAGCGCTCCGGCGATTGGTGGTTACCTGAAAAAAGTACAGAAGTGTAAAATTAGCTTGGTACATATTCGAAGTGTACAAGATCCGGGCCAAGTGGAACTTAACCCGGCTCTAGGTGCGTGCATATTCTAAGTGTACAAGATCCGGGCCAAGTGGAACTTAACCCGGCTCTAGGTGTGTGCATATTCGAAGTGTACAACATCCGGGCCAAGTGGAACTTCACCTGGCTCTAGGTGCGTGCATATTCGAAGTGTACAAGATCCGGGCCAAGTGGACCTTAACCCGGCTCTAGGTGTGTGCATATTCGAAGTATACAAGATCCGGGCCAAGTGGAACTTAACCCGGATCTAGGTGTGTGCATATTCGAAGTATACAAGATCCGGGCCAAGTGGAACTTAACCCGGCTCTAGGTGTGTGCATATTTGAAGTATACAAGATGCGGGCCAAGTGGAACTTAACCCGGCTCTAAGTGTGTGCAGATTCGAAGTTTACATGCAGCTACGTTAGTTTTCTAATGAGCATCCGGCCGAGTAACAAGCTACTCCACCGGAGGCTCGGGGACTAATGGTTATTATCTACAGCATGTAAAGGAGAAACGACATACCTCCATCATTCGCCCCGCGAGGTTAATTGCCTTAGCGGCGGTATTCATATGGGCGGAAAATTCTGCGGGGCCGAACTTTTCTGGGAGATCATCGTTGTGGACGAACTCCGCCTTGTTCTAGTTCATGACGAACTCGATAAGGCTCGGAGGGTACCGCTCGCCGGTGGGCATATGGGGTGCCACCAAGCCCTTCGCGTGAGCTTCTTTCCTCTCAACTAGGGCAAGAGCTAGGCTGGTATGCAGAACCATCTGTTGTGCATCAGTTGGATCGGCAGGAACATCCTTCGCTGCTGGTGATTTCTTCGGAAGCATCGACGATAGGGTTCGCTGCACGGCCTCGAAGGATGCAGACTTGGTAGTATCCGGAGCCTTTTTGCCCTTAGCTTGCTGGGAAGAAGTAACTACGGTGGATTTCCCTTTAGAAGTTGCTGGAGTAGTTCCTCGCCGAGGCTGAGATGACTCGGACGAGGCAGAAAAACTTGGCACTGGAGCTCTTGTAGCTGGACTTTGAGCTGTTGTTGGTTTCCTTGGTGCCAGGACAGGTGATGGCTCGGTTGCTGGTACTGGAGCTGCTGCTGGTGCTGGTGTTGAGATAGACTCGGTGGCTGCTGGTTGCGGCGATGCCGAAGTGGTCGACACCGTCGCCTCGGCTGGACCGACCCCTCCCGCTCCAAGGTCGCGTTCCTCTCGATGAGGTAGTGCGGAACCTGGAGCAGCCGCGGAACCTTCCGGAATAGGGCTCAGCGGGCGTGACTCGTCGTCACGAGGAGGAGAAGGGTCGGACCGAAGGGGTGAAGAGATGCTTGATCCGCTCTGAGGGACCTCCACCGGAGGCCTAAAAAGAGAATAATGTCAAAAGAGAAATTACCACGATGCAAGAAAAAGTGAGTTACGTAACGAAAAATGACTTACGCATCCGAGGTTTCGGCCTCCTTGGGTTTCCGAGCCCTCCGTGCCGGGGCTTTGCCTGCCCGCTTGGAGGCAGTCTTGTCTCCGGCCTTCTTTTGTCTTTTTGTGGGCTGAGAAGGTTCGGAGGAAGAACTTGATGCGGCTCCGTGCTTCTTCTTCGACGCCACCGGAACCGGCTCGCCCGTAGCAAGTGGAGAATCCTCGTGGATATGCCCACCGGGGTTAGCTAATGCCGGAAAGGCAAAAGAAAGAGGGATAGCCTCAACAGGTTCAATCACGTCGACATCCGAGTCATCCTCATCATCGGGCCAATCTCTAAGAGAAGAGAATTTACCGCTGGGTCGTTTGGTAGCGTCGGTCATAGGGAGGAACATCTCCTGGTCCGGCTCCTCCTCATCCGGGATTTCTCGGTCCGGCACCCACTTAAGGGTTGGATCCGTACCATCCTCGAGAGTTTGCTGAAGGAACAGCTGAGAAAAAGCACGAAGAACAGAGTCAAAAATACAACAAAAACTGACACATATTTGATCCGAAATAAGTTTGCCCCGCGAAGCTTACCGCGGGAGGGAGCCTGTCACGACAGTAGTGCTCGATTCCCCACGTCCATTCGGCGGAGAAATCCTTGTGGGTGGTGAAAAGAGACTTAACCCGGCGAAAAATCTCTGTATTGCTCAGCTCGAAGGAGGAGGTCCGGTTGGGGTCGCAGCCGAAACTCATGTGGCATAACTTGTGGGTGCGCTTCTGGAGGGGAGAGATTCGGTTGCGCACGAACGTGATCATGGCATCCTCGTTGCGCAATCCGAGTTTCTTCAGCTCTGCGAACCTCTTGTTAACTTGGTTGGCCAGAGCTGTAGGCTTCTTGGGGACCTCCTCCCAGAATTCCGTGTCAGGTGGACCCGGAGCGTAGGGAAGCAACCGAATCAAATCTTCAGTGCCCTCATTCCGGACGTAGAAGAAGGTCCGGGCCCATCCTTTGCAGGAGTCAAGCCCGGTAACCCGGGGAAAGACGAAAAGTCTCCGGGGCGAGATGGAGGCAGCTCCGAATTGGGTGAGCTGCTTATCCTCCGACTCTACTTGGATGTTGGGGATGACGTTGTGACGAAGGCCGAAAAACTGGATCCACAGCTCCTTCGTGGGCCATAGTCCGGTGTAGCCTTCGATTGTAGAGGTGAAGGCGGAGAGAGAGGTGATTGTGTTGGCTGGGAGATGGTGCGGCTGCAAGTGGTAGGTCCTAACCCAATCCCGGAAGAAATCGCTCACCGGCAGACCAAATCCCCGTTGGAAGTGGGACAGGAACACGATGAACTCACCCGGAATGGGTGAGGGGCCAGTTCGAAGGAGGGGAGACGAGCGGCGACGCCGGCAGGAATGTGTCTGGTCCGGTAGAACCAGTCAAGGTCATCTTGACAGACCCATGACCAGGCCCACGCGCCGTGGTCCGCCGCGGTGGCGACCTCCTCCATCTCCTGCTCGGCGACGACGAGCTCCTCCTCCATCATCTCGTATTCGCTATCCTTGCTAGAGCTAGCGGCGGCAGAGATCTGAGGCTTGGATTGGCGTGGACCCGTGGTGAAGAAAGCTGCGCAGCGGTGGCTGCGATGCAGAGGCACGGGGAAGGTGCGGCGGCGGCGCTGCTGCTAGAAGCACTGGCGGCGGCGTGGTCGCTAGTAAGACGAAGGAGAAAGGCAACGGGCAGAGGGGTGCAGAAGTGGGAAAACGCTACGGGGTGAGCCCCTCCGCTACTTAACCACCCCCTGAGATGGGTGAGTGGGATCGCGCTGCGCCAACAAGCCACACGGTGTGGCCGTGTATCACCTACACCAGCCAATCAGGGAAAAGCCACACAGGGGGCCACAGAGTAGAAGCAATCCCATGACGCGACACGCTGATGCGGTAAACGAGGAGGCAGGCATGACGTGACCCACGCACAGTGATAACTGACAATTACTGCGGCGGTTACTGTGCAGGCCCTTAAAATAAGACAAGGTAATGATTAGCCTCCACGTGGCTTGGTGTATGAGAGAAGGAAACAGGGCCCGGATCAAACCATGATAACCATGGGATCCGAGCCAAAGTGGTGACCCAGCCGGCAAGTGAAAACTTGGAACGTGCGAAGGGAACGTAAATCCATATAATCCGAGATAAGGAGCTAACCCGGAATTAAACGTCCAAGGCTCGAACATAAATGAACCTGATGTGGCCTTAGCGGCCAAGGCAGCTAAGACCGCACCAGCTTCGGGGACTAATGTTGGGGGGATACCCCCGAGTAGGGTCACTCCAGGGTATAAGGGCCGAGTTAGCCGAGGTTCGGCAAGGTCAAAGCGGATGCTGGCCGGGTCACCTCAAGGCAGGCCGGATCACGGAGTAACCCGGACCAGGGGGGTCGCCTGACATTGCCTCATCCGACTTAAGGAGTAAGTCGGAAGTGCTTGTCTAACTTATATGCAGGAACAGGTGTGGCCGGATCTACTATGATCCGGGTCCTCGTTTAGCTTCTGGGAGAAGGAAGGAAACTCTCTGGTCAAAAAGAAGGTCCGGTACACACTGCATGAGCGGAGAAAGCAGGGGCAGGACCACCGGGTCATGGCCGACAAGGGTGACGACGCCCATGTCGGCTGACGCGGGCGCCGCAGAGGCTTACGTCGCTAAAGCATGTGTGACGCGGGGGAAAAGCACCCCGGTCGGGTTACCACTTTGGGAGGGGGCATATTCTTAGGAATATGCCTCCACGTATGCCCTAGGCAGGGACCGAACTTCCTCTATATAAGGGGGCTAGGTTTCTAGTAGAGGGGGTTGTTTGAGCTCTAGTGGGTTTGGGGATTCCATAGTGCTAGTTAATCTAGGGTTCTAGGGGAAAATAGTAGGCAAGAGTAAGAGAGCTCCTTCTTCCTCCTCTCGCCAATACAGCTCAAGGAGCACTTGTAATCTTGGAGATATAGCAATACAAACTTCTGTGTGGAGAATCACTCCACTATACCTCCCTGGATTCCCCTAGCGTGTATTAGTCCCCACCTTTAGACTATCCATGGCATCTGCCGTGACACCACCACGACATGTATGGAAGGAATGAGATGAAGAATGAACTAAAGCTCAAGCTTGGGGATGCCATGCGTGTCACCCCAAGAAATATCCAAGAAGTACAAGCATCAAATCTTGGGGATGCCCAAGGCATCCCCTTCTTCATCAATAAAAATCTCAGGTTTTTTCCAAACACTTTATTTTTACTGTTTCATGCACAATTGTGTTGTTCTTGGGGCGTCTTCGTTTTTTTTTTTTGGTTTTTGTTTGCTTGGTTTTCTTATTTTGCTGAATAAATTGGTTGGACCCCCTCTTTCATGCATTGGTTTTCAAACAGTTTGGTTTGGATTGGAAAAGAGTAGGAAAGTTCATGCTTAAGTGGTAAAGGGAGCTTGTTTTTGACTATGGCCTATGCTTTGTCATGCCATGCCTGATATTGTTTTTGCTTTATACTTACTATTCTTTGTTGTAGCATGACTTGTTATATATAATTGAGATTGCTTAATGTGCCTTGGAAGAATCATGCGTTGTTTTAGCATATTAAAGCGTAGTATTGTGGTATTCTCCTTTGATGTTTTATTTGGGTTGACTTGGCACATGCTCATACCATGTTATGACTATCCCAAGTCACCATAGCCTTTATGATCCTTTAGTTTTCAAATTGTAGTATCACTTTATGCTTTGATTAATGATGTTTTGTCGCTATGCATGATTATGGCCATTGTTGCTCTCTTAGTTGGTCGCTCCCAGTCTTTTGCTAGGCTTCATAACCAAGTGTGAGTTCCACTCGTGCATCCAACTCCTAAAACCAAGTTATTAGCATTTTCTATTCCAAGTATATTCATGTTTTTATCTACCTTCTGAATTAAACTTATTATGAGAAAACTAGTGATTAAAGCTCTCACGAACTTGATGGCACACTTTACTTTCTTGCATTTAATAAACTTGAACCATTGCGTCCATGTTTGTTGCGTATATGCTTGCGCTTTATAAGTTGAAGTTAGCAGAACCATGTATCATGGGGAACGCTTTCAACATTGCACTTGTACTTTGTACCCCGTTGATATCATGTTCTTTTGCTTATGGATCCCGGCGGTGTGAAATAAAAGGGGAACTTGTAAGATCATGGAGTTTGTATTTGTGTTAGAGAAATGCCTGGGCCGCTAGCCTAAGCCATGCCTAATCATGGTGGAAACTTGCAGCATAACCATAATGAGCACTCTATGAAGCATCCTCAATAAATACCTATGCAAATAGCAAATAAAAAGATCACTGAGATGCTCATTGTCTGCTTGCCTTGTCATTTTGATTATGGGATAGCTCCTGTATCATGTGTAAGGGGTACCCCGTTGGCGGTTCTCTATGATACATATGTACTTACAATGACAATAGCTTACTTGTGACTAAAGTTGAGTAGCATGAGGTTCGGTCTTCATAAGTAAGGGGCATGAGATTTCAGCTTATAACTTGTCAAGCATATCCTCTTAGTTGTGTCACTTTAGCCTTAATCACCTTCAAGATGCTTATGATAGGGGCAATGAGAGCTGAAAGCTAATAAGTACCATAATTTTTGAAGCCCTTTATGAAACTTGAATCCCTACTTCCTTCTATGAAGGCCTTTCTTTTACTTTTATGTTGAGTCTCCACCTTCTATCTTTATGCACCTACTTTGAGAGCATAGTGGCCATTCTTAGTTCTATGTGCATTATCCCAAGACTTGTTGATTGATTCATAGCTTTGATATTGCTTGTTTTAAACTATTTGTATCTAGTCACTCTTATGAACTTTGAGGGTGTCCTATGCATTTATGTTTGCTACTCTATGAGGGACAAGTTGAATGCCATTATGCTATGTTTTCTTTCTGTGAAACAAACAAACGTCTTGCAAAGCATTGTTATTCATGAATCTTTTGTTTGTGCCTTTTCATGTTGCAACATAGTTGCTTTGTATTATTGTTAGAACTGTAACATACCAATTTCAGCAACACTGATTAGTTTTCTAGAATGCAAAAATCAGGGGGAACAAAAACTTTTTCTTGTTTATTAGTGCAGCATTGCTTGATTGTTTGTTTGTGCTTGTGCATAGGAGAGTGTATCTTATGACACTCCTTACCTCACTATCCTGGCTCAACTTACATATTCTCAAACGTTCTGGCATTTCAAAACATGAGCCAAGATGCTTGTGCAACCAAAACTATTTTGGTAGCTTCTATTGACAAAACTATGGAGAGATATATAATATAACCTCCTTATGTTTTCAAGACAGAACCTTCAAACTACCCTTACCTCTAGGGTCACCAAAACCTTTTTGTAAGCTTTTAAAATTCTACTCTTGGTAGACATACCAAGGACTCTCATCTTACTCCCAAACTCAACATCTTCAAAATGCCCCAACCTCACCTCAAGCTAAGCTTGATGGTAACCCTATTAGTAGTTGATTAGTTTATAAGATGAGTTGCCTTGATCTACTGACTGATGATTTGCCTTGATCTGCTGTTTGTCTTGTTTGCTTAGGAAGTAGTATGAGATAATCTAGGATCTCATCACTAGGATAAGGAGGCTTCCAAATCACCCCATCCTAGGCAAGATATCCAAGCAAGATCAAATCCCTAGTTACCAGGTGATCATCCAAAATCCTTGGCCTCATCAATCCTGCAGTGATCCATTCTAGAAGCTTCCAAGTCAACAATGACCCACACCAAGCATGGATCCCTTCTACTAAATCTACACTTCAACACCATCCACTTGATGATGCTTTGGTACATTGCAACCCCTCCAAAAATATTCCCTCTCTTACTCTAGTCCAAAATCCTCAAAACTGCCAAATTTGACCAAGTCTGGAAACAGTTTCAACATCACCTTTTTGAATGCCTCCCTTTCTCAACCCTTGTGCATTTTTTGAAATGAATCTGAACCATCTAGTTAACCATACTAAGGACTCCCAAGGACCAATTTTTCCCTTGGTTAGATCATCCTCCAACCCACTTGTTCTTGATGGTTTTCAGGCAAGAAAATAACTTTTCCTGCAAATCTAGTCATCCTACCTACTTTGGTAGAAGCTCACACCACCATCCAATCCTCTATGGACCAACTCTCTTCATGGTTGTGATCTACTCATATAGGTATATCAAAATCTACTTCACTTGTTCCAAGTGAATCCTTGAGCTTATTAAACCCACATTGTTTATAAGGCAGCCCGACTCATTTTGGTATGGCAGCCTTATTTTCAATAAAGTTTGCCACCATCCCCAGATCACCTCAAAGGAAATTAATTCAAAATCTTTCAGCCATGTTCATACATATGACTTGGACTATCTAATCATCTATCCCTCTCATCAATGTGAACTCTGAACTCCAAGATACAACCATGTTTAGGTGGTATAAAAATAACATCACCCTAGATCCTCAATTCCATGTTTCTCCATCTAATTCAAGTTGGAATTCCATTCCACCAGGTTGCAAATGCTTTCTACACCTTTTCTACACCCTCTACCTTGATCATAAATATTTATCAAATATTCTCCATAATTATTATGGCCCCAAATCTATTTAATTCCTTTAATAGTCAACATCTCAAAAACCTTTTCCTCAATGGAAAGTTTGGTTTTTGTCAAAACACATCCCCAACTTTTGGCTCATGTGAATCCCATATATCCTACCCTATCTTCCCATCTCAAAAATAAATATTTTTGAGAAGCTTTATTATTTATTTTTTCCCATTTTCTTAAATAGCTAAATTGGAATACTAATTGTTTTAAATACTTTCAATCCCCAATAAATCTTGGGAAAATTCCCCTAAGTGTGTATTCACATTTGGGACCCTCTCAAACCAGAAACCAACCTTGTCCAATATAAATTTATCAAATGATCTTCTAGAATCTACTTCTTTGCTTTTTGAATAAATGGTTTTGGAAGGACTAAAACCCCATATAAAAATCCCAAATAAATCCTAGGAGTCTACCTTGACCTCATCTATCTACAAGTACCATTTACTCCTCTAGTCCAATGCAAGTTTGTGAACTTCCTTCACACGCCCTCTTGGGATCAAATTTTGCAAACTAAGCAAACTTGAACCAAGCTAGGATCAAATCACCACCAAAGCTTGTCAAGCACTCCCCCTCAGTACCATGACACTCCTATAGTCGTGAGCACTATAGCTCCACCCATGCCCCTGCCCATTTTACCCTTGTACTAGTAGAAAGAGAGAGAGACAAGCAAATCTTACAAGATTTACCCCAACTTAATTACCACAGCTGCCACCCCCTCCCTCTCTGATCCAGCACAACCAAATACCCTTCATACCCCTCCCCACCGTCCACTGGACCAATCCCTGGCCTGCATTCCCTCTCCTCCATGTCCAAATGGGACATTTACTCCATTTACCCCTCCTCCATGGTATAAAGGCTAGAGACCTCCCCAGCGAGCCCTTGCCCTACATTTGCTCCCTCTCCCCTCCACTCACTCTCCCTAGGCTCCACTCCCTCCCCTCTGCTCTGTGCTTCCCAAAAAAAGAAGAGGAAGAAGCATCGGCCTTGCTCGAGATCTGAGCGTAGCTCCCTCCTCTCCCTCCTTCTTCCTCTGCATGTCACCTTGCAGTGACCAGCTCCTCCTCCTCTATCTAACCGTGCCATTCTTATCGCCCAGGAACGACTCCTCCGTCCTCGCCGTCGAGCTCCGACGAGGTCATCCTCGGCCACCGTTGCACGAGCTACTCCCCGGAGGCCAACCCTGTCGTGCCACCCCTCGATCTGCTCGCCGTCATCGACCGCGTCGCCCTGCACCCTCCCTGACGCCTCCCAAGCCCTCTGGTGAGCTCCCGCCTCCATCTCCAACGAGCTAGGGTTCTGCTGCCGTGGACTTTGCTCTGTCGAGGATGACGACGCCCGGCCGTCCATCCCCACTTAATCGAACAGCCAGATCTGGCCGATACCGCTTCGGCCGCCCTCGCTCGCTGACCACCGGGCCCCGCTTGATAGGTTCAAGCACTGGCTCCCGCGCACCGTGTCGCCCTGCCGTGAGCCAAATCCACCCCTACGGCCCATTACCCCTCAGATCCAGCCCAGCTGCTCTGTCTTCTTTTCTTTTTATTTCAGATCCAGAAAAAGACTAGTAGGATTAAATCCTTTTGAAAATGTAAATAAAATACAGATGCCAAGATTCAAATTTTTGGTGGTACCCTGTTGTTTTCTCAATCATGCAGAAGCAACCCCAAGTCAAAAATAAATTCCATTATTTGTTGGTAATTATTCTGCTGCCAGGTGTACTTCACCCTAATTAATTTCCTCAGAGAGTTCTACATCTCCATTTGGGGAGAACCAAGGCTCTACTGAGAGGTATTTGATATACCTATCATCCAGCACAAGTCCTATGTCATGGTCAACAGTAGTGTGCCTTTAACAAAAATAACAAAAATAGCCTTTATCTGCCTTGGATAAATTCTCTAGGACAAATAAAATGTGGTATGGACCTGATTCCACCTCCTAGTACACCCTAGTATCAAATATTATCAATCCCCAGCAGCTCCAAATTTATTGAGCGCTGGTTGAATTTTAATGATTTAAATACTTCTGTAAGTGGTATTTTCACTAAATAAATCACTCCAGGGGTTTTGCAACTCCAAAATGTGCAAACCCAATTCCTACAGAAAGATATTTTAAATACCTACCACGTTCCCTTAGAATCAACTCAATATCTTCTGTAGAATTAATCTGGTGAAAAAGAGAAAAACCTTGCAGAACTGTCTTTGGGAATTTCCTGAGGGCATTCTGGTAATTATTTTGACAAGATTCCAACTCTAGGTCGTTCAGTATATCAAACAATACCTAACCGCCCAAGGGAATAATTTTTGGAGATCCATATTAATTCTGGTGAATTATTCCCTCAAACTAGAGTTTATTCCACTATAAAAATCATAATCAAATCTAAGAAATTGATAATCAAGTGAAACCACTTGTATTGGTTTTGCTTTGTCAAAACCTATCTGAGGATATCAGTGCTGAACATTGGTAGCCTACTGACCTTGAAACCCCACTCCAAGTTCATGATATCTCTGCTAGACATCCATCTTCCAAGAGAAAAACACTACAATGGCAATCCAGTGAAATTCCACTCCTAGTAGCCCATTCCTCCGAAACCCACCAAGTTCAGTAGTAATCCTTATGTTTGTTTGCTGTATGGTTTGATGCATGTACGCCTTGTATTAATTGTGAACTTGTCTGCTTTCATGTGTACCCGATGACGACGATAGTGAGAGTGTTTGACGACCAGAAGGAAGGGACTTCTTATTGTTATTTATTGGGTATTATTGGTTATCTAGAGAAGTCCAGGGACTTATTACTGATCACAGGCAAGCCACCATTCCCGAATTCTGATACTTGTCCTACTCCATTTATTACTTGCTTGTATCCTCTTTATAAATTGCATTGTTTACCTGCATGTCTTGTTTTATAAATACTGCGCTAATAACTTGGCTCCTCCAAGTTATGACTGTGTGTCTCTCATGGCACCACCTTGATGTACCTACCCTTTTATCCCTTTAGACTGAGAGTAGGATGGTCAGCATCCTACCTCATTGAAAACCCCGGTTTTGACAAAATGAACTGTGTTGGGATTTACCCCACTACAAATGATTCAAAACTGTTTCGTAAAACCCTTGGGAAGAGGAATTGTTCCTAGCGGATGTTTTAAACTATAAAACTGGTGATGATGAGAAATGAGGAAAAGAAGGGATGTTCTAAGCCTTTACCGGAACAATTTTATCAGTGCAACCACATTACCCCAGGTGCTGGGGCTTAACTCGTAGTTTGTCTGCATTAGCCGAGGCAGCTTGTACCATGCTTATAGGGCGAGATCCCTTGAATTCCGGGTAGGCGCTACCAGATCTCGGATCTGAAGCCTGTTCCTTGCTTCGGCAAAAGTGAGCCTGTTCTGGAAGGAGCCGGTGCAACAATTGGGTCTCCCGCGGACGGTATGACTTAGGTGGTACGGAAGGAAGTGGAGTCACCAGATTAAGGTATACACCAAGTTGCGGCTTGGGTATGCGTGTGTACGGAAGGCAGGACTATGGCTGGGAGCCACATACTCGTTGCCGGGGAGAACAAACCCAAAAGGAAAAGCAGCCTTTGCTAGGGTCGACAAGCGAAAGGTTAGGTTTGATTATCTGGACCCCCATCTACAGTGGTAGTGGGCCATGGTTGTATCCCGACGGATGTATTGATTCTTGTGGGGAAAGTGCGCAAACTCTGTAGAGTATAATCTATTCAAATAGCCATGTCCATGGTCAAGGATGGTTGTAAAGGTGTTAGCTAGGAGTACCCAAATGGTGTTTGTTTGGAAAATGGATGAAAAGGATGATGGTTCCGGGGGAACCTGAGTTCGAAAGCTTGGCTTGACCAGAGGTGATCAAAGAAGTTTAAAAAGGGTTTTTATTCAAAAACTGTTTTCAAAACTCTTTTTCAACAAAGATATGGAGCTGTCTTGACTTATAAAACAAAGGCATGTTTTAAAAACTCTTTTTCAACAAAGAGATGGAGATTCCATAATTACAAGGGGTAGTCTAGGTTTTTCAAGAACAACCCCAGATAGAGCTATCTCGCCTCAGCCAGACTTGCATTTCCTTATTTCATTTATCCTGGTGGTTTGCGAGTACATTCAAAAGTACTCACGGCTTTGTCCCTGGCTATTTACTTGGCCAGAATTTCAAAGGTTCGACATCGGAAGATTAAGGTGACGTCCAGCGAGCTAGGCCGTCTTCCCAGTCAGTTGCATGTAGGTTGAGGCATGATTGGGCTCTACGCATGATGATGTTCCACTGCTAAAGATGTTGTAGCCATAATGGCATTTATGTAAGTCTTGTAATCCGTTATGTTTCGGATGTTGTAATGATACTTGTCGGTTATGTTCCAGGGCTCACTGATCATGGGAACATGGAAATATGCATAACAGGGATTTCTCGGATGAATAATCGGGGGAGCCCATAGACTTGGTATCAGAGCCATCCTGACTATAGGAGACCTTAGTTAGCATGGACGTTAGACAGGAAACGACAAACCTATTTTCTAAAAAGACAAGGGAGAAGAGATGACTATTTGCAAAACTGCTTATGTCTTTTCCCCTCCATTTTTTTGAAAACTACTTTCATTAATATGATTTTCTAAAGGTAAAATCTTGCACACTTGTCACTAACCCGACCCCATCTGAAAAATCTGCTGTAGATGGCCTCTTTCCGCTCGGAGCGCATCATTGTTGGAGACAGTTTCTGGCCATTTGAGGAGCAACTTCATTCCTGCTGAAGATAGTCAAGAGACCCTCGCCGACAACTGAAGGAACCAAACTTCCTCCCAGTAACACCAATGTGATGCAATGGGTCATCAAGGTTGTGATTCCTCCCCCGATGAGGATACCGTGCCCACAATCTTCACCTTCCTCGACAGCAACTGGGTAGATGGCGTGGTGCGAGCCATACAGGAGATCATGGCGCGCCTCTGCAAGATCCACGAAGATGAGTTGAAGGATACTCCCTACCATTTGTTTGGAAAGCGCGGCCAAGATGGACTTCTTGCCGAGTCATTCCTCACCTGATGCATCGGGAATCAGTTAGAGAACATGGAGTACCTACTCCAACATTCCCAGGAAGACCTTGACAAGGCCAGGCGAGAGAATCTGCTTCTGAAGATGGATATCAACCTACTTCATAAGCGCGAAAGAAGTCTGAGAGCCACCAATGCTCGCTTGGAGAAGAAGCTGACCATTTAAGTACCCCAACCCCTGAAGATGAAAATCCCGAGACTGACGACAAACTCTCCTTCATCAATGAGTACCACCCTATAGTACAGTCACCCACTCCGACCGAGTCAACATCCAACTCTGCACCTTGGGAAGGCACCACTCTCACCTTCACTGAAGACGAGCTGAATATCTTGCACACCCCAGAGGATCTGCAGTAACTGGAACCCCATCCCCGGAGTCAGCACGAACCCCAGATGCACCCTTTGAGTAATCACCCGCGTTGCGGTACTCGCCCGTCTAGCAATAGGGTAGAGTCATGTATCGTCCCTGAACATGTTTCGTAATGCTTAATTACTATTGACACCTTCGGGTGCAGATTGGTTGGTTATGTAATAGCTTCCTTGGACTGCTATGCTTGCTTGAGTTGCTTTCCTTCTTGTGTGTTTTACCCAAGTCGTTGCATCAGACCCAACCCGGAACGCATACCACCAACAGGAACTCCCCCAGGATGGCCATGAAGACTGGAAGCTCGAAGAAGGCACGTAGCCGTTGCAGAGACGGAAGACACCAAGCCAGCAGATGCTCTGGCCACTGCCCAAACTGTGGAGAACCTCACTTGTCCAGAGTTTGTGCAACTCGGTTTGCCACTTGTTTCCTCTGTGAAGGACAAGACCATGTCCCCATCAATTGCCCAATATATCCCCTCATTGGCAAGGCGTGCCAACCCCCCGAAGTCAGCATAAGAAAGGCGGGAACTCAGCTACGCCAGAAGAAGAGCCCCTGTTTCACGTGTGGTCTACCCGGTCACTTCAGCCGAGAGTGCCCCTAGAGAAAATCCGTCAAGACTTCCGCGAAAGAGAAGCCCGAAGGCACCCAAGGTCCCCTCCTTCAAAAAAGACGGTCACCCTACCGCTCATAGCCCCGCAACTCAAGACTGAGGATCTCCCGTGCATCTACAGGCGACAACACCCGGCGGAAGTAAAGATAGAAAGAAGCTCCTTAACTCACTCTAGGACCCCCTAATCGTCGGCAAGTGCAACTTGTTATAATCTAGTCCATAACCCCCCCTTGGAACGACAGATAGGATGCTACCCTCCCCGCTTGTCGTTGTACGCTACCTGAGGAACTATCTTTTGCCACCCTCATAAGGATGTCCCCGGTTTGTAACTCTCCGACCTACCCTAGTTTAATCCTAAGGGGGAAAGACTGCGTCTTCCCGCTAAATAGAGTAACCCCATGCCAGAACCCTCCAACAGTAGGACCCAAGGACGTATACAATAACCCCTTAGGACAAGCGCCATAAATCCTAACAGCCGGAAGATCACTCCTCGCAATCATGGTTGAAGTCTGCTCCGCTCTCGTGTTTCAAGATGATTGAAGTTTAACCTCATCGTCGCAGTGACCTCGTTCAAAGACTAAGCCGACAAGTTAGTACACAAGAAGAACCTAGCACTAACACCTAGACGAATCCCCTAATCTTATTCTCCCGAATCTCGGGACGAGATTCTTTTAAGGGGGAAAGGTTTGTAACATCCCAATTTCAGCAACCCTGGTTAGTTGTCCAGAATGCAAAAATCAGGGGGAACAAAAACTTTTTCTTGTTTATTAGTGTAGCATTGCTTGATTTTTTTTGTGCTTGTGCATAGGAGAGTGTATCTTATGACACTCCTTACCTCACCCTTAGTTGACAAAAGCTATTTACCAAAACTATCCTGGCTCAACTTACATATTCTCAAACGTTCTGGCATTTCAAAATATGATCCAAGATGCTTGTGCAACCAAAACTTTTTTGGTAGCTTCTATTGACAAAACTATGGAGAGAGATATAATATAACCTCCTTATGTTTTCAAGATAGAACCTTCAAACTACCCTTACCTCTAGGATCACCAAAACCTTTTTGTAAGCTTTTAAAATTCTACTCTTGGTAGAGATAACAAGGACTCTCATCTTGCTCCAAAACTCAACCTCTTAAAAATGCCCCAACCTCACCTCAAGCTAAGCTTGATGGTAACCCTAGTAGTAGTTGATTATTTTATAAGATGAGTTGCCTTGATCTGCTGACTGATGATTTGCCTTGATCTGCTGTTTGTCTTGTTTGCTTAGGAAGTAGTATGAGATACTCTAGAAGCTCATCACTAGGATCAGGAGGCTTCCAAATCACCCCATCCTAGGCAATATATCCAACCAAGATCAAATCCCTAGTTACCAGGTGATCATCCAAAATCCTTAGCCTGATCAATCCTGAAGTGATCCATTCTAGAAGCTTCCAAGTCAACAATGACCCACACCAAGCATGGATCCCTTCTACTCAATCTACACTTCAACACCATCCACTTTATGATGCTTTGGTACATTGCAACCCCTCCAAAAATATTCCCTCTCTTACTCTAGTCCAAAATCCTCAAAACTGCCAAATTTGACTAAGTCTGGAAACAGTTTCAACATCACCTTTTTGAATGCCTACCTTTCTCAACCCTTGTGCATTTTTGGAAATGCATCTAAACCATCTAGTTAACCATCCTGAGGAATCCCAAGACCCACTTTTTCCCTTGGTTAGATCATCCTCCAAACAACTTGTTCTTGATGGTTTTGCAGGCAAGAAAATATTTTTTCCTGCAAATCTAGTCATCCTGCCTACTTTGGTAGAAGCTCACACCACCATCCAATCCTCTATGGACCAACTCTCTACATGGTTGTGATCTACTCATATATTTCTATCAAAATCTACTTCACTTGTTCCTAGTGGATCCTTGAGCTTATTAAAACCACATCGTTTATAAGGCATCCTGACTCATTTTGGTATGGCAGCCTTATTTACAACAAAGTTTGCCACCATCCCCAGATTACCTCAAAGGCAATTAATTCAAACTCTTTCAGCCATGTTCATATATATGACTTGTTATATCTAATCATCTATCCCTCTCATCAAGGTGAACTCTGAACTCCAAGATACAACCATGTTTAGGTGGTATAAAAATAACATCACCCTAGATCCTCAATTCCATGTTTCTCCATCTAATTCAAGTTGGAATTCCATTCCACCAGGTTTCAAATGCTTGCTACACCTTGTCTACACCCTCTACCTTGATCGTCAAGATTTATCAAATATTCTCCATAATTATTATGGCCACAAATCTATTTAATTCCTCTAATAGTCAACATCTCAAAAACCCTCTCCTCAATGGAAAGTTTGGTTTTTGTCAAAACACTTCCCCAACTTTTGGCTCATGTGAATACCATATATCCT
Organism: Avena insularis; assembly: GCA_023614405.1. NCBI lineage: Eukaryota > Viridiplantae > Streptophyta > Magnoliopsida > Poales > Poaceae > Avena > Avena insularis. The sequence goes on along the minus strand of CM042688.1, from coordinate 442,003,234 downwards.
ACCCTATCTTCCCACATAAAAAATAAATATTTTTGAGAATCTTTATTATTTCTTTTTGCCCATTTTCTTAAATGGCTGAATTGGAATAATAATTGTTTTAAATACTTTCAATCCCCAATAAATCTTGGGAAATTCCCCTAAGTGTGTATTCACATTTGGGACCCTCTCAAACCAGAAACCAACCTTGTCCAATATAAATTTATCAAATGATCTTCTAGAATCTACTTCTGCCCTTTTGGAATAAATGGTTTTTGAAGGACTAAAACCCCATATAAAAATCCCAAATAAATCCTAGGAGTCTACTTTGACCTCGTCTATCTACCAGTAACATTTCCTCCTCTGGTCCAATGCAAGTTTGTGAACTTCCTTCACAAGCCCTCTTGGGATCAAATTTTGTAAACCAAGCAAACTTGAACCAAGCTAGGATCAAATCACCACCAAAGCTTGTCAAGCACTCCCCCTCAGTACTAGGACACTCCTCTGGTCGTGAGCACTATAGCTCCACCCCTGCCCCTACCAATTTTACCCTTGTACTAGTAGAAAGAGAGAGACAAGCAAATCTTACAAGATTTACCCCAACTTAATTACCACAGCTGCCACCCCCTCCCTCTCTGATCCAGCATGACCCAATACCCTTCATACCCCTCCCCACCGTCCACTTGACCAATCCCTGGCCAGCATTCCCTCTCCTCCATGTCCAAATGGGACATTTACTCCATTTACCCCTCCTCCATGGTATAAAGGCTAGAGACCTCCCCCAACGAGCCCTTGCCCTGCATTTGCTCCCTCTCCCCTCCACTCACTCTCCCCAGGCTCCACTCCCTCCCCTCTGCTCTGTGCTGCCCAGAAAAAGAAGAGGAAGAAGCATCGGCCTTGCTCGAGATCTGAGTGTAGCTCCCTCCTCTTCCTCCTTCTCCCTCTACATGTCACCTTGCAATGACCAGCTCCTCCTCCTCTATCTAACCGTGCCATTCTTCTCGCCAAGGAACGACTCTTCTGTCCTCACCGTCGAGCTCCGACGAGGTCATCCTCGGCCACCGTCACGCGAGCTACTCCCCGGAGGCCAACCCCGCCATGTCGCCCCTCGATCTGCTCACTGTCGTCGACCGCGTGGCCCTGCACCCTCCCCGATGCCTCCCAAGCCCTCTGGTGAGCTCCCGCCTCCGTCTCCGACAAGCTAGGGTTCTACCGCCGCGGACTTTGCTCTGTCGAGGACGACGACGCCCGGTCATCCATCCCCACTTAATCGAACGGCCAGATCTGGCCGATACCGTTTCGGCCGCCCTCGCTCGCTGATCGCCAGGCCCCGCTTGCCAGGTTCAAGCACTGGCTCCCGCGTGCCGCGTTGCCCCGCCGTGTGCTGATTCCACCCCCTTCGACCCATTTCCCCTCAGATCTAGCCCAGCTGCTATGTCTTCTTTTCTTTTTATTTCAGATCCAGAAAAAGACAAGTAGGATTAAATCCTTTTGAAAATGGAAATAAAATCCAAATGCCAAGATTCAAATTTCTGGTGGTACCCTGTTGTTTTCTCAATCATGCAGAAGCAACCCCAAGTCCAAAATAAATCCCATTATTTGTTGGCAATTATTCTACTGCTAGGTGTACTTCACCCTAATTAATTTCCTCAGAAAGTTCTACATCTCCATTTGGGGAGAACCAAGGCTCTCCTAAGAGGTATTTGATATAACTATCATCCAGCATAAGTCCTATGTCAAGGTGAGTAGTAGTGTGCCTTTAATAAAAATAACAAAAATAGCCTTTATCTGCCTTGGATAAATTCTCTAGGCCAAACCAAATGTGGTATGAACCTGATTCCACCTCCCAGTACAACCTCGTATCAAAAACTATCAATCCCCAACAGCTCAGAATTTATTGAGCTCTAGTTGAATTTTGTGATTTAAATACTTCTGTAAGTGGTATTTTCACTAAATAAATCATTCCAGGGGTTTGGCTACTCCAAAATGAGCAAACCCAATACCTACCACATGCCCTTGGAATCAACTCAATATCTTCTATAGAATCAATCTGGTGAAAAAGAGAAAAACCTTGCAGAACTACCTTTGGGAATTTCCTGAGGGCATTATGGTAATTCATTTGACAATATTCCAACTCTAGGTGGTTCAGTATATCAAACAATACCTAACCACATAAGGGAATAATTTTTGGAGCTACAGATTAATTCTAGTGAATTATTCCCTCAAACTAGAGTTTATTCCACTATAAAAATCATAATCAAATCTAAGAAATTGATAATAAAGTGAAACCACTTGATTTGGTTTTTCTTTGTCAAAACCTATCTGAGGATATTAGTGCTGCACATTGGTAGCCTACTAACCTCAAAACCCCACTCCAAGTTCATAATATCTCTGCTAGACATCCATCTTCTAAGAGAAAAACACTACAATGGCAATCCAGTAAAATTCCACTCCTAGTAGCCCATTCCTCCGAAACCCACCAAGTTCAGTAGTACTCCTTATGTTTGTTTGATGTATGGTTTGATGCATGTACGCCTTGTATTGATTGTGAACTTGTCTGCTTGCATGTGTACCCGATGACGACGATAGTGAGAGTGTTTCACGACTAGAAGGAAGGGACTTTTTATTATTATTTATTGGGTATTATTGGTTAGCTAAAGAAGTCCATGGACTTATTGCTGATCACAGGCAAGCCACCATTCCCGAATTCTGATACTTGTCCTACTCCATTTATTACTTGCTTGTATCCTCTTTATAAATTACATTGTTTACCTGCATGTCTTGTTTTATAAATACTGTGCTAATAACTTGGCTCCTCCAAGTTATGACTTTGTGTCTCTCGTGGCACCACCTTGATGTACCTACCCTTTTATCCCTTTAGACTAAGAGTAGGATGGTCAGCATCCTACCTCATTGGAAACCCCGGTTTTGAGAAATGGAACTATGTTGGGATTTACCCCACTACAAATGATTCAAAACTATTTCTTAAAACCCTTGGGAAGAGACATCGTTCCCAGCGGATGTTTTAAACTACAAAAGTGGTGATGATGAGAAATGAGGAAAAGAAGGGATATTCTACGCCTTTACCGAAACAAATTTATCAGTGCAACCACATTACCCCAGGTGCTGGGGCTTAACTCGTAGTTTGTCTGCATTAATCAAGGCAACTTGTACCATGCTTATAGGGAGAGATCCCTTGTATTCTGGACAGGCGCTACCAGATCTCGGATATGAAGCCTGTTATTTGCTTCGGCAAGAGTGAGCCTGTTCTGGCAGGAGGCCGGTGCAACAATTGGGTCTCCCACGGACGGTGTGACTTAGGTGGTACAGAAGGAAGTGGAGTCACCAGATTAAGGTATACGCCAAGTTGCGGCTTGGGTATGCGCGTGTACGGAAGGCAGGACTATGGCTAGGAGCCACATACTCATTTCCGAGGAGAACAAACCCAAAAGGAAAAGCAGCCTTTGCTAGGGTCGACAAGCGAAAGGTTAGGTTTGATTATCTGGACCCCCATCTACAGTGGTAGTGGGCCGTGGTTGTATCCCGACGGATGTATTGATTCGTGTGGGGAAAGTGCACAAACTCTGTAGAGTATAATCTATTCGAATAGCCGTGTCCACGGTCAAGGACGGTTGTAAAGGTGTTGGCTAGGAGTACCCAGACGGTGTTTGTTTGGAAAATGGATGAAAAGGATGAGGGTTCCGGGGGAACCTGAGTTCGAAAGATTGGCTTGACCAGAGGTGATCAAAGAAGTTTAAAAATGGTTTTATTCCAAAACTATTTTCAAAACTCTTTTTCAACAAAGATATGGAGATGTCTTAACTTATAAAACAAAGGCATGTTTTCAAAACTCTTTTTCAACAAAGATATGGAGATGCCATAACTACAAGGGGTAGTCTAGGTTTTTCAAGAACAACCCTAGATAGAGCTATCTCCCCATAGCTAGACTTGCATTTCCTTATTTCATTTATCCTGGTGGTTTGCGAGTACATTCAAAAGTACTCACGGCTTTGTCCCTGGCTATTTACTTGGCCAGACTTTCGGAGGTTCGACATCGGAAGATTAAGGTGACGTCCAGCGAGCTAGGTCGTCTTCCCAGTCAGCTGCCTGTAGGTTGAGGCATGATTGGACTCTACGCATGATGATGTTCCGCTGCTAAAGATGTTGTAGCCATAATGGCATTTATGTAAGTCTTGTAATCCTTATATTTCGGATGTTGTAATGATACTTGTCGGTTATGTTCCACGGCTCATGCATAACAGGGATTTCTCGGATGAATAATCCGGGGAGCCCACAAGAACTTTGTCTTTCATGTTATGATTGAAGTACTATGATCCTAGCTATCAATGTTTTACAAATACTTTGATCAAGTTTATGATGGTGCATGTCACCTCAAAAATTATTCTTTCTTTTTATCACTTACCTACTCGAGGGCGAGCGGGAGTAAAGCTTGGGGATGTTGATACGTTGCTAACGTATCCATAATTTTTGATGTTCCATGCTTGGTTTTATCTACTTTCTTATGTTTTGTTCCAACTTTGGAGTACTTTCTATACACTTTCTTGGACTAACCTATTAACAAGAGCCACAGTTCTAGCTTCCTATTTTCTGTTGTTTTTGGTTCTAGGAAGGTCAGAAAATGAATATTCTAGGAATTGGACGGGACAAAATCCAAAGTCAGTTTTTCACCGAGGGACACAAGGAGCCAGAATACGAGACGGATAGGGGCCATGGGCCGCCACACCACCTGGCCACGCGGCCCAGCCCAACCCACGCCAGGGGGTGGTCTGGCCGCCTCCGGCACCCCCTCGGCCTCCCCTTTCTCCTATAAGATGCCCCTGATACAGAAACCCTAAGTACCCGATCAAAATTCCACGAAAGAGTCTATAGCCTTCGTCATCTCCATCCCTAGATCGGGGATCAAGCTCTTCCGGCACCACAGCCGGGAGGGATAATTCACCCTGGAGGCCTTCTTCATCACCATGCAAGCCTCCGGTGTGATGCGTGAGTAGTTCATCTCTGAACTACGGTTCCATGTATTAGCTAGATGGCTGGTTCTCCTCCTTTGTGCTATCATGTTTAGATCTTGTGAGCTTCGTTCATGATCAAGATCATCTATTTGTAATTCTGCATGTTGTGTTTGCGGGGATCCGATGGATATTGAGATGCTATTTCAGATTGATTATTGATTCTATCATGTCTTTGTTATTTGTCATCTTGCATGCTTTCCATTGTTAGTAGCTATCTTGGCCAAGTAGATGCTAGCAACTCCAAGAGTTAGTATTTATGCTCGATAGTGGGTTCATGCCTCTAGTAATCTGGGGAAGTGACAGAAATCTCTAAGGTACTAGATGTGTTGTTGATACGAGGGAGAAACAACAATCCTTTGTTCATAGAACAATCATATTGTTTACTTTACACATAATGCGTAATGCAATTATCTGTTGCTTGCAACTTAATACTGGAGGGGGTTCGGATGATAACCTGAAGGTGGATTATTAGTCATAGATGCAGCTAGGTTACGGTCTATGTATAATGTTGTAATGCCCACTCGAATCTCAAAGGAGTAAAGATGAGTAGTATATGCATATTGCTTTCTCGATGTTTGTCAATTGCCCCGCTGTAATTTGTTCACCCAACATGTCATCTATCTTAAGGAGAGCCACCACTAGTGAACTATGGACCCCGGTCCTTTCTTTTACTATCAATCTACAATCAATTGTTTACTATTTTCTGTTTACTTTCTTCAAACTATTACTTTCTTCCACACAATACATTTAATCCTTTGTTTTCAGCAAATCTGGTGAGATTGACAACCTCACTGTAAGTTGGGGGCAAAGTTATGTGGTTGTGTTGTGCAGGTCTCCATGTTGCTGCTGGCACCGGTAGTGCGCCCTGCCAAAGATCAGCTAGCAACACATTTGGGGTGTTTCCTTGCTCCTACTGGTTCGATTAAACCTTGGTTTTATAATTGAGGGAAACTTATTGTTGTGGTCATCATACCTTCCTCTTGGGGTTCCCCAACGAGCTCGAGATATCTTGGGCCATCAACACACATGCAATACCTTTGGTGGATCCATGTGGTTTAGGAAAGGAACACACATGCGATGGCTCTGGTGGATCCATGTGGTTTAGGAAAGGAACACACATGCAATGACTCTGATGGTGGTTTAGGAAAGGAAGACACATGCAATGACTCGGGTGGACCTATGTGGATTAGGAAAGGAACGCACATGCAATAAGTCTGGTGGATACATGTGGTTTAGGAAAGGAACACACATGCAATGACTCTAGTGGGTCCATGTGGTTTAGGAACAGAACACACATGCAAGACTCTAGTGGATCCATGTGGTTTAGGAAAGGAACACAATTCAATGACTCTAGTGGTGGTTTAGGAAAAGAACACACATGCAATGACTCTAGTGGTGGTTTAGGAAAATAACACACATGAAATGACTCGGGTGTATCCATGTGGTTTAGTAAATGAAGACATATGCAACGACTCAACTAGATCATTGTGGTTTAGGAAAGGAACAGACATGAAATGACTCTGGTGGATCCTTGTTTTTTTAGAAAGGAACACACATGCAATGACTCTAGAGGATCATTTAGTTTAGGAAAGGAACACACATGCAATGACTCTAGTGGATCCATGTGGTTTAGGAAAAGAACACACATGCAATGACTCTGGTGGATCAATGTGGATTAGGAAAAGAACACAGATGCAATGACTCTAGTCCATGTGCTTTAGAAAAGGAACACACATGCATTGAAACCGATGGATCCATGTGGTTTAGTTAAAGAACACACAATCAATGACTCTAGCGGATCCATGTGGTTTAGGAAATGAAGACACATGCAATGACTCTACTGAATCATTGTGGTTTAGGAAAGGAACACACATGAAATGACTCTGGTGGATCCATGTTTTTTAGAAAGGAACATACATGAAATGACTCTGGATGATCATTGTGGATTAGGAAAGGGACACACATGCAATGACTCTGGTGGATCCATGTGATTTAAGAAAATAACGCACATGCAATAACACTTGTGGAACCATGTTGTTTAGGAAAATAACACACGCAACTTGTTGTGGTGGATCAATGTGGTTTACGAAAGGAACACACATGCAATGACTCTAGTGGATCCATGTGGTTCAAAAAAGAAACACACATGCAATGACACTAGTGGATCCATGTGATTTAGGAAAAGAACATACATGCAATGACACTGGTGATCCATGTGGTTTAGGAAAACAACACACATGCAATGACTCTGGTGGATCCATGTGGTTTAGGAAATGAAGAAACATGCAATCACTCTACTGGATCAATGTAGTTTAGGAAAGGTACACTTATGAAATGACTCTAGTGGATCCATGTGGCTTAGGAAAAGAACACACATGCAATGACTTTGGTGGTGGTTTAGGAAAGGAACACACATGCAATGACTCTGGATGTGGTTTAGGAAAGGAACACACGTGCAATGACTCTAGTTGATCCATCTGGTTTAGGAAAAGAACACACGTGCAATGACTGTGGTGGATCAATGTGGTTTTGGAAGGGAACACACATGCAATGAATCTAGTGGATCCATGTGGTTTAGGAAAGGAACATGCATGCAATGATTCTGATGGTGGTTTAGGGAAGGAAGACACATGCAATGACTCTGGTGGATCCAGGTGGTTTAGGAAATGAACACACATGCAATGACTCTGGAGGATACATGTGGTTTAGGAAACGAACACACATGCAATGACTCTAGTGGTGGTTTAGGAAAAGAAGACACATGCAACGACTTTGGTGGTGGTTTAAGAAAAGAATACACATGAGATGACTCCGGTAGATCTATGTGGTTTAAGAACAAACATGCAATGATTATGGTGGATCCATGTGGTTTAGGAAAGGAACACACATGCAATGACTCTAGTGGTGGTTTAGGAAAAGAAGACACATGCAATGACTCTAGTGGTCGTTTAGGAAAATAACACACATGAAATGTGTATGGTGGATCCAGGTGGTTTAGGAAAAGAACACACATGCAATGACTCTGGTGGTGGTTTAGGAAATGAAGACACATGCAATGACTCTGGATGTGGTTTAGGAAAAGCACAGACATGCAATGACTATGGTGGATCCATGTGGTTTAGGAAAAGAACACACATGCAATGACTCTTGTGGTGGTTTAGGAAAGGAACACACATGCAGTGATTCTGGTGGATCCATGTGGATTCGGAAAGGAACACGCATGCAATGACTCTGGTGGGTCCATGTGGTTTAGGAAAGGAATACGCATGCAATGACTCTAGTGGATCCATGTGGTTTAGGAAAAGAACACATATGCAATGACACTGGTGGATCCATGTGGTTTTGGAAAAGAACACACATGGAATTACTTTGGTGGTGGTTTAGGAAAGGAAAACACATGCAATGACTCTGGTGGATCCATGTGGTTTAGGAAAAGAACACACATGCAATGACTCTAGTGGATCCATGTTGTTTAGGAAAGGGGCACACATGCAATGACTCTAGTGGTGGTTTAGGAAAAGAAGACACATACAATGACTCTGGTGGTGGTTTAGGAAAAGAACACACATGAAATGACTCTCGTGGATCCATGTGGTTTAGGAAAAGATCACACATGCAATGACTCTAGTGGTGGTTTAGGAAAAGAACACACATGCAATGACTCTGGTGGATCCATGTGGTTTTGGAAAGGAAGACACATGGAATGACTCTAGTGGATCCATGTGATTTAGGAAAGGAACACAATTCAATGACTCTAGTGGTGGTTTAGGAAAAGAAGACACATGCAATGACTCTGGTGGTGGTTTAGGAAAAGAATACACATGAAATGACTCTGGTGGATCCATGTGGTTTAGGAAATGAAGACATATGCAATGACTTAACTGGATCTTTGTGGTTTAGGAAAGGAACACACATGAAATGACTCTAGTGGATCCATGTTTTTTTAGAAAGGAACACACATGCAATGACTCTAGAGGATCATTGTGGTTTAGGAAAGGAACACACATACAATGACTCTAGTGGATCCATGTGGTTTAGGAAAATAACACACATTCAATGACACTTGTGGAACCATGCATGTGGTTTAGGAAAATAACACACATGCAATGACACTTGTGGAACCATGTGGTTTAGGAAAAGAACACACATGCAATGACTCTGGTGGATCAATGTGGATTAGGAAAAGTACACACATGCAATGACTCTAGTGGATCCATGTGGTTTAGAAAAGGAACACGCATGCATTGAAACTCGTGGATCCATGTGGATCAGGAAAAGAACACACATTCAATGACTCTGGCGGATCCATGTGGTTTAGGAAATGAACACACATGCAATGACTCTACTGGATCCTTGTGGTTTAGGAAAGGAACACACATGAAATGACTCTGGTGGATCCATGTTTTTAAGAAAGGAACACACATGCAATTACTATAGAGGATCATTGTGGATAGGGAAAGGGACACCCATGCAATCACTCTGGTGGATCCATGTGGTTTAGGAAAATAACACAAATGCAATGACACTTGTGGAACCATGTGGTTTAGGAAAATAACACACGTGCAATGACCTGGTGGATCAATGTGGTTTAAGAAAGGAACACACATGCAATGACTCTAGTGGATCCATGTGGTACAAAAACGAAACACACATGCAATGACACTGGTGGATCCATGTGATTTAGGAAAAGAACACACATGCAATGACACTAGTGGTGGTTTAGGAAAGGAACACACATGCAATGATTCTGGTGGATCCATGTGGATTAGGAAAGGAACACGCATGTAATGACTCTAGTGGATCCATGTGGTTTAGGAAAGGAACACGCATGCAATGACTCTAGTGGATCCATGTAGTTTAGGAAAAGAACACATATGCAATGACATTGGTGTATCCATGTGGTTTTGGAAAAGAACACACATGGAATTACTCTAGTGGTGGTTTAGGAAAGGAAAATACATGCAATGACTCTAGTGGATCCATGTGGTTTAGGAAAAGAACACACATGCAATGACTCTAGTGGATCCATGTTGTTTAGGAAAGGGGCACACATGCAATGACTCTAGTGGTGGTTTAGGAAAAGAAGACACGTACAATGACTCTGGTGGTGGTTAAGGAAAAGAACACACATGACATGACTCTCGTGGATCCATGTGGTTTAGGAAAATATCACACATGCAATGACTCTAGTGGTGGTTTAGGAAAAGAACACACATGCAATGACTCTGGTGGATCCATGTGGTTTTGAAAAGGAACACACATGCAATGACTCTAGTGGATCCATGTGGTTTAGGAAAGGAACACAATTCAATGACTCTAGTGGTGGTTTAGGAAAAGAAGATACATGCAATGACTCTGGTGGTGGTTTAGGAATAGAACACACATGAAATGACTCTGGTGGATCCATGTGGTTTAGGAAATGAAGACATATGCAATGACTCAACTGGATCTTTGTGGTTTAGGAAAGGAACACACATGAAATGACTCTTGTGGATCCATGTTTTTTTTACAAAGGAACACACATGCAATGACTCTAGAGGATCATTGTGGTTTAGGAAAGGAACACACATACAATGACTCTAGTGGATCCATGTGGTTTAGGAAAATAACACACATTCAATGACACTTGTGGAACCATGCATGTGGTTTAGGAAAATAACGCACATGCAATGACACTTGTGGAACCATGTGGTTTAGGAAAAGAACACACATGCAATGACTCTGGTGGATCAATGTGGATTAGGAAAAGAACACACATGCAATGACTCTAGTGGATCCATGTGGTTTAGAAAAGGAACACACATGCATTGAAACTCATGGATCCTTGTGGATTAGGAAAAGAACACACATTCAATGACTCTGGCGGGTCCATGTGGTTTAGGAAATGAAGACACATGCAATGACTCTACTGAATCATTGTGGTTTAGGAAAGGAACACACATGAAATGACTCTGGTGGATCCATGTTTTTAAGAAAGGAACACACATGCAATGACTATAGAGGATCATTGTGGATTAGGAAAGGGACACACATGCAATGACTCTGGTGGATCCATGTGATTTAGGAAAATAACACAAATGCAATGACACTTGTGGAACCATGTGGTTTAGGAAAATAACACATGTGCAATGACATTGTGGATCAATGTGGTTTTAAGAAAGGAACACACATGCAATGACTCTAGTGGATCCATGTGGTACAAAAATGAAACACACATGCAATGACACTGGTGGAACCATGTGATTTAGGAAAAGAACACACATGCAATGACACTGGTGGATCCATGTGCTTTAGGAAAACAGCACACATGCAATGACTCTAGTGGATCCATGTGGTTTAGGAAATCAAGACACATGCAATCACTCTAGTGGATCATTGTGGTCTAGGAAAGTAATACACATGAAATGACTCTGGTGGATCCATGTGGTTTAGGAAGAGAACACACATACAATGACTTTGGTGGTGGTTTAGGAAAGGAAGGCACATGCAATAACTCTGGATGTGGTTTAGGAAAGGAACACACATGCAGTGACTCTAGTTGATCCATCTAGTTTAGGAAAAGAACACACATGCATTGACTCTAGTGGATAAATGTGGTTTAGGAAAGGAACACACATGCAATTACACTGGTGGATCCATGTGGTTTCGGAAAGTAACACACATGCAATGACTCTAGTGATGGTTTAGGAAAATAAGGCACATGCAATGTCTCTGGTGGTTTAGGAAAAGAACCATGAAATGACTCTGGTGGATCCATGTGGTTTAAGAACACACGTGCAATGATTCTGGTGGATCCATGTGGTTTAGGAAAGGAACACACATGCAATGACTCTAGTGGTGGTTTAGGAAAAGAAGAAACATGCAATGACTCTGGTGGACATTTAGAAAAATAACACACATGAAATGAGTATGGTGGATCCATGTGGTCTAGGAAAAGAACACACATGCAATGACTCTGGTGGTGGTTTAGGAAATAAAGACACATGCAATGACTTTGGATGTGGTTTAGGAAAAGCACACACTTGCAATGACTATGGTGGATCCATGTGGTTTAGGAAAAGAACACACATGCAATGACTCTAGTGGTGGTTTAGGAAAGGAACACACATGCAATGACTCTGGTGGATCCATGTGGATTAGGGAAGGAACGCACACGCAATGAGTCTGGTGGATACATGTGGTTTAGGAATGGAACACACATGCAATGACTCTAGTGGATCCATGTGATTTAGGAAAAGAACACACATGCAAGACTCTGGTGGATCCATGTGGTTTAGGAAAGGAACACAATTCAATGACTCTAGTGCTGGTTTAGGAAAAGAAGACACATGCAATGACTCTGGTGGTGGTTTAGGAAAAGAACACACATGAAATGACTCTGGTGTATCCATGTGGTTTAGGAAATGAAGACATATGCAACGAATCAACTGGATCATTGTGGTTTAGGAAAGGAATATACCTAAAATGACTCTGGTGGATCCATGTTTTTTAGAAAGGAACACACATGCAATGACTCTAGTGGATCCATGTGGTTTAGGAAAATAACACACATGTAATGACACTTGTGGAACCATGCATGTGGTTTAGGAAAATACCACACATGTAATGACACTTGTGGAACCATGTGGTTTAGGAAAAGAACACACATGCAATGACTCTGGTGGATCAATGTGGATTAGGAAAAGAACACACATGCAATGACTCTAGTGGATCCATGTGGTTTAGGAAGGGAACACACACACATGCAATGAATCTGATGGTAGTTTAGGAAAGCAAGACACATCCAATGATTCTTGTAGATCCATGTGGTTTAGGAAAGGAACACACATGCAATCTCTCTAGTGGATCCATGTGGTTTAGGAAAGGAACATACATGCAATGACTCTGGTGGATTCAAGTTGTTTAGGAAAGGAACACACATGCAATGACTCTGATGGTGGTTTAGGAAAGGAATACAGATGCAAAGACTCTGGTGGATCCATGTGCTTTAGGAAACAAAGACACATGCAATGGCTCTAGTGGATCCTTGTGGTTTAGGAAAGGAACAACATGAAGTGACTCTGGTTGATCCATGTGGTTTAGGAAAAGAACACACATGCAATGACTCTGGTGAATCCATGTGGTTTAGAAAAGGAACACACATGCAATGACTCTAGTGGTGGTTTAGGAAAAGAAGTCACATGCAATGCCTCTGGTGGTGCTTTAGGAAAATAACACACATGAAATGACTCTAGAGGATCCATGTGGTTTATGAAAATTACACACATGCAATGACTCTATGGTGGTTTAGTAAAAGAACACACATGTAATGACACTGGTGGATCCATGTTGTTTAGGAAAAGAACACACATGCAATGACTCTGGTGGTGGTTTAGGAAAGGAAGATACATGCAATGACTAGATGTAGTTTAGGAAAGGAACACACATGCGATGACTCTAGTGGATCCATGTGATTTTAGGAAGAGAACACACATGCAATGACTGTGGATCCATATGGTTTTGGAAAGGAACACACATGGAATGTCTCTGGTGGATCCATGTGGTTTAGCAAAGGAAAACAATGCAATGACTCTAGTGGTGGTTTAGAAAAACAAGACACATGCAATGACTATAGTGGTGGTTTAGGAAAAGAACACACATGAAATGACTCTGGTGGATCCATGTTGTTTACGATATAAAGACACATGCAATGACTCTAGTGGATCATTGTCATTTAGGAAAGGAACACACATGAAATGACTCTGGAGGATCCAAACATACATGCAATGAATCTAGAGGATCATTGTGGTTTAGGAAGGGAAGACACATGCAATGACTCTGGTAGATCCTTGTGGTTTAGGAAAGGAACACACATGCAATTTCTCTAGTGGATCCATGTGGTTTACGAAAGGAACACACATGCAATGATTCTGGTGGATTCATGTTATTTAGGAAAGGAACACACATGCAGTGACTCTGATGGTGGTTTAGGAAAGGAATACACATGCAATGACTCTGGTGGATCCATGGGGTTTAGGAAACGAAGACACATGCATTGACTCTAGTGGATGCATGTGGTTTAGGAAAGTAACACACATGCAATGACACTGGTGGATCCATGTGGTTTAGTAAAAGAACACACATGCAATGACTCTGGTGGATCCATGTGGTTTAGGAAATGAAGACACATGCAATGACTCTAGTGGATCATTGTGGTTTAGGAAAGGAGCACACATGAAATGACTCTGGTGGACCCATGTGGTTTTGGAAAGGAACACACATGAAATGACTCTGGTGGATCCATGTTTTTTTAGAAAGGAACACACATGCAATGACTCTAGAGGATCATTGTGGTTTAGGAAAGGAACACACATACAATGACTCTAGTGGATCCATGTGGTTTAGGAAAATAACACACATTCAATGACACTTGTGGAACCATGCATGTGGTTTAGGAAAATAACACACATGCAATGACTCTAGTGGATCCATGTGGTTTAGGAAAAGAACACACATGCAATGACTCTGGTGGATCAATGTGGATTAGGAAAAGAACACACATGCAATGACTCTAGTCCATGTGGTTTAGAAAAGGAACACACATGCATTGAAACTGATGGATCCATGTGGTTTAGTTAAAGAACACACAATCAATGACTCTGGCGGATCCATGTGGTTTAGGAAATGAAGACACATGCAATGACTCTACTGAATCATTGTGGTTTAGGAAAGGAACACACATGAAATGACTCTGGTGGATCCATGTTTTTTAGAAAGGAACATACATGAAATGACTCTGGATGATCATTGTGGATTAGGAAAGGGACACACATGCAATGACTCTGGTGGATCCATGTGATTTAGGAAAATAACACACATGCAATAACACTTGTGGAACCATGTTGTTTAGGAAAATAACACACGTGCAACGACTGTGGTGGATCAATGTGGTTTACGAAAGGAACACACATGCAATGACTCTAGTGGATCCATGTGGTTCAAAAAAGAAACACACATGCAATGACACTGGTGGATCCATGTGATTTAGGAAAAGAACATACATGCAATGACACTGGTGATCCATGTGGTTTAGGAAAACAACACACATGCAATGACTCTGGTGGATCCATGTGGTTTAGGAAATGAGGAAACATGCAATCACTCTACTGGATCATTGTAGTTTAGGAAAGGTACACGTATGAAATGACTCTGGTGGATCCATGTGGCTTAGGAAAAGAACACACATGCAATGACTTTGGTGGTGGTTTAGGAAAGGAACACACATGCAATGACTCTGGATGTGGTTTTGGAAGGGAACACACATGCAATGAATCTAGTGGATCCATGTGGTTTAGGAAAGGAACATGCATGCAATGATTCTGATGGTGGTTTAGGGAAGGAAGACACATGCAATGACTCTGGTGGATCCAGGTGGTTTAGGAAATGAACACACATGCAATGACTCTGGAGGATACATGTGGTTTAGGAGACGAACACACATGCAATGACTCTAGTGGTGGTTTAGGAAAAGAAGACACATGCAATGACTTTGGTGGTGGTTTAAGAAAAGAATACACATGAGATGACTCCGGTAGATCTATGTGGTTTAAGAACAAACATGCAATGATTATGGTGGATCCATGTGGTTTAGGAAAGGAACACACATGCAATGACTCTAGTGGTGGTTTAGGAAAAGAAGACACATGCAATGACTCTAGTGGTCGTTTAGGAAAATAACACACATGAAATGTGTATGGTGGATCCAGGTGGTTTAGGAAAAGAACACACATGCAATGACTCTGGTGGTGGTTTAAGAAATGAAGACACATGCAATGACTCTGGATGTGGTTTAGGACATGAAGACACATGCAATGACTATGGTGGATCCATGTGGTTTAGGAAAAGAACACACATGCAATGACTCTAGTGGTGGTTTAGGAAAGGAACACACATGCAGTGATTCTGGTGGATCCATGTGGATTCGGAAAGGAACACGCATGCAATGACTCTGGTGGGTCCATGTGGTTTAGGAAAGGAATACGCATGCAATGACTCTAGTGGATCCATGTGGTTTAGGAAAAGAACACATATGCAATGACACTGGTGGATCCATGTAGTTTTGGAAAAGAACACACATGGAATTACTTTGGTGGTGGTTTAGGAAAGGAAAACACATGCAATGACTCTGGTGGATCCATGTGGTTTAGGAAAGAACACACATGCAATGACTCTAGTGGATCCATGTTGTTTAGGAAAGGGGCACACATGCAATGACTCTAGTGGTGGTTTAGGAAAAGAAGACACATACAATGACTCTGGTTGTGGTTTAGGAAAAGAACACACATGAAATGACTCTCGTGGATCCATGTGGTTTAGGAAAAGATCACACATGCAATGACTCTAGTGGTGGTTTAGGAAAAGAACACACATGCAATGACTCTGGTGGATCCATGTGGTTTTGGAAAGGAAGACACATGCAATGACTCTAGTGGATCCATGTGGTTTAGGAAAGGAACGCAATTCAATGACTCTAGTGGTGGTTTAGGAAAAGAAGACACATGCAATGACTCTGGTGGTGGTTTAGGAAAAGAAGACACATGAAATGACTCTGGTGGATCCATGTGGTTTAGGAAATGAAGACATATGCAATGACTCAACTAGATCTTTGTGGTTTAGGAAAGGAACACACATGAAATGACTCTGGTGGATCCATGTTTTTTTTAGAAAGGAACACACATGCAATGACTCTAGAGGATCATTGTGGTTTAGGAAAGGAACACACATACAATGACTCTAGTGGATCCATGTGGTTTAGGAAAATAACACACATTCAATGACACTTGTGGAACCATGCATGTGGTTTAGGAAAATAACACACATGCAATGACTCTAGTGGATCCATGTGGTTTAGGAAAAGAACACACATGCAATGACTCTGGTGGATCAATGTGGATTAGGAAAAGAACCCACATGCAATGACTCTAGTCCATGTGGTTTAGAAAAGGAACACACATGCATTGAAACTGATGGATCCATGTGGTTTAGTTAAAGAACACACAATCAATGACTCTGGCGGATCCATGTGGTTTAGGAAATGAAGACACATGCAATGACTCTACTGAATCATTGTGGTTTAGGAAAGGAACACACATGAAATGACTCTGGTGGATCCATGTTTTTTAGAAAGGAACATACATGAAATGACTCTGGATGATCATTGTGGATTAGGAAAGGGACACACATGCATTGACTCTGGTGGATCCATGTGATTTAGGAAAATAACACACATGCAATAACACTTGTGGAACCATGTTGTTTAGGAAAATAACACACGTGCAACGACTGTGGTGGATCAATGTGGTTTACGAAAGGAACACACATGCAATGACTCTAGTGGATCCATGTGGTTCAGAAAAGAAACACACATGCAATGACACTGGTGGATCCATGTGATTTAGGAAAAGAACATACATGCAATGACACTGGTGATCCATGTGGTTTAGGAAAACAACACACATGCAATGACTCTGGTGGATCCATGTGGTTTAGGAAATGAAGAAACATGCAATCACTCTACTGGATCATTGTAGTTTAGGAAAGGTACACGTATGAAATGACTCTGGTGGATCCATGTGGCTTAGGAAAAGAACACACATGCAATGACTTTGGTGGTGGTTTAGGAAAGGAACACACATGCAATGACTCTGGATGTGGTTTAGGAAAGGAACACACATGCAATGACTCTAGTTGATCCATCTGGTTTAGGAAAAGAACACATGCAATGACTGGTGGATCAATGTGGTTTTGGAAGGGAACACACATGCAATGAATCTAGTGGATCCATGTGGTTTAGGAAAGGAACATGCATGCAATGATTCTGATGGTGGTTTAGGGAAGGAAGACACATGCAATGACTCTGGTGGATCCAGGTGGTTTAGGAAATGAACACACATGCAATGACTCTGGAGGATCCATGTGGTTTAGGAAACAAACACACATGCAATGACTCTAGTGGTGGTTTAGGAAAAGAAGACACATGCAATGACTTTGGTGGTGGTTTAAGAAAAGAATACACATGAGATGACTCCGGTAGATCTATGTGGTTTAAGAACAAACATGCAATGATTATGGTGGATCCATGTGGTTTAGGAAAGGAACACACATGCAATGACTCTAGTGGTGGTTTAGGAAAAGAAGACACATGCAATGACTCTAGTGGTCGTTTAGGAAAATAACACACATGAAATGTGTATGGTGGATCCAGGTGGTTTAGGAAAAGAACACACATGCAATGACTCTGGTGGTGGTTTAGGAAATGAAGACACATGCAATGACTCTGGATGTGGTTTAGGAAAAGCACAGACATGCAATGACTATGGTGGATCCATGTGGTTTAGGAAAAGAACACACATGCAATGACTCTAGTGGTGGTTTAGGAAAGGAACACACATGCAGTGATTCTGGTGGATCCATGTGGATTCGGAAAGGAACACGCGTGCAATGACTCTGGTGGGTCCATGTGGTTTAGGAAAGGAATACGCATGCAATGACTCTAGTGGATCCATGTGTTTTCGGAAAAGAACACATATGCAATGACACTGGTGGATCCATGTGGTTTTGGAAAAGAACACACATGGAATTACTTTGGTGGTGGTTTAGGAAAGGAAAACACATGCAATGACTCTGGTGGATCCATGTGGTTTAGGAAAAGAACACACATGCAATGACTCTAGTGGATCCATGTTGTTTAGGAAAGGGGCACACATGCAATGACTCTAGTGGTGGTTTAGGAAAAGAAGACACATACAATGACTCTGGTGGTGGTTTAGGAAAAGAACACACATGAAATGACTCTCGTGGATCCATGTGGTTTAGGAAAAGATCACACATGCAATGACTCTAGTGGTGGTTTAGGAAAAGAACACACATGCAATGACTCTGGTGGATCCATGTGGTTTTGGAAAGGAAGACACATGCAATGACTCTAGTGGATCCATGTGGTTTAGGAAAGGAACGCAATTCAATGACTCTAGTTGTGGTTTAGGAAAAGAAGACACATGCAATGACTCTGGTGGTGGTTTAGGAAAAGAATACACATGAAATGACTCTGGTGGATCCATGTGGTTTAGGAAATGAAGACATATGCAATGACTCAACTAGCTCTTTGTGGTTTAGGAAAGGAACACACATGAAATGACTCTGGTGGATCCATGTTTTTTTAGAAAGGAACACACATGCAATGACTCTAGAGGATCATTGTGGTTTAGGAAAGGAACACACATACAATGACTCTAGTGGATCCATGTGGTTTAGGAAAATAACACACATTCAATGACACTTGTGGAACCATGCATGTGGTTTAGGAAAATAACACACATGCAATGACTCTAGTGGATCCATGTGGTTTAGGAAAAGAACACACATGCAATGACTCTGGTGGATCAATGTGGATTAGGGAAAGAACACACATGCAATGACTCTAGTCCATGTGGTTTAGAAAAGGAACACACATGCATTGAAACCGATGGATCCATGTGGTTTAGTTAAATAACACACAATCAATGACTCTGGCGGATCCATGTGGTTTAGGAAATGAAGACACATGCAATGACTCTACTGAATCATTGTGGTTTAGGAAAGGAACACACATGAAATGACTCTGGTGGATCCATGTTTTTTAGAAAGGAACATACATGAAATGACTCTGGATGATCATTGTGGATTAGGAAAGGGACACACATGCAATGACTCTGGTGGATCCATGTGATTTAGGAAAATAACACACGTGCAATAACACTTGTGGAACCATGTTGTTTAGGAAAATAACACACGTGCAACGACTATGGTGGATCAATGTGGTTTACGAAAGGAACACACATGCAATGACTCTAGTGGATCCATGTGGTTCAAAAAAGAAACACACATGCAATGACACTGGTGGATCCATGTGATTTAGGAAAAGAACATACATGCAATGACACTGGTGATCCATGTGGTTTAGGAAAACAACACACATGCAATGACTCTGGTGGATCCATGTGGTTTACGAAATGAAGAAACATGCAATCAATCTACTGGATCATTGTAGTTTAGAAAAGGTACACGTATGAAATGACTCTGGTGGATCCATGTGGCTTAGGAAAAGAACACACATGCAATGACTTTGGTGGTGGTTTAGGAAAGGAACACACATGCAATGACTCTGGATGTGGTTTAGGAAAGGAACACACATGCAATGACTCTAGTTGATCCATCTGGTTTAGGAAAAGAACACACGTGCAATGACTGTGGTGGATCAATGTGGTTTTGGAAGGGAACACACATGCAATGAATCTAGTGGATCCATGTGGTTTAGGAAAGGAACATGCATGCAATGATTCTGATGGTGGTTTAGGGAAGGAAGACACATGCAATGACTCTGGTGGATCCAGGTGGTTTAGGAAATGAACACACATGCAATGACTCTGGAGGATCCATGTGGTTTAGGAAACGAACACACATGCAATGACTCTAGTGGTGGTTTAGGAAAAGAAGACACATGCAACGACTTTGGTGGTGGTTTAAGAAAAGAATACACATGAGATGACTCCGGTAGATCTATGTGGTTTAAGAACAAACATGCAATGATTATGGTGGATCCATGTGGTTTAGGAAAGGAACACACATGCAATGACTCTAGTGGTGGTTTAGGAAAAGAAGACACATGCAATGACTCTAGTGGTCGTTTAGGAAAATAACACACATGAAATGTGTATGGTGGATCCAGGTGGTTTAGGAAAGAACACACATGCAATGACTCGTGGTGGTTTAGGAAATGAAGACACATGCAATGACTGGATGTGGTTTAGGAAAAGCACAGACATGCAATGACTATGGTGGATCCATGTGGTTTAGGAAAAGAACACACATGCAATGACTCTAGTGGTGGTTTAGGAAAGGAACACACATGCAGTGATTCTGGTGGATCCATGTGGATTCGGAAAGGAACACGCATGCAATGACTCTGGTGGGTCCATGTGGTTTAGGAAAGGAATACGCATGCAATGACTCTAGTGGATCCATGTGGTTTAGGAAAAGAACACATATGCAATGACACTGGTGGATCCATGTGGTTTTGGAAAAGAACACACATGGAATTACTTTGGTGGTGGTTTAGGAAAGGAAAACACATGCAATGACTCTGGTGGATCCATGTGGTTTAGGAAAAGAACACACATGCAATGACTCTAGTGGATCCATGTTGTTTAGGAAAGGGGCACACATGCAATGACTCTAGTGGTGGTTTAGGAAAAGAAGACACATACAATGACTCTGGTGGTGGTTTAGGAAAAGAACACACATGAAATGACTCTCGTGGATCCATGTGGTTTAGGAAAGATCACATGCAATGACTCTAGTGGTGGTTTAGGAAAAGAACACACATGTAATGACTCTGGTGGATCCATGTGGTTTTGGAAAGGAAGACACATGGAATGACTCTAGTGGATCCATGTGATTTAGGAAAGGAAAACAATTCAATGACTCTAGTGGTGGTTTAGGAAAAGAAGACACATGCAATGACTCTGGTGGTGGTTTAGGAAAAGAATACACATGAAATGACTCTGGTGGATCCATGTGGTTTAGGAAATGAAGACATATGCAATGACTTAACTGGATCTTTGTGGTTTAGGAAAGGAACACACATGAAATGACTCTAGTGGATCCATGTTTTTTTAGAAAGGAACACACATGCAATGACTCTAGAGGATCATTGTGGTTTAGGAAAGGAACACACATACAATGACTCTAGTGGATCCATGTGGTTTAGGAAAATAACACACATTCAATGACACTTGTGGAACCATGCATGTGGTTTAGGAAAATAACACACATGCAATGACACTTGTGGAACCATGTGGTTTAGGAAAAGAACACACATGCAATGACTCTGGTGGATCAATGTGGATTAGGAAAAGTACACACATGCAATGACTCTAGTGGATCCATGTGGTTTAGAAAAGGAACACACATGCATTGAAACTCGTGGATCCCTGTGGATTAGGAAAAGAACACACATTCAATGACTCTGGCGGATCCATGTGGTTTAGGAAATGAACACACATGCAATGACTCTACTGGATCCTTGTGGTTTAGGAAAGGAACACACATGAAATGACTCTGGTGGATCCATGTTTTTAAGAAAGGAACACACATGCAATTACTATAGAGGATCATTGTGGATAGGGAAAGGGACACCCATGCAATCACTCTGGTGGATCCATGTGGTTTAGGAAAATAACACAAATGCAATGACACTTGTGGAACCATGTGGTTTAGGAAAATAACACACGTGCAATGACCTGGTGGATCAATGTGGTTTAAGAAAGGAACACACATGCAATGACTCTAGTGGATCCATGTGGTACAAAAACGAAACACACATGCAATGACACTGGTGGATCCATGTGATTTAGGAAAAGAACACACATGCAATGACACTAGTGGTGGTTTAGGAAAGGAACACACATGCAATGATTCTGGTGGATCCATGTGGATTAGGAAAGGAACACGCATGTAATGACTCTAGTGGATCCATGTGGTTTAGGAAAGGAACACGCATGCAATGACTCTAGTGGATCCATGTAGTTTAGGAAAAGAACACATATGCAATGACATTGGTGTATCCATGTGGTTTTGGAAAAGAACACACATGGAATTACTCTAGTGGTGGTTTAGGAAAGGAAAATACATGCAATGACTCTAGTGGATCCATGTGGTTTAGGAAAAGAACACACATGCAATGACTCTAGTGGATCCATGTTGTTTAGGAAAGGGGCACACATGCAATGACTCTAGTGGTGGTTTAGGAAAAGAAGACACGTACAATGACTCTGGTGGTGGTTAAGGAAAAGAACACACATGACATGACTCTCGTGGATCCATGTGGTTTAGGAAAATATCACACATGCAATGACTCTAGTGGTGGTTTAGGAAAAGAACACACATGCAATGACTCTGGTGGATCCATGTGGTTTTGAAAAGGAACACACATGCAATGACTCTAGTGGATCCATGTGGTTTAGGAAAGGAACACAATTCAATGACTCTAGTGGTGGTTTAGGAAAAGAAGATACATGCAATGACTCTGGTGGTGGTTTAGGAATAGAACACACATGAAATGACTCTGGTGGATCCATGTGGTTTAGGAAATGAAGACATATGCAATGACTCAACTGGATCTTTGTGGTTTAGGAAAGGAACACACATGAAATGACTCTTGTGGATCCATGTTTTTTTTAGAAAGGAACACACATGCAATGACTCTAGAGGATCATTGTGGTTTAGGAAAGGAACACACATACAATGACTCTAGTGGATCCATGTGGTTTAGGAAAATAACACACATTCAATGACACTTGTGGAACCATGCATGTGGTTTAGGAAAATAACGCACATGCAATGACACTTGTGGAACCATGTGGTTTAGGAAAAGAACACACATGCAATGACTCTGGTGGATCAATGTGGATTAGGAAAAGAACACACATGCAATGACTCTAGTGGATCCATGTGGTTTAGAAAAGGAACACACATGCATTGAAACTCATGGATCCTTGTGGATTAGGAAAACAACACACATTCAATGACTCTGGCGGGTCCATGTGGTTTAGGAAATGAAGACACATGCAATGACTCTACTGAATCATTGTGGTTTAGGAAAGGAACACACATGAAATGACTCTGGTGGATCCATGTTTTTAAGAAAGGAACACACATGCAATGACTATAGAGGATCATTGTGGATTAGGAAAGGGACACACATGCAATGACTCTGGTGGATCCATGTGATTTAGGAAAATAACACAAATGCAATGACACTTGTGGAACCATGTGGTTTAGGAAAATAACACATGTGCAATGACATTGTGGATCAATGTGGTTTTAAGAAAGGAACACACATGCAATGACTCTAGTGGATCCATGTGGTACAAAAATGAAACACACATGCAATGACACTGGTGGAACCATGTGATTTAGGAAAAGAACACACATGCAATGACACTGGTGGATCCATGTGCTTTAGGAAAACAGCACACATGCAATGACTCTAGTGGATCCATGTGGTTTAGGAAATCAAGACACATGCAATCACTCTAGTGGATCATTGTGGTCTAGGAAAGTAATACACATGAAATGACTCTGGTGGATCCATGTGGTTTAGGAAGAGAACACACATACAATGACTTTGGTGGTGGTTTAGGAAAGGAAGGCACATGCAATAACTCTGGATGTGGTTTAGGAAAGGAACACACATGCAGTGACTCTAGTTGATCCATCTAGTTTAGGAAAAGAACACACATGCATTGACTCTAGTGGATAAATGTGGTTTAGGAAAGGAACACACATGCAATTACACTGGTGGATCCATGTGGTTTCGGAAAGTAACACACATGCAATGACTCTAGTGATGGTTTAGGAAAATAAGGCACATGCAATGTCTCTGGTGGTTTAGGAAAAGAACCATGAAATGACTCTGGTGGATCCATGTGGTTTAAGAACACACGTGCAATGATTCTGGTGGATCCATGTGGTTTAGGAAAGGAACACACATGCAATGACTCTAGTGGTGGTTTAGGAAAAGAAGAAACATGCAATGACTCTGGTGGACATTTAGAAAAATAACACACATGAAATGAGTATGGTGGATCCATGTGGTCTAGGAAAAGAACACACATGCAATGACTCTGGTGGTGGTTTAGGAAATAAAGACACATGCAATGACTTTGGTTGTGGTTTAGGAAAAGCACACACTTGCAATGACTATGGTGGATCCATGTGGTTTAGGAAAAGAACACACATGCAATGACTCTAGTGGTGGTTTAGGAAAGGAACACACATGCAATGACTCTGGTGGATCCATGTGGATTAGGGAAGGAACGCACACGCAATGAGTCTGGTGGATACATGTGGTTTAGGAATGGAACACACATGCAATGACTCTAGTGGATCCATGTGATTTAGGAAAAGAACACACATGCAAGACTCTGGTGGATCCATGTGGTTTAGGAAAGGAACACAATTCAATGACTCTAGTGCTGGTTTAGGAAAAGAAGACACATGCAATGACTCTGGTGGTGGTTTAGGAAAAGAACACACATGAAATGACTCTGGTGTATCCATGTGGTTTAGGAAATGAAGACATATGCAACGAATCAACTGGATCATTGTGGTTTAGGAAAGGAATATACCTAAAATGACTCTGGTGGATCCATGTTTTTTAGAAAGGAACACACATGCAATGACTCTAGTGGATCCATGTGGTTTAGGAAAATAACACACATGTAATGACACTTGTGGAACCATGCATGTGGTTTAGGAAAATACCACACATGTAATGACACTTGTGGAACCATGTGGTTTAGGAAAAGAACACACATGCAATGACTCTGGTGGATCAATGTGGATTAGGAAAAGAACACACATGCAATGACTCTAGTGGATCCATGTGGTTTAGGAAAGGAACACACACACATGCAATGAATCTGATGGTAGTTTAGGAAAGCAAGACACATCCAATGATTCTTGTAGATCCATGTGGTTTAGGAAAGGAACACACATGCAATCTCTCTAGTGGATCCATGTGGTTTAGGAAAGGAACATACATGCAATGACTCTGGTGGATTCAAGTTGTTTAGGAAAGGAACACACATGCAATGACTCTGATGGTGGTTTAGGAAAGGAATACAGATGCAAAGACTCTGGTGGATCCATGTGCTTTAGGAAACAAAGACACATGCAATGGCTCTAGTGGATCCTTGTGGTTTAGGAAAGGAACAACATGAAGTGACTCTGGTTGATCCATGTGGTTTAGGAAAAGAACACACATGCAATGACTCTGGTGAATCCATGTGGTTTAGAAAAGGAACACACATGCAATGACTCTAGTGGTGGTTTAGGAAAAGAAGTCACATGCAATGCCTCTGGTGGTGCTTTAGGAAAATAACACACATGAAATGACTCTAGAGGATCCATGTGGTTTATGAAAATTACACACATGCAATGACTCTATGGTGGTTTAGTAAAAGAACACACATGTAATGACACTGGTGGATCCATGTTGTTTAGGAAAAGAACACACATGCAATGACTCTGGTGGTGGTTTAGGAAAGGAAGATACATGCAATGACTAGATGTAGTTTAGGAAAGGAACACACATGCGATGACTCTAGTGGATCCATGTGATTTTAGGAAGAGAACACACATGCAATGACTCCGGTGGATCCATATGGTTTTGGAAAGGAACACACATGGAATGTCTCTGGTGGATCCATGTGGTTTAGCAAAGGAAAACAATGCAATGACTCTAGTGGTGGTTTAGAAAAACAAGACACATGCAATGACTATAGTGGTGGTTTAGGAAAAGAACACACATGAAATGACTCTGGTGGATCCATGTTGTTTACGATATAAAGACACATGCAATGACTCTAGTGGATCATTGTCATTTAGGAAAGGAACACATGAAATGACTGGAGGATCCAAACATACATGCAATGAATCTAGAGGATCATTGTGGTTTAGGAAGGGAAGACACATGCAATGACTCTGGTAGATCCTTGTGGTTTAGGAAAGGAACACACATGCAATTTCTCTAGTGGATCCATGTGGTTTACGAAAGGAACACACATGCAATGACTCTGGTGGATTCATGTTATTTAGGAAAGGAACACACATGCAGTGACTCTGATGGTGGTTTAGAAAAGGAATACACATGCAATGACTCTGGTGGATCCATGGGGTTTAGGAAACGAAGACACATGCATTGACTCTAGTGGATGCATGTGGTTTAGGAAAGTAACACACATGCAATGACACTGGTGGATCCATGTGGTTTAGTAAAAGAACACACATGCAATGACTCTGGTGGATCCATGTGGTTTAGGAAATGAAGACACATGCAATGACTCTAGTGGATCATTGTGGTTTAGGAAAGGAGCACACATGAAATGACTCTGGTGGACCCATGTGGTTTTGGAAAGGAACATACATGCAATGACTCTAGTGGTGGTTTAGGAAAATAAGACACGTGCAATGCCTCTAGTGGTGGTTTAGGAAAATTACATTCATGAAATGAGTCTGGTGGATCCATGTGGTTTAGGAAAATTACACAGATGCAATGACTCTAGTGGTGGTTTAGTAAAAGAACAAACATGCAATGACACTGGTGGATCCATGTTGTTTAGGAAAAGAACACACATGCAATGACTCTGGTGGTGGTTTAGGAAAGGAAGACACATGCAATCACTCTGGATGTGGTTTAGGAAAGGAACACACATGCAATGACTCTGGTGGATCCATGTGGTTTAGGAAAGGAAAACACATGCAATTACTCTAGTGGATCCATGTCGTTTAGGAAAATAACACACATGCAATGAATCTAGTGGTGGTTTAGGAAAGGAACACATATGCAATGACTCTGGCGAATCCATGTGGATTAGGAAAGGAACACACATGCAATGACTCTGGTGGATCCATGTGGTTTAGGAAAGGAACACACATGCAATGAATCTGATGGTGGTTTAGGAAAGCAAGACACATCCAATGATTCTTGTAGATCCATGTGGTTTAGGAAAGGAACACACATGCAATCTCTCTAGTGGATCCATGTGGTTTAGGAAAGGAACATACATGCAATGACTCTGGTGGATTCAAGTTGTTTAGGAAAGGAACACACATGCAATGACTCTGATGGTGGTTTAGGAAAGGAATACAGATGCCAAGACTCTGGTGGATCCATGTGCTTTAGGAAACAAAGACACATGCAATGGCTCTAGTGGATCCTTGTGGTTTAGGAAAGGAACAACATGAAGTGACTCTGGTTGATCCATGTGGTTTAGGAAAAGAACACACATGCAATGACTCTGGTGAATCCATGTGGTTTAGAAAAGGAACACACATGCAATGACTCTAGTGGTGGTTTAGGAAAAGAAGTCACATGCAATGCCTATGGGGGAGCTTTTGGAAAGTCACACACCTGAAATGACTCTAGAGGATCCATGGGGTTTATGAAAATTACACATGCAATGACTCTATGGTGGTTTAGTAAAAGAACACACATGTAATGACACTGGTGGATCCATGTTGTTTAGGAAAAGAACACACATGCAATGACTCTGGTGGTGGTTTAGGAAAGGAAGATACATGCAATGACTAGATGTAGTTTAGGAAAGGAACACACATGCGATGACTCTAGTGGATCCATGTGATTTTAGGAAGAGAACACACATGCAATGACTCCGGTGGATCCATATGGTTTTGGAAAGGAACACACATGGAATGTCTCTGGTGGATCCATGTGGTTTAGCAAAGGAAAACAATGCAATGACTCTAGTGGTGGTTTAGAAAAACAAGACACATGCAATGACTATAGTGGTGGTTTAGGAAAAGAACACACATGAAATGACTCTGGTGGATCCATGTTGTTTACGATATAAAGACACATGCAATGACTCTAGTGGATCATTGTCATTTAGGAAAGGAACACACATGAAATGACTCTGGAGGATCCAAACATACATGCAATGAATCTAGAGGATCATTGTGGTTTAGGAAGGGAAGACACATGCAATGACTCTGGTAGATCCTTGTGGTTTAGGAAAGGAACACACATGCAATTTCTCTAGTGGATCCATGTGGTTTACGAAAGGAACACACATGCAATGACTCTGGTGGATTCATGTTATTTAGGAAAGGAACACACATGCAGTGACTCTGATGGTGGTTTAGGAAAGGAATACACATGCAATGACTCTGGTGGATCCATGGGGTTTAGGAAACGAAGACACATGCATTGACTCTAGTGGATGCATGTGGTTTAGGAAAGTAACACACATGCAATGACACTGGTGGATCCATGTGGTTTAGTAAAAGAACACACATGCAATGACTCTGGTGGATCCATGTGGTTTAGGAAATGAAGACACATGCAATGACTCTAGTGGATCATTGTGGTTTAGGAAAGGAGCACACATGAAATGACTCTGGTGGACCCATGTGGTTTTGGAAAGGAACATACATGCAATGACTCTAGTGGTGGTTTAGGAAAATAAGACACGTGCAATGCCTCTAGTGGTGGTTTAGGAAAATTACATTCATGAAATGAGTCTGGTGGATCCATGTGGTTTAGGAAAATTACACAGATGCAATGACTCTAGTGGTGGTTTAGTAAAAGAACAAACATGCAATGACACTGGTGGATCCATGTTGTTTAGGAAAAGAACACACATGCAATGACTCTGGTGGTGGTTTAGGAAAGGAAGACACATGCAATCACTCTGGATGTGGTTTAGGAAAGGAACACACATGCAATGACTCTGGTGGATCCATGTGGTTTAGGAAAGGAAAACACATGCAATTACTCTAGTGGATCCATGTCGTTTAGGAAAATAACACACATGCAATGAATCTAGTGGTGGTTTAGGAAAGGAACACATATGCAATGACTCTGGCGAATCCATGTGGATTAGGAAAGGAACACACATGCAATGACTCTGGTGGATCCA
Organism: Avena insularis; assembly: GCA_023614405.1. Classification (NCBI taxonomy): domain Eukaryota; kingdom Viridiplantae; phylum Streptophyta; class Magnoliopsida; order Poales; family Poaceae; genus Avena; species Avena insularis. The sequence goes on along the minus strand of CM042688.1, from coordinate 441,973,707 downwards.
TGTGGTTTAGGAAAGGAACACACATGCAATGAATCTGATGGTGGTTTAGGAAAGCAAGACACATCCAATGAATCTGGTAGATCCATGTGGTTTAGGAAAGGAACACACATGCAATCTCTCTGGTGGATCCATGTGTTTAGGAAAGGAACATACATGCAATGACTCTGGTGGATTCATGTGGTTTAGTAAAGAAACACACATGCAATGACTCTGATGGTGGTTTAGGAAAGGAATACAAATTTAAAGACTCTGGTGGATCCATGTGGTTTAGGAAACAAAGACACATGCAATGGCTCTAGTGGATCCTTGTGGTTTAGGAAAGGAACACACATGAAGTGACTCTGGTGGATCCATGTGGTTTTGGAAACGAACACACATGCTATGACTCTGGTGAATCCATGTGGTTTGGTAAAGGAACACACATGCAATGACTCTTGTGGTGGTTTACGAAAAGAAGTCACACGCAATGCCTCTCGTGGTGCTTTAGGAAAATAACACACATGCAATGACTCTAGAGGATCCATGTGGTTTATGAAAAGTACAGACATGCAATGACTCTAGTGGTGGTTTAGTAAAAGAATACACATGCAATGACACTGGTGGATCCATGTTTTTTAGGAAAAGAACGCACATGCAATGACTCTGGTGGTGGTTTAGGAAAAGAAGACACATGCAATGACTCTTGGTGTGGTTTAGGAAAGGAACACACATGCGATGACTCTAGTGGATCCATGTGGTTTTATGAAGAGAACACACATGCAATGACTCTGGTGGATCCATGTGGTTTTGGAAAGGAACACACATGCAATGACTCTGGTGGATCCATGTGGTTCTGGAAAGGAAAACAATGCAATGACTCGAGTGGTGGTTTAGAAAAATAATACACATGAATACTCTAGTGGTGGTTTAGGAAAAGAACACACATGAAATGACTCTGGTGGATCCATGTGGTTTAGGAAATGAAGACACATGCAATGACTCTACTGGATCATTGTGGTTTAGGAAAGGAACACACATGAAATGACTCTGGTGGATCCATGTTTTTTAGAAAGGAACATACATGCAATGACTCTAGAGGATCATTGTGGTTTCGGAAAGGAAGACACATACAATAACTCTGGTAGATCCATGTGGTTTAGGAAAGGAACACACATGCAATTTCTCTAGTGGATCCATGTGGTTTAGGAAAGGAACACACATGCAATGACTCTGGTGGGTGCATGTGGTTTAGGAGAGTAACACATATGCAATGACACTGGTGGATCCATGTGGTTTAGTAAAATAACACACATGCAATGACTATGGTGGATCCATGTGGTTTATGAAATGAAGACAGATGCAATGACTCTGGTGGATCATTGTGGCTTAGGAAAGGAACACACATTAAATGACTCTAGTTGATCCATGTGTTTTAGGAAAATATTACACATGCAATGACTCTAGTGGTGGTTTAAGAAAGGAAGAAACATGCAATGACTCTGGATGTGGTTTAGAAAAGGAACACACATGCAATGAGTCTAGGGGATCCATGTGGTTTAGGGAAAGAACACACATGCAATGACTGTGGAGGATCAATGTGGTTTAGGAAAGTAACACACATGAAATGACTCTGGTGGATCCATGTGGTTTAAGAAAGGAACATACATGCAATGACTCTAGTGGATCCATGTTATTTAAGAAAGGAACACACATGCAATGACTCTAGTGGAGGTTTAGTAAAAGAATACACATGCAATGACACTGGTGGATCCATGTTGTTTAGGAAAAGAACGCACATGCAATGACTCTCGTGGTGGTTTAGGAAAGGAACACACATGCAATGACTCTGAGGGTTTTTTAGGAAAGGAGGACACATGCAATGACTATAGTGGATCCATGTGGTTTAGGAAAGGAACACACATGCAATGTCTCTAGTGGATCCATGTGGTTTAGGAAAGGAACACACATGCAATGAATCTAGTGGATACATGTGGTTTAGTAAAGGAACACGTATGCAATGACTCTGATGGTGGTTTAGGAAAGGAACACACATGCAATAACTCTGGTGGATCCATGTGCTTTAGGAAACGAAGACACATGCAATGACTCTAGTGGATCATTGTGGTTTAGGAAAGGAGCACACATGAAATGACTCTGGTGGATCCATGTGGTTTTGGAAACGAACACACATGCTATGACTCTGGTGAATCCATGTGGTTTAGTAAAGGGACATACATGCAATGACTCTAGTGGTGGTTTAGGAAAATAAGACACATGTAATGCCTCTGGTGGTGGTTTAAGAAAATAACACAGATCAAATTGACTCTGGTGGATCCATGTGGTTTAGGAAAAGTACACACATTCAATGACTCTAGTGGTGGTTTAGTAAAATAACAAACATGCAATGACACTGGTGGATCCATGATGTTTAGGAAAAGAACACACATGCAATGACTCTGGTGGTGGTTTAGGAAAGGAAGACACATGCAATCACTCTGGTGGATCCATGTGGTTTAGGAAAGGAACACACATGTAATTACTCTAGTGGATCCATGTCGTTTAGGAAAAGAACACACATGCAATGAATCTCATGGTGGTTTAGGAAAGGAACACATATGCAATGACTCTGGCGAATCCATGTGGATTAGGAAAGGAACACACATGCAATGACTCTGGTGGATCTATGTGGTTTAGGAAAGGAACACACATGCAATGACTCTGGTGGATCCATGTGGTTTAGGAAAAGAACACACATGCAATGACACTGGTGGATCCATGTGGTTTATAAAAAGAACACACATGCAATGACTCTGGTGGTTTCGGAAAGGAACACACATGCAATGACTCTGGTTGATCCACGTGGTTTAGGAAAAGAACACACTTGCAATGACACTGGTGGATCCATGTGGTTTGGGGAAATGAAAGGAACACATAAGAAAAGGATCAGGTGTGGGTGAATAAAAATAAGAACCCCGCTGCAAGCAATAATTCTGGTGGTGGTGGTTTAGGAAAAGAACACACATGAAACGACTCTAGTGGATCCGTGTGGTTTAGGAAATAAATATACATGCAATGACTCTAGTGGATCATTGTGGTTTAGGAAAGGAACACACATGCAATGACTCTGGTGGATCCATGTGGTTTAGGAAAATAACACACATGCAATGACACTTGTGGAACCATGTGGTTTAGGAAAAGATCAGACATGCAATGACTTTGGTGGATCAATGTGGTTTAGGAAAGGAACACACATGCAATGACTATAGTGGATCCATGTGGTTAAGAAAAGGAACACACATGCAATGACACTGGTGGATCCATGTGGTTTAGCAAAACAACACACATGCAATGACTCTGGTGGATCCATGTGGTTTAGAAAATGAAGACACATGCAATGACTCTAGTGGATCATTGTGGTTTCGAAAAGGAACACACATGAAATGACTCTGGTGGATCCATTTGGTTTAGGAAAAGGACACACATGGAATAACTCTGGTGGCGGTTTAGGAAAGGAAGACACATGCAATGACTCTGGATGTGGTTTAGGAAAGGAACACACATGCAACGACTCTAGTGGATCCATGTGGTTTAGGAAAGGAACACACATCAGTGACTCTGGCGGATCCATGTGGTTTAGGAAAGGAAGACACATGCAATGACTCTGATGGTTTTTTAGGGAAGGAAGACACATGCAATGACTATGGTGGATCCATGTGGTTTAGGAAAGGAACAGACATGCAATGTATCTGGTGGATCCATGTGGTTTAGGAAAGGAGCACACATGCAATGACTCTATTGGATCCATGTGGTATATGAAAGGAACACACATGCAATGATTCTGATGGTGGTTTACAAAAGGAACACACATGTAATAACTCTGGTGGATCCATGTGGTTTAGGAAACAAAGACACATCCAATGACTCTACTGGATCATTGTGGTTTAGGAGAGGAAGACACATGAAATGACTCTGGTGGATCCATGTGGTTTTGGAAAGGAACAAACATGCTATGACTCTGGTGGATCTATATAGTTTAGGAAATGAACACACATGCAATAACTCTAGTGGTGGTTTAGGAAAAGAATACACATGAAATGCCTCTGGTGGTGGTTTAGGAAAATAACACACATGAAATGATTCTAGTGGACCATGTGGTTTAGGAAAAGTACACACATTCAATGACTCTAGTGGTGGTTTAGTAAAAGAACACACATGCAATGACACAGGTGGATCCATGTTGTTTAGGAAAACAACACACATGCAATGACTCTGGTGGTGGTTTATGAAAGGAAGACACATGCAATCACTCTTGTTGATCCATGTGGTTTAGGAAACAAAGACACATGCAATGACTCTACTGGATCATTGTGTTTTAGGAGAGGAACACACATGAAATGACTCTGGTGGATCCATGTGGTTTTGGAAAGGAACAAACATGCTATGACTCTAGTGGCTCTATGTGGTTTAGGAAATGAACACAGATGCAATGACTCTAGTGGCGGTTTAGGAAAATAAAACACATGAAATGCCTCTGGTGGTGGTTTAGGAAAATAACACACATGAAATGATTCTAGTGGATCCATATGGTTTAGGAAAAGTACACACATGCAATGACTCTAGTGGTGGTTTAGTAAAAGAACACACATGCAATGACACTGGTGGATCCATGTTGTTTAGGAAAAGAACACACATGCAATGACTCTGGTGGTGGTTTATGAAAGGAAGACACATGTAATGACTCTAGATGTGGTGGTTTATGAAAGGAACACACATGCAATGACTCTGGTGGATCCATGTGGTTTAGGAAAGGAACACACATGCAATGACTCTAGTGGAGCCATGTGGTTTATAAAAGGAACACACATGCAATGACATTGGTGGAACCATGTGATTTAGGAAAAGAGCACACATGCAATGACACTGGTGGATCCATGTGATTTAGGAAAAAAACACATGCAATGACTCTGGTGGTGGTTTATGAAAGGAACACACATGCAATGACTCTGGTGGATCCATGTGGTTTATGAAAAGAACACACTTGCAATCACACTGGTGGATCCATGTCGTTTAGGGAAGGAACACACGTGCAATGACTCTAGTGGTGGTTTAGGAAAAGAAGACACATGCATTGACTTTGGTGGTTGTTTAGGAAAAGAACACACATGAAATGACTCTAGTGTATCCATGTGGTTTAGGAAATAAACAGGCATGCAATGACTCTGATGGTGGTTTAGGAAAGGAACACACATGCAATAACTCTAGTCGATCCATGTGGTTTAGGAAACAAAGACACATGCAATGACTCTACAGGATCATTGTGGTTTAGGAGAGGAACACACATGAAATGACTCTGGTGGATCCATGTGGTTTTGGAAAGGAACAAACATTTTATGACTCTGGTGGATCTATGTGGTTTAGGAAAGGAACACACATGCAATGACTCTAGTGGATCCATGTGGTTTATAAAAGGAACACACATGCAATGACATTGGTGGAACCATGTGATTTAGGAAAAGAGCACACATGCAATGACACTGGTGGATCCATGTGATTTAGGAAAAAAACACATGCTATGACTCTTGTGGTTGTTTATGAAAGGAACACACATGCTATGACTCTGGTGGATCCATGTGGTTTAGGAAAAGAACACACTTGCAATGACACTGGTGGATCCATGTCGTTTAGGAAAGGAACACACATGCAATGACTCTAGTGGTGGTTTATGAAAAGAAGACACATGCATTGACTTTGGTGGTTGTTTAGGAAAAGAACACACATGAAATGACTCTGGTGTATCCATGTGGTTTAGGAAATGAACACACATGCAATGACTATAGTGGTGGTTTAGGAAAAGAACACACATGCAATGACTCTGGTGGATCCATGTGGTTTTGGAAAGGAACACACATGCAATGACTCTGGTGGATCCATGTGGTTAAGAAAAGGAACACAATGCAATGAGTCTACTGGTGGTTTAGTAAAATAAGACACATGCAATGACTCTGGTGGTGGTTTAGGAAAAGAACACACGTGAAATGACTCTAGTGGATCCATGTTGTTTAGGAAATAAAGAGACATGCAATGACTCTAGTGGATCATTGTGGTTTAGGAAAGGAACACACATGCAATGACTCTGGTGGATCCATGTGGTTTAGGAAAATAACACACATGCAATGACACTTGTGGAACCATCTGTTTTAGGAAAAGAACACACATGCAATGACTCTGGTGAATCAATGTGGTTTAGGAAAGGAACACACATGCAATGACTATAGTGGATCCATGTGATTTAGAAATGGAACACACATGCAATGACATTGGTGGAACCATGTGGTTTAGGAAAAGAACACACATGGAATGACACTGGTGGATCCATGTGGTTTAGGAAAAGAACACACATGCAATGACTCTGGTGGATCCATGTGGTTTAGGAAATGAGGACACATGCAATGACTCTAGTGGATCATTGTGGTTTAGGAAAGGAACACACATGAAATGACTCTGGTGGATTCATTTGGTTTAGGAAAAGAACACACATGCAATGACTTTGGTGGCGGTTCAGGAAAGGAAGACACATGCAATGACTCTGGATGTGGTTTAGGAAAGGAACACACATGCAACGACTCTAGTGGATCCATGTGGTTAAGGAAAACGACACACATGCAATGATTGTGGTGGATCAATGTGGTTTAGGAAAGGAACACACATGCAATGACTCTGGTGGATCCATGTGGTTTTGGAAAGGAACACACATGCAATGACTCTGGTGGATCCATGTGGTTAAGAAAAGGAACACAATGCAATGAGTCTACTGGTGGTTTAGTAAAATAAGAGACATGCAATGACTCTGGTGGTGGTTTAGGAAAAGAACACACATGAAATGACTCTAGTGGATCCATGTTGTTTCGGAAATAAAGAGACATGCAATGACTCTAGTGGATCATTGTTGTTTTGGAAAGGAACACACATTCAATGACTCTGGTGGATCCATGTGGTTTAGGGAAATAACACACATGCAATGACACTTGTGGAACCATGTGGTTTAGGAAAAGAACACACATGCAATGACTCTGGTGAATCAATGTGGTTTAGGAAAGGAACACACATGCAATGACTATAGTGGATCCATGTGATTTAGAAAAGGAACACACATGCAATGACATTGGTGGAACCATGTGGTTTAGGAAAAGAGCACACATGCAATGACACTAGTGGATCCATGTGATTTAGGAAAAAAACACATGCAATGACTCTAGTGGTGGTTTATGAAAGGAACACTCATGCAATGAGTCTGGTGGATCTATGTGGTTTAGGAAAGGAACACACATGCAATGACTCTGGTGGATCCATGTGGTTTAGGAAAATAACACACATGCAATGACACTGGTGGATCCATGTGGTTTACGAAAAGAACACACATGCAATGACTCTGGTTGATGCACTTGGTTTAGGAAAAGAACACACTTGCAATGACATTGGTGGATCCATGTGGTTTAGGAAAAGAACACATATGGAATGGCTCTAGTGGTGGTTTAGGAAAAGAACACACATGCAATGACTTTGGTGGATCATGTGGTTTTGGAAAGGAACACACATGCAATGAATCTAGTGGTGGTTTAGGAAAATAAGACACATGCAATGATTCTGGTGGTGGTTTAGGAAAAGAACACACATGAAACGACTCTAGTGGATCCATGTGGTTTAGGAAATAAAGAGACATGCAATGACTCTAGTGGATCATTGTGGTTTAGGAAAGGAACACACATGCAATGACTCTAGTGGATCCATGTGGTTTAGGAAAATAACACACATGAAATGACACTTGTGGAACCATGTGGTTTAGGAAAAGAACAGACATGCAATGACTTTGGTGGATCAATGTGGTTTAGGAAAGGAACACACATGCAATGACTATAGTGGATCCATGTGGTTAAGAAAAGGAACACACATACAATGGCATTGGTGGAACCATGTGGTTTAGGAAAAGAACACACATGGAATGACACTGGTGCATCCATGTGGTTTAGCAAAACAACACACATGCAATGACTCTGGTGGATCCATGTGGTTTAGAAAAACACATGCAACGACTCTAGTCGATCCATGTGGTTTAGGAAAGGAACACACATCAGTGACTCTGGCGGATCCATGTGGTTTAGGAAAGGAAGACACATGCAATGACTCTGATGGTTTTTTAGGAAAGGAAGACACATGCAATGACTATGGTGGATCCATCTGGTTTAGGAAAGGAACACACATGCAATGACTCTATTGGATCCATGTGGTATATGAAAGTAACACACATGCAATGATTCTGATGGTGGTTTAGGAAAGGAACACACATGTAATAACTCTGGTGGATCCATGTGGTTTAGGAAACAAAGACACATGCAATGACTCTACTGGATCATTGTGGTTTAGGAGAGGAACACACATGAAATGACTCTGGTGGATCCATGTGGTTTTGGAAAGGAACAAACATGCTATGACTCTGGTGGATCTATGTAGTTTAGGAAATGAACACACATGCAATGACTCTAGTGGTGGTTTAGGAAGAGAATAAACATGAAATGCCTCTGGTGGTGGTTTAGGAAAATAACACACATGAAATGATTCTAGTGGACCATGTGGTTTAGGAAAAGTACACACATTCAATGACTCTAGTGGTGGTTTAGTAAAAGAACACACATGCAATGACACAGGTGGATCCATGTTGTTTAGGAAAACAACACACATGCAATGACTCTGGTGGTGGTTTATGAAAGGAAGACACATGCAATAACTCTAGTGGATCCATTCGGTTTAGCAAACAAAGACACATGCAATGACTCTACTGGATCATTATGGTTTAGGAGAGAAATACACATGAAATGACTCTGGTGGATCCATGTGGTTTTGGAAAGGAACAAACATGCTATGACTCTGGTGGATCTATGTGGTTTAGGAAAGGAACACACATGCAATGACACTAGTGGCGGTTTAGGAAAATAATACACATGAAATGCCTCTGGTGGTGGTTTAGGAAAATAACACACATGAAATGATTCTAGTGGATCCATGTGGTTTAGGAAAAGTACACACATGCAATGACTCTAGTGGTGGTTTAGTAAAAGAACACACATGCAATGACACTGGTGGATCCATGTTGTTTAGGTAAACAACACACATGCAATGACTCTGGTGGTGGTTTATGAAAGGAAGACACGTGTAATGACTCTAGATGTGGTGGTTTGTGAAAGTAACACACATGCAATGACTCTGGTGGATCCATGCGGTTTAGGAAAGGAACACACATGCAATGACTCTAGTGGATCCATGTGGTTTATAAAAGGAACACACATGCAATGACATTGGTGGAACCATGTGATTTAGGAAAAGAGCACACATGCAATGACACTAGTGGATCCATGTGATTTAGGAAATAAACACATGCAATGACTCTGGTGGTGGTTTATGAAAGGAACACACATGCAATGACTCTGGTGGATCCATGTGGTTTAGGAAAAGAACACACTTGCAATGACACTGGTGGATCCATGTCGTTTAGGAAAGGAACACAGATGCAATGACTCTAGTGGTGGTTTAGGAAAAGAAGACACATGCATTGACTTTGGTGGTTGTTTAGGAAAAGAACACACATGCAATAACTCTAGTGGATCCATGTGGTTTAGGAAACAAAGACACATGCAATGACTCTACTGGATCATTGTGGTTTAGGAGAGGAACACACATGAAATAACTCTGGTGGATCCATGTGGTTTTGGAAAGGAACAAACATGTTATGACTCTGGTGGATCAATGTGGTTTAGGAAAGGAACACACATGCAATGACTCTAGTGGATCCATGTGGTTTATAAAAGGAACAGACATGCAATGACTCTGGTTGATCCATGTGGTTTAGGAAAAGAACACACTTGGAATGACACTGGTGGATCCATTTCGTTTAGGAAAGGAACACACATGCAATGACTCTAGTGGTGGTTTTTGAAAAGAAGACACATGCATTGACTTTGGTGGTTGTTTAGGAAAAGAACACACATGAAATGACTCTAGTGTATCCATGTGGTTTACGAAATGAACACACATGCAATGACTATAGTGGTGGTTTAGGAAAAGAACACACATGCAATGACTCTTGTGGATCCATGTGGTTTTGGAAAGGAACACACATGCAATGACTCTGGTGGATCATTGTGGTTTAGGAAAGGAACACACATGCAATGACTCTGGTGGATCCATGTGGTTTAGGAAAATAACACACATGCAATGACACTTGTGGAACCATGTGGTTTAGGAAAAGAACACACATGCAATGACTCTGGTGAATCAATGTGGTTTAGGAAAGGAACACATGAATGAACTATAGTGGATCCATGTTATTTAGAAATGGAACACACATGCAATGAAATTGGTGGAACCATGTGGTTTAGGAAAAGAACACACATGGAATGACACTGGTGGATCCATGTGGTTTAGGAAAAGAACATACATGCAATGACTCTGGTGGATCCATGTGGTTTAGGAAATGAGGACACATGCAATGACTCTAGTGGATCATTGTGGTTTAGGAAAGGAACACACATGAAATGACTCTGGTGGATCCATTTGGTTTAGGAAAAGAACACACATGTAATGACTCTGGTGGCGGTTTAGGAAAGGAAGACACATGCAATGACTCTGGATGTGGTTTAGGAAAGGAACACACATGCAACGACTCTAGTAGATCCATGTGGTTTAGGAAAACAACACACATGCAACGATTGTGGTGGATCAATGTGGTTTAGGAAAGGAACACACATGCAATGACTCTGGTGGATCCATGTGGTTTAGGAAAGGAAGACACATTCAATGACTATGGTGGATCCATGTGGTTTAGGAAAGGAACACACATGCAATGACTCTGGTGGATCCATGTTGTATAGGAAAGGAACACACATGCAATGACTCTGATGGTGGTTTAGGAAAGGAACACACATGCAATAACTCTAGTGGATCCATGTGGTTTAGGAAACAAAGACACATGCAATGACTCTACTGGATCATTGTGGTTTAGGAGAGGAACACACATGAAATGACTCTGGTGGATCCATGTGGTTTTGGTAAGGAACAAACATGCTATGACTCTGGTGGATCTATGTGGTTTAGGAAACGAACACACATGCAATGAGTCTAGTGGTGGTTTAGGAAAATAATACACATGAAATGCCTCTGGTGGTGGTTTAGGAAAATAACACACATGAAATGATTCTAGTGGATCCATGTGGTTTAGGAAAAGTACACACATGCAATGTCTATAGTGGTGGTTTAGTAAAAGAACACACATGGAATGACACTGGTGGATCCATTTGGTTTAGGAAAAGAACACACATGTAATGACTCTGGTGGCGGTTTAGGAAAGGAAGACACATGCAATGACTCTGGATGTGGTTTAGGAAAGGAACACACATGCAACGACTCTAGTAGATCCATGTGGTTTAGGAAAACAACACACATGCAACGATTGTGGTGGATCAATGTGGTTTAGGAAAGGAACACACATGCAATGACTCTGGTGGATCCATGTGGTTTAGCAAAGGAACACACTTGTAGTGACTCTAGCGGATCCATGTGGTTTAGGAAAGGAACACACATGCAATGACTCTGATGGTTTTTTAGGAAAGGAAGACACATTCAATGACTATGGTGGATCCATGTGGTTTAGGAAAGGAACACACATGCAATGACTCTGGTGGATCCATGTGGTATAGGAAAGGAACACACATGCAATGACTCTGATGGTGGTTTAGGAAAGGAACACACATGCAATAACTCTAGTGGATCCATGTGGTTTAGGAAACAAAGACACATGCAATGACTCTACTGGATCATTGTGGTTTAGGAGAGGAACACACATCAAATGACTCTGGTGGATCCATGTGGTTTTGGTAAGGAACAAACATGCTATGACTCTGGTGGATCTATGTGGTTTAGGAAATGAACACACATGCAATGACTCTAGTGGTGGTTTAGGAAAATAATACACATGAAATGCCTCTGGTGGTGGTTTAGGAAAATAACACACATGAAATGATTCTAGTGGATCCATGTGGTTTAGGAAAAGTACACACATGCAATGACTCTAGTGGTGGTTTAGTAAAATAACAAACATGCAATGACACTGGTGGATCCATGTTGTTTAGGAAAAGAACACACATGCAATGACTCTGGTGGTGGTTTAGGAAAGGAAGACACATGCAATCACTCTGGATGTGGTTTAGGAAAGGAACACACATGCAATTACTCTAGTGGATCCATGTCATTTAGGAAAAGAACACACATGTAATGAATCTAGTGGTGGTTTAGGAAAGGAACACATATGCAATGACTCTGGCGAATCCATGTGGATTAGGAAAGGAACACACATGCAATGACTCTGGTGGATCTATGTGGTTTAGGAAAGGAACACACATGCAATGACTCTGGTGGATCCATGTGGTTTAGGAAAAGAACACACATCCAATGACACTGGTGGATCCATGTGGTTTACGAAAAGAACACACATGCAATGACTCTGGTGGTGGTTTCAAAAAGGAACACACATGCAATGACTCTGGTTGATCCACGTGGTTTAGGAAAAGAACACACTTGCAATGACACTGGTGGATCCATGTGGTTTAGGAAATGAACACACATGCAATGACTCTAGTGGTGGTTTAGGAAAAGAACACACACGCAATGACTCTGGTGGATCCATGTGGTTTTGGAAAGGAACAAACATGTTATGACTCTGGTGGATCAATGTGGTTTAGGAAAGGAACACACATGCAATGACTCTAGTGGATCCATGTGGTTTATAAAAGGAACAGACATGCAATGACTCTGGTGGATCCATGTGGTTTAGGAAAAGAACACACTTGGAATGACACTGGTGGATCCATTTCGTTTAGGAAAGGAACACACATGCAATGACTCTAGTGGTGGTTTTTGAAAAGAAGACACATGCATTGACTTTGGTGGTTGTTTAGGAAAAGAACACACATGAAATGACTCTAGTGTATCCATGTGGTTTACGAAATGAACACACATGCAATGACTATAGTGGTGGTTTAGGAAAAGAACACACATGCAATGACTCTGGTGGATCCATGTGGTTTTGGAAAGGAACACACATGCAATGACTCTGGTGGATCATTGTGGTTTAGGAAAGGAACACACATGCAATGACTCTGGTAGATCCATGTGGTTTAGGAAAATAACACACATGCAATGACACTTGTGGAACCATGTGGTTTAGGAAAAGAACACACATGCAATGACTCTGGTGAATCAATGTGGTTTAGGAAAGGAACACACATGAATGAACTATAGTGGATCCATGTTATTTAGAAATGGAACACACATGCAATGAAATTGGTGGAACCATGTGGTTTAGGAAAAGAACACACATGGAATGACACTGGTGGATCCATGTGGTTTAGGAAAAGAACATACATGCAATGACTCTGGTGGATCCATGTGGTTTAGGAAATGAGGACACATGCAATGACTCTAGTGGATCATTGTGGTTTAGGAAAGGAACACACATGAAATGACTCTGGTGGATCCATTTGGTTTAGGAAAAGAACACACATGTAATGACTCTGGTGGCGGTTTAGGAAAGGAAGACACATGCAATGACTCTGGATGTGGTTTAGGAAAGGAACACACATGCAACGACTCTAGTAGATCCATGTGGTTTAGGAAAACAACACACATGCAACGATTGTGGTGGATCAATGTGGTTTAGGAAAGGAACACACATGCAATGACTCTGGTGGATCCATGTGGTTTAGCAAAGGAACACACTTGTAGTGACTCTAGCGGATCCATGTGGTTTAGGAAAGGAACACACATGCAATGACTCTGATGGTTTTTTAGGAAAGGAAGACACATTCAATGACTATGGTGGATCCATGTGGTTTAGGAAAGGAACACACATGCAATGACTCTGGTGGATCCATGTGGTATAGGAAAGGAACACACATGCAATGACTCTGATGGTGGTTTAGGAAAGGAACACACATGCAATAACTCTAGTGGATCCATGTGGTTTAGGAAACAAAGACACATGCAATGACTCTACTGGATCATTGTGGTTTAGGAGAGGAACACACATGAAATGACTCTGGTGGATCCATGTGGTTTTGGTAAGGAACAAACATGCTATGACTCTGGTGGATCTATGTGGTTTAGGAAATGAACACACATGCAATGACTCTAGTGGTGGTTTAGGAAAATAATACACATGAAATGCCTCTGGTGGTGGTTTAGGAAAATAACACACATGAAATGATTCTAGTGGATCCATGTGGTTTAGGAAAAGTACACACATGCAATGTCTATAGTGGTGGTTTAGTAAAAGAACACACATGGAATGACACTGGTGGATCCATGTTGTTTAGGAAAAGAACAAACATGCAATGACTCTGGTGGTGGTTTATGAAAGGAAGACACATGTAATGACTCTAGATGTGGTGGTTTATGAAAGGAACACACATGCAATGACTCTAGTGGATCCATGTGGTCTAGAAAAAGAACACACATGCAATGAATCTAGTGCTGGTTTAGGAAAGGAACACCCATGCGATGAATCTAGTGGTGGTTTAGGAAAGGAACACACATGCAATGACTCTGGCGGATCCATGTGGATTAGGAAAGGGACACACATGCAATGACTCTGGTGGATTCATGTGGTTTAGGAAAGGAACACACATGCAATGAAACTGGTGGATCAATGTGGTTTAGGAAAAGAACACACATGCAATGACACTGGTGGAACCATGTGATTTAGGAAAAGACCACACATGCAATGACTCTGGTGGTGGTTTAGGAAAAGAAGACACATGTAATGACTCTGGTGGTGGTTTAGGAAAAGAACACACATGAAATGACTGTGCTGGATCCATGTGGTTTAGGAAAAGAACACATATGCAATGACTTTAGTGGTGGTTTAGCAAAAGAACACACATGCAATGACTCTGGTGGTGGTTAAGGAAAAGAACAGACATGAAATGACTCTAGTGGATCCATGTGGGTTAGGAAAAGAACACACATGAAATGACTCTAGTGGATCCATGTGGTTTAGGAAAAGAACACACATGCAATGACTCTGGTGGATCCATGTGGTTTTGGAAAGGAACACACACGCAATGACTCTGGTGGATCCATGTGGATTAGGAAAGGAACACACATGCAATGACTCTAGTGGATCCATGTGGTTTATAAAAGGAACACAAATGCAATGACATAGGTGGAACCATGTGGTTTAGAAAAAGAGCGCACATGGAAAGACACTGGTGGATCCATGTGATTTAGGAAAAAACACATGCAATGACTGTGGTGGATGAATGTGGTTTAGGAAAGGAACACACATGCAATGACTCTGGTGGATCCATGTGGTTTAACAAAGGAACATACATGCAATGAATCTGGTGGATCCATGTGGTTTAAGAAAGGAACACACATGCAATGACTCTAGTGGTGGTTTAGTAAAAGAATACACATGCAATTACACTGGTGGATCCATGTTGTTTAGGAAAAGAACGCACATGCAATAACTCTGGTGGTGGTTTAGGAAAGGAACACACATGCAATGACTCTGATGGTTTTTTAGGAAAGGAAGACACATGCAATGACTATGGTGGATCCATGTGGTTTAGGAAAGGAACACACATGCAATGTCTCTAGTGGATCCATGTGGTTTAGGAAAGGAACACACATGCAATGACTCTAGTGGATCCATGTGGTTTAGTAAAGGAACACGCATGCAATGACTCTGATGGTGGTTTAGGAAAGGAACACACATGCAATAACTCTGGTGGATCCATGTGGTTTAGGAAACGAAGACACATGCAATGACTCTAGTGGATCATTGTTGCTTAGGAAAGGAGCACACATGAAATGACTCTGGTGGATCCATGTGGTTTTGGAAAGGAACACACATGCTACGACTCTGGTGAATCCATGTGGTTTAGTAAAGGGACATACATGCAATGACTCTAGTGGTGGTTGGGGAAAATAAGACACATGCAATGCCTCTTGGGTGGTTTAAGAAAATAACACAGAAGAAATTGACTCTGGTGGATCCATGTGGTTTAGCAAAAGTACACACATGCAATGACTCTAGTGGTGGTTTAGTAAAATAACAAACATGCAATGACACTGGTGGATCCATGTTGTTTAGGAAAAGAACACACATGCAATGACTCTGGTGGTGGTTTAGGAAAGGAAGACACATGCAATCACTCTGGATGTGGTTTAGGAAAGGAACACACATGCAATTACTCTAGTGGATCCATGTCATTTAGGAAAAGAACACACATGTAATGAATCTAGTGGTGGTTTAGGAAAGGAACACATATGCAATGACTCTGGCGAATCCATGTGGATTAGGAAAGGAACACACATGCAATGACTCTGGTGGATCTATGTGGTTTAGGAAAGGAACACACATGCAATGACTCTGGTGGATCCATGTGGTTTAGGAAAAGAACACACATCCAATGACACTGGTGGATCCATGTGGTTTATGAAAAGAACACACATGCAATGACTCTGGTGGTGGTTTCAAAAAGGAACACACATGCAATGACTCTGGTTGATCCACGTGGTTTAGGAAAAGAACACACTTGCAATGACACTGGTGGATCCATGTGGTTTAGGAAATGAACACACATGCAATGACTCTAGTGGTGGTTTAGGAAAAGAACACACACGCAATGACTCTGGTGGATCCATGTGGTTTTGGAAAGGAACACACATGCAATGACTCTGGTGGATCCATGTGGTTATGAAAAGGAACACAATGCAATGAATCTAGTGGTGGTTTAGGAAAATAAGACACATGCAATGATACTGGTGGTGGTTTAGGAAAAGAACACACATGAAACGACTCTAGTGGATCCATGTGGTTTAGGAAATAAAGAGACATGCAATGACTCTAGTGGATGATTGTGGTTTAGGAAAGGAACACACATGCAATGACTCTGGTGGATCCATGTGGTTTAGGAAAATAACACACATGCAATGACACTTGTGGAACCATGTGGTTTAGGAAAAGAACACACATGCAATGACTTTGGCGGATCAATGTGGTTTAGGAAAGGAACACACATGCAATGACTGTAGTGGATCCATGTGGTTAAGAAAAGGAACACACATACAATGACATTGGTGGAACCATGTGGTTTAGGAAAAGAACACACATGGAATGACACTGGTGGATCCATGTGCTTCAGCAAAACAACACACATGCAATGACTCTGGTGGATCCATGTGGTTTAGGAAATGAAGACACATGCAATGACTCTAGTGGATCATTGTGGTTTAGGAAAGGAACACACATGAAATGACTCTGGTGGATCCATTTGGTTTAGGAAAGGAACACACATGCAATGACTCTAGTGGATCCATGTGGTTTAGTAAAGGAACACGCATGCAATGACTCTGATGGTGGTTTAGGAAAGGAACACACATGAAATGACTCTAGTGGATCCATGTGGTTTAGTAAAGGAACACGCATGCAATGACTCTGATGGTGGTTTAGGAAAGGAACACACATGTAATAACTCTAGTGGATCCATGTGGTTTAGGAAACGAAGACACATGCAATGACTCTAGTGGATCATTGTGGTTTAGGAAAGGAGCACACATGAAATGACTCTGGTGGATCCATGTGGTTTTGGAAAGGAACACACATGCTATGACTCTGGTGAAGCCATGTGGTTTAGTAAAGGGACATACATGCAATGACTCTAGTGGTGGTTGGGGAAAATAAGACACATGCAATGCCTCTGGTGGTGGTTTAAGAAAATAACACAGATGAAATTGACTCTAGTGGATCCATGTGGTTTAGGAAAAGTACACACATGCAATGACTCTAGTGGTGGTTTAGTAAAATAACAAACATGCAATGACACTAGTGGATCCATGTTGTTTAGGAAAAGAACACACATGCAATGACTCTGGTGGTGGTTTAGGAAAAGAAGACACATGCAATCACTCTGGATGTGGTTTAGGAAAGGAACACACATGCAATTACTCTAGTGGATCCATGTCGTTTAGGAAAAGAACACACATGCAATGAATCTAGTGGTGGTTTAGGAAAGGAACACATATGCAATGACTCTGGCGAATCCATGTGGATTAGGAAAGGAACACACATGCAATGACTCTGGTGGATCCATGTGGTTTAGGAAAGGAACACACATGCAATGACTCTGGTGGATCCATGTGGTTTAGGAAAAGAACACACATGCAATGACACTGGTGGATCCATGTGGTTTACAAAAAGAACACACATGCAATGACTCTGGTGGTGGTTTCGGAAAGGAACACACATGCAATAACTCTGGTTGATCCACGTGGTTTAGGAAAAGAACACACTTGCAATGACACTGGTGGATCCATGTGGTTTAGGAAATGAACACACATGCAATGACTCTAGTGGTGGTTTAGGAAAATAACACACATGCAATGACTCTGTGGATCCATGTGGTTTTGGAAAGGAACACACATGCAATGACTCTGGTGGATCCATGTGGTTAAGAAAAGGAACACAATGCAATGAATCTAGTGGTGGTTTAGGAAAATAAGACACATGCAATGATTCTGGTGGTGGTTTAGGAAAAGAACACACATGAAACGACTCTAGTGGATCCATGTGGTTTAGGAAATAAAGAGATATGCAATGACTCTAGTGGATGATTGTGGTTTAGGAAAGGAACACACATGCAATGACTCTGGTGGATCCATGTGGTTTAGGAAAATAACACACATGCAATGACACTTGTGGAACCATGTGGTTTAGGAAAAGAACACACATGAAATGACTTTGGTGGATCAATGTGGTTTAGGAAAGGAACACACATGCAATGACTATAGTGGATCCATGTGGTTAAGAAAAGGAACACACATACAATGACATTGGTGGAACCATGTGGTTTAGGAAAAGAACACACATGGAATGACACTAGTGGATCCATGTGGTTCAGCAAAACAACACACATGCAATGACTCTGGTGGATCCATGTGGTTTAGGAAATGAAGACACATGCAAAGACTCTAGTGGATCATTGTGGTTTAGGAAAGGAACACACATGAAATGACTCTGGTGGATCCATTTGGTATAGGAAAAGGACACACATGCAATGACTCTGGTGGCGGTTTAGGAAAGGAAGACACATGTAATGACTCTGGATGTGGTTTAGGAAAGAAACACACATGCAACGACTCTAGTGGATCCATGGGGTTTAGGAAAAGAACACACATGCAATGACTCTGGTGGATCAATGTGGTTTAGGAAAGGAACACACATACAATGACTCTGGTGGATCCATGTGGTTTAGGAAAGGAACACACATGCAGTGACTCTGGTGGATCCATGTGGTTTAGGAAAGGAAGACACATGCAATGACTCTGATGGTTTTTAGGAAAGGAAGACACATGCAACGACTATGGTGGATCCATGTGGTTTAGGAAAGGAACACACATGCAATGTATCTGGTGGATCCATGTGGTTTAGGAAAGGAGAACACATGCAATGACTCTGGTGGATCCATGTGTTATATGAAAGGAACACACAAGCAATGACTCTGATGGTGGTTTAGGAAAGGAACACACATGTAATAACTCTGGTGGATCCATTTGGTTTAGGAAACAAAGACACATGCAATGACTCTACAGGATCATTGTGGTTTAGGAGAGGGACACACATGAAATGACTCTGGTGGATCCATGTGGGTTTGGAAAGGAACAAACATGCTATGACTCTGGTGGATCTATGTGGTTTAGGAAATGAACACACACGTAATGACTCTAGTGGTGGTTTAGGAAAAGAAGACACATGCAATCACTCTGGATGTGGTTTAGGAAATGAACACACATGTAATGACTCTAGTGGTGGTTTAGGAAAAGAATACACATGAAATGCCTCTGGTGGTGGTTTAGGAAAACAAAACACATGAAATGATTCTAGTGGACCATGTGGTTTAGGAAAAGTACACACATTCAATGACCCTAGTGGTGGTTTAGTAAAAGAACACACATGCAATGACACAGGTGGATCCATGTTGTTTAGGAAAACAACACACATGCAATGACTCTGGTGGTGGTTTATGAAAGGAAGACACATGAAATAACTATAGTGGATCCATGTGGTTTAGGAAACAAAGACACATGCAATGACTCTACTGGATCATTGTGGTTTAGGAGAGGAACACACATGAAATGACTCTGGTGGATCCATGTGGTTTTGGAAAGGCAGAAACATGCTATGACTCTGGTGGATCTATGTGGTTTAGGAAAGGAACACACATGCAATGACTCTAGTGGTAGTTTAGGAAAATAATACACATGAAATGCCTCTGGTGGTCATTTAGGAAAATAACACACATGAAATGATTCTAGTGGATCCATGTGGTTTAGGAAAAGTACACACATGCAATGACTCTAGTGGTGGTTTAGTAAAAGAACACACATGCAATGACACTCGTGGATCCATGTTGTTTAGGAAAAGAACACACATGCAATGACTCTGGTGGTGGTTTATGAAAGGAAGACACATGTAATGACTCTAGATGTGGAGGTTTATATATGGAACACACATGCAATGACTCTGGTGGATCCATGTGGTTTAGGAAAGGAACACACATGCAATGACTCTAGTGGATCCATGTGGTTTATAAAAGGAACACACATGCAATGACATTAGTGGAACCATGTGATTTAGGAAAAGAGCACACATGCAATGACACTGGTGGATCCATGTGATTTAGGAAAAAAACACATGCAATGACTCTGGTGGTGGTTTATAAAAGGAACACACATGCAATGACTCTGGTGGATCCATGTGGTTTAGGAAAAGATCACACTTGCAATGACACTGGTGGATCCATGTTGTTTAGTGTTGGAAT
This sequence comes from Avena insularis, assembly GCA_023614405.1. Classification (NCBI taxonomy): domain Eukaryota; kingdom Viridiplantae; phylum Streptophyta; class Magnoliopsida; order Poales; family Poaceae; genus Avena; species Avena insularis. The sequence goes on along the minus strand of CM042688.1, from coordinate 441,952,798 downwards.
TATGCCCTAGAGGCAATAATAAAGATGTTATTATTATAATTCTTGTTCATGATAAAGTTTATATTCCATGCTAGAATTGTATTAAGGGGAAACTTTAATACTTGTGTGGTTTGTGAGCAACACCGTGTCCCTAGTACCCCTCTATGGACTAGCTCATTGATCAATGATGGTTAAGGTTTCCTAACCATAGACATGAGTTGTCAATTGATAATGAGATCATATCATTGGAGAATGATATGGTGGATAGACCCAAACTAAGCGAATCAATTAGATCGTGTCATCGTGTTCGTCTTTGCGAAGTTTTTCTTATGTCAAATATTGTATTCCTTAGACCATGAGATAATACAACTCCCTGGTACGGAAGAAAGCTTTGAGGTCATCAAACGTCATCCTATGAGAGGGTGATCATAAAGGTGTCTCTCAGGTAATCGGAAAGTATCTATTGGGTTGTATGTATCGAGATGGGATTTGTCCCTCCCAAGTCGGAGAGATATACTTCGGGCCCACTCGTGTCGATATCAACACCGCTTGCAAGCATGTGGTTAAGGAGTTAATCACAAAGTGATATCGGATTACGGAACGAGTAAAGTACTTCTGTGAACGAGATTGAACTAGGTATGGCGATCAACCGATCGAATCTCGGGTAAGTAAAATATCGCGAGACGAAGGGAATATATATGTGGGATTGATTGAATCCTGGCATCGTGGTTCATCCGATATGATCATCGATGAATGTGTGGGAGTCAATATGGGTGCCCAGACCCCGCTGTTGATTATTGATAGAAGATCATGTTAGCATATTCTCGAACCCGCGGTCACACACTTAACGTGTCTCGGCTAGGATAGATTGGATAATTGGTTTATGAATTTTTGTTGAGTCTCGGATGGGATCCGGGACATCACGAGAGGTTCGGAATGGTCGGAGAATAAGATTCATATAAAGGCGGTGCAGTTTTGGAGTTGAATTGTTAGGATTAATCGGTATTGTAGGAAGCTTCTAGAACCTTCGGAAGGGGCCAACGTGGTCCCACCTTCGGGAGGGCATGGGCCTATGAGGGAGTGTCCTGGCCGCATTGGTCCAGGGGCACAAGGCCCCATAGGGCCCAGCCGATTCTAGATAAGTTTAAACTCGTTTAAACTAGAGATAGAATTTCTAGATAAGGGAGAGTTAAAATCGTTTAAACTAGAGATAGGCTTGGAGGAGAGGCAAGGGCTGGCCGCACCCCCCTCTATATATAGAGGGATGGTGCGCCCCCTCCCACTACACACCTTCCTCCAAACCCTAGTTGCCCTGCTGCCTTCCTCTCTCCCTCCCGACTGTTTGCAGGCGAAGCCCTGCTGCAGAAATTCTCCACCAAATACACCACGCCGTCGTGTTGTAGATCCAATCCATCTCTCCACCATACTTGCTGGTCCAAGGAAGGAGGAGACGTCGAGGTGCTGCACGTGTGCATCTCACGGAGGCACCGCCACTTGTGGTGCTAGATCGGATCGGATCGCGAGGAGGAGAAGCGAGTACGACTACATCACCCACGTTAATTGAGCGTTCCATGTGCAAATCTTCAAGGGTATGAAGATCTAATCCAATCTCTCTCGTTGTTTGCATCTCCTAGATTAGATCTTGGCTTTCCCTCTATTCGCTTCCATAGAAAATTTTGATTTACTATGATGCGAATCCCTTTAGTGGTATCAGAGCTAGATCTATGCGTAGATGTGATTCACGAGTAGAACGCAACATGGTTGTTGCGGACGTTGATGTTTTCTGTTGCAAGCCTCTTGTTTGTGTTCTTCTTATGACGCGGGATAGTGAGATTGAAGCGGTCCAGGCCAACCTTACGCGACGTCATTCGCGAGACCGGCTCCGCACTTGACGTGTGGCTTGTACCACACATGCGGCTGGTGGATGTCAGTTTCTCTCACTATAGTTGTCATGGGATTAACACCGGAGTTTGGCAACCATAATATCACCGTTGTGGCTGTCCGTAGGTAAGAATTGTTCTTAGCATCTACTCCCATAAGCCACGTAAAACATGCAACAACAAAGTAGAGGCGTCTAACTTGTTTTTGCAGGGAGTGTTTTCTGTGATATGGTATGGCCCAAGATGTGATGTGTATATTGTATGCGATGATCATGTTTTGTAATGTTTCACGACTTGCATGTCGATGAGTACACAACCGGCAGGAGCCATATGGTTGTCTTTATAATTGTGTATGACCTGCGAGTCAACTTCTTATACGCCATGTAATAGCTTTACTTTATCGCTAAGTAGTTAGCAATAGTTGTAGTTGCTATTCGTGGTGGAGGCAATCATGGTGGAGTGATGGAGATCATGCGGAGCACAAGATGGAGATCATTCTGGCGAAGATTGGCTATACCATGTCACATAAAGTTATATGCATGTGATGTTTATCCTTTTATGTATCTTATTATGCTTAGATCATGACGGTAGCAGTATAAGATGATTCCTCATAAAGATCAAGATAAAAACTGTGTTCTCCCCAAGTATGCACCGTTGCGAAAGTTAAATGCGTGTCCAAGCATCACGTGATGATCGGGTGCTATAGACTCTACGCTCACATACAACGTGTGCAAGCTAGTTTTGCACACGCGGAAATACTTGGGTCTAACTTGACGAGCCTAGCATGTACAGACATGGCCTCGGAACACAAGAACCGAAAGGTTAAGCATGAGTCATATGAATGATATGATCGACACTTCGTTGTCCACCATTGAAACCACATCTCTTCTCGTGATGATCGGATTAGGTGTGGTGAATTTGGATCGTGTTCACTAAACAACTTGAGGGATGTTGAATTTAGTGGGAGTTCATCTAGTAATTTGATTAAGTTGAACTATTTATCATGAACATAGTCTAAATTGTACTTGCAAATACTGTAGATCACATGGCCAAGTCCAAATTCAACTTCAATGTTTTTGCTGAGAAAGAAAAGCTTAGAAACAATGGGTCTAACTTCACCAACTGGTTCCGCAATCTAAGAATCATTCTGTCTGGCGGACAAAAGGACTATGTCCTTGGGAAAGCATTAGGTGACCCCCCTGCTGCAAATGCGCCGGCTGATGAGAAAGCTGTCTATCAGTCGCGCAAAGATGATTATGGTGTGATTAAGAGCACCATGTTGTTTGCTATGGAACCGGAACTTCAAAATCGTTTTGAAAACTATCCCGGGCCCTTTGAGATTCTCGAGGAGCTGAAAACCATGTTTCAGACTCAGGCCCGCTACGAGAGATATGAGATCTCAGAAGTTCTTTAAGCGCAAGATGGAGGAAGGAGTTCCGTTAGTGAGCACGCCATTAAGATGTCGGGCTACACTCAACGCATTGAAACAAGCTGGATGCCAAGATTCGGAGGAGCTCAAGATTGACAGGGTTCTGCAATCACTCCCTCCCAGCTACAAAAGTTTTGTAGTGACTCATAATCAGATTGGTTCTACAGATATGATCACCGAGCTCTTCGCAAAGCTGAAGGCTGCGCAGGTGGACATCAAGAAGGATAATCATGTGTTGATGGTCAACAAGCCCTCCTTTAAGAAAGGTAAAGGTGCAAAGAAGCCCTTCAAGAAAAGCGGCGGCAAGCGCGTTGCCCCTGCTGAGAAGAAGCTCAAGTCTGGACCTAAGCCGGACACTGAGTGCTTCTATTGCAAGGACAAGGGTCCTTTGGGCATAACTGTCCAAGTACTTAGCGGACAAGAAGGCTGGCACCATCAAAGGTATATTTGATATACATGTTATTGATGTTTTCCTTACTAGCCCTCGTTGTAGTGCCCGGGTATTTGATCTTTGGTTCATTGCTAATATTTGTAACTCGAAACAGGAGCTACGGAATAGACGACAGCTTGCGAGGGATGAGGTGACGATGCGCGTTGGCAACGGATCAAGAGTTGATGTGATGGTCGTCGGCACACTCTCCTTAGTTTTACCTTCGGGATTAGTTTTAAACCTTAATAAATGTTATTATGTGCCTGCATTGAGCATGAACATTATTTCTGGATCGTGTTTATTGCAAGACGGTTATTCATTTAAATCGGAGAATAATGGTTGTTCTATTTATATGAGTAACATCTTTTATGGTCATGCACCCCTTGTAAATGGTTTATTTCTTCTAAATCTCGAAAGGGATGAAACACACATCCATAACATTGAGGCTAAGAGATGCAAAGTAGATAGTGATAATACTACTTATTTGTGGCACTGTCGTCTAGGTCATATTGGTGTAAAGCGCATGAAGAAACTCCATTCTGATGGACTTTTGGAGTCTCTTGATTTTGAATCATTTGACACATGCGAACCATGCCTCATGGGCAAGATGATCAAAACCCCGTTCTCCGGAATGATGGAGCGAGCAACGGACTTATTGGAAATCATACATACCGATGTATGCGGACCGATGAGTGTTTCGACGCGCGGTGGATATCGCTATTTTCTCACTTTTACCGATGACTTAAGTAGATATGGGTATATCTATTTAATGAAACATAAATCTGAAACGTTTGAAAAGTTCAAAGAATTTCAGAATGAAGTGGAGAACCATCGTAACAGAAAGATTAAGTTTCTACGATCCGATCGTGGGGGCGAATATTTGAGTTATGATTTTCTCACGCATCTCAAAGCAAGTGGAATCGTTTCACAACTCACGCCACCCGGAACACCACAGCGCAATGGTGTGTATGAACGCCGGAATCGAACCCTATTAGATATGGTCCGATCGATGATGTCTCTTACTGATTTGCCGTTATCATTTTGGGGTTATGCATTAGAAACCGCTGCATTCACTTTAAATAGGGCTCCATCTAAATCCGTGGAGACGACACCGTATAAACTATGGTTTGGTGCTAAACCTAAGTTGTCGTTTCTTAAAGTTTGGGGATGCGAAGCTTACATCAAGAAGTTGATGCCGGACAAGCTCGAACCCAAAGCGGAGAAATGCGTCTTCATAGGATACCCTAAGGAAACTATTGGGTATACCTTCTATCACAGAACCGAAGGCAAAGTGTTTGTCACAAAGAACGGTTCCTTTCTTGAGAAGGAGTTTCTCTCGAAAGAAGTGAGTGGGAGGAAAGTAGAGCTAGACGAGGTTATTGAACCTTTTCTCTTGAATTGGAGAGTAGCGCAGCACCTGAAATTGTTCCAGTGCCGCTTGCACCAACAATAGAGGAAGCTAATGACAAGGATCATGAAGCTTCAAACGATCTCGCTCTTGAGCGTCGCAGTCGACAAGGTCGCGTGCCCCTCTGAGTGGTACGGCAACCTGTCTTGTTGTCTTGTTAGTAGAAGACGGTGAACCTCGAACTATGAGGAAGCGATGAGCCCGGACTACGAGAAATGGCTAGAAGCCATGAAATCCGAATTGGGATCCATGGCGAAAACCAAGTATGGACTTTGGTGGACCCTCCTAGCGACGAAAGGCCGTTGAGTGCAAATGGATCTTCAAGAAGAAGAAAGCGGACGCGGATGGTAATGTTACCGTCTATAAAGCACGGCTTGTTGCGAAAGGTTTTCGACAAGTTCAAGGTGTTGACTACGATGAGACTTTCTCTCCCGTAGCGATGTTTAAGTCCATTCGGATTTTATTAGCAATTGTTGCGTTTCATGATTATGAAATATGGCAAATGGATGTCAAGACTGCTTTCCTCAATGGCAACATTGATGAAGAGTTGTATATGATGCAACCCGAAGGTTTTGTCGATCCTAAGGATGCTGATAAAGTATGCAAACTTCAGCGTTCCATTTATGGACTGAAGCAAGCATCTCGGAGTTGGAACCTTCGTTTTGATCAAGTGATCAAGAGCTTTCGATTTGTTCCAAATTGCTACGAAGCTTGCATCTACAAGAAAGTGAGTGGGAGCTCGGTGTCGTTTCTGGTACTATATGTGGATGACATATTGATTATTGGAAATGACATCAACATGCTTAACGATGTGAAGAGTTATTTGAACAAGTGTTTTTCAATGAAAGACCTAGGTGAAGCTGCTTATATATTGGGCATCAAAATCTATAGAGATAGACAAAAGGCTGATAGCTTTAAGCCAAAGTACATACCTAGACAAAGTTCTGAAAAGGTTTAGAATGGATAAGGCATTGAAAGGTTCAGTGCCTATGTTGTCAGGTAAGATATTGAGCAAGGCTCAGTGTCCAGCTATGGTAAATGATAGGGAAGCTATGAGCAAAGTGCCTTATGCCTCGGCCATAGGTTCCATCATGTATGCCATGCTGTGTACTAGACGGATGTGTCCAATGCTCTTAGTTTGACGAGATATCAAAGTGATCCGAGTGGAACCTTTGGACAGCCATGAAGAACATCCTAAGGTACCTAAATAGGACTAAAGAAATGTTCTTAGTCTATGGGGGTGATGAACAGCTCGTCAGAAAAGGTTACGTCGATGCTAGTTTAAACCGACAAGGATGATTGTAAATCTCAGACGGGATACGTGTATATTTTGAATGGAGGAGCTGTGAGCTGGAGAAGCTGCAAGCAAAGCGTGATCATGGGATCTCTGATGAGAAGCGGAATACATGGCTGCTGCGAAGCGTCAAGTGAAGGAGTTTGGATCAGGAACTTCATCATCGAGCTTGGCGTGGTTCAAGTGCATTGGACCCACTTTGGAGATATTGTGTGACAACAGCGCCATAACTTTCGCTAAGGAACCAAGATATCATCCAAAGACCAAGCATATCAACCGCAAGAATCATATAATCCTATATAATAAATCAGAAGGAGAACTGAAGATTAGCAAAGTACATACAGATCTGAATGTCGCAGATCCATTGACTAAACCTCTTCCACGTGTAAAACATGATCAGCACCTCGATTGCCATGGGTGTGTGATTGTTGCATGATTTAATCTAGATTATTGACTCTAGTGCAAGTGGGAGACTGTTGGAATTCTGCCCTAGAGGCAATAATAAAGATGTTATTATTATAATTCTTGTTCATGATAAAGTTTATATTCCATGCTAGAATTGTATTAAGCGGAAACTTTAATACTTGTGTGGTTTGTGAACAACACCGTGTCCCTAGTACGCCTCTATGGACTAGCTCATTGATCAATGATGGTTAAGGTTTCCTAACCATAGACATGAGTTGTCAATTGATAATGAGATCATATCATTGGAGAATGATATGGTGGATAGACCCAAACTAAGCGAAGCAATTAGATCGTGTCATCGTGTTCGTCTTTGCGAAGTTTTTCTTATGTCAAATATTGTATTCCTTAGACCATGAGATAATACAACTCCCTGGTATCGGAAGAAAGCTTTGAGGTCAACAAACGTCATCCTATGAGAGGTGATCATAAAGGTGTCTCTCGGTGTAATCGGAAATTATCATTGGGTTGTATGTATCGAGATGGGATTTGTCCCTCCCAAGTCGGAGAGATATACTTGGGCCCACTCGTGTCGATATCAACACCGCTTGCAAGCATGTGGTTAAGGAGTTAATCACAAAGTGATATCGGATTACGGAACGAGTAAAGTACTTGCTGTGAACGAGATTGAACTAAGTACTTGCCGATTCTAGATAAGTTTAAACTCGTTTAAACTAGAGATAGAATTTCTAGATAAGGGAGAGTTTAAATCATTTAAACTAGAGATAGGCTTGGAGGAGAGGCAAGGGCTGGCCGCACCCCCCCCCTCTATATATAGAGGGCTGGTGCGCCCCCTCCCACTACACACCTTCCTCCAAACCCTAGTTGCCCTGCTGCCTTCCTCTCTCCCTCCCATTTGTTGCAGTGAAGCCTCTGCAGAAATTCTCCACCAAATACACCACGCCGTGTTGTAGATCCAATCCATCTCTCCACCATACTTGCTGGTCCAAGGAAGGAGGAGGCGTCGAGGTCTTTGCGTGTGCATCTCACAGAGGCACCACCACTTGTGGTGCTAGATCGGATCGGATCGCGAGGAGGAGAAGCGAGTACGACTACATCACCCACGTTCCGACGAACGTTCCGCTGTGCGAATCTTCAAGGGTATGAAGATCTAATCCAATCTCTCTCGTTGTTTGCATCTCCTAGATTAGATCTTGGCTTTCCCTCTGTTCGCTTCCGTAGAAAATTTTGATTTACTATGCTGTGAATCCCTTCATTTAGGAAAGGAACACACATGCAATGACTCTAGTGGTGGTTTAGGAAAAAAAGACACATGCATTGACTTTGGAGGTTGTTTAGGAAAAGAAAACACATGAAATGACTCTGGTGTATCCATGTGGTTTAGGAAATAAACACACATGCAATGACTCTGATGGTGGTTTAGGAAAGGAACACACATGCAATAACTCTAGTGGATCCATGTGGTTTTAGGAAACAAAGACACATGCAATGACTCTACTGGATCATTGTGGTTTAGGAGAGGAACACACATGCAATGACTCTGGTGGTGGTTTCGGAAAGGAACACACATGCAATGACTCTGGTTGATCCATGTGGTTTAGGAAAAGAACACACTTGCAATGACACTGGTGGATCCATGTGGTTTAGGAAAGGAACACACATGCAATGACTCTAATGGTGGTTTAGGAAAATAACACACATGTAATGACTCTGGTGGTGGTTTAGGAAACGAACACACATAAAATGACTGTGCTGGATCCATGTGGTTTAGGAAAAGAACACATATGCAATGACTTTAGTGGTGGTTTAGGAAAAGAACACACATGCAATGACTCTTGTGGTGGTTAAGGAAAAGAACAGACATGAAATGACTCTAGTGGATCCATGTGGGTTAGGAAAAGACACACATGAAATGACTCTAGTGGATCCATGTGGTTTAGGAAAAGAACACACATGCAATGACTCTGGTGGATCCATGTGGTTTCGGAAAGGAACACACACGCAATGACTCTGGTGGATCCATGTGGTTTAGGAAAGGAACACACATGCAATGACTCTAGTGGATCCATGTGGTTTATAAAAGGAACACACATGCAATGACATTGGTGGAACCATGTGATTTAGGAAAAGAGCACACATGCAATGACACTGGTGGATCCATGTGATTTAGGAAAAAAAACACATGCAATGTATCTGGTGCTGGTTTATGAAAGGAACACACATGCAATGACTCTAGTGGATCCATGTGATTTAGGAAAATAACACACTTGCAATGACACTGGTGGATCCATGTCGTTTAAGAAAGGAACACACATGCAATGACTCTAGTGGTGGTTTATGAAAAGAAGACACATGCATTGACTTTGGTGGTTGTTTAGGAAAAGAACACACATGAAATGACTCTGGTGTATCCATATGGTTTTGGAAAGGAACACACATGCAATGACTCTGGTGGATCCATGTGGTTAAGAAAAGGAACATAATGCAATGAGTCTAGTGGTGTTTTAGTAAAATAAGACACATGCAATGACTCTGGTGGTGGTTTAGGAAAAGAACACACATGAAATGACTCTAGTGTAGGAAATAAAGAGACATGCAATGACTCTAGTGGATCATTGTGGTTTAGGAAAGGAACACACATGCAATGACTCTGGTGGATCCATGTGGTTTAGGAAAATAGCATACATGCAATGGCACTTGTGGAACCATGTGGTTTAGGAAAAGAACACACATGCAATGACTCTGGTGAATCAATGTGGTTTAGGAAAGGAACACACATGCAATGACTATAGTGGATCCATGTGATTTAGAAAAGGAACACACATGCAATGACATTGGTGGAACCATGTGGTTTAGGAAAAGAACACACATGGAATGACACTGGTGGATCCATGTGGTTTAGGAAAAGAACACACATGCAATGACTCTGGTGGATCCATGTTGTTTAGGAAATGAGGACATATGCAATGACTCTAGTGGATCATTGTGGTTTAGGAACGGAACACACATGAAATGACTCTGGTGGATCCATTTGGTTTAGGAAAAGAACACACATGCACTGACTCTGGTGGCGGTTTAGGAAAGGAAGACACATGTAGTGACTCTGGATGTGGTTTAGGAAAGGAACACACATGCAACGACTCTAGTGGATCCATGTGGTTTAGGAAAACAACACACATGCAATGATTGTGGTGGATCAATGTGGTTTATGAAAGGAACACACATGCAATGACTCTGGTGGATCCATCTGGTTTAGGAAAGGAACACACTTGTAGTGACTCTAGCGGATGCATGTGGTTTAGGAAAGTAACACACATGCAATGACTCTGATGGTTTTTTAGGAAAGGAAGACACATGCAATGACTATGGTGGATCCATGTGGTTTAGGAAAGGAACACACATGCAATGTATCTGGTGGATCCATGTGGTTTAGGAAAGGAACACACATGCAATGACTCTGGTGGATCCATGTGGTATAGGAAAGGAACACACATGCAATGACTCTGATGGTGGTTTAGAAAAGGAACATGCATGCAATAACTCTAGTGGATCCATGTGGTTTAGGAAACAAAGACACATGCAATGACTCTACTGGATCATTGTGGTTTAGGAGAGGAACACACATGAAATGACTCTGGTGGATCCATGTGGTTTTGGAAAGGAACAAACATGCTATGACTCTGGTGGATCTATGTGGTTTAGGAAAGGAACACACATGCAATGACTCTAGTGGTGGTTTAGGAAAATAATACACATGAAATGCCTCTGGTGGTGGTTTAGAAAAATAACACACATGAAATGATTCTAGTGGATCCATGTGGTTTAGGAAAAGTACACACATGCAATGACTATAGTGGTGGTTTAGTAAAAGAACACACATGCAATGACACTGGTGGATCCATGTTGTTTAGGAAAACAACACACATGCAATGACTCTGGTGGTGGTTTATGAAAGGAAGACACATGTAATGACTCTAGATGTGGTGGTTTATGAAAGGAACACACATGCAATGACTCTAGTGGATCCATGTGGTTTAGAAAAAGAACACACATGCAATGAATCTAGTGCTGGTTTAGGAAAGGAACACCCATGCAATGAATATAGTGGTGGTTTAGGAAAGGAACACACATGCAATGACTCTGGTGGATCCATGTTGATTAGGAAATGAACACACACACAATGACTCTGGTGGATCCATGTGGTTTAGGAAAGGAACACACATGCAATGACACTGGTGGAACCATGTGATTTAGGAAAAGAGCACACATGCAATGACTCTGGTGGTTTCGAAAAGGAACACACATGCAATGACTCTGGTTGATCCATGTGGTTTAGGAAAAGAACACACTTGCAATGACACTGGTGGATCCATGTGGTTTAGGAAAGGAACACACATGCAATGACTCTAATGGTGGTTTAGGAAAAGAAGACACATGTAATGACTCTGGTGGTGGTTTAGGAAACGAACACACATGAAATGACTATGCTGGATCCATGTGGTTTAGGAAAAGAACACATATGCAATGACTTTAGTGGTGGTTTAGGAAAAGAACATAGATGAAATGACTCTGGTGGTGGTTAAGGAAAAGAACAGACATGAAATGACTCTAGTGGATCCATGTGGGTTAGGAAAAGAACACACATGAAATGACTCTAGTGGATCCATGTGGTTTAGGAAAAGAACACACATGCAATGACTCTGGTGGATCCATGTGGTTTTGGAAAGGAACACACACGCAATGACTCTGGTGGATCCATGTGGTTTAGGAAAGGAACACACAGGCAATGACTCTAGTGGATCCATGTGGTTTATAAAAGGAACACACATGCAATGACATTGGTGGAACCATGTGGTTTAGAAAAAAAGCACACATGCAATGACACTGGTGGATCCATGTGATTTAGGAAAAAAACACATGCAATGACTCTAGTGGTGCTTTATGAAAGGAACACACATGCAATGACTCTGGTGGATCCATGTGGTTTAGGAAAAGAACACACTTGCAATGACACTAGTGGATCCATGTCATTTAGGAAAGGAACACACATGCAATGACTCTAGTGGTGGTTTAGGAAACGAAGACACATGCATTGACTTTGGTGGTGGTTTAGGAAAAGAACACACATGAAATGACTCTGGTGTATCAATGTGGTTTAGGAAATTAACACACATGCAATGACTATAGTGGTGCTTTAGAAAAAGAACACACATGCAATGACTCTGGTGGATCCATGTGGTTTTGGAAAGGAACACACATGCAATGACTCTGGTGGATCCATGTGGTTAAGAAAAGGAACACAATGCAATGAATCTAGTGGTGGTTTAGGAAAATAAGACACATGCAATGACTCTGGTGGTTGTTTAGGAAAAGAACACACATGAATGACTCTAGTGGATCCATGTGGTTTAGGAAATAAAGAGACATGCAATGACTCTAGTGGATCATTGTGGTTTAGGAAAGGAACACACATGCAATGACTCTAGTGGATCCATGTGGTTTAGGAAAATAACACACATGCAATGACACTTGTGGAACCATGTGGTTTAGGAAAAGAACACACATGCAATGACTCTGTTGGATCAATGTGGTTTAGGAAAGTGTCAACACCTAGATTTTTAATCCCAGATGCCTGTTATGTCATACATCGCAATCCTAGGATTACCATTTTTGCGAGACATAACAGATTGGATATCATAGAACATCATCCATTGCAAACCATACATAAGGTCTTACACAAATAAGGATCTCATGATCCAGTCTTAATACAACAAGTAGCGGAATAAATAATAAGTGTAGCGGTGGGGTCCATCTTCAGGGGCACATGCAATGCTGACGAAGGCAGATAGTCCTAGTTATCATAGCCGTCCTACTGGCCATCATCTTGGTAGTCTCCTTCATAGTCTGGCCATGACAATAGCTAGGGACAAAAGCCATGAGTACTCTTTAAGTACTCGCAAACTAACACTAACAATTGGTATAGTTCTAAAGTGAAGTGCTAACTCTAAGTTTAACTATAAAGTTAAGTTTGAAACCTAAGTTGAGTTCAGAAGCAAAGAAAGATAAAATAAAGTTCTAGGATCACTTAAGTTGGGAAGCTATTGTCATAGTCACAACACTGTTGTGGTCAAGTCAAGATTCCTCATTCATTTCATAAGTTATTTTGAAAACATCTAAAAACGAAATAGTATGGCCACTCCAACTGTCCATAACCGTGGACGCGGCTATTCGAATAGTTTGTCACTCTGCAGAGGTGGTACACTTTCACCACAAATTCGATACATCTGTCAGGGATAACCCTGAATCATCATACTTAGTATGCACATAATCAAACATAACCTTTCCTTTAGACACCCTAGTATAAGCACCTCCCCTATGAGCATGGCCTCCCAACCATGACCATTTGTCATCTTGGGCACTGCATAGGTGTACAACATTGAGAGGTAGCCTTATCTCAAACCTCTCCCGCGAGGGAACTAATATTAATGCATATAAATTTCCAGCTAAGCCTTACCCAATTCAGGTATTGTGGTTGTACGGTAAGTTTGGAATGGTATCGCATCCGAATCCAACCATCAGTTTTGTAAATGGGTCAAGGCTCATGCCTCAACCTTCTCATCATCATAAACCATTTGTGTTTCTCAACACATGTCAAAACATTTCAATAGAATGACTCATCATTCCAAGGTTTTCATAATTCATTTTCACCAAGTGTTCCCATCTAAAGTGACTCAAGTTTTTATCTACTCTAAACTACTAAGTTAAGAGTGTTTACTAAGGTGGAAAGATGGGATCAATCTCATGCCATGGAATGACATCTAAAGTTATCTAGATAGGTCAAGTTTTATAACTTTTTATGCTACCTTCAAAACAAGTAAGGGACTTTGGTAAAGTAAAGGAAGTAACGCTTGAAAATAATACTTGGGGTAAATAATAGTCAAAGTGGTATATCCAAAGCATTCCTAAAGCATCTTTGCTCAACTCATCTAGCTTAATTCTAGCTTGCTAAGCATTCTACTTGCAAGTGTTAGCTTGCATTGTTAATTATGGCTTGCTAGTATAATACTTGCAAGTGTTAGCTTGCCTTGGTCGGTGCAGTGGTTGAAGTTTTCTTCCTCCTCCTCCTCGAAAGCTTGGTCGGTACTATCGTCTATAAATACATACGGGATACAGAATCACCAAACAATACTTAACTAGTCTAATTAGCACTCTAAGGCACACATTTGATGATCTATTATCATCACAAGCATCACAAGTTTTATTAACTAGTTTCATTCTTTTTATTTAAGAGAAGTAATTTCTACTCATTGGAAAAAATAATTAAGATTTAATATTCACCACTTAAAACATGGGATCATGTGGACACATGTCATCACCACATATTCTAACATATGGGAATGTGATTTAAGGGTTGGATCACATTTACTTAGGTTTAAGTTTATTATTTAATGATTTAAAGTGACTAAAAATGCCTATATAGCATTATTTTAGTACTAGTACAAAGTCACTGCATGTAAACCCTAATATTATTACATATTTAGATAGATATGGTTAGATGTGATTTTTGAGAGTTGGAATCAACTCAAAAGCTATTTTGGTTGATTTTATAAAAATGTTTGAATGTGCAAAATCTTCTGTCTTGTTATTTTTACTTGGAGCGATCTCTAACTCTAAATGAATTAAAACCAACGGGCTTTGATAGATCTTTTCAGTAGCTTTCTAACACAATTGGAATCACTCCATTTGGATTTGTAAATCTCTCTGAATTGATTTTCAAACTAGGGAACAGAACTAAGTTCAAAACTAAATAGAAAAATCTAAGTTTGAATTAAATGGGTCGCGCGGGAACGAAAACGGGCCGGCCCAGTGGCGTTCCGCGGCATAGAGAACAGCTGACAGGGGGGGTCCATTGGTCAGCAACTCTTTACACGTGAAACGGTACAGGGCGATGTGGGCCGTTAGATTAGAAGGGAAATCTACGGCTGAGAGGTGTCATCTCTGGCGAACAGTTTTCCGGCAAGGACAAACCCTAGCGGCTCGGTGGGGGTGCTCAGGGGGCATACCAGGGCTCCAGCTACAGCAGCGATGGGGGCGATCGAACGTGTTGTCGACGGCGGGCTCAGGGGTGGTCGCGGCAGCTCCTGGGGTGGACGAAATTGACGGCACCTTCTCCTCCTCTACAGTGGGATTCTCCGGCCAAATTCCGGCGAGCACTTGCTCGAGCTGCTCCGGCTAGAGGTGGGGAAGGACCAGTGAGGAGAGGGGAGTGAAATGGTGTGAGTGATTTGTGCTAGGGTGGCCTCTATTTATAGCTCGGCGAGGCGACCGAAAGGGATGGGCTAGCGACTCCGGCGAGGGCTGCACAGCATGCTAGCGGCGTGGCTTGAGGTAGGGGACGGTGGCCTGCCTCCTGGCGGTGCTCTACGGCTTAAATGCGTGGCTAGGGGTGGTGGCATTTGGTCGGGAGCGTCCCGCGCTCTAGGAGACAGAGGCGATGCTCGACACAGCGCACGACGACTGTGGGTCGCGCGGCGACGCACGGCCATGTCTGGCGGGGTGCTGGGGTCGAGGCGGAGCGGCGCGCACGGGATTAGGTCGAGGCATGGTCTATGGTGTGCTGGCGGCGTTGGCGCTCTGGCGTGCTCTGGCTGTGAGGCTGGCAGTGAGGCTGGCGCATAGGCTTAGTGCGTGGCGGTTCCTCGGTGGTCCAGAGGCTGGCAGTGAGCGTGGGGTGGACCGTGGGCGGCGGTGAGGTCACGCCGTGCTCCCTGGGGCGGTGGAGAGGGGTTGGCGGTGTGCTGCTGCGTTAGCAAGGTTGGCCGGCGAGCATGTCCTCGGGGTGGCGTGGTACTGATGCCCTAGGCCATTGGGTAGGTCTTTGATGGCTTGGTTGGGTCTGGGGGAGACAAGGGACTTGAATTAGGTTCAATGGCTCGACCAAATTTGATCAAAAATAGTATAAGTTAGGCCATTTTGATTCTGCCTGCCAAGTGTTCGACACAATGGCCGCATGAACTCAAGTTTGAAATTTTTGAATGAATTTTGGTGGGTTTGCTATACACATGCTTAAGCCTCTGTGGTTGCTTGGGTTTTGAAAATGGAGCTCATTTGAGTGGTTTTTTAATAAGTGTGATCTATACATATGAACTACATTCAATTTTCAAATGCCATTTAAATTTAGTGTTTGAAAGTTTTTGGCAGATCACCAAGTGGGCCTTGGTACATCATTACATGTACTAGCAAGGGGTGCAAAGATCCACATTTGTTTCTGTTAAGAATTGAGATCTAGGAATAGCCAAAGTAGGCATGTTGATTAAAATGGCACAAATGACCATTTGGTTATTTTATTCATTTTGATTTGTTTTTCTTTGGGACTTGTTTGGGAATGATCTAGATGATGTTTGTTTCACCTAATAATCATTTTACAAGCAATGGATCACTTAATCATGGCAATTCAAAACAACTCCTATTTAAATGCACACACATATGAATGCTTTAATAATTTTAGCTGGAAAAGTTTTTGTTAACCCTAATTTTGATGATTTGGATCTTAATAACCTTGGATTAAAGTTTTGGGATGTTACAAACCTTTCCCCCTTAAAAAAAATCTTGTCCCAAGATTTACAAAAGAAAACTAGGAACTAAAGAGATCTGAGAACTCTGTCCTAATGTAATCTTCTCGCTCCCAGGTGGCTTCCTCTTCGGTATGGTTGCTCCATTGAATTTTGAGGAACTTGATACTCCTGGTTCTGGTGGTTCTGTACGTTCTTCCAAGATACGGATGGGCACTTCACGATATGGCAGGTCATTGTTGATCTCAACAGCTCGGTGATCGATGTTTTTGAAAACTTCAGTCTTCTCCGGCACTTCCAGGCATTTGCGAAGTAACGAGATATGGAACACATTGTGAATGGCTAACATCTCTTCTGGTAGTTCCAGTTGATATGATACTTCTCCTCAACGATTCAGAATCTTGAAGGGTCCGATATATCTGGGGGCTAACTTTCCTTTTAGACTAAAGCACTGGGTTACCTTCAATGGTGAAACCTTGAGATACACAAAATTTCTGACATTGAAAGCCAGGTCTCTCCTTCTCTTGTCAGCATAGCTCTTCTGTCTGGATTGGGTGGTCTTGAGGTGCTCACGGACTTTGTGAACTTTCTCTTCGTCTTCTCGGAGAATGTCTGGTCCAAAGATCTGACTCTCTCCTACTTGCGACCAATTCAAAGGGGTGCGACACTTTCTTCCATATAGGAACTCAAATGGTGCCATTTGCAAACTAGCTTGATAAGTGTTGTTATATGAGAATTCTGCGAAAGGCAGGCAGTCTTCCCATTTTGATCCATACTCTAACACACAAGCTCTTAACATATCCTCTAGGATCTGGTTGACTCTCTCAGACTGTCCATCAGTTTGAGGGTGATAAGCGGTGCTGAAATTCAATTTGGTTCCCAATCCTTCCTGAACTTTCTGCCAAAATCTCGAGGTAAACTGGGTTCCTCGATCTGATACTATGGTCTTGGGGGTTCCATGTAGACTAACAATTCTAGCAATATACAGTTCTGCTAGATTCGAACTCTGGTAGGTAGTCTTAACTGGTATGAAGTGAGCTACTTTGGACAGTCTATCAACTATGACCCAGATTGAGTCATTTCCCCTACTAGAAGTAGGAAAACCGGTGATAAAGTCCATTCCAACGGAATCCCATTTCCATTCTGGAATCTGCAATGGTTGCAACAGTCCTACGGGTCTCTGATGCTCTGCTTTGACTCTTTGACAAATGTCACATTTGGCGATGTAGCTTCCGATCTCTCTCTTCATCTTGTGCCACCAAAATTGCTCTTTCAGGTCTTGATACATCTTTGTTCCTCCGGGGTGGATAA
The DNA here is from genome assembly GCA_023614405.1 of Avena insularis. Taxonomy (NCBI): domain Eukaryota; kingdom Viridiplantae; phylum Streptophyta; class Magnoliopsida; order Poales; family Poaceae; genus Avena; species Avena insularis. Next base: position 441,935,072 of record CM042688.1, on the reverse strand, counting down.
AATAAAGAGTATCATGAGCTTCCTGCATGATAACCTGCTTCAGTTCCAAATCTGCTGGCACACAGATACGACCTTTGTACCACAAAACTCCTTCTTCGTCTTTAGTGAATCCAGGTACCTTTCCTGTACCAATACGACGTTTCATTCCGTCGATACTTTCATTTCCCTTCCGGGCTTCCTTGATTTGTCTAATCAACGTGGGTTGAAGTTCAATGCTCGCTAAGAATCCTTTCCTAACTAGCTCAGTTCTAAACTGCTCCAATTCCTCATACAAACTGGGCTGCTTCTCCTTGATCATGGTGTTTAGCCTACAAGGCAATCTGCTAAGAGCATCCACTACCACATTGGCTTTGTCGGGGTGATAGTGAATGTCAAGGTCATAATCCTTGATTAACTCTATCCATATCCTTTGTCTCATATTCAGCTCCTCCTGAGTGAAAATATACTTCAAGCTTTTGTGGTCTGAGTAAATCTCACAGCGATTACCCATCAGATAATGATGCCATGTCTTCAATGCCAAAACTACGGCTGCTAGCTCAAGATCATGGGTCGGATAGTTCTGCTCATGCTGCTTCAGTTGTCGAGATAGATACGCGATGACTTTGCCTTCTTGCATCAACACACATCCTAGGCCAATCTTGGAGGCATCACAATATACATCAAACGGCTTCTTGATGTCTGGCATGATCAATATTGGGGCTCATATCAATCTCTTCTTCAGCTCCTGGAAACTGGCTTCACATTTGTCAGTCCATTCAAACTTCTTGTCCTTCTTCAACAATTGGGTCATGGGTCTGGAGATGCTTTAAAATCCTTCAACGAACTTGCGGTAGTATCTCGCTAATCCGAGGAATGCACGGACTTGGGTTTGAGTGGTTGGGGCTTCCCATGCTTCGACATCTCTGATCTTGGCGGGATCAACAAAAACTCCTCTGGCAGACACAATATGTCCTAGGAATCCTACTTCTTTCAGCCAAAACTCACACTTGCTGAACTTGGCATATAACTGATGCTCTCTCAGGGTTTCTAGGATGATTCTCAGATGTTGCTCATGCTCTTCTTCTGACTTGGAGTAGATAAGGATATCGTTGATAAACACAACTACAAACTTATCTAGGAAATTCATAAAGATCTTATTCATGAGATTCATGAAATAAGCAGGGGCATTGTTTAATCCAAAAGACATAACCGTATACTCGTATAAACCATAGCGAGTAGTAAAGGTGGTCTTCGGAATATCTGTTGCATGAATCTTAAGTTGGTGATAACCAGTCCTAAGATCAATCTTTGAGAATACCTAGGCTCCAGTCAACTAATCAAATAGATCCTCTATCTTTGGCAAGGGATACTTGTTCTTGATGGTGACATCATTCAGTTTACGGTAATCTGTGCATAGACAGTTTCCTCCATCTTTCTTGTCGACGAATAACACTGGTGATCTCCATGGCGATGCGCTTGGTTGAATCAAGCATGTTTCTAACATGGCGTCTAACTGCTTCTTTAGTTCCACTAACTCTGAGGGGTTCATGCTATATGGTCTCTAGGCTATGGGTCCAGTTCCGGGGATTAATTCAATAATGAATTCAATATCCCTATCCGGGGGCATACTTGGCAATTCATCTGGGAATACGTCGGGGTATTCACAGACTACTCGGACTTGGTCTATGGTGGGTAGGGCTTGACTCTTGTTGCACTTGAATTGACAGGGTAAGGTTTCAGATATATTCTCTATTGTTATTCCAGAGCTACTGGTCATGGTGATGGCTTTCTTAGCATAGTCTATCATTCTTTTATGCCTTGAAATCCAGTCCATACCTAGTACTACTTCCAATCCTTTGGTTCCAAGTACAATTAGGTTGGCATTAAAATCTATCCCATGTATTCTGATAGGCACGGCTTTGCAAATTTTTCTAGCTTTTGTAGTTGATCCGGGGATTTGAACTATCATGACATACTTCAAGTTGGTTGGGTGAATCTTACTAGTGCATGCAAATTCCTCGGTGACAAATGAATGCGATGCTCCCGAATCAAACAATACCCTTGCTAAAACTGAGTTGACAGAAAACATACCCGGCACTACATCTGGTGCTTCCTGGGCTTCCTCGGCGTTCATGTGGAAGAGACGGCTGTTGCGGTTGTGAGGGTTCCCTAGGGCAAATCTTCTTCCTGGTTGAACACGACGCTGTTGTTGAGTTGGGGCATTCACATTGGCAGTGGCGGCAGTCTTCTTGGGACACTCATTGGAATAGTGTCCCTTCACTCCACACTCGAAACAAGTGATCTGGGACTTGTCTTTTGCTACGACAGGCACAGCATTGCTGCCAGTACTGGGTGCAGTGTTGTTGTTGTTATTGTTCTTGGGAGGGGCACAGTTGAAATTGTTGGTGTTGCCGGAGATGTGATTGTTTCCTCCGGACTTCACATTGCCTCCACTACGGTTGGGGTAGCTTGGGCGAGACATTGGGGGACGATTGTTCCTTGGTGCATATCCTGGTGAGGGGTTGGGACGGTACTTCTGGTGACTGCTGGATCCTGATTGTTGCATCATACGACGTTTGCGATTGTCATTTGCTTGGCTAATCTTCCCCTCCATCTGAATGGCAGAGTCGACTAGCTCTTCAAGATCCTCGAAGCGGATGTTGACGAGGACAGTCTGCATCTCATCATGCAGTCCGTTCAGGAATCTCTCCTTCTTCTTGGCTTCCGTGTTGATCTCATCAGGTGCATATCTGTTAAGTGACAGGAATCTGTCACGGTATTCTACCACAGTCATTCTGCCTTGCTTCAACTCTCTGAATTCATCCCTCATTCTGGTGACTAAGCCCTACGGCACGTGGGTGCGGCTGAACTTGATCTTGAAGTCTTCCCATGTCATCACTTGCCCATGGTTCATCAGGCGGATACTGTTCCACCATGCTCTTGCATCTCCTGCCAAGTAGTGTGTGGCAAAGAGAACTTTCTCGTTGTCATCAACTCTGGCTACTTCTATATTGTTCTCCATTGTTTGCAACCAGTCATCTGCATCTAATGGGTTCTCTGAAGTGCTAAAGATTGGGGGATTAGTATTCTGGAAGTTCTTTAGCTTGGATCCTTGATGATCCTGATTTCCATGCCCTTGGTTGTCAAGAGCCATCTGGGCGATCTGTTGTAGTGTTGCTAGATTTGCTTGGCGCTCTGCCCTACTTGCTTCTCTGTCTGCGATGAGATTCTGCAAGATCTGCAGCATTGGGTCTTGCGACGAGCTGCTCCCTCCCTGGTTTCCACAAGTCATCTGAAGATTGAGGTAGATAAAGGGGTAATAGGGGAAGTTCTAAGGTTCATGGTTTTGATTTCAAGATAAAACTTTGAGTTTGACTCAGGTTTTGTAACTAACTTCATTTCATTCATTCAAACAAGCACACGATACAAACACACACCACAAAAATAAAGGAAAACAGATGGTCTGAAGAACCATTCTGCAAGCTACGATACAGTGGGACCGATACATCTCATGCTACGACAGTGCTCTAGTGCATCTACTCATCGTCGATGAAGTCGGAGTCCTCATCGTCAGTGTAGAAGTCCACAGCATCCTCCTCCAGAAAGTCATCATCATTGCTGAGGTAAGAATCCATGTCTCCCTGGATGTCTTCACCCTCCTCTTCTTCCTCCTTGGCTGCAAGCTGAGCTTCTTGCTCCTTGACGGTCTTCTCGAGGTCGGCCACCTTCTTGCGAAGACGGGCGATGGTGCGATCCTTCTTTTCGCGCTGGAGGCAAAGAGACTGATGGTCCTTGACAAGAAGTGAGAAAGTTTGGGCCTTCTGGGCAGCAATGGCATGGTTGTGGTTGGCGAACTCCCTAGCATTGTCCAATTCCTTCTGGCGATCGTACAACAGGAAGTCAAGGTTCTCCACTTGACGCTTCAGCTCTGGGTGACTTGGCATCTCCATTGGTATTCCCATGAAGTCACGTCTTGCATAGTGAATAAAACGGGTTCCTTGGATTTGGTTGACAATGAGGGCACATAGACGTGCGAGAGCTTCATGCATTGCCCTGGCTAATCCATCTAGCCAGTTGTTCTCTCTCACGGAGAATTGGTTTCTCCTGGATGTTGGTGCTTTGATGCTTCCTCTAAGATTAGCAGTGACTAGCCACTATAAATCTCCTCCTGGGGGTCCTGGATGTTGAGCTCCAAGAAACTCCGGATGCGGGCGTCCCAATAACTCCGACAGTGAATCTAGATCCCTCTCGAAGATCAGCTGACCTCCGTTTCCCAACTGGTAGAACTTGCTGAACTGAGTCTCCACCTACAAGAATTAAGGATGAGGAAGTTAGTGAAGTGATCAAGTGTGTCAAATTTTAAGTAGTAATGTAAGAATTTTGAGGAACATGAATTTTTGAGAAAGAATGAATTCCCAAGGATAAGAGAGGAAATAGTTTTTCAGAAATACTCACATGGGTTTGGAAATTAAGTTTTTGTTCGGACGTCCATTCTAACTAGGGTCTCCTATGGTCTGGATGGCTCTAATACCAACTTGTCAACACCCAGATTTTTAATCCCAGATGCATGTTATGTCATACATCGCAATCCCAGGATTACCATTTTTGCGAGACATAACATATTGGATATCACAGTACATCATCCATTACAAACCATACATAAGGTCTTACACAAATAAGGATCTCATGATCCAGTCTTAATACAACAAGAAGCGGAATAAATAATAAGCGTAGCGGTGGGGTCCATCTTCAGGGGCACAGGCAATGCTGACGAAGGCAGATAGTCCTAGTTATCATGGCCGTCCTGCTGGCCATCATCTTGGTAGTCTCCTTCATAGGCTGACCATGAGAATATCCAGGGACAAAAGCCATGAGTACTCTTTAAGTACTCGCAAACTACCACTAACAATTGGTATAGTTCTAAAGTGAAGTGCTAACTCTAAGTTTAACTATAAAGTTAAGTTTGAAACCTAAGCTGAGTTAAGAAGCAAAGAAAGATAAAATAAAGTTCTAGGATCACTTAAGTTGGGAAGCTATTGTCATAGTCACAACCCTGTTGTGGTCAAGTCAAGATTCCTCATTCATTTCATAAGTTATTTTGAAAACATCTGACAACAAAACAGTATGGCCACTCCAACTGTCCATAACCATGGACGCGGCTATTCGAATAGTTTGACACTCTGCAGAGGTGGTACACTTTCACCACAAGATTCGATACATCTATCAGGGATAACCCTGAATCATCATACTTAGTATGCAGATAATAAAACATAACCTTTCCTTTACACACCCTAGTATAAGCACCTCCCCTATGAGCATGGCCTCCCAACCATGACCATCTGTCATCTTGGGCACTTCATAGGTGGACAACATTGAGAGGTAGCCTCAGCTCAAACCTCTCCCGCGAGGGAACTAATACTAATGCATATAAACTTCCGGCTAAGCCTTACCCAATTTAGGTATTGTGGTTGTATGGTAAGTTTGGAATGGTATCGCATCCGAATCCAACCATCAGTTTTGTAAAAGGGTCAAGGCTCATGCCTCAACATTCTCATCGTCATAAACCATTTGTGTTTCTCAACACATGTCAAAACATTTCAATAGAATGACTCATCATTCCAAGGTTTTCATAATTCATTTTCACCAAGTGTTCCCATCTAAAGTGACTCATGTTTTTATCTACTCTAAACTACTAAGTTAAGAGTGTTCACTAAGGTGAAAAGATGGGATCAATCTCATGCCATGGAATGACATCTAAAGTTATCTAGATAGGTCAAGTTTTATACTTTTTATTCTACCAAGTAAGGGACTTTGGTAAAGTAAAGGAAGTAAAGCTTGAAAATAATACTTGGGGTAAATAATAGTCAAAGTGGTATAACCAAAGCATGCCTAAAGCATCTTTGCTCAACTCATCTAGCTTAATTCTAGCTTGCTAAGTATTCTACTTGCAAGTGTTAGCTTGCATTGTTAATGATGGCTTGCTAGTATAATACTTGCAAGTGTTAGCTTTCCTTGGTTGGTGCAGTGGTTGAAGTTTTCTTCCTCCTCTTGGTAGCACTCCTCCTCCTCGAAAGCTTGGTTCGTACTATCGTCTATAAATACATACGGGGTACACAATCACCAAACAATACTTAACTAGTCTAATTAGCACTCTAAGGCACACATTTGATGATCTATTATCATCACAAGCGTCACAAGTTTTATTAACTAGTTTCATTCTTTTTATTTAAGAGAAGTAATTTGTACTCATTGAAAAAAATAATTAAGATTTAATATTCACCACTTAAAACATGGGATCATGTGGACACATGTCATCACCACATATTCTAACATATGGGAATGTGATTTAAGGGTTGGATCACATTAACTTAGGTTTAAGTTTATTATTTAATGATTTAAAGTGACTAGAATTGCCTATATAGCATTATTTTGGTACTACTCCAAAGTCACTGCATGTAAACCCTAATATTATTACATATTCAAATAGGTATGGTTAAATGTGATTTTTGAGAGTTGGAATCAACTCAAAAGCTATTTTGGTTGATTTTATAAAAATATTTGAATATGCAAAAGCTTTTGTCTTGTTATTTTTACTAGGAGAGATCTCTAACTCTAAATGAATTAAATCCAATGGTCTTGGATAGATCTTTTCAGTAGCTTTCTAACACAATTGGAATCACTCCATTTGGATTTGTAAATCTCTTTGAATTGATTTTCAAACTAGGGAACAGAACTAAGTTCAAAACTAAATAGAAAAATCTAAGTTTGAATTAAATGGGTCGCACGAGAACAAAAAAGCAAATCGGCCCGATGGCGTTCAGCGACAGAGAGAACAGTGACAGGAAGGGTCCACGGTGTTGACTCTTTTACACGAGTATGGGGCAATGTGGTTCGTTATATTAGAAGGGGAATCTACGGCTGAGAGGTGTCATCTCCGGCGAATAGTTCGCCGGCAAGGACAAACCCTAGCGGCTTGGTAGGGGTGCTTAGGGGGCATACCAGGGCTCCAGCTACGGCGGTGATGCAGGCGATTGAACATGCGGTCGACGGCGGGCTCAGGGTGGACGAAATCGACGGCGCCTTCTCATCCTCTGCAGCGGGCTTCTCCGGCCAAATTTCGGCGAATAAGTGCTCGAGCTACTCTGGCTAGAGGTAGGGAAGGACCAGTGAGGAGAGGGGAGTGAAATGGTGTGAGTGGTTTGTGCTGGGGTGGCCTCTATTTATAGCTCGATGAGGCGACCGAAAGGGATGGGCTGGCGACTCCGGCGAGGGCTGCACAGCGTGCTAGCAGCGTGGCTCGAGGTAGGGGACGGTGGCCTGCCTCCTGGCAGTGCTCTACGGCTTAAATGCGTGGCTAGGGGCGGTGGCGTTTGGTCGGGAGCGTCCCGCGCTCTGGGAGACAGAGGCGGTGCTCGACGCGCCGCACGGCGACTGTGGGTCGCGCGGTGGCGCACGGCCATGTCTGGCAGGGTGCTAGGGTTGAGGCGGAGCGACGCGCGCGGGATTAGGTCGAGGGGCGGTCTGTGGTGTGCTGGCGGCGTTGCGGTCTAGCATGCTCTGGCTGCGCGCATAGGCTTAGTGCGCGGCGGTTCCTCGGTGGCCCAGGGGCTGGCAGTGAGCGTGGGGTGGACGGTGGGCGGCGGTGAGGTCACGCCGTGCTCCCTGGAGCGGCAGAGAGGGGTTGGTGGTCTTCTGCGTTGGCACGGTTGGTCAGAGAGCATGTCCTCAGGGTGGCGTGGTACTACTGCCCTAGGCCATTAGGTAGGTCTTTGATGGCTTGGTTGGGTCTGGGGGAGACAAGGGAATAGAATTAGGTTCAAATGGCTCGACCAAATTTGATCAAAAACAGTATAAGTTAGGCCATTTTGATTCTGCCTACCAAGTGTTCGACACAATGGCCGCATGAACTCAAGTTTGAAATTTTTGAATGAATTTTGGTGGGTTTGCTATACACATGCTTAAGCCTCTGTGGTTGCTTGGGTTTTGAAAATGGAGCTCATTTGAGTGGTTTTTGAATAAGTGTGATCTGTACATATGAACTACATTAAATTTTCAAATGCCATTTAAAATTAGTGTTTGAAAGTTTTTGGCAGATCACCAAGTGGGCCTTGGTACATCATTACATGTACTAGCAAGGGGTGCAAAGATCCACATTTGTTTCTGTTAAGAATTGAGTTCTAAGAATAGCCAAAGTAGGCATGTTGATTAGAATGGCACAAATGACCATTTCGTTATTTTATTCATTTTGATTTGTTTTTCTTTGGGATTTGTTTGGGAATGATCTAGATGATGTTTATTTCACCTAAGAATCATTTTACAAGCAATGGATCACTTAATCATGGCAATTCAAAACAACTCCTATTTAAATGCACACACATATGAATGTTTTAATAATTTTAGTTGGAAAAGTTTTTGTTAACCCTAATTTTGATGATTTGGATCTTAATAACCTTGGATTAAAGTTTTGGGATGTTACAGAAAGGAACACACATGCAATGACTATAGTGGATCCATGTGGTTTAGAAAAGGAACACACATTAAAGACATTGGTGGAACCATGTGGTTTAGGAAAAGAACACACATGGAATGACACCGGTGGATCCATGTGGTTTAGGAAAAGAACACACATGTAATGACTCTGGTGGATCCATGTGGTTTAGGAAATGAAGACACATGCAATGACTCTAGTGGATCATTGTGGTTTAGGAAAGGAACACACATGAAATGACTCTGGTGGATCCATTTGGTTTAGGAAAAGAACACACATGCAATGGCTCTAGTGGCGGTTTAGGAAAGGAAGACACATGCAATGACTCTGGATGTGGTTTAGGAAAGGAACACACATGCAACGACTCTAGTGGATCCATGTGGTTTAGGAAAAGAACACACATGCAATGACGGTGGTGGATCAATGTGGTTTAGGAAAGGAACACACATGCAAAGACTCTGGTGGATCCATGTGGTTTAGGAAAGGAACACACATGCAGTGACTCTGGCGGATCCATGTGGTTTAGGAAAGGAACACACATGCAATGACTCTGATGGTTTTTTAGGAAAGGAAGACACATGCAATGACTATGGTGGATCCATGTGGTTTAGGAAAGGAACACACATGCAATGTATCTAGTGGATCCATGTGGTGTATGAAAGGAACACACATGCAATGACTCTGGTGGATCCATGTGGTATAGGAAAGGAACACACATGCAATGACTCTAATGGTGGTTTAGGAAAGGAACACACATGCAATAACTCTGGTGGATCCATGTGGTTTAAGAAACAAAGACACATGCAATGGCTCTACTGGATCATTCTGGTTTAGGAGAGGAACACACATGCAATGACTCTGGTGGATCCATGTGGTTTTAGAAAGGAACAAACATGCTATGAATCTGGTGGATCTATGTGGTTTAGGAAAGGAACACACATGCAATGACTCTAGTGGTGGTTTAGGAAAATAATACACATGAAATGCCTCTGGTGGTGGTTTAGGAAAATAACACACATGAAATGATTTTAGTGGATCCATGTGGTTTAGGAAAAGTACACACATGCAATGACTCTAGTGGTGGTTTAGTAAAAGAACACACATGCAATGACACTGGTGGATCCATGTTGTTTAGGAAAAGAACACACATGCAATGACTCTGGTGGTTTATGAAAGGAAGACACATGTAATCACTCTGGATGTGGTTTAGAAAAGGAACACACATGCAATGACTCTAGTGGATCCATGTGGTTTAGAAAAAGGACACACATATAATGACTCTGGTGGATCAATGTGGTTTAGGAAAGGAACACACATGCACTAACTCTGGTGGATCCATGTGATTTAGGAAAGGAACACACATGCAATGACTCTGATGGTGGTTTAGGAAAGGAAAACACATGGAATGACTCTTGTGGATCTATGTGGTTTAGGAAAGGAACACACATGCAATGACTTTGGTGGATGCGTGTGGTTTAGGAAAGGAACACACATGCAATGAGTCTGGTGGATCCATGTGGTTTAAGAAAGGAACACACATGCAATGACACTGGTGGATCAATGTGATTTAGGAAAAGTACACACATGCAATGACGATGGTAGTGGTTTAGGAAAGGAAAACACATGCAATGACTCTGATGCTGGTTTAGGCAAGGAAGACATATGCAATGACTCTGGTGATACATGTGGTTTAGGAAAGGAACACACATGCAATGTCTCTAGTGGATCCATGTTGTTTAGGAAAGGAACACACATGCAATGACTCTGGTGGATCCATTTGGTTTAGGAAAGGAACACACATGCAATGACTTTGGTGGACCCATGTGGTTTAGGAAAGGAACACACATGCAATGACTTTGGTGGACCCATGTGGTTTAGGAAAGGAACACATGCAATGACTCTGGTGGATCCATATGGTTTAGGAAAGGAACACACATGAAATGACACTGGTGGATCCATGTGGTTTAGGAAAATAACACACATGCAATGACTCTAGTGGTGGTTTAGTAAAGGAACACACATGCAATGACCATCGTGGATCCATGTGGTTTAGGAAAAGAACACACTTTTGCAATAACACTGGTGGATCCATGTGGTTTAGGAAAGGAACACATATGCAATGACTGTAGTGGTGGTTTAGGAAAAGAAGACACCTGCAATGACTCTGGTGCACTACAAGAAAAGTTTCCTTCCGCAACAACTTGGCCCGACGGACGTCGTAGAAGCCGTGTCTTCCACGACAAAATTCTCGGCTCGGCCGTGGCCGATGGAAATCTTTTTTTCCGATTTCGCGACCCTCTACTACGACAGAACCACTAAAAACATGGAGGAAGCTCGGCTGGCGCATGGCAGAAGCAAGATTTTCGTTTCCTTGTGCGATGTTGACTCGCCGAAGTCTTTTGAGGCGTGTGGGTCCCGGACGTGCCTCCCTGATTTAAACTCGATAACGATGCTCGATGCGTCTACCGTTTAGTCAGGCCGCTAGGTCCCACATATCAGCCTCTCATTAGATGAATCATGTGTATGATGGAATTTTCTTCCTTCGCTCGTGCTATCCTGTTCTGAAGTTAATAGCGCTGCTAGATGCATCTACCGTTTAATCAACCTCTTGGGACCCACATGTCATCGTCTCATTATAAGAAACGTGTGTATGATGGAATTTTTTCCTTCACTGGCGCTACCCAGTTCCAAAGTTGATAGCGCTATTCGATGCATCTACCGTTTAACCAACCTCCTGAGCCCCACATGTCATCCTCTCATTAGAAGAAATGTGTGTATGATGGATTTTTTTCCTTCGCTCGTGCTACTCTGTTCTGAACTTGATAGCGTTGTTCGATGCATCTACCGTTTAATCACACTGCTAGCCCCACATGCCATCCTCTCATTAGAAGAAACGTGTATATGATGGATTTTTTACCCTATGTCACGCCTTCGTGTTCCGAACTTGATAGTGTTGCTCACTACATTAGCCATTTATTCAGGCTGGTGGGTCCCTTATGTCAGCCTCACATTATAAGAATCGTGGGTATGATGGATTTTTTTCTTCTCTAGACCCTGTTCTGAACTAGATAGCGTTGCTCAACGAATCTGCCGTTTGCTCACGGTGCTGGGTCCCCCATTTCATCCTCTCATTACAACAAATATGTGCATACTGAACTTTTTTCTTGCTCGCGCCTCCCTGTTTCGAACTGGCAACTTTGCTCGATGCATCATCTGTATAAGGTCACGCTGTTGGGTCCCACATATCAGTCTCTTTGTAAATGAAACATTGATTGCTTGATGCAACATCTGTATTTGGTCTCTGTTGGGTCCAACATGTCAGCGTCTCTGCAAATGCAATGTGTGTATGATGGACTCCGATGTTTTGACCTTGGCAACGTTTCTAGGTCCTAGATGTCAGCCTTCCCTATGTAAGAAAAGTGTGTATGCTGGAAAAAATGTAAAAGAATGACAGAGATTATACTATATATTATATATTTATATTGAAAAACCTAGGAATCGAACTCAAGACTTCAACAAATGGGAACTGCGTATGCTTCCACTATGACAAAACCATCTATGCCACTACTGGAAAAGATTACATTTAGAAATGTTGAAATCACTTAAAATGAAAAGGCAGTGACCCTGATGACTTGCCATAAAAAATGCTAAATGCTCTGTACAAATACAACATGGGTAGGAGAAGCTTGTCCTATACTTTATCAGAATGACACGGAAATACTAAATTAAGATGATTTTGGGCGATACAAAAAATAACTTGGGTCCAATCTTGTGAACCAATGGGCTTATTATCATGGGCTCCTTATCGAAATTTCTTCAGTGTGGTTCGTGCTTAAAAAACAAGTAACAATGTGTTGAGGGTTGGCGGCCCACGGCCGACCTGAACCCGGAAGGATAAATTAGCGAGGTTTTGGGCCACAATTGGGTAGAATGTAGTACTATTTTCTAATAACCACCTCACTGAAAATTCAATGTACTCAATATGTCGGGGGGTTGGCAGTCCACGTGATCCGGCAGGCTAAATTTGCAAGGTTTTGGGCTAGTGTTGGGTCAAATGTGCAATCTTTTTGCTATGTCCTTAGTGAAAATTCAATGTAGTTCGTACCCCATCCTCAAAAAAAATTCAGTTGGTACCCTAGAAAATATACTCTGCTCACCACGAAAGGCTAATTAAGAGAATTTTTCTGAAACAAGAATATGGGAAGTTTTTTGTCCGAAGTGGGGTTGAAATATTCGTTTTCATAGGCTGAGTAGTAAAAATACATTGTATTGAAGGTCGAAGGTCCACCTGACCTGGCTGTACCTACGCTGGATCCAAAAGAATGAAGTTGGAAATGGATAAAATGACCAATATTGCGCCTTATTAAGAGTTTTACATAGCGAGGAACCTAGGCAGCACAGGATTCGAACATGGAAAGTACTGGAGGGAGTTTGACTGATTGACATAAAATCGTGTCATTGCTAGTCTTACAGCACGCAATCATCTTTGCAGCAAAGGACATATTTCGAGATGGTTTGGGTGGGTTTGAATCGGCCTAAGTGCCCAATCGATTTGATGTACTCAAAATCTTGTAATCATGCCATATAAACTGTAGGCGATAGAAACATGGTAACCTTGACTTGCCCAGCTTCAGACAGCTCGGGTAAGCATCATCTTATACTGATCGCTCAAAGTTGTATGCTTTCGTACGATCAAATTAGTACATGCCGCAATTAGCGCCAACATGTGGCATTGTCATCATGCAAAAAGGCTCAGAATTCGCACATTTAGTTCACAGTTTCGAACACAATAATACAACCAGTTTGTACACTAGCATAGACAGTATAATGTCAGCACATCAGAGACTTATTCGTGTCACATCAGGGCTTGACTTGTTCATTTCACATATAGAAGAATGAGCAAGGATACATACTGTATTGAACAAGTAATTTCATGGTAGCGCCAAAAGTATGCCATGTATCAGAGACAATATGGGGTCTGCGTAAAAAAATCTTTTTTGGAAAGGTGTGCATTAATTTTTTTTAGAATATTGGCATAAACATTTGCGGCTATCATCCTAGGACGTCTCAGCCTACTTTAGCGTACCGAGCCAAGATCAATTATGGCCCAGTTAAGGCCTGTTTCGTGGCCCTATAAGAAGCAGTGACCTACTTTTCCCTGTTCGTTAAGAGGAAAGAAGGAATAATCATCTAAAAACACAAAGTTGCACGAGTCGCGTATATACAAGCCAGTAATAGTACTGAAAACTATAGTATAGAAATCACGCTACGAAATAAGCACTGCTACATGGATTATACCATGGAAGGAAATAATAATTAAAAAAGCATGGTAGGGTTCATATAAACTGATTCAAGATGGAAACTAAAACCAGTGTACTAACAGTCAACTGTTGAACCACGTTACAAAAAAAGATGACACAGCGATAGACTAGAAAGATCCACAACTCAGTCTAGGGATGGCACAACGAGCCTACCACACCTAAACTAGGCCTAAACCAAATTGCCGCATGTCGCACACAGTTCCAACCATCTTTGGGAAGGCTGATAACTGCCACAGGCTCACCTTTTGTTGGTTGTAGTTTGGAGCATTTAATCTGACGGAATTGTATTCCACGAAAGCTCCTATATGTTGTGTACACACAGTTTTTCCTCATGAATGGGAACAATGTGCCATCATGAGCCTTGCATCCGTGTTTCTTCATCATCTTGTCAATGATTGGATAATTGAGACTGAGGAATAGAGAGTTGTTACCCAGGCTGTTAACCTGCCTCCAAACAATGACCCCTGGAGGTCCAGCAGAGCTAGGATCCTCTTCAGAAATGTAGACATGAGAGGCGGGATATAGGCATAGGTCCTATTTTGAGCATGGGGAATGATTTCACCCTCTTCGCCATGGGCAACCCCCATGCCATACGTTGTAATTATGATCATGAAGCATTCACCATCAGCCGATCGAGAGAGGAACCACATGTCTGGCCGATCATTCAGAATAGGTGTTGGGATTACAAATGGAAGCTCCTTGTTTCCTGCAACATCTGAATTCGAGACCAAAAGTGCATTACTGACATACATATTCTAACGCCAGCATTCTTCATTGTTCATGCTAATAGTGTGAATAGGCAAATCCTGACAATAATATTACTCAATAAATTAACAACATTAGAAATTGCATTTCTTATTATGCTATTCCGAATATTTGGATTTCTTGCTTATCTTAGTTTCCTAGTTGTTGTAAGTTTCAAAATAGGAAGCGCCACTTTTTGTTGATATAGAGGCATGTCCACTTGAATCCTATAGGATTAGATGCCTACAGTATTTTGGATCAAGTGGTGTTTGATTGCATAGGAAAACCAAAGGAATTGTACAAAAAGGCTGGAGTGGATGGAGATTTTCCTCCAAAATAGGGTACAAAGGAATCCTTTGAAGGAATTCATAAGGATTATACTCTTTCGAATCAAACAGCATTTTATAGAAAAAATCCTAAGGATCCCAATCCTACAAAAATCCTACACAATTCCTCTGAATCCCAAGGCAAAATCCAAAAAGGAAAGATTGGTGTCCTACAAAAATCCTATGTGATTCCTACAATCCGAGGAGGGCCTGAAAGTACAAACAGATAAAGAAACTTGGCTTCATTGTGTTGTGCTCACAATTGAGATGCTGGTTAATAATACGTTTCATATTATGACAATGAATGAACTTACTAGTGTAGGGACGCCGTCATACACTATATTTTTGGAACGCATATTACTGGTACTAATTCATTACTAGTAATGGTTCATTCATTTTTTAGGACATAAAGCTTGTGCTCATTCAGTCATATGAAAGGTATAACATAAACAAGGTAGTTAAAGAACAACTTCACTGAATCACTCAGAATGTATCATCATGGAACTAGAATTACCTTCCAATGTGGGATCCCAGTAGTAGGTGCAACCTTGACTTGCAACCGCAAAAATGAGGCCACCGTGTTCAATGGCATCATAGTACTGTCGTCTTCCATGACCTTAATGCTCTAGACATCTCCAAACTTGGCTACCGCCTTCAAGGTAGGTGATTTCATCGTCGAGCAACACAATGAGCTTATAGTCTGTGTAACCCCCAGCTTCTATAGGCACTCTGTAGATTACGATCTTCAACAGCTCAAGAGATCCATCCCACGACTAATTGAACTTTTCTCCATACCTGCGAATTCGCCAAAAAAACTTTTGATATATGCATGAGTTCAGAAATGAGTACAGGTAACTGGGGGAACCCTTGCTAGCTAGTAGCATTACATGTTATATATTGGAGGTGAGGCAGCCTCAATTCCACAAGTATCCATCGATGGAAGTTCGATTACTCGATAGGTGTAGATGCTCTCTAGGCACCAGGCCCCGCGCTGGTCCACGGCGGCGAGCTAGTCGGGCAGGATGGCGGTGTGCCGAGGATGGTCGAGGGGCACCATGTAGTACACCATGTCGTGCAGATGATGTACCCTTGTACTTTCAAAGTGCTCGTCGAACCAATAAGAAGGCTGAGGCATCAGGAGGCAGGGTTCATTCCAATGGTGAAAATTCCATTTTGTACCTTCGTTGTTGGCGATACGATCGTACAACATCTTGCAGCATGCGGCTAGCCTAACAGTGTTGGAAATGTCCAGACGCTGAATGATAAGGTCGACATCGTCCGTGCTGAGTTGATCCCACTTGCATCGCCCGTTGAGCTTTGAATCTGCCATCACAGCCAGATGGATTTAGGCGGATGCCAAGTGCGGCTAGGATTTTCTGCAGGAGGAGGGGAGCATTATGAATGGGTGAGAAGAGAGAGCATGGGGGAGATCGTGGGTGGAGTGGGGACTAGGGAAGAAGATGGAAAGGCAAATAAAAAAATGAGGGAGGATATTTTACTTACTTGCTCTGTCTAGTCAACAGCAGCATCGAGGACACCACCGTCTAGACTTCACTGTATGTTAGACTAGCACGCCACGCAGCTAGTAATTTGACAATACTCCTACTTACTACGTATCAGAGGTGCGGTATTGTCTAGTCACATCAGTTTGACCAAAGGGTTTTCTTTTTACAGCTTTTATTTCAACATAGTGTAGTATTTTCAACAAAAAATAGGAGGATGAACTACTACTACTAGTAGCGACATGGACACATGTACTTTCACCTTGTTCCCCTACATGCAGAACTCGTAGCACAGAACCAAAAATATATACACCGGATATAATGTACAATATGGGTGTGTCCGTGGTATTTTTGGCATGTTGCATGTGTTTATATATGTTCTAGTACAACGTACATGGAATTACATGTGTACAGGATGCAACTGCGCAGCAAAATGAGAGACGTGAACGGACACCAATTTTTGCTCAAGTCAGGCAACGTCCATGACTCTCTGTGGGTCTGATTCACTAACATGTGGGCCCTGTTTAGGTCGGGCCCACCTGCCAGTAAGAATCTGCATGCATCATGTGTTTGGATCCACTAGGTATGTCCATGACAGAAATTACAATTTGCAACTAGTTGCACCGACAACAAGCTGTTGTATGTGGCACTTCCAAGTTTTCAGAAAATGTGAAATAAATCATGAACATATATCATATTTATATAGTTCCTCTATAAATTTTCATCCCAAAAATATTACTAGTGCAAGGTCTGGCCAACACAAAATGAACAAATGAACACAAGATATTGTTCGCTTAGGTTTTTTCTATTTCATTCACACAGGTCACATAAGATACTATTGTGGGACCGAATATTATAGATGCACAAGATACGACATAGACAATGTTTCGGATTTATTTCACATTTTTTGAAAAATCGAAAGTGCAACAAATAATAAAGGGGTGCGGGCACAACGAGTTGTAGAATATTCGACCCACACTAACTAAAACTATGGCTTGCATACAGAAAGAGTTTGATCAAATGGCAGGCCTTGCACTACATTGCAGCGAAATGAGTGTTAGAGTACAACAAGTTAATGGCTGAGGCGATAAGATACAAATCAAGCGAAGGAAATAATTCAAGATACGCAAATCCCTATTCCATGTGATCTTCCTTGAACCGTTAATTATGTCGGTTCCAATCCTTCGCGTTGGCCAAGCTTGGGAAGAACCACAACAGAGTCTGCCGACAATTCCAGCCAATGTTTTTATTGGAGGGAAATTCCAGCCAATGTTGATTGAGAAACCAACAGCGGCATCTTGAGCATTCATACTGAAACGGCATATTTTAGGACGAAGATTAAATCCACCAAGACTAACTGCATGCAGCGAGGTGTATACACAGTTGACCCTCGTTAGATCTCTAGGGACAAGTCCTGCCGCGCCAACTGGAATGGTAATCAGATAATTCAATCCAAGGAAGATAGAAAATGTTCCAAGGTCTAAAACCCTCCGCCATTGCCTCGGTGGAAGTAACCTACTAGTGTCAATCGAGAACACATGGCAGCAAAACCCAGTAGAATAGGTGTGAATATTGCAGCCGTGATGATACCCAACATTTTCAGCGACAGGATAACCACCATAAGTAGTGTCATACCGCCTATCACTAATGCCCACAGTATTGATCAGAATAAGGCTACCACCATTAGGAGATCTTGCTAACCACCACATATCAGGACTGTACTCACGATTACCGTCTAATTCAGGTGGCCCTGAAAGACACACAGGACCTTGCAACGAAAGCAGATTCAGAGATCAACTGAACAAAATTTGAATGATGAAGCTTGAAAATTTAACGATGGAAATTTTACCCCATGCCCGAGGATCCCATGCATAAGCATTGCCAACATAGACAACTCACTTGTGGATAATTGCATCGCGGTAACTGAACATGTTGAACTTGTTCTCAAGAACCATCCACATACCATGAGAACCATCAAGGAAGGAAATTATCGTGGCGAAGATGGCCAGGACAGAGAAATCCTTATAGTTCCTAGCAAATGTGGGAACTCGGCAAATGGCTATCTTCAGTAGAATAGTAGGCTAACGAACCGCCATAAACTTAAGTACCTCGGGTGTGGCCTCAAAATTGAAGATCGCTGGTAGAGGAATCTGGCGACGAGTGAACACATTCAAAAGCTCCCAGTTCCAGGCGAGGCCAACAGTGGTGATCCAATCTCCATGGGCGCCTGCCCACTTCTTACCCTCACAATCTGGCATCACAGCATTGGAGGAGGACCTATCCAGCGGTGTCAGCTCGCACAAGGTCCACCTGAACTTCTTCTGTGGCTTGTGCTTGCCCCTACTTCAATAGTAGTGACCCCTGTAGAACTGCTTCATGCGATTGTCGCGGTAGAAGACATTGTACTCACGCGGTACATCAGTTGGGTGAGTGTGAAGAACACAGGGGAGACCAAACGGATGAGATTTCGATAGGGATGCACTATGTGTTGCTGAGTAAAGATAACGTTTGTAGCAGGCGACGAGGCTCGTGGCGGTGATGACGTCGCATCTGGCTGAGATTTCTTCAAGGGGCCATCGGAAAACACCCTAGAAGTGTCACTATCATCGATCGATTGGGCCATCACGAGGAAGAGCTCGAGCAGGTGGGGGGTGATGGTGTTTGGTTTTGATTGGGGTTTTGGAGGATAGAGCGAGCAGCAGCTGGCAGGGCGAGACGGAAAACAGTCTATCAAACTGGGCGTCGGAGCTGATCCTAAAGCGGCATGGTAGGATTGGCGCGTGCCTATATTGGTGTGTGAGTGGGAATGGCCGTTGCCGGGATGCTGGAGGTGAAGTGAGGATGGAGATCGAGGCAAAGAGAAATACAGAATGAAATAAAACCAAGCGTGCCTTCTTTCTCTCTGCTAAATCTACTGTGCCTATCGAATTGGGCTATGGAGATGCTCCGAAAGCGGCATGGCGGCGTTGGCGTGTGCTAAAGGTGGGCGAGTGGGGATCAGCGAGAAGATGGAGAGGAAGAGGATGGAGAGCAAAGGAAAATAGAATAAATCGATTGAAATCATACCGCCTACCGAGCATGGTTTTTCTCTCTTCTCTATGTTTCCTGATGCCTATCGAGTAAATAGGTTAGGCCTTTTTAGTAGTATAGCAGAGCTGGCCTAGCATGGGATGGAGCTATACTGCCCTGTCAAATAAATGGTCATGGCAGAGAGACGATTTCGAGTATACTCGGAGCTCCTCTTGCCGAACGTAATAATCCTTGGATCTTCTACATTCATCATCTTGTGCAGACACATTTGGAACAAGTACTGTACTACTACTGTAACTAATAAACACATAAAAGTTCCACCGGTAATTAAGGAACCAAAACTGGAATACTACTCTCGAACTCTTGTAGTACAATAAAAAAATGCTCACAAAATAGGCTACCAGTACAATCTGTACACCCACACGCTGCCACCTCAAATAAGCTTGCCTGCCATACCGCCAATTTCCTCTCCCCTATCGGCCTCTACGCCCCTGTTACCGGGCCCCAAATCGAACATCTCTCCGTTCAATAAAGAAAAAAGTCGACAATCTCTCAAAAAATCAACCATCCACCAAAAGAAAATTCATTGTCTAATGCTTCCCATTCATTATGAACGGACGATCGCAATTGCTCGAGCACCGTAGGAGTAGTCGTCTGAGCTACTGGTTGTAGCTCCACGAAAGTACGCGCCTAGAAGCGGCAGAAGAATTTATTCTCTATCAGTGATGGAAGAAGATCGATGATATACAGTACCAAATGAATAAGTCTGTGGATTTATCCGTCTGACCAGTGAGAGCCGACACGAGTGGTGAACAACTTGAAGTGCAGCAAAACATGTGCCTTTAAGGCATACAGTACGTACACCTCCATTCTGATTTAGGATGGTCACATAGTGCTAAATAACTTAGACTAGTAACTTGCACAAGTACCTTCATAGTGGGTAATAATATGTGTGTTGTGTCACATAAAGGCCTAATTAATTAGGTTGTAGAATCATATAATAGTCTTGGTATGTGTGATGTTATGGTAACTAGCTAAGTTATTACATCACTTTTTTTCATTAATTAACTCTGAAAAGACATTTAATTTGAGACAAGTATATACGCTTACTTGTAGTTCAAGTTTGTCAAGATGCAAAATCTTAGAAAGAAGTTGAACCTCTTGTCAAAACACTCTATGGTTTCTGATGTATATTAATTGACCGTTTGATGGGTACCTCTAAAATCTTTTTCTTAAAACTTTAAAAGCAACCTACAATTTACTTGTTGTTTAAATTTGATCTAATTTTGATGAATCTACATAGTGTCATTCAAGTGGTAGAGTTAGCTAGGAAGTTTGAAAACTTATAAAACATAGGATCATTAGTACAACATGTTGGTCCACTATATATACTAGTAAGTTGCACGTGCACTGCACGTGAGGCTCAGATAATAGACATCTGACATATCATCACTATATAAAATTATAATAGGTAAAGTAGAAAAATAATAAATTTGATCAACATCTATAAAGTATGGGTGTATATTTGGTTCTTCTACTTTGTATCATCATGTGTAGAAGTCAAAGATTATTAGCTACCTGACACTTGAAATTTTTGGTAACATGGTCTAAAGAAACGAGGGAGAAGATTCTAGTATGATGGAGAAGTGTGTTTTGAGAGTTTTATGCATAGTGCATTCATTGTGTTCAAGAATATCAATAGAATCTTCTAGATGCTAGAATAGAAAAGAAGATCCAATGGTTGGAAATGTTCGGATCCATGAGTCTCGATCCAATGGTCAATATTCAAATTTATTCGTACACAATATAGTGCTAAGATGTCTAAAAACATGGCTTGTGGCATTAAGATCCATACTCTTCAGACTGTCTTTACAGAAAGGAACAATCTCGTCATCACTCGGAAAATTAAGAATGATATTTCCTGATATTTGGAAACTCACATCGATGACATTGTTTACTACAAGAAGATGCAACCATCTACCTTCGAAAAGAAAATTAATTCAAGAGCAATCTATCGCATTTACTTGTAGCTCAAGTTTGACCTAATTTCATTAAATTGTCAAGATGCAAAATCTTAGTAAGAAGTTGAACTTGTTGTAAAAATTATCGGTGATGGTTTGTGATATATTAAATCAACCCTCAATGGTTACCTCCAAAAAACATAAAACTTTCAATGCAACCTACAATTTACTTGTAGTTCAAAATTAACCTACTTTCAATAAATCGACATAAAATAACTTTCAAGTGGGAAAAGTTAGCTATAGGAATAAGTTTGAAAACTCATAAAACATGGGAATCATAAGTACAACATGACGGTCCACTATGTCTGAAAGCTTGGCTTGTGGTATTCAGATCTATATCCTTTGGACTTTGTTTACGAATACGAACAATAATCTCATCATCACTCGGAAAATTGAGAATGTTCTTTCCTGATAGATGGAAACTCACACCAATGGTACTGATTACTACAAGAAGATGCATCCATCTACCTCCAAAAAGACATTTAATTAAAGAAAAATCTATCGCGCTTACTTGTAGCTCAAGTTTGAGCTAATTTTTCATTAAATTGTCAAGATGCAAAATCTTAATTAGAAAGGAGTTAAAAATCTATTGTCAAAACTCTCGGTTGGTTTTTGATATATTAACGGACCCCCCAATAGGTACACCTCCAAATTTTTTTGTAATTCTTTAGAAGCAACCTACAATTTAGTTGTTGTAGTTCAAGTTTGACCAAATTTCGATAAATATAGGCATGAAGTCATTCAAGTGGGGCAAAGTTAATTAGCTATAGGAAGTTCGAAAACTTATAAAAAATGGGAATCGTAAGTAAAACACGTTGGTCCACTTAATATGTCTAGAATCTTGGCTTATGGCATTGAGATACATATTCTTTAGACTTTATTTATGGAAAAGAACCATCTCGTCATCACTCGGAAAACTGAGAATTTTCTTTTCTCATAGTTAAAAACTCACACCGATGAAATTGTTTACTACAAGAAGATACACCCATCTACCTACAAAAATACATTTAATTCAAGAGAAATATACCGCGCTTACTTGTTGGTCAAGTTTGACCTAATTTCGTTAAATCGACAAGAACTCACCGAAGTGTGCAAAGTTTGCTAGGAAGCTTGAAAAATCCCAGTACTAAAAACTTGGGTATTACGTATAAGAAACCATTGCTCTAGTTTGTGTGATAATTGGGGCGGTTGCCTTTTCTTTTAACTATGGTAGGTCTCGTAGGAGCGAGGTGCTTAAGAGTTAACACGATCGATGGAAGTACAACTTACATCAAGGACCTCATAAAAAATGAAAATTGCATCCAAGTCCATGCATTTAACACAATGACCCTAAAACTGAGTAATGAAGTGTGTGTGTTTTGAGGTTTGCGCATACTAGCGTTCATCGTGCTAAAGACTAGAAATAGAATCTTTCTGAATGCTAAGGGAAAATAGAATATCTAACGGTTAGCAATGTTTGGATTTGCCAGTCTTGATCCAGTGGTTAATGTTCAAAGTTAATTCGTACACTATACAGTGGTGGTATGGTATTGTAAGAGATAAGACAAGATAACGATAAGATAAGAAGTACTGCGAATGGCCAATCTAATGGTAGGTCTCGTAGGAGCGAGGTGCTTGAGAGTTAACACGGTCGGTGGAAGTACGAGTTACATCAAGGACCTCATAAAAAATGAAAATTGCATTCAAGTCCATGCATGCATTTAGCACAAGGACCTTTGGCTCGAGCAATGAAGTATGTGATTGAGGTTTGTGCATACTAGCGTCCATTGTGCTAAAGACTATCGGTAGAATCTTTCTAGATGCTAAGAATGGAAAAAAGATCCAATGGTTAGCAAAGTTTGGATTTGCCAGTCTTGATCCAACTGTCAATGTTCAAAGTTAATCCATACACTATATGCAGTGGTATGGTAAGTGTAAGAGATAAGACAAGATAACGATAAGATAAGAAGTACTGCGAATGGCCAATCTAATGGTAGGTCTCGTAGGAGCGAGGTGCTTGAGAGTTAACACGGTCGGTGGAAGTACGAGTTACATCAAGGACCTCATAAAAAATGAAAATTGCATTCAAGTCCATGCATGCATTTAGCACAAGGACACTGAAACTGAGCAATGAAGTATGTGTTTGAGGTTTGTGCATACTAGCGTCCATTGTGCTAAAGACTATCGGTAGAATCTTTCTAGATGCTAAGAATGGAAAAAAGATCCAATGGTTAGCAAAGTTTGGATTTGCCAGTCTTGATCCAACTGTCAATGTTCAAAGTTAATCCATACACTATATGCAGTGGTATGGTAAGTGTAAGATATAAGACAAGATAAAGATATAATAAGAAGTACTGCGAATGGCCGATCTAACGGTAGGTCTTATAGGAGCGAGGTGCTTGAGAGTTAACACGGTCGGTGGAAGTAAAAGTTACATCAAGGACCCCATAAAAAATTAAAATTGCATCCAAGTCCATGCATTTAGCACAAGGACCCTGAAACTAAGCAATGAATTAAGTGTGTATTTTGAGGTTTGTGCATACTAGCGTTCATCATGCTCAAGACTATCAATATAATCTTTCTAAATGCTAAGAATGGAAAAGAAGATCCAACAGTTAGCAATGTTTCGATTTGCTAGTCTTGACCCAACGGTCCATGTTCAAAGTTAATCCGTACACTATATGGAGTGATATGATATTGTAAGAGATAAGATAAGATAAAGATAAGTTAAGAAGTATTGTACTGCGAATGGCTGATCTTTTGAATAATCTTTTCACCCGATGTTTGGGAAGCAAGTGAAAATTTCGAAAACCGGAAAAGTTTAAATTTTTGTGTCGCCAAGGACCAAAGTGGTTTCCTTCCTATGTAGTACCACTCCTCGTCCCTACTCCACACCAACGCGCGGTTGCCGAACACGCCAGAGACACAGAGCCGCCGTACCAAGGCACACATGCACAGCCTTCTACTTGTGGACGAGGGATGAGATCAATGGCCAGGGCTTGAGGAAAGGGGAGGAGAGATGGAGAAAAGAGAAGGAGAGAGAAAACACACGATTTGTTTTGCGTGCATAGGTCCTAAAATTTACTACTAGTAGAGTGCACACTTTAAGGCCGTAGGAGTACCTCGTGTGAGCGACCCATCATAACTATGCTCTGACATGGAACCGCCTTGAACTCCTCTTCGTTGCTGCCCTCTTCCCCTACCAACGTTTTATTCTCTCAGCATGTACAACGCATGGACATAGGTGAGAATATGTCTTAAGAAAAGAAATATACTACTCCCGCATTGTGTAAACTAGTAAGTTGCACGTGTCTTGAACCTGAGACTCAGATAGTAGACGTATGACATGTCATCACTATATAAAATTATAATTGGTAAAGCACAATAAATTATAAATTTGATCAACATCTAGAAAATATGGGTGTATATTTGATCCTCTTTGTATCATCATGTAGAAGTCAAAGATTATTAGCTACCTAACATATGAAATTTTTGATAACATGGTCTAGAGAAACAAGGGAGAAGATGCTAGTATGATGGAGAAGTGTGTTTTGAGG
Source organism: Avena insularis (assembly GCA_023614405.1). Taxonomy (NCBI): domain Eukaryota; kingdom Viridiplantae; phylum Streptophyta; class Magnoliopsida; order Poales; family Poaceae; genus Avena; species Avena insularis. The sequence goes on along the minus strand of CM042688.1, from coordinate 441,910,125 downwards.
TTTATGCATAGCATTCATTATACCGAAGACTATTAATAGAATCTTCTAGATGCTAGAATGGAAAACAAGATTCAACAGATAGAAATGCTGGAATTCGCGAATCTTGATCCAACGCTCAACATTCAAAGTTATTCATACACTATATAGTGGTAAGAAAAGATAAGATAAGATCATGTAGAAGTAAACGATTATTAGCTACGAGGGAGAATATTCTAATACGATGGAGAAGTGTGTTTTGAGGTTTGTGCATATCATTCATTATACTGAAGACTATCAATAGAATCTTCTAGATGCTAGAATGGAAAAGAAGATCCAACGGCTGGAAATATTAGGGTTTACGAGTCTTGATCCAACGGTCAATATTTAAAATTATTTGTACACTATATAGTGGTAAGATATCTCTACTACTATAATAGAGCAGTTTTGAATTGAATCCATAGCACCAATCCTGACAGTTGGGCTACTAGATCCAATGGTTCGGAGAAGCTGGATTCGTGTTGAATAGTATCTAGAGCAAACTCCATCATGCATGTTCTAGAACCATCATGTCACCACCCCCAAAATTTTATAGCATAGTAGGTTGTATTCTCTCTACTACTATAGTGGAGCAGTTTTGAATTGGATCCATAACACCAATCCTGACCGTTGTGCTGTTAGATCCAATGGTTCAGAGCAACTGGATTCGTGTTGAATAGTACATACCTAGAGCAAACTCCACCATATTCTAGAACCATCATGTCATCAACCCCAAAATGCATAAATTAAGTCTATTAATAACTAGCAGAGTGCATGTGCGTTGCCACGAAACATGAAAAAATATGTCTATAATTCTGGATATTAACTTTTTTACATTTCAAATTTTACACCTGAAAGAAAATAAAAATAATTATTCTGGATGAGCAATATGAATCATCAGCTCCCGAACAGCCATAGCCGCAAGATGAGCTTTCACACGGGCTCCCTAAGATGAGCTTTCACACGGGCTCCCTGAAAGAAATGTACCCTAGGGGCATCGCGCATGCGAAGATCGAGCAATGTCTGGATGGCTGGCAACACGAACGGACCCGTCTTCTCGGACTGGTTTGTCTTTCCGCACATGTTTCATCAGCCCAATAAATGAGAAGAGTTCTTGTCTTATCTCCGACAAAGAGGGGTCGACAGTGATTGAGAAACGCCTGGATGGTCGGCAGTGCGAACACATCGCCTCTCTAGACCCATTTTCTTAGCTCAATAAGAATTCTTGTCTTATCTCAAGTAGGTAAGCGAGCTAAAATTGAAATGTAAATTACAAAAGGTGACATCACGCATTCAATAAAGAGACGACGGTGATCGAGCAACGTCTGGATGGTTGACAGCGGGGACGCGTCCATCTTCCTGTACCCATTTTCCTAGCCCAATAAATGATAAGAATCCTCGTCTCGTCTCCTAGTAGGCAAGTGAGCTCAAATCAAAGTTTAAATCAGCGAAGATAAATTTTTTTGGCCCCGTTTTAAATCAGATGAATTTACTTAGTATAGAAACCGCAGAACCAAAAAATGTGAATTTTTTAAGGAGGCGCCTATCGCTTGATCGATCGCGATCTATGCTAGCGCTCGATCGACTTACGTTATCCACCATCGACGGAATTCCTTCTGCGTTTTCCTCTTTTGGACCTTTTTTCCCACGAGTTAGAAGCCCAGAAAAAAAATCAAAATCAAACAACACAAGTCCAATTACAAGTTACCATGGAAAATCAAATCTAAGATAGAGATTGGATAACTTTTTAAAAATTGAGCACATATATGCAATTGCATACATATGTGCAATTGCAAATAAGTGTGCAATTTCACATCAACGTGCAATTGCGTGAATGCAATTGCACATATATGTGCAATATTGAGTCTGCAAGGAAAATATTCATAGATTTTTCTAATGTATAAATATTACACTTATATATATAATTACATGCATATACGCAACTACACACGTATGTACAATTGCAAATAAGTGCAATTTCTCATAACGGAGTACAAAAAGTTGGATGGGTTTTGCGTATATGAAATTGCAAGTGTAAAAAGTAGCGTGGAATTCCAATTACAGGCGTGGACAAAAAAAAGATTCCAATTACAGGCGTATATGCAATTTCATAAATATTTTATTTTTCCTGCAAATTTGTTTTTTGTTTTAAATATATAAGACGCCCCTTGCTCAGCCCAACACAAAAGTTAAAGACCCAAAGAAAAGCCTAGAACCTACACGGGCCGACCCAACAAGAAAAAAGGGACAAAATCTATATCTATATTACCTAATAATAAAGGAAGCAACGTTTCTGTCCTTCGTCCGTTCTAAAAAGACGGTTTTGCCCCTGGAATTGATGGATATTACACAACACTGCCACCGCTGAGTGAATCAATGGTTCGTTTGGGGAAAAAAAGCCCCGACCTCTCCGTGTCCGACCCGACCCCATCCTCCCGCTCGATCCAGCCTGCGGTCAACATCCTCTTCTTCCTCGATCTGCTCAGAAATTCGTCCCTTCTGGCCTCTCCCGTGAAGAAATACGGTGACGGCCACCACACTTGCAGCTCCAATAATCGGATCCAGCACTGGGAGGATGAGAAGGGGTGGCTATAGCAGTCTCACCCCCTCACGGTTCATGGTGGGGAGGGGAAGGAGTCGCTGCGTCCATGGATGACGCCCCCTCCCCCAGCATCAATATTTTGAGCGCATCAAGCCGAGGCGACCTCCTTTTCTCCTCCCTGACTTCTCTCTATGGAGCCTGCATTTGGGTGAGGGAGTAGCCGAGGCCGTCTGCGTGTACGTGCGCGCTGTGGGGTCTACCATGGCAGGCCGCTCGCCCGAGCCGGCCTGTGTCGAGGCCGCCACGACGTAGGCGACCAAGTAGCATATCGAGGCCCGTATTTTGCTTGCATTTTTATTTGCTACATCCAGGTCGGTTCATGAAAAAAGTGAGCAAAATTTATTACTAGAGTTTCATATGTCATCATATTTTGAAAAGTTTGTGTATTTGTTTTATGATTTTCCTGCGAAGCACGGTTGCTGTTCTTGGAATCCCCTTCCTGGAAGCTAGCGTCTTGAAGAAGATGGCATGCACTTGCCCCATGGCACCCGTGATGTTAGCTTACCAAAGGCAAATTCAACCCAGTTTTGGTTCCAGACTTTTTGGTTGTTGGCTTCTACTCCTTATATCTTTGATCTGAAAGAATGAAAGTTTGATCTTGCCAAGGATGGGGGCCTCGGCCTGCTCAGAGCAGCAATATCAAGACATGTTCCGGCAGGAGGCCTAGGAGGTTATGGCGGATTCTATCCTGGTGGGGATTTCGGTTACGGTGGTCCTGTGATTTTGAATTTGTATCCAAGTGGCGTGCTTGCAGCAGGATTTCTATGGGATTCAATTCCATTAACAACAAGGTAATTTTCCCAACACCAATTAGAATTTTGGCCGAAACTTTAGAGAGTACTCCCTCCGTTCCAAAATATAAGATGTTTTAGTTTTGTGAAAGAAGTGTATCTAGACCTCTTTTAGTGTCTAGGTTTACTCTAAACCTAGATGAACCTAGACATTAAAAGGGTCTAGATACACTTCATTCACAAAGCTAAAACATCTTATATTTTGAAATGGAGGGAGTAGCAGATTAGAGGACAGTCTGGGTTTGCGTAGAGTAATTCTTTCAACCAGAGAGAAACATCAGTTTTAGATAATCCTGTTTTTTTCTGAAATTGTGAGAGAAGCGGAAAGCCGCATGTATGATAGTGCGTTAATTCAGATCTTCTCTGAATTTCTCTTAGTCTTTTTTTGGTGTCTATATTTTGCATGTTCTTCGGGTGACAGATGTCCTAACATTCAATTGTAGCACTTGTGCCAAAATACAGTGATGTCTCCTGCCTTTTGGCCGTTGCCTACTTTACATAATTTAAATTATTTTGGTCTGTATTCTTGCTCAACTATTTATTTATTTCCAGGGTATAGTACTGCATTTTCTGATCAATAACAAGTGATGGTGTACTATATTCTTAAGTTCTTCATAACTTTCTGAACTCCAGTGAGATTCTACAAAGAACAAAATAGTTAAGCACACAATACTCAGCATCTACTTCAATCTGGATTATCAACAAGATGAGTGTGTGCCGTCCAGTGTAAAACTCCGGAGATTGATTTCGTTGTTAAAATATTGAAGGATCCAGGTTTGTGGTGGACACATTTAATTCGTGCTCTTTTACTTATGGTGAAATCCCATTATAAATGGATCATTAAGGGTGTTATGTGCACTATCATGACCTCCATAGATATTACTAATGAGGTCTTCTACAGTTTAACTATTGTAATTCGAGTTCTGTACACAAATCAGCAATAAACCTGCAGTGGCTGAGCTGAAGATTTAGGCGAGTGGCACACATAAAGGATGATCGAGTGGAGATGAAGGGGAAGCCGCTCTCATCTTCACCTTCTTTGCCAAAGTTAAGTGCAAGACGAATATTGGCATTGCCCTGTGTGTGCTGCCACTTGCTAGCGAAGGGGCAAGGTATTTGTTTTGAATTAGGATAATGCTGGAGGGACTAGAGCTGGGTGATGTTCAGCCAGAATTACAACCAAGGGGCTGCTATGTATGCATAGCAGAGACGTGGATTTCCATTATGAAGCCCTATTAATTTCCTGTTTTTTTTTTCCTTTTACCAAACAAGCACAAATTAGTATGTTTTGTCTCTTGATTAAATTATTATTTCTTCTTTATGAATTGTAATAGGATATATGAGGATGATTAGTACTGTGATAATTAATCATTCATGTTTTCCAAAAAATAAAAGATTCATTCACGCTGGCTGACAGAAGAAGTAAAGCTGCATTACTAAGTTTTTTTTTGGGAGATTACTGCATTACTAAGTTGATATACATATTTCCTCAGCCTGCTTATTTTGGCTACATTTTTTGGTAGCTTTTTGAAAGCAGTCATTTGTTGTAGAAATTAGAACAGTTGACAATTTTGGATTCCAGTTAGGTAATGTGCAAAGTCGAGCTTAGTTTGCACTATCCTCCAACTTTTACGGTTTAATTTATGCATCTCCCGTAGGTTTAATCAATGTACCGATCCCATGTATTGATATACACCCATCGAATCGGGGATAGTAAGAGGGAATAACTATGTCATGATCTTTGCCTTAATACAGTTTGATTTGGTTAAAGATTATAATCTGCTTTCGTCCTGTACACCGCTACATGTATATCTGTTAACCAAGTGTAGTGCAAGGCTGCTATTTTGGTGATTTCAATGTAACATCAACATGCACTTTCAGTGCAAGATTATGTGTTCTCAACCGAACTACAAATCAACAAACTTTTAAAAATTGTATTAAAACTGTATTACTGTGGAATCCTTTATAAAACATGAATTCATATGAGATAAAATTCTAAATCTATGTCTCGTAGCAACCGTTCTTCTTTCATGCATCCTTGATCCAGATAGTAGGTTAAATAAAATATAAAGTATAAAAATAATTGAAGATTAAGACGGAAAGGGCGAACTTGAGGCCTTACAGGACGATCGACTTCGGGGCAAAATTTGGGCCATGCTGACATTTTTAATCAATTTTTTTAATTCCCGGTGCAGCGCACGGGTATTTGTGCTAGTCTTTACCGATGTGCAAACCGAACAGAAACCATTGGTCGATCTTGTCGATCGAGCGCTTGCTTGATTCTCGGGCAGCCGAGTGTTAGCAATTGGGATTTTTTAAATAGGTATACTATTCTTGCCCGGTAATCTTTTTCTAAGTTTATAAAGGGACAAATTCAATCCTCAGTTTTGACAATGGCTCCGGTCTCGTAGGGGCAGAGTGCCAATAGCCTTCGTGTACCTTGCTAGCTCAGTGCTGTTGCAATCTTTATCTCTAATTGTTACCATCTACTCTCTCCGTTTAGAAATATAAGATGTTTTAGATTTATAAAATAAATATATCTAGACACCTTTTAGTGTGTAGGTTCAAATGAATCTATATACTAAAAGGTGTGTACATACATTAAACGTAGGGAGTATCTAACACGATCATGACCGTATCTGATGAAATGTTTCAACTAAAAAATGAGGTCCCATTAACTGTTTTTGTGTCCAGTTAATTTCAGAATAGCAAAACTAACATGAGTTTTCTTCATGCCATACAAATCTGCATTCCTTCTGTAGAAGAGATCATAGAGAAAGTGGATGCGACATACCCAATACCAAAACAGGAAGTGAGGAAACCCAATTCTTTTTTTAGGGTAAAGGCGAACTCTAGTAAAATCAAGAGCAGCTATAACTGGTGATACCAGATGAAACAAAATGTTTCCAACAGTGTAGGTAGCTGAACAACACCATGAGATGTTCTATCAAATGTTCAGAGCTATCTTAGCCAAAAATTTCCGATCGGTCTGCTATTAACTGATCCATAATCGGGATCAGTCTCTACTTCAACTCTCATCTGAATATATTTAGTTATCATTCAGTTAAGTCAAATTGAGTCAACATCAGCTACATATTCAATTAGCATTCAGTTAACATACACCAACACCAATCTACAAATTCAGATTCGGAAAAAAATCTCGAAATTCAGCTCTCTGTTATGTCCGCACGAGCAGCCTCAGCACCAGAACAACTGCCGCCTTCCTCCGCTGAGTACCACCAATTCACCTCAATGCTATGTTCTTTATGCAATCCTCCAGCATCCTTCGAACTTGATTCAGTCCCATTTCCTTGGAATACATGACAACGCTACTGGGTTAGTAAAGAGCAAAGCACCCATGCTGCTGGCCAGTCCGCTAACACATAGGCATCAAACATGACGAATCGGAGAGAGGCGAATTATAGAGATCTTCAGCAGCTCAGGGCATCATACCTCTGCTATTTGCTGAGCACCACCACGGGCTTCCTTGTCGGCCTCCTCCTCTTCCTGAACCCCGACCCAACTCTAGGCACGGCTTCCCAACCCAGAAAACACCCCCTCTGCCCCACTGCCGTCTCTATCTCTCCAAAACCAGGTGTGCCACCCCTACTTCTCTGCTTGGTCGCGGGGGCGAGGTCTAGAGAGGAGGGAGACGCCGCGCCCTGCCTCCCACGGGCGGAGGAGGATGGTACATACGTGTGCAGCTCACTGTTCAAGGTCTAAGACGAGAGGACATGGGGTGAGCGTCCAGGCGCCGTGGCCATCAGATTGGGAGGAGGGCGGCAACACGCTAGCCTTCCCAACGCCGCGTCCTCTAATCGGCTCCCCGCTTAGGCACGCAGCCGTCCTCATCCTCTAATCGTGTCCCCACGCCCGCAACGAACACCTCCACGGCGGTGGCCGCCCGCGCCAAAGCGACTCGTCACTCTCCAACCAAATCGAGGCCAGGCGAGACGCGGTGGATCACGGGGGAGGGGGAGTCCCGGTGGTGTGTAGGATCCGGGGAGGGGCGTTGATTGTGCGTGGAAGGATGATCGGCGGTGGTGCAGAGCGGAGGACGGGGAGGGCGCCGATGGTGGTGCAGAGCGGAGGACGGGGACGGAGCCCTAGCAGCACGGGGTAGGTGGCGGCGTCGGTGGGGATAGATAGGGATAAGGTAACTGAGTTGGATGACCGCAGGTCTTTTTTTACTTGGCGGAGGCAGATGAAGTAATATCTCCAAACAACCAGGGCAAAAGCGTTAAAATCGGACAGACAGAAAATTTTGGTTCTGCCCAACAACGTGAGTTTTTTTAATAATATAGACTAGCTAAATGCCCGTGCGTTTCTACGATCATAGAAAGTGATGTACATATATTATTTTAAAAACAGTTAAATTCTAAATCGGTGGCTGCAAGTATCCTCTGTTTGCAAGATAGCCACAAGTTTGAGGTGCTCCCGCCGAGTCGTGGAGGCAAGGGGATTACCATGACGGAGTGGCGAGATGTGCTCCGATTCGTCTCCTGGTCCGCCTTGGTGGTGAGGGGGAGCGAAGGCACATCACGTCGTTTCTGGCTCCAGGATGGAGGTCTTGTTCTGTGCGTCGGAGCTGATTGAAGCGAAGAAGCGTCGTGTTGTAGATGTCCCTAGCCTGCCGTGGTGGCGAGGAGGGAAGTTACGGTGGTGTTGCTTCGGTATGCTTCTGTTTTCATCGTCTTTTTCCCAAGAGGTGCTATGGAGTTGAGTTGATCAGCTTTCTTCGAGCGGAACACACGGCGTACTGGGTTGACGCCATGATCCTTGGCCAAAAAGGTGGCCCGACTTCTATGTGCATTACGGAGGCCCTCAATGGAATCCAATGTCGGAGCTTGACAACTCGTCATCACCAAGTGGTTCATCCCCGAAGAAGGCAAGTTGGCCGGCGGCAGTGGTTCTTCGTCGCACTTGAGAGTGTCACGAGCAGAATCCTCTCCGATCTCGGTAGGTACATCGCCGTAGGTCGCCGACGACTGGTGGCAGAGGCGCCTAGGCACCCGATCGTGTTTTCAGATTTCGTGCCAGGGGATTTTTGTAAATATAGGGGCCTTATCTTCAAATTTTTGGTTTGTTAGGGGAAGAGACGTTAGGGGCCTCTTTGACAATTTGTACCCACCTTGTGTTGGCAGTTGATCATTGTAGCATCAGGGTCTTTGACCCCTCTTCCCGTTCAAAAAATGGAGTTGTGTGGTGAGCAACACTCGGCTGCATCCACACTTGACCTCACACATCTCCATGGGCCCGCACGAAGTGCCCTGACAGCCCATGACATAGTGTAAGCTGCAAATTACAAGACAGAGTTCAAATTGGGAGCAACAACACATAACCTAGGTAGACCATTTTCAGGTACCTTTTTGCTTACCTCTGCACTTGTAATGCGTTGCATCAGTTCTCAGATCGTCAATGACCGCCTCCATTGACGAGGTCAAGGACCTAAGTCCGAGAGTCTTCTTCAGCTACACTTGTTTCCCAACTTGTTGGCACTAATACAAACACATGGTGTGCAAGAGGGTATCCACAACCAAACAACAAAACTCTTTAGGCACCGACACGGGTTGGAGACCATGCTCCGGCTATCGGAAGGTCTCACATAGCAGAAAACATGAACTAGTTTGTATCATTGAGAAAGCGTCAAATGGAATGTCTTAATTCAGATAAATTCTCTTGTGTCAACCATGAACATTTATTTTTCAAAGTGCATTCAGTAATGAAAAAATGGATAAATCTGTAAAAGGCAATGGAAGTTAGGTACCGGTTCATGTCACCGCATATATGAGAAGGTTATATAAGTAGGCTATGTTGTGTAGTAACAATCCAACATATAGTAATCCTAAACTAAAATCACTGTAAGAGATGTGCAATTTTCAATTCAATTACAGTATCAAAACTGTATTAAGATTTGTATAATTCCAATTTCACGTGACACTATTTCCATTGTTGTAGAATACCTCTACAGTAGCACAAATTCAACAACTCAAGATCAAATCTCAGTTCAAACTTCATATGTAATCTAGGAGTATAGAGGACATCACAAATGGAAATAAATAAAGTAGAGATGTTGAAAAACAACTCGATCTTTGTAATAGCTAAGTTCCAGCATAATCATGATCCAATCTAATAAGGAAAATGGCACAGCATGGAGGAACTATACTATTGCATCTACTGAAATTCAGGCTTCTACACAGCAACATATGCAGATATCTCACAAAGATACTTGCAAAGAAGGGCAAGTGCCAGAGCAAATGCAATAGGCCCTGCGAGTTAATTGTTCAGTGTCCAACTCAGTAATGTATGGTCAGTAGTACGACGATGTTAGCGTCAAACATGGAGGATCAAATTACCTAGAGCGGGGTTTTGCATTGCTGTATATGGTAATCACAAGAATAGAACAAACAACAACGACATCCTTGAGGCATGGGTAGCGGCACAAGAAAATTTTTTGCAGGGGATTGGCTCTAGGGTTGTCCTGGTTGAGATGATGGCATGAGGTCCTATAATCTGGAGCAGCAACCATGAAGCTAGAGAGGCCCAGCTGGGAGGAATCGGGGAGGCACTTGGGTGGGCGGGGATGTGCAGAGGCGCCAGCAACCGAACTGGCAGCGGATGGAATGGCCTGCAGTGGGGATTTCTTGGCGGCACAGGAGACATGAGATAGTGGAGCCGGGCGTCCATGGAGGCACGTCGCGCCGGGGATCTCGAAGCGAAGTCGGGCCATGCCTCGCCGAAGGAGGAGTGAGACGGGAGGGTGACGTTTGTTACGTCGCTAGGGGAGGAGTAGGACAGGAGGACGGGGAGGTTACCTGCGGTGGCGAAGCATCAGGGGTGGTCATCAGCGTTTGGAGGGTAAGCAGGGGTACACAGCGACAGGGGTGGTCGCCGGCGTTTGGACGGAAAGTAGGGGTACACGGCGGCTGGGGTGCTCGCCGGCGTTTGGAGGGGAAGCAGGGGTACGCAGCGGCTAGGGCAGAGATTAGGATGAGGTTAGTGAGGTGATGAGATTGGGGAAGAGCAGAGGGGAAGATGTAGCTCTCCAATCCAGTGTCTCCCCTCACGGTCAAGCCCATGGAGCAAACGACCGACAAACCGACCAGTTTGACTAAGTGGTGGCAGTGGTAGTAATTACTTCCAAATTTTAGGAGCAAACTCTGGTAGACGGAAATTTCCAACGACGAACGACGTGAATCTTTTTAATAGTATAGATAACTATCTACACATATTGAGAATACAACCTATTGTGCTATGAAATTTTGGGGTGGTGACATGATGGTTCTAGAACATGGTGGAGTTTGCTCTAGGTACTATTCAACATGAATCCAGGTGCTCTGAACCATTGGATCTAACAGCCCAACAGTCAGGATTGGTGTTATGGATCCAATTCAAAACTGCTCCATTATAGTAGTAGAGAAAAAGCACACCTTAATAAGGCCTACTATGTGGCATCCGCTAAGGTTCACCTTATACATAGTGGAAAAATGAAGTTATCTTTAAGCTTAAGGTGCACCTCAAGCTTGTGGGTTGACCATAGAGAATAGAAAAACCATTTCCCCTCTCTCTTTATTTCATGCGATCATTTTCATATGGGTTCAAAAATTTCAAGATGAAAAATCTTAGTAGCTAGAAGTCGAACTAGTCGCCAACTGATATATTAATTGACCGCTCGATGGGTACCCTCAGAAGCTTTTTTCATAAACTTTCAAACCAACCTACAATATATTACTTGTAGTTCAAATTTAACCTTTTATTTTGATACATCGACATAAAGTCATGCAACAAGTGGGTGGGGTCAGCTAGAAACCTTGAAAACTCATAAAACATGGGAACCATAAGTAAAACACATTGGTCCACCTAGCTAATATGTCTAGAAGCTTGGCTTATGGCATTGAGATCCATATTCTTCGGACTTTCTTTATGAAAAAGAATCATCTCGTCATCACTCAGAAAACTGAGAATTTTCTTTCCTGATAGTTGGAAATTCACACCGACAACATTGTTTACTACAAGAAGATGCACACATCTACCTCCGAAAAGACATTTAATTCAAGAGAAATCTATCGCACTTACTTGTAGCTAAAGTTTGACTTAATTTCGTTAAATTGACAAGAAGTCATCGAAGTGTGCGAATTTAGCTAGGAAGCTTGAGAAATCCTAGTACTAAAAACTTGGGTATTACGTATAAGAAACCGTGGTCCAGTTTGTGTGATAATTGGGACGGTTGCATTTTCTTTTAACCTTGGTAGGTCTCATAGGAGCGAGGTGCTTGAGAGTTAACATGGTCGGTGGAAGTACAAGTTACATCAAGGACCTCACAAAAAATGAAAATTGCATCCAGGTCCATGCATGCATTTAGCACAAGGACCCTGAAACTGAGCAATGGAGTGTGTGTTTTGAGGTTTGCGCATACTAGTGTCCATTGTGCTAAAGACTATCGGTAGAATCTTTCTAGATGCTAAGAATGGAAAAGAAGACCCAACTGTTAGAAAAGTTTGGATTTGCTAGTCTTGATCCAACGGTTAATGTTCAAAGTTAATCCGTACACTATATGCAGTGGTATGGTAAGTGTAAGAGATAAGACAAGATAAAGATAAGATAAATAGTACTGTGAACGGACGATCTAACGGTAGGTCTCGTAGGACCGAGGTGCTTGAGAGTTAACACGGTTGGTGGAAGTACAAGTTATATCAAGGACCTCATAAAAAATGAAAATTGCATCCAAGTCCATGCATTTAGCACAAGGACCCTGAAACTGAGCAATGAATTAAGTGTGTATTTTGAGGTTTGTGCATACTAGCGTTCAACATGCTCAAGACTATCAATAGAATCTTTCTAAATGCTAAGAATGGAAAAGAAGATCCAACGGTTAGCAATGTTTGGATTGGCTAGTCTTGATCCAACAGTCAATGTACAAAGTTAATCCGTATACTATATGAAGTGGTATGGTATTGTAAGAGATAAGACAAGATAAAGATAAGTTAAGAAGTATTGTACTACAAATTGCTGATCTTTTGAATAACCTTCCCACCCGATGTTTAGGAAGTAAGTGAAAATTCTGAAAACCAGAAAAGTTTAAATTTTTGTGTCACCAAGGACCAAAGTGTTTTCCTTCCTATGTAGTACTACTGCTCGTCCCTACTCCACACCAAGGCGCGACTGCCAAACACGCCAAAGACATAGAGCCGCCGTACCAAGGCACACGTCTTGTAGCCTTGTGGTCACGAGGGAGAGATCAACCAGGCGAACCGGTCTTGAGGGAAATGGGAGGAGAGATGGAGCATAGCAAAGGAGAGTGAAAACACACGATTTGTTTTGCGTGAATAGGTCCTGAAAATTACTACTAGTAGAGTGTACCCTGTAAGGCCGTAGGAGTACCCCGTGTTAGGAACCCATCATAACTTTGCTCTGACATGGAACTGCCTTCAACTCCTCTTCGCTGTTGCCCTCTTCCCCTGCCAACGTTTTACTCTCTCAGCATGTACAACGCGTGGACAGAGGTGAGCATATGTCTTAAGCAAACAAATATACTACTCCCGCATTGTGTAAACTAGTAATTTTCATGTGTCTTGCACGTGAGACTCAGATAGTAGACATATGACATATCATCACTATATAAAATTATAATTGGTAAATCACAATAAATTATAAATTTGATCAACATCTATAAAGTATGGGTGTATATTTGGTCCTTGTACTTTGTATCATCATGTAGAAGTCAAAGATTATTAGATACCTCACACATGAATTTTTTGATAACATGGTCTAGAGAAACAAGGGAGAAGATTCTAGTATGATGGAGAAGTGTGTTTTGAGGTTTGTGCATAGCATTCATTATGCCGAAGACTATCAATAGAATCTTCTAGACGCTAGAATGGAAAACAAGATCCAACGGCTAGAAATGCTAGAATTCGCGAATCTTAATCCAACGATCAACATTCAAAGTTATTCATACACTATATAGTGGTAAGAAAAGATAAGATAAGATCATGTAGAAGTAAACGATTATTAGCTATGAGGGAGAATATTCTAATACGATGGAGAAGTGTGTTTTGAGGTTTGTGCATATCATTCATTATGCTGAAGACTATCAATAGAATCTTCTAGATGCTAGAATGGAAAAGAAGATCCAACTGTTGGAAATGTTGGGATTCGCGAGTCTTGATCCAACGATCAATATTCAAAGTTATTCGTACACTATATAGTGGTAAGATATCTCTACTACTATAATGGAGCACTTTTGAATTGGATCCATAGCTCCAATCCTAACCGTTGGGTTGTTAGATCTAATGGTTTAGAGAAGCTGGATTCGTGTTGAATAGTATCTAGATCAAACTCCACCATGCATGTTCTAGAAGCATCATATCACCACCCCCAAAATGTCATAGCACAGTAGGCTGTATTATCTCTACTACTATAGTGGAGCAGTTTTGAATTGGTTCCATAGCACCAATCCTGACCGCTGGGCTATTAGATCTAATGGTTTAGAGCAACTAGATTCGCATTGAATAGTACGTACCTAGAGAAAACTCCACCATGTTCTAGAACCATCATGTCACTACCCCAAAAATGCATAAATTAAGTCTATTAATAATAACTATCTACACATATTGAGAATACATTAATGTTCAAAGTTAATCCCTACACTATATGTAGTGGTATGGTATTGTAAGAGATAAGAGACAAGATAAAGATAAGATAAGAAGTACTGCAAATGGCTGATCTAATGGTAGATCTTGTAAGAGCAAGGTGCTTGAGAGTTAACACGGTCGGTGGAAGTATAAGTTACATTAAGGACCTCATAAAAAATGAATATTGCATCCAAGTCCGTGCATTTAGCACAAGGACCCTGAAATCGTGTAATGAAGTACTGTGTGTTTTGAGATTTGCGCATACTACTATTCATCATGCTAAAGACTATCAGTAGAATCTTTCTAGATGCTCGGAATGGAAAAGAAGATCCAACGGTTAGCAATGTTTGGATTTGCCAGTCTGGATCCAACGGTCAATGTTCAAATAAGTTAATCCCTACACTATGTAGTGGTGGTATGCATGATATTGTAAGAGATAAGAGACAAGATAAAGATAAGATAAGAACTATTGCGAATGGCCGATCTAATGGTAGGTCTCATAGGAGCGAGGTGCTTGAGAGTTAACACGGTCGGTGGAAGTACAAGTGACGAGGGTTTAACTCATCAATGCCCATTGTTATGGACTTGGGTTTTGGAGAAGAAGGGAGCGCTGGAAGCATCAATCGGCTAGCAAACAAGCACACCGGGGACTCGAAGATTTACCCAGGTTCAGGCTTCGTATAGGTCCCTACTCCTGCTTGTCTGCTCATGGAATTAACAGAGGAATCGAAGATTACAATGGTGCACAGATGCAATCTGGCGAGGGTTATGGAAACTAGGGTTGCGTGTGGCTTCCTTGCTGCCCCCTCCTAGCCTTTATATAGATAGGCTAGGTCTCGGGTAGCAGGTCGAGTCGGTTATAGGTTAGGGTTTCCCTTTAAACTTTCTATCTTTAGCTTCTTCTTGTTCCACAAGCAATCGAGAGTGCGTAGGTTACTCGAGTTCTCCATTTGGGCCTTGGCGACACCGTGGGCTTCCGCTGTATTCAGGCCGTATATACCAAGCTCGAGTACCTGTAGGGTATACCCATGTCAGTAGCCCCCGAGTGTCCAGTGGAATCGCAGATTCGACTAGGGACTTTATGAAGTCTTTCGAGTGCATGAATGAGTATATTTTCGACTGCTCTGTTTATGTCATAGGGATTGTTGATGTGCGTGCCTGATTTAACCGATGTATCGGTATCAGTTAACTACCTTAGGGTAAACCAACACAATCTACTCAAACTCGAGTCCCCGGACTCGAGTCCGGAAAAGTGCTGGTGTAATTCGACTCAAGCCACGGAGGTCTTACAGGAGTCGAATTCCAGTATATGGGTGTGAGCACTTGAAGCGTCCGTCAAGGCATGTTCATCGTACCTGTAGGCACGGATATATTTCTGGTAGCACGCAGCGAATGCATTGCCATGCCTTATTCAGGTCTTACCTTCACGCTGCAAGCGCGACATCCGAATTTTGTCATCGCGGAGATGATTCGGGTGACCCAGGAGACGCAGTCTCTTTGTAGGGAAAAATCATGAGGCGGTGTCGCCATAAACTTTGAGTGTGGATGTTATCAACACACATCATGATGTACAAAAAATCATAGGGTGCACGACCAGTGCTCCCTATGGGAGTAGCCCCCGAGTGCCTGGTTGAGTCGAAGACTCAGGCAGGGACTAAAGAACTTTTGCGACTGATGTCGTCTTTTGTTTGCTTGTTTTAGTCGAATTTATTTCTGGCGCTCCCTATGGGAGTAACCCATGTCCATAGTCGAATCGTGGATTCGAGTGGTTGGGTATGCTTTGATTGTCTATATTTCTACAAAAAAGAAAAAGAAAAATCATAGGGTGCGTGACCAGTGCTCCCTATGGGAGTAGCCCTCGAGTGCTTGGTGGAGTCGAAGACTCGAGCAAGGACTAAAGTAGTCGAAGTCTTCTGCTGCTCAATTTTGGATGACATCAGTGCTGACGATGTGATGATCTCAGTTGCCCGCGTGAGCGGGTTTGACAGGACGTGAGGAGCAGTGGGTCCCATTTTCTGACTCTGACTTGACCGGGCGTGCGTAATCTTTGTTTTAACTATGCCTCCTCGATTTCCATGCGTAATGGGGGTAGTGGGGGACGTTCGTGCTTTGGGTCCTCCACGTGTCGATCACGATGGACGCCATGCGTCTGATAGGGGTTTTGCTGGTCGTTGGATTACATCTTCTAGGGGGTTAAGTAGCAGTGTTGTGACGGTAATTTTTCCCATCTGCTCGTTTCTCTGCCTTTGCCTCCATCGCCATTGCTGCTGCTCCTCTTCTTCCTAAAGTTCATCTTTCTCACAGCACTGGACCAGCTCCGTGTATTCCCTAGTTACTTCCTCCGGTCGCATCGCCATCGCAAGATGGGGAAGATGAAGGGAGGTGTCACGGCTGAATCCGCCGCCACCACTGTTGCTGCCAAGAAGAAGGGCAGCTCCTCTGCTGCGGGCACCTGCACCGCCGTCGCTGGAAAGAAGAAGGGCGCGGGCACTCACGTCACCAATGGCGCGTGGCGCACTCCCGTGATCAAGTCATCTGAGCTCCGTCTCCTGCGCCAAGACAGAGTTCTGTCCTCCGCGGTCGCTGACTCGCGAGTCCCAGGTGGTGAGGTAACTCCTTGTTCTCCTGCTGGTTTTCGGGTGATGTTCCTAGCGTTCATCATCCGCGGTCTCTCGCTGCCCTGCATCCTTTCTTAAGGGGCCTTCTCTATTTCTATGGGCTCCAGCTGCATCAGCTGTCCCCCAACTCCATCCTCCATGTAGCTTGCTACATTACACTTTGCGAGTGCTGGCTCGGAATCGAGCCACGCTTTGGTCTTTTCAAACGTCTCTTCAAGCTGAAGCGTCAGTCGGCGTCTGGCTCCGTAGTCTATGATGTAGGAGGCTGCGGTATCCACGTCGACTCCTCCGTCACGTACTTCGACATCAAACTCATGGCGTCAGTCCAAGGGTGGAGGGACAAGTGGTTCTACATCTGCGACCAGAAGGCCAACGGAGACCACTTCGGCCTCGCGCCCTTCGATCCCGCAACGCCGTGCAAGAGGAGGCGCTCCTGGAAGAACATAGTGATGCCCGACGAGTCCGCAAAGACAGATGTGCTATACGAGCGCGTCTGCGACCTCGAGAGTCGCATGGGTAAAGAAGAGGGAGGCTGCACCCTCATTCGCACGTGGCTGCGCTGCCGCGTCTAGCCCCTGTAGGCCAGAGTCCACCCTATGTTCTAGTGGGCTGGCACGGACGATGTCACTCGCGTATCTGCCGATGGCATTTCCGCGAGTGAAGTAGATTAGAGGGTGCGACTAAGTCCCCTCACCAAGTACACCGCCAAGGATGTGCTCCCCAGTGAACCAGTCCTACCTCCATTCGATGCTACTAATCCTTCTCCAGAGGTACGGTTATGCTACGAAGTAGCTTTGTTTGTCGAATGCTTATTTTTTTCTTGACTTGTGCTGACTTGTTTCCCGTATGCAGGATTGGAGGGTGTCACCCTGTATGCCCCCTCTTCATGAGGGGGTTATTCCTCGTGAAGCCTTGGAAGAGGACGAGTCGGAGTCGACCGTCCCATCCGATGTGGAGGAGGAAGTCCCCGAGTCGACTAGTCCGGACACTCACAAGCGTTCGCACAGCAAGGATTCAGATGCATCATCTCCTTCGACTCCGGAAGGTGCATCTATTGGTGCAGAGTCGCCGATACCTGCCGTTCCTGTGTGTGCTGTGGCGCCGTCTTCCCGCAAGAAGATGCGGTTGCCGAAGGAGTCGTCGTCGGAGTCGGGGGATCAAACCTTCGATTTTGACAAGTTTGATTGGTAAGTATACGAGTATTCCTTTTGGTTCTTCTTTGGAGCTGCATTCTCTTGATGTTGGTTTTGTTCTGCAGTCAGCCGGTGTCGTCATCTCACTCCGGGCATAATTAATCAAGTTCTCCACACTATGTGGAGCACCAGATGGTTATCCGGACGACTGCACATCAATCGACTTCGGAGTCATTGGAGGATCATGTATGTGTAGTGTTGCTTATTCTAATTTTTGCAGTCGAATTTTTTTATCCATACCATCTGCTGATCCTTTACTGTTTCTCTTGTCGCAAGTCATTGTGAAGGAAGCCGCTCACCTGGCGGAGCAGGTGCTTGCGATGGGTCGCCAGCATGAAATGCTGGACAATCACCATCACGTGGTTGAAAGTGAGTGTTTTTTGCTTCTTCTTCTTCTTCATCCTTGTGATATATTCGACTGACAGTCTATCTTTGTTTGTTTCACAGCTGAGCATAATGCACTCCTTCGCGACGCTGCTTCCCTCGAAAAAGCGCTCGCCGCGGCGGTGAAGAGTCGTGATGAGCCAATCCCAACACATGACGAGTCGGGGAAACGTGAAGAGGATCTGCGTGCTTCCATCGTAGCTCGGGAGAAGCTGTTCAGCTTCTCCCGATTGCCAAGGCTCTCTCAAGTATTCCTTTATCTGGATTTTTGCCGTGTCCCTTCTTTCGAATTTGTTGTTGTGCTGACTTTTGTGCCAATGCTTGATTCTTGTGTAGATGCCAGCGGTTTGAGCTTCGACGCCTAGGCACTCCGTCGTGATGATGCTTTGGCGGGCGCCATCTCGGCAGTCAAAGATCGCAGTGCTACCGTTCAGGGGACGCTCACCAAGGCCAAGGGCGTGCTCAGTCGCCTCCGTGAGGAGCTGGCGCCCAAGGCTGAGTTAATCGAAAATATGGATGATCTGGTGGAGTCCCTTGCTGGAGGCATTCCTGCAGGCTTCAAGAACTCACTCTATTCGGCTGGCGCTTCGATGTCACTCACGATGGTGCAAGCCCATGGAGTCGAGGTTGATCCTGCTGCGGTCTCCAAAGCGATGCCCGTCGGCACCGATGGCCAACAGGTAGTCTTTGCTCCTTTCGCAGCTACCTGTGGCAAGGGGGCCAACTGATCAATCTGATTCCATGAAGTACTCTGAGGAACTGCAGCGAGCCAAGAACGCGGCGAAGGCTGCGGCGTCAGGGGCCGGCGGGAAGTCTGTGGCGTCTAATACCGCCACAGACTCGCTGAGGCCCCCAAAACCGAAGTGCAAGTCGAAGAAGCTAGTTGCTCCTTAGTAGTCGTGTCTGTAATAGTTAAATAGCCTATCTCTTTTGTCTGGAACATGCCTTTGGCAAGTGTATCTGTTGATACTTTATTATGCTTGAATGCATTCGAGTCTTTTGTCTATGCATCGCCTTAGTCTTCGTATTGTCTCTTGCTTGGCTTGTGATAGGGCGCATCGAGTGGTCCCTCGAGTGAACCTCGGAATATGCCATCCGCTGATGATACTTTGGCCCAGTCACGTTCAAGGGTGGATGAGCTGTCTCTGCTCTCGCGACTCCGTGACCGCGTGAAGCAGTTGGAGCGCGAACTGCATGTGCTCCATGGTAACGCGGATGTATGGAAGTCGAGGGCGGAGAAGGCCGTCGCCCGAGAGCAATATCTGCTAGGGGAGGTGACGCAGCTGGGCGACCAATTCAAGTGTTAGCTTTCTTCTTCCTTATCTTTTTCTTGTAGTCACTCGCAGTAGTTCGTTGTCTTCATACTTCTGCCTTTGCTTGGTATAGTTGTTAGTGCACGCCATCCGCAGGATGAGAAGGACAGGATTGCCATTCGCATGAATGATCTGCCTCAAGAGCAGCTTTAGGCGAGTGGGTACTTCTGGGTGGATCATGATCGTGCAATCGCACTTGCGACCCTGTAGGATCGTGCTTCGCGAGTGCTTCACTTTCTGAAGAAGTCGCAGTCGTGCTTGAGAAATATTTATCAGACGATGTTCCTGCTGGACATCGTTCCATCGAGCCTGCTGGCCCTTCTTGCCAAATTTCAAGACTTGAGTGTAGTCCGCGAGTGTGTACGGCAACAGTTAGTGGCTGGTGCCAAGGCTGCTCTGTCGCTGGTGCATTGTGCCTGATGTGGATGTTGCGGCGATTCTTTGCGGACCGCCAGCAGGTTCAACTTGGAATATGGTTCCTCACTATCAAGTGGTTGATCGCCCAGCGGAGGATATCGTCGACTTCTTCGAGGAGCAGACAAACGTTCCTTTGTTGCAACAGTAGTTTAGTTTGTATCTTGCACCTAGTTGCACCAGTGTTGTAAAGTTCATATATATATGTACTGTGTATAATTAATTGACATTGACGTATATACAGAGCTTGTTAGCATGTATGTTTTGCGAGTGCGTTGCACTATGCGATTCCTTTTCGTTAGCCTGACTTATGTTTATCTCATCACCTTGCCAACCTATCAGATGCGTTGCAACTGGGTTGGTGTTTCTCAAGGGTTTGGTTAGTACGTCAGCTACTTAGGATAGCACGTTGGTTCGTAGAACAGATGTGTATAGGGTGGCGCAGCCCCCGAATGGATAATTTGCAAAAAATAAAAGGAACACAGAGGTTTGGGGCACGTAGCTTTATTTATTCGCAGGATAGTACGGGGTACAATGTGTGGCTAAGTAGCCTTGGCTGGGTAGCCTTATTTCTAATGTAAAAATAAAAGACAACTCAGGGTAGAAGCATCACAGCTGCACGACGTTCTAGGGGTTGGAGTACGCGACTCCTGTCTCGGAATCTTTGAGGCGATAGGCGCCACCTGGGATCACTTCTGTAATCACGTATGGTCCCTCCCAGGGGGACTCGAGCTTGAGATGCCCTTGCTGTTTCAGTCGCAGGACCAGGTCTCCTTCGACGAAGGACCTGGGGCGTAGCCTTCTGCTGTGGTAGTTGCGCAGGTTCTGCTGGTAGATCGTTGATCTTTCCGCGGCGATTTCCCGTGCCTCATCAAGGAGGTCGATGGAGTCTTCGAGTGCAAGAGTTGACTCTGCTTGCTGTAAGCGACCAATCGCGGTGCTTTGTATCGTACCTCTGCGGGTAGCACCGCTTCAGCACCGTATACCATGAAGAACGGGGTATAGCCCGTGGCACTGTTGGGAGGTGTGCGCATGCTCCAGAGTACCGATTGCATCTCGTCTGGCCAGCAGCCTGCGGCTTGTTTGAGTGGCCTGAGGAGTCGCTTCTTGATGCCACCGCAGACGAGCCTATTGGCTTTTTTGACCTGACCTTTGGTCTGTGGATGTGCTATGAAGGCATAGCTTATGTTGATTCCCAGATTCTCGCAGAATTCGTGGAACTCCTTGGATGTGAAGTTCATCCCATTGTCCGTGATGATGCTGTGTGGTACTCTGAAGCGATAGACGATGGACTCGAAGAACTTGACTGCGTTGTATCCTGACTAGTTTGTCACTGGCATGGCCTCTATCCACTTGGTGAATTTGTCGACTGCGACCAGTAGGTAGACGTAGCCTCCTCGTGAGGACTTTGGGAGCTTGCCGACCATGTCAAGTCCCCATTGCACGAAGGGCCAGGCCAATGGAATTGGCCGGAGCTCCACGCCAGGTGCGTGTGGCTTGTCCACGAATCGCTAGAAAGCGTTGCATGTTTGGATGATGTTCTTGGCATCATGCATGGCTGTAGGCCAGTAGAATCCATCTCGTAGAGCTTTGGCGACGAGGGCTCGACTTCCAGCGTGGTGCCTGCAAGTCCCCTCATGGATGTTGAGTAGAACAACTCTTCCATCTGCGTTGGAGACGCATCGTTGGAGTACTCCTGTGATGCTGCGCTTGTACAGTTCGCCGTTGATAACAACAAATGCTTTGGATCACCATGCAATGTGTCGTGCGTCAGTCGGGTCATCTGGTAGCCTTTTGCTAAGAAGGTACGTGATGTACGGTTGAGTCCAAGATGGCTCGATCATCATGACGCTCATTGGTCCTTCGAGTCCTGTGTCAAGCTCCAGGTCGTCGAGTGTTATTGGCTCATTGGGCGGCGCATCCCCCGAGTCTGTTGTTGCACTTGTTTTCTTCTCTGTGGCCTTTGGCTTGATGGAGCGTTCGCAGATGCGCTCGAGCAATACCAAAGGTGGTATGGGGGCACAAGTAGAGCCAATGTTGGCGAGTGTGTCCGCCTCTTCATTGCTTTCACGGCCTATGTGCTGCAGCTCGCAACCATCAAAGTCCCCTTCGAGTGTGTCGTAGAGGTCGCGGTAGGCGATCATATTTTCGTTCGATCGCTTTTCGTGCATTGTCTGGTTGACGACCAGCTTGGAGTCGCCGTATATTATGAGCCTCTTGGCGCCGCAGGCTTTTGCCATCCTCATCCCGTGTAGCAGGGCCTCATATTCAGCTTCATTGTTGGAGGCAGTGAATTGCATTCGCAGGATATATTTCATCTTGTCTCCCTGGGGCGATGTCAGTATGACACCTGCACCAGCTCCATCCTTTCGCTTGGATCCGTCGAAGTGCATTGTCTAGAGGTAGGACATATCTGGTTTTTCAGGGAGCTGGTTCTCCATCCAGTGCACGAGGAAGTCAGGGTGGACTTGCGACTTGATTGCATCGCATTTTTCATATGTAATGTCTCGTGGAGACAGTTCGATCCCCCAAAGCACGACGTCCGGTGGCGTCGGGATTTTTGAGGATATGCCCAAGCGGGGCGTCGTTGACTACCATGATTGGGTGTTCCTAGAAGTAGTGGCGCAGTCGTCGGGCTTTCATGAAGATGCCGTATGCCAGCTTCTGGTAGTGCGGGTACCACTGCTTTGTTGGCGTGAGTACCTCGCTGAGGTAGTAGACTGGGCGCTGTACCCCGTGGACCTTGTTTTCCTCGGCTCGTTCTACCACGAGTACCATGCTGACCACCTGGTTGGTGGCGGAGATGTATAGCAATAGTGGTTCCCTTTTGCGTGGGGTCACTAGTACTGGCGAGGTGGACAGTAGGCGATTGAGTTCTTTGAATGCTTCCTGTGCCTCGTTGGTCCACTCGAACTTGTCAGCTTTGCAGAGGAGTTGGTAGAAGGGCAGTGCCTTTTTGCCCATTCGACTGATGAATCGACTGAGCGCCGCGATTCGCCCAGCCAGCTGCTGGACACCTCTTATGTTCTTCGGCTTCTCCATGGTTAGTATGGATTTTATTTTCTTCGGGTTTGCCTTGATCCCTCTCACGGAGATAAGATACCCGAGTAGTTGCCCAGATGGTACGCCGAAGGTGCACTTGTCTGAATTGAGCTTGATCCGGTAGCGGTCGAGGTTGGCGAAGGTTTCGCGCAAATCGTCGATTAGTGAAGCTTCCTCTTTGGTCTTGATTACGATGTCGTCAACATAGACTTGGATGTTGCGACCAAGTTGGTTCTTGAGGCAAGCCTGCATGCACCACTGGTAGGTGGCTTCTGCGTTTTTTAGCCCGAATGGCATTGTGTTATAGCAGAACACACCAAAAGGCATTGTAAACGCTCTTTTCTCTTGATCCTCCTCCTTCATTCGAATATGATTGTAGCCTAAGTAGGCGTCAAGGAAGCAGAGGCGCTCACATCCCACAGTGGAGTCGATGATCTGGTCAATTCGTGGCAGCGGAAAGTGGTCCTTCGGGCAGTGCTTATTCAGAGAGGTGAAATCCACGCACATCCACAGGATATCCGTGTCCTTTTTTGGTACTAGCACCGTGTTGGTGAGCCAAGTGCTTTCCTTGATCTCGCGTATGAATTTGGCGTCGAGGAGTTTGTTGATCTCCATTCCGACTGTCTTTGCTCTTGGTTCAGACAGTCACCGAATTGTTTGTTTGACTGGTCTTGTGTCTGGGTTGACATTGAGTGCGTGCTTGGCGAATTCCATAGGAACTCCTGGCATGTCCGCTGGACACTAGGCGAAGATTTCCCAGTGCTCACAAAGGAATTCGACGAGCGTGAGTTCCTATGCGGGACTCAAGTTGTTGGCGATGAGGGCCGTCTTGGCAGGATCCGATGGGTGGACCTGAACTTTCTTCGTGTGCACCGATGAGTCGAAGGATAGGTCAGGTGAACTTGGCCGGCTCAGGGGAGGCAGACTGTTATCTATCGACTCCTTCAGTCTCGCGAGTTCTTCCTGCATGCCGAAGGACTGGGAAATTTTGTTGAACTCCCTGTCACAACTGTCGGACCTCTCGAAGCTCCCGTTGATTGTGATGAAGCCATTAGGGCCTAGCATTTTCATCTGCAGATAGGCGTAGTGTGGCACTGCCATGAACCTAGAAAATGCGACACGTCCGAGGATGCAGTGGTACTGTGAGGGCCAGTCGACAACTTCAAAGTCGATGCGCTCGCGTCGAAAGTTTTTCGGTGTGCAAAAGATGACGTCGAGGTTGATTTTTCCAAGGGGATATACGCCCTTTCCTGGGATGATGCCGTGGAATGTTGTGTCCGAGGCCTCTAGGCAGGTCAGAGGGATCCTCATTGCTCGCAAGGTACTCGTGAACATAAGGTTGCTGCCGCTTCCGCCGTCCATGAAGACGAGGCTCATGTTGAAGCATCCAATTTGTGCCTCGAGTACGAGGGGACAGTGGCCTGGACGAGGTACTTGGCACGGATGGTCGCGCTTGTCGAAGGTCATGCAGGAGTCGCTTCCACTGAGGTACTCAGTGGTGGATGGTGGTGAGTTTGTCGCCAAATTGACTTGGCGAGTGATGGCCTTTTGCACCCAGTTGGAGGGGTGGCCCTTTTGGATCATCATGGTACCCATGGCCCGTGGGTACGGCTCGCCTCCGTGGTGCTGGTCCGACGCAGCTGCGTTTGGCGGTCGTCCGGGTGGTGGTGGAGGAGCTCCATGTGCCACAGCGCCTGGGGCGGCTCGGTAGCCCCTATTGACTATGTCGCGATTCATCCGAGCCAAACCCTCATGAAGTTTGAGGAACTCACGGCAGTCCTTGAGGAGGTGGCTGGATTTCTTTTTGCCGTCATGCTTGTCGATGTAGAAGTGCATCCTGCACGGCCCGAACAGCTTATCCTCAATGGATGTTGCGGGTGTTTCATCGCCAGTGAGGCGCTGCCATACTTGCGTGGTTTTCCCGGAGTCGCGATGTCCACCGCTTCGGTAGCCGCTGTTGCGGTTGTCGTCGCGTCTGTCGGCGTAGCTAGCTGCGACCATGTTGACGTCGTCCCGGTCATCGTAGATGCGCATTCGATGTTTGCTTCGGTGATCACGTCTGCATTCGAGTGCTGCTTCATCATTGGAGTGAACGCGATTCTTCACTGAATCTTCTCCATCTGCCCACCGATTCACAATTTCCATCAGGTGGTCAATGGTTTTGGGCTTCGAGCGGCCCAGCTCCTCCCTGAGCTCTATGCGGCGAACGCCACCATTGAATGCGTTGATTGCGCGATCCTCCGAGATATTTTCTGTAGAGTTCTTGATGATGGACCACCTCTATATGTACGAGCGTAGCGATTCGCCCGACCTTTGTTGGCAGCACCTCAACTCTTTGATTGACGTAGGCCTTTTGTAGGTGCCCTTGAAGTTGCGCACAAAGCTGTAGACCAGCTCTTCCCAACTGCGAATGGATCCGCGTGGGAGGTTGTTGAGCCATGCTCGGGCGGCGGCCTATAGCTGTAGCTGCAGGCATTGCATAGCCGTGCTTCGACTCCCGCCGTGGAGCCTGACAGAGGAGATAGGGTCCTCCAACCAAATTTTCGGGTTCTGCAGACCGTCAAACTTTGGGTTCTCTGATGGGAGCTTAAACGCCTTGGGCATTCGCTTTTGCCTGATGGCCCTGCTGAAGCATCTGGCGCCACAAAGCTCCATGTCTTCGTCTTCTGACTCAGTCGATCGGGCACGTCGCGCCCTTGACTTGTCGATCTTGCGCTGTGTGATGTCATCACGCGCGTCGTAGTCGTGGTCGTGTCACCGGGAGCGGCGGCGTCGAGATAGATCGTGACTGTCATTGCTGGATGAGGGCATGGAATAGCGTTTTGCCAGAGCCTTGCCTTTCTTCGGCTCCGGTGTCGGCTCTTTGTCGAGAGCGGCCTCGATTAACCCCAAGCCTGTGATCATAGATCGGTGCATGGCAGCTCGAGGATCTCCAGCTGGCGGCTGGTTGTTGAGGAGGTACATGGTGGCCGCCGTTACCGTAGCTTGCGGCGTTTTTGGAAGCACGTTGCCACGCGTATCCACTGTCATGGAGCCGAAGTCGAGGACCTTTGTGGCTTCTACACGTTCTTGTTCAGTGAGGTGGGCCAGTCGAGATCGCCTCTTGTTAGAGATGTACTCGTTGCACTTGGAGGAGGATCCTCCGTGGGAGGAGAGCCCAGCTCGTCGGAGGCTCGACTCGTCTACCGCCTTTTTACGTGCCTCGAGTTGCGCGATTGTTTGAAGTTGGAATTTGTATTCCTCTTTTAGGAGCCAATGGTAGCCCATCAATAGTTCTTGCAGGGAGTCGAAGGGCATAGGGTGGCCTCGTAGAGCTTCTCGGCAGAAGGCCCACTCGAGATCGTTGAGCCTAATCATGACGCATTCGCCAGTTTGCTCGTTCACCATGGTGGGGAGTTTGGCTGCCCCTCCATTGTTGACGGGGGCGCCGTTGGTGGGGCCGGCGTTGGGTGGTCCACCATTAGGTATGTCGCCGTTTGGCGGGTCGGTTCCATTGCCACCGTTGCCCGTGTTTTCGCGATTGGCGGAGGAATCGCCCGCATTGATGATAGCGCACATGAAGTGGTTGGGAAAGCTGCAGCTCCCGCAACTTTCAGATCTGGAGCCGTAGACTCCATCTTCAGTTGCTAGATCGCCCAGATCGGATACGCGACTGTTGTCGCTGTCCATATTCTCGACTGTTGTTGAGGCATTCAGCTCGCCGAGGGTGCCGATCGGCGGAGGGAACCATGATGCTGGAGCAATCGATGGTGTTGTCGGCTGGTCAGCCATGCGAAGCATGCCCATCTGACCAACTTGGAAGCGGAAGCTCCCGATCGCCAGGCTAATTCCGTCGCCCACGGACTCGAAAGTCAGGCGAGTGGCCGTCGTATCGATGGTGAAGTCAAACGTGCCGAAGAGCTGGTGAATCTCCGTTGTTGCGGAGTTGTAGATCACAGTTGATGGGGCCGAAGAAGCCGCAACATTAGCACTCCCAATTCCCACAGACGGTGCCAATTGACGAGGGTTTAACTCATCAATGCCCATTGTTATAGACTTGGGTTTTGGAAGCATCAATCGGCTAGCAAACAAGCACACAGGGGACTCAAAGATTTACCCAGGTTCAGGCCTCGTAGAGGTCCCTACTCCTGCTTGCCTGTTCGTGGAATTAACAGTGGAATCAAAGATTACAATGGTGCACAAATGCAATCTGGCGAGGGTTGTGGAAACTAGGGTTGCGTGTGGCTTCCTCGCCGCCCCCTCCTAGCCTTTATATAGATAGGCTAGGTCTCAGGTAGCAGGTCGAGTTGGTTACAGGTTAGGGTTTCCCTTTAAACTTTCTATCTTTAGCTTCTTCTTGTTCCGCAAGCAATCGAGAGTCCATAGGTTACTCGAGTTCTCCATTTGGGCCTTGGCGACACCGTGGGCTTCCGCTGTATTCAGGACGTATATACCAAGCTCGAGTACCTGTAGGGTATACCCATGTCAACAAGTTACATCAAGAACCTCGTAAAAAATGAAAATTGCATCCATGTCCATGAATTTTAGCACAAGAACCCTAAAATTGAGCAATGAAGTACTGTGTGATTTTAGGTTTGTGCATACTAGCGTTCATCGTGCTAAAGACTATCAGTAGAATCTTTCTAGATGCTAAGAATGGAAAAAAAAGATCCAACAGTTAGCAATGTTTGGATTTGCCAGTATTGATCCAACGGTTAATATGTTCAAAGTTAATCCCTACACTATGTAGTGGTATGGTATTGTAAGAGAGAAGAGACAAGATAAAGATACGATAAGAAGTACTGCAAATGGCCGATCCAATGGTAGGTCTCGTAAGAGTGATGTGCTTGAGAGTTAACACGGTCGGTGGAAGTACAAGTTACATTAAGGACCTCATAAAAAAATGAAAATTGCATCGAAGTCCGTGCATTTAGCACAAGGACCCTAAAACCGACTAATGAAGTACTGTGTGTTTTGGGGTTTGCGCATGCTAGTGTTCATCGTGATAAAGACTATCAGTAGAATCATTATGGATGCTAAGAATGGAAAAGAAGATCCAATGGTTAGAAATGTTTGGATTTTCTAGTCTTCATCCAATGGTCAATGTTGAAATAAGATAATCCCTACACTATGTAGTGGTGGTATATATGGTATTGTAAGAGATAAGAGACAAGATAAAGATAAGAAGTACTGCGAATGGCCAATCTAATGGTAGGTCTCATAAGAGCGAGGTGCTCGAGCGGTCGGTGGAAGTACAAGTTACATCAAGGACCTCATAAAAAATGAAAATTGCATCCAAGTCTGTGTATTTAGCACAAGGACCCTAAAACCGAGTAATGAAGTATTGTGTGTTTTGAGGTTTGCGCATACTAGTGTTCTTCATGCTCAAGACTATCAGTAGAATCTTTCTAGATGCTAAGAATGAAAAAGAAGATCCAACAGTTAGAAATGTTTGGATTTGCCAGTCTTGATCCAATGGTCAATGTTTTAAAGTTAATCCATACACTATATGAAGTGGTATGGTATTATACGTAAGAGATAAGACAAGATAAAGATAAGATAAGAAGTACTGCAAATAATGGCCAATCTAATGGTAGGTCTCATAGGAGCAAGGTGCTTGAGAGTTAACACAGTGGGTAGAATTACAATTTACATCAAGGATCTCATAAAAATGAAAATTGCATCCAAGTCCATACATTTAGCACAAGGACGACCCTAAAACTGAGCAATGAAGTGTGTGTTTTGAGCTAGGTTTGCGCATACTAGCGGTCATCGTGCTAAAGACTATTAGTAGAATCTTTCTAGATGCTAAGAATGGAAAATAAGATCCAACAGTTAGCAATGTTTGGATTTGCCATTCTTGATCCAGTGGTCAATGTTCAAAGTTAATTTGTACACTATATGTAGTGCATGGTATGGTATTGTAAGAGATAAGATAAGATAATATAAGATAAGAAGTACTACGAATGGACGATCTAATGGTTGGTCTCGTAGGATCGAGGTGCTTGAGAGTGAACACGGTCGGTGGAAGTACAAGTTACATATCAATGACCTCATAAAAATGAAAATTGCATCCAAGTCCAGGTTTGCGCATACTAGCATTGATCATTCTCATCAAGACTATTAGTAGAATCTTTCTAGATGCTAAGAATGGAAAAGAAGATCCAACAGTTAGCAAAATGTTTGGATTTGCGAGTCTTGATCCAACTTGTTGTTAAAACTCTCGTTGGATGGTTTATCATATATTAATTGTGACCCCCGATGGGTACCTCCAAAAGCTTTTTCGTAGAACTTTCACAGTAACCTACAATTTACTTATACTAGTTCAAGTTTGACCTATTTTCGATAAATCGACATTAAGTCATTCAAGTGGGCGGAGTTAGGTAGGCAGTTTTGAATTGGATCCATAGAATCAATTGTGACCGTTGGGCTGTTAGATCCAATAGTTCAGAGCAGCTGGATTCGTGTTGAACAGTACCTAGAGCAAACTCGACCATGTTCTAGAAACATCATGTCCCCTTACGCCCCTAGCGAAAAATTCATAGCACAATAAGTTGTATTCTCAATATGTGTAGATAGTAATTATTAATATACTTAATGTATGCCTTTTTCTCTAACAAGACTATTGGTTAATAACAACTTAATGTTCGCTAAATCATATTTCATATAGTATATACGAGTGTGGCATGTGCCTTTTACTAGTATGTATATATATATGTGTGTGTGTGCATGCGCGTGTGAAAACTTTGGCTTGTGGCATTTATTTAGATCAATATTCTTCGAACTTCCTTTATGGGAGAGAATGATCATGACATCACTCAGAAAATTGAGAATGTTCATTCCTGGTAGTTGGAAACTCACACCGACGACATTGTTTACTACAAGAAGATGCACCCATCTACCTCCGAAAAGACATTTAATTCAAGAGCAGTCTATCACGCTTACTTGTAGCTCAAGTCTAACTTAATTTCATTAAATTGATGCAAAATCTTAGCAAGAAGTTGAACCATACCTATATATCATCAAAACCCTCGGTGGTTTCCCATATATTAATTGACCCCCTCCCCCCGATATATGGGTACCTCCAAGAGAGATCTTCCGTCAAACTTTCAAAGCAACCTACAATTTACTTGTGGTAGTTCAATTTTTACCTAATAATTTCGATAAATCGGCATAAAATCAATCAAGTGGGTGAAGTTAGCTAGGAAGTTTGAGAACTCATAAAACATGGGAAATCATAAGTACAACATGTTGGTCCACAATATATGTCTGAAAACTTGCCTCGTGCGTCATTCAGATCCATATTCTTCGAACTTGCTTTACAGGAAAGAACAATCTCATCATCACACTCGGAAAATTGAGAATGTTCTTTCCTGAGATAGTAGGAAACTCATACTGATGGAATTGTTTACTACAACAAGATGCACCTATAGCCCTTCGAAAATACATTTAATTCAAGAGCAATCTATATCACGTTTACTTGTAGCCCAAGTTTGACCTAATTTCGTTAAATTGTCAAGATGCAAAATCTATCTTAGCAAGAAGTTAAACCTATTGTCAAAACTCTCTGTCGTTTGTGATATATTAATTGATCCCCCGATGGGTACCTCCATAATATTTTACGAAAAACTTTCAAAGCAACCTACAATTTTCTTAGACACGAAGCTAGTAAATTTCTAAGATACGTTTAGTAAGGGCGTGTGTAGTGTCTAGAAGTAGCTATGAAAAGTACTTTTGATCTAGTGTTTAGAACTAAAGTGGGTCCACACAACCATGCTAAAAAGAAAATAGACTGTTATCCACTGACTAGTGGGCCCTCCTGCCAATTGATTCTCTTAGAAATAAGTCTAGCACTAGAATAACCTTGAAGAATCTTTTTGTTAGCACTACGCACTCCACCGCTTAGACATATGTTTAAGACTTTACACCGTGCTTGCTCTGATGTCTGGGGCCTATGGGCTTGGTAGCTATGAGATTCGACACATTTTTTATGGCTTTTATTGTTAGTTTTCTCCCAGATTTGATCGTTTTCTAGCTTTACCTAACGCTAATACTTCAGTAGCAAAGAAAACTTGGTTTTTAAAATGTGTTTCAGGTTCTGAATGTCAATAGAAGGTTTTAACTAGAGAAACACAATATTCTGGAGAAAACAAGCAAGTCTCTCTTTGGAAGCACTCGAGGGGAGCATACAGAGGCTTTAACAAGCAACTATACGGTAGGAATATTTTTCCGGCCGTATAGTTCCCGCCGCCTCTGTCTTGTGAAAAGGGACAACTTCCATGAAGGGACGAGGGACGAAAACAAAACACAAGATCTGCCATACCATCCAGAAGGGAGAAAGAAGAGATCAGGAGAAGTAGGGGGAGACGTTCTTCATCTCGCTCCACGACCTTCGACCTCCTAGCCAATACACCCCCATAGCCACTACTTGTACTAGAGAGAGAGGGATCTTAACCTTGCAAGACTAGGGTTTGAGATTGTTTCTTCCCATCTTGAATTGTGTTGGATATTTTCCTATTCTTATTATGGATCTCCACGGTAATATCAAGAAGATTTCCCTTTATTTAATTATATTGATGATCCTTTCTTCTCTCATGTGTGAGTAATTTCCTTGGGCGTGGGAGATGTAGGGGATTAGTGAGATGTGATGTGCCTTCATATATTTTCCATTAGTTTTGATTGATTCTAATTACTATATTATGTGTGCTTGTCTATATGTGGGATGCCTAATGCTTGTTGTGCAATTAAGGGCCCACACAACATGATGATTTGTTCTACATAGATAAGATCTTTTTTGCTAGCAGACCGACGACCCCTAGGTGACACAGGGGTATCAATGGAAAATTAGTAGAATAGAGGATAACGAGGAACCACTACGCATATTACATTAGTCCGATCCAAGGAGCTTAATCGCTAAGCGACCTGAAGGGTCTGAATCGTCTAGTGTGTAATATCCCAATTTCAGCAACCCTGATTAGTTGCCCAGAATGCAAAAATCAGGGGGAACAAAAACTTTTTCTTGTGCTTGGTGCAGTGCTTGCTTGTTGTTTGCTTGCACTTGTGCTTATGATGTGTATCTTAGGATACTCCTTACCTCACCCTCAGTTGAAAAAAGCTATTTACAAAAACTATCTTGGCTTACTTTACATATTCTCAAATGTACTGGCACTTCAAAACATGAGCCAAGATGCCTTTGCAACCAAAACTATTTTTGGTAGCTTCTATTGACAAAACTATGGAGAGATATATACTACAATCTCCTTATGTTTTCAAGACAGAACACTCAACTAATCTTATCTCTAGTGTTCCCAAAACCTCTTTCCAAAAGCATTTGAATTCTACTCTTGGTAGAGATACCAAGGACTCTCACCTTATTCAAAACTCAAACTCTTCAAAATTCCCCAACCCTACCTCAAGCTAAGCTTGATGGTAACCCTAGAGTACTTGAATTGTTTATAAGATGAGTTGCCTTGATCTGATGTCTGATGAGTTGTTTTGATCTGCTGATTGACTTGTTTGCTTAGGAAGTAGTATGAGCTACTCTAGGAACTCCTCACTAGGATCAAGATGTTTCCAACTCCTCAATCCCTGAGCAAGAATACAACCTTGATATGGTCCCTAGCCACTAGGTGATCATCTAAAACCACTCAACCATATCTTTTCTGAAGATTTCCATTCCAGAAGTTTCCAAGTCCTTGAAGAACAATACTCAGCTTGGAACCATTACACTCAACCTACACTTCAATATCATTCACTTGCTAATGCTCTAATATCTTGCAACTTCCCCAAGAACATTCCCTCTCATACTCTAGTCAAAATCCTCAAAACTGCCAAATTTGACTAAGTCTAGAAACAGTTTCAACATCACCTTTTTGAATGTCTCCTTTTCTCAAGCCATGTGCATTTTTGGAAATGCACCTGAACCATCTTATTAACCATACTAAGGACTACCAAGGCCCACATTTGCCTCTGGTTATATCCTCCTCCAACCCACTTGTCCATGATGGTTTTGCAGACAAGAAAATAACATTTCCTGCAAAACTAGTCATCATGCCTACCTTGGTAGAAGCTCACACCACCATCCAAATCCCTATGGAACAACTCTCTGCACGGTTGTGATCTACTCATTAATGGTTATCAAAACCTACTTCACTTGTTCCAAGTGAATATTTGTGCTGCTTGAACCGACTTGGTTTAGAAGGCATCATGACTCTTTCTGCATGGCATCCTTAATTTCAACAAACCTTGCCATCACTTCTAGATCACCTCAAATGCAATTAATTCAAAATCCTCCTGCCATGATCATCTATATGACCTGGTCTACCCATCCATCTATCCCTTGCACCAAGGTGAGCTCTGAGCTCCAAGATGCAAGCATGTTTTGGTGGTATAAAAATAACACCACCCTAGATCATCAACTCCTTGTTTGAAATTCCCTTCCACAAGGTTTTAAATGCTTGCTACACCCTGTCTATCTCCTCTACATTGATCATCAAGATTTATCAAATTGTATCCATAATTATTATGGCCCCAAAACTATTTAATTCCTTAATAGTCAAAATCAACAAAACTCCCTCCATAAAGGAAAGTTTGGTTTTTACCAAAACACTTCCCTAACTTTTGGCTCAAGTACGTTCCATATATCATACCTCACCTTCACATCTCAAAAATAAATATTTTTGAGAAGCTTTATTATTTCTTTTTGCCCATTTTCTTAAATGGCTGAATTGGAATAATAATTGTTTTAAATACTTCTAGTCCCCAATAAATCTTGCAAAAATTCCCTAGGTGTGTATCCCCATTTGGAACCCTTCCCCATCAAAATCCACCCTTGTCCAATGTACATTTATCAAATGATCTTCTAGAAATCATTTCTATCCTTTTTGAGTAATTGGATTTAGGAGGTCTAAAACTCCTCTGAAAAATCTCAAATAAATCCTAGGAGTCTACCTTTACCGCATCTACTTACTAGCACCATTTAACCCTCTGATCCAATGCAAGTTCTTGGACTTACTTCATAACCCTCTAGTTTGATCAATTTGCCAACCAAGCAAATCCACTACTCTAAGCACCTCCAAATTCCATAAAAATGTGATCAAAGCTCATCCTCAGCACCAGGACACACCACTAGTCGACCATCACTGTAGCACCACCTTAGCTCTTCCCATTTTGAGAGAGAGATGCAACCAAAATATTACAAGGATCTTGTCCATTTAATCACCACAGCTTCCCTCTCTGCCCCTACATGACCAAATACCCATCTTACCCTTCCCACCGACCCCTAGACCAATTCCTAGCCAACATTGCCCCTCCCTCTTGTCCAAATGAGTCTTTCACCTCATCTACTCCTCCCTCTTGGTATATATGGCCAGAGGCCTTCCCCATCTCGCCCTTGCCCTCATTTGCCCCCCTCACACTTCCCCTCACACTCCCCTAGCTCCACTCCTTCTCCCCTGCTCAGATCTGCCTTGGAGAAGAAGAAGAAGCTTCAGCCCTCCACAAAAATTGAGCAAGGCTCCTCCCCCTCTGCTCTATTTCTTCTGCATGTCTGCCCACAAGATCCCCTAACTCTCCTCTACCAAACCCTAGTCTTGTTCCTATCCAGGACCCACTCCTTCGCTGTCGTCACTGAGCACTGACGAGGCCGCTCTCGGCCACCGCTGCAGGAGCTGCTTCTAGTGGACCTCCGCCGCCGTGCCGCCCACCGATCTGCTCAGCGCCATCGACCGCATCGCCCTGCACCCTCCGCGCCGCCTCCCGATCCCTCTGGTGAGCCCCTGCCATCCCCTCCGCCGCTCCCTAGGGTTCTGTCCCCGGCGCTCCGTCGCTGCGATGATGATGAGTGCGGGCCGTCCATCGCGCCTTAAACGGATGGCCAGATCTGTCGATGCCGCCCTTCCCTCTCGCCGATCGGGCCCCGCCTCAGGTTCGAACCACTCCTCATACCCCGCTTAGCACCGTGGGCCAATTCCCCTCCCGACCGGCCCAGTTCTCCTAGATCCGGCCCACTGCACCTCCTTTTCTTTTCCTTTTTAGCTAACCTATTATTCCAGAAAAGCCCCTTCTAGGATTAAATCCAAATAAAATAGTAAACCAAGTCCAAATTCCTAGATCTAAAATTCTGATAGTACTACGATGTTCTCTCAAACATGCAGAGGCAACCCCTTGTCCAAATCAAATGCCATTAACTACTGGAATTTATTCTGCAAAAAGGTATCTAGAACACTAATCATTTTCCTCAGAGAGTTTCACCTCTCCATTTGAGTTGAAACAGTCCTACTGAGTGGTATTTGACATACCTATCATCCAGATCAAGTCTTATGCTAAGGTGGGCATAAGGATGCCTTTAACAAAATTAACAAAAACAACAACTTTCTGTCTTAGATAAATTCCCCAGGTCTAACCAAATGTGGTACTGACCTGATTCCAATTCCCAGCACCCCCTAGGATCATTATCTGTCCAAGCCTAGCAGCTCAGAATATATTGAGCTTCGATTAAATTTTAGTGATTTAAATAATTCTGTGATGGGTATTTTCACTAAGTAAATCAATCCAGGAGTTTGACAACTCCAAAAATGGTAAATCAAATTTCTATAGAAAGGTATTTTAAATGCCTATCAGATTCCCTTGGAATCAACTCAATAGCTTCTGTAGAATTAATCTGGTGAAAAAGAGAAAAACCAGACAGAACTGCCTTTGGGAATTTCCTGAGGGCACTCTAGTAATTATTTTGACTTGATTCCAACTCTGGGTAGTTTATTACAGAAAGTACTACTAAACCATCCAAGGAAATAATTTTTGGAGCTCCAGAACCTTTCTGGTGAATTATTTCCTCAAACTAGAGTTTAATCCACTATAAAAAGCATAACTAAATCTAGGAAATTGATAATCAAGTGAAACCACTTGTGTGGGTCTTATTTTGACAAGGCCTATCTGAGGATATCACTTTGACACATTGGTATCCTACTGGCCTCAGAACCCTAATCCAAATGCCTTATATCTAGCCTTGACAACCATCTTCCAAATGGAAACCACTAAAGTGGCAATCCAGTAAATTCCACCAATAGAACTCAACTTTCCCAAAACCTCCCTAGTCCAGTAGTAATCTTTATGATTGTTTGCTGTATGGTTTGATGCTTGTATGCCTTGTATTGATTGTGGTATTGTCTGTTTGCATGTGTACCTGATGACGACGATAGTGTGAGTGTCTGACGACAAGAAGGAAGGGACTTCTTATTATTATTTATTGGGTATTTTCTGGTTATCTGAAGAAGTCTAGGGACTTATTGTTGATCACAGGCAAGCCACCATTCCTGAACTCTGATATATGTCCTATTCTCTTTTACCTGTTTTATATCCTCTTTATAAATTGCATTATCTACCTGCATGTTTTACTTTACAAATACTGCGATAGTAACTTGGCTCCTCCAAGTTATGACTTCGTGTCCTTCAAGGCACCACCCCGATGTACCTACCATTTTATCCCTTTAGATAGAGAGTATGATGGTTAGCATCCTACCTCGTTGGAAAAACCCCGGTTTTGAGAAAATAAACTGTTTTGGGATTTACCCCACTACAAATGTTTCAAAACCCTTTTTGTAAAACCCTTGGAAACAGGCATCATTCCAAGCGGATGTTTTAACGAAAGAAATGGCGATGATGAGAAGTAAGAATGTGATGGGATGTTCTATGCCTTTACCGGAACAATTTTTATTCGCGCAACCACATTACCCCAGGTGTTGGGGCTTAGCTCGTAGTTTTTCCGCATTAGCCGAGGAAGCTTCTACCATGCTTATAGGGAGAGATCCCTGGAAGTCCAGGCAGGCGCCACCAGATCACGGATCTGAAGCCTGTCGCTTGCTTAGGCAAGAGTGAGCCTGAACTGGCAGGAGGCCGGTGCAACAATTGGGTCTCCCGCGGACGGTATGACTTGGAGTACGGAAGGAAGTGGAGTCACTAGATTTAAGGTATACGCCAAGTTGCGGCTTGGGTATGCGTGTGTACGGAAGGCAGGACTTTGGCTGGGAGCCACATACTCATTGCCGGGGAGAACAAACCCAAGAGGAAAAGCATGCCTTTGCTAGGGTAGACAAGCGAAAGGTTAGGTTTGATTATCTGGACCCCCATCTACAGTGGTAGTGGG
Source organism: Avena insularis (assembly GCA_023614405.1). Lineage (NCBI taxonomy): Eukaryota > Viridiplantae > Streptophyta > Magnoliopsida > Poales > Poaceae > Avena > Avena insularis. The sequence continues at coordinate 441,872,997 of CM042688.1, read as the reverse complement.
CCGTGGTTGTATCCCGGCGGATGTATTGATTCTTGTGGGGAAAGTGCGCAAACTCTGTAGAGTATAACCTATTCGAATAGCCGTGTCCACGGTCAAGGACGGTTGTAAAGGTGTTGGCTAGGAGTACCCAAACTGTGCTTGTTTGGGAAACAAGTACGAAAAGGACGAAGCTTTCGGGGGGATCCGAGTTTGAAAGCTTTGTTTTGACCCGAGGTGGTCGAAGAGGTTTAAAAAGGGGGTTTTAACTATAAAACTGTTTTCAAAACTGTTTTTCAACAAAGATATGGAGATGTCTTGATTTATAAAACAGAAGCATGTTTTCAGAACTCTTTTTCAACAAAGATATGGAGATGCCATAACTTCAAAGTTAGTTTAGGCTTTTCAAAAGCAACCCCAGATATAGCTATTTCGCCACAGCCAGAATTGCATTTCCTTTGTTCACTTATCTTGGTGGTTTGCGAGTACATTCAAAAGTACTCACGGCTGTGTCCCTGGCTATTTACTTGGCCAGACTTTTAGAGGTTCGACTTCGGGAGATTCAGGTGACGTTCAACAAGCTAGGTCGTCTTCCCAGTCAGTTGCCTATAGGTTGAGGCACGATTGGGCTCTACTTGGCCATAATGGCATCTATGTAAGTCTTGTAATTCATTATGTTTCGGATGTTGTAATGGTACCTGTCGGTTATGTTCCACGGCTCACTGATCATGGCAACATGGATGTATGCATAACAGGGATTTCTCAGACGAATAATCCGGGGAGCCCACATAGTGTCTGACCATGGTATTGGTAACAAGCTAGTAGTATTATTGGTGTTGGGATGAAATCTACCAAGAGGAGTTCCGGCTAATTATGGGTTGCTCGCCTACACATATATTTATAAGATTATAATTGTTACATTTATCATTCGTCCACCTGGCATAGTCACTATCACCATGAATTGAATCTCCGCGTGCCTTATTTTTCCATATGAAGAAAACAACAAACAACCAAGTTGTTCTTTACTTTTATGCTTTATATTTCCGAAGTTTACATTTTAGTTCTATTTAAATACATCTCATTTAATCAAAACCCCATTCTTATTTCAACACTTACAGTTAATGCACTCTAAGACTTGTGACAACTTTGGGTGTGATAGAGGCTTCACCCATAAACACTTACCTTTGGGCTCCCGGTGGGATCAATATCTATACTTTGAAACTAGCTACAAATGATCTGTGCACTTGTAGACATCAAGATATTTTCTGGCGCTGTTGCCGTGGAGCTAAGAGCTAAGTGTTTGTCTTTTGAAATTTCAGGTGTTGGTACTACAGAATGTTCTCCTTATGAGATAAAGGGTCTACACGCTCTGGTAGGACCTATCTACCTGATTATATTGAGTGCATGCCTGCTCAAAGGCACGGAGAAATTATTGAAATACTTTTAAGATCAAATAAAGTTGATGTTGAAAACCTGAGTGATATTACGGAAATCAGGTCTATTTACAAGACAACTCCTATGAAACCTGAGAAAAATCTCAGAGAATACAGTACTCCAAGTTCTGAATTTCTTAAACAACCAATATAATTCCATAATCCTGGAGTTAGAGAATATCAATTTGATGGTGGAATTATTAAAGTTTTGCAGGAAAAAGTTTTCAGTGGAAGGGAAGATGAAGACCTAGGAAGACGTATTAGAGAGTTCGACAATGTGATAACATCACTTGGACCAAAAGTTTTGCCAAGTGACTTCTCTCGTCTAAAATTAATTCAACGGTATCTTAAAGGTAAAGCTCTAGACTAGTTATATTCTCTCCCTCACCATTACATTAAATGTTGGGAAAACTGCATTGTTAAATTCATAAACAAATGTAATCTTTTTAAATAGGTAACTGAACTAAGAAAGAATATAGGCAGCTTTAGTCAGAACGTGGGAGAAAACTACCCACAAGCCTAGGAAAGATTCTTTGGAATGATCAATAGTATTCCTAATCATGGCTAGTCTGAATAAACTATTTGCCATTTATTTTACCACGGCCTTAATACTCAATGTAGAGAATTGCTTTATTTCTAAGTATGAGGATGTATAAATACTTTAACTATTAAATAATGTTTGGAATTGATGTCTACTAGGGCTAAGAATGATTCTTTATATAATCCTGATTTTGGCACTAAGCTGGAAAAGGGATACTTTGGATAACTTCTGATCTTATGCCTGAAGTACGCAAAACAATGAAAGAATAAGGTATACCTTCTGAACTTGTTAAGGAAAACAAAGTACATCTGCTACAATTTTTAACTGAAGAAGATGAGACTAGAAAAGTTTTTCAAGAATTAAAACATCGACAAGTGAAATCACATAATAACTTGCATAAGCACTTTAAAAAACATCGACAAGTGGTTTCCCCAAGCTTAGGCTTTTGCAAGCCCTTCAAATCATTATGGTGGCGGGAAAAAGTCGTTACTCCAGTTCGTGAATTGAGTGGAGAGGTGACTAGTTGATTCTCGGAGGTTCAAAGAGAGGTTTTGCATCCTCTCCATAGTTCCTCCAAGTCCTTGGAAATCTTGGTATGTGGCGAACCGGGTTTGTGGCTGCTCTTCTTCGTGGTGAGGAACTTCTTGCTCCTCCTCTTGGTCCTCATCCTCTTCAGGAATCTCCTCCTCAGGTTGGTACTACTCAACCTGTACATCATATAGCAAACGTCCTTCCTCGATAGAGAAAAGACCATTAGGCAAAGGAGCGGCATAGATACGCCTAGCTCCAGCAATATGCAGATAATAAACACCACATCTCTTAGTAAGCATTCCACATGCCCTCAAGGTGGAGAAACCAACACGCGTCTCACCTAGTACAGGTTGCAACTCACCTAGATTAATGTCTAGTGCAGTGGAAAGCACAGTGATGATGCCTCCTCCTGTGATTGACCCTTGGCTTTGGGAGGCTTGCTGCTCCAGGTAGCACACAAGGATGGCACCCAAGTTGAGTGACAAGTTATAGTTGATGTAAGCAGCCTTGGCGAGGACTAGGATGTCCTCCTCGCTGAGTCTCGTGAACTCATTACGTGCCTGTAAGGTGTTAGCAATAACATAGAACAAATAGTGAATTGCAGGATGTTGAATATTCTTCCCCCTGTTCACTCTACTAGTGAAGTTCATTCCATTATAGTATTATTCTAGGGAAGGAATTAAGCCAATAAAGTATGCGTGTAAAGCATGAACATCATTGTTTGGAAAATTAAAGCATGCACACCATTGATCTAACATTAAGCTGCAGTTTTTGTTCATCAGACGGAAACAAATAGTATCCTCTCCTTGCCATAGTTTAACAGTGCTTTGCAATGAACTTAGGAATTCAATGGTTAAGCGGCGATAAGTAGGTACGTCATTGTACACAAAGTTTTGCAGGCCAGCTCTATTTGAAAGTAAATTAAAGTAATCAGTAATACAGAGATGGTTCAATATAATGGGGCAAGCCCACTTGGTGGCCTTCACTTCGTGGTTCTTGATCTTGTTGAAGTGTTCATGATGAGCCTGATCCCTGAACCGTATCCACATGCATTCCAGGCGTTGAGAAGCACTATGATGTACGATTTACGAGTTTGGCTCCTTGTGTTCATCTTCTAAAACATTGAAGAAAGGCAAAAATAAAACTTTTTGATCCAACAACAGTAAGTATAATATGTTCCTCATCTAAGCACACTAAAGAATCTTCTCAAGATAATAATCTAGGTAAGAAAATCATGACAATTAGTTCATAGTAGGTCTCACCCTAGATTGGTAATGACAATAGATCGAAGATGAATTTGCAAAAAGTAATTGGAGGATCGGAGGAGATCACTGTGTGAGGAAATCAAATGAAATTGAGTAGATATGAAGATCCCTTGAGGTTTTGAGAGAGTTTGGAGGTAGAATAAAGAAAAAGGATTGAAAACTCTTGGCAAACTTCAATCCTTTTCTCTCTTCTACCTCCAAACTCTCTCAAAACCTCAAGAGATCTTCATCTCTACTTAATTTCGTTCGATTTCCTCGCACACGAGTGATCTACGATATGTTTCTCCTACGATCCTCCAATTACTCTTTCCAAATTCATCTTCGATCTATTGTCATTATCAATCTAGGGTGAGAACTACTATGAACCAATTTCCATGATTTTCTTGCCTAGATTATTATTTTTGAGGAGATTCTTAGTGTGCTACGATGAGGAATATGATGCACTTACTATTTTTGGATCAAAAATTTGTTTTTTTTGTCTTTCTAAAATGTTTTAGATGATGAACACAAGGATCCAAACTCGTGCTTGTGCCACCGCTAGCGCTTCTCGGGTTGCCGTTCAAGAACGCATGGGGATCAAGTTCAAGGATGAGCCCCAATGTGATCGCTTCAACAGGATCAAGAACTACAAAGTGAAGGCCACCAAATGGGCTTGCCCCACTATATTGAACCAACTCGGTATTTCTAATGACTTCAATTTACTTTGCAATACAGCTGTCCTGCAAAACTTTGTGTACAATGTTGTGCCTACTTATCGTCGCTTAACCATTGAATTTCTAAGTTCGTTGCAAAACACCGTTAAACAATGGTAAGTAGAGGACACTATTTCTTTCTGATTGACGAACAACAACTATACTTTAACATTAGATGAATGGCGAATGTTTTAATTTTCCAAACAATGATATTCATGACTTACGCGCATCCTTTACTAGCTTAGAACCTACCACTGAACAATACTATAATGCAATGAGTTTCACTAGTAGAGTGAACAAAGGGAAAAATATTCAACATCCTGCAATTCGCTATTTGTTCTATGTTATTGCTAACTTCTTGCAGGCACGTAATTAGTTCATGATACTCAGCGAGGAGGACATCCTAGTCCTCACAAAGGCTTCTTACATCAACTGCTACTTGTCACTCAACTTGGGCGCCATCCTTGTGCGCTACCTGGAGCACCAAGCCCCCCAAAGCCAAGGACCAATCATAGGTGGAGGCGTCTTGACCGTGCTTACCACTTCCCTAGGCATCAACCTAGGTGAGTTGCAACCTGTGCTAGGTGACACACATGTTGGTTTCTCCACCCTAAAAGCGTGTGGAATGCTCACTAGGAGAGGTGGTGTTTATTATCTGCATATTGCTGGAGCTGGGTGTCTCTACCCCACTCCTATGCCTAATGGTATTTTCTCTACCGAGGAGGGACGTTTGCTATATGACTTGCAGGTTGAGCAACACCAACCCGAGGAGGAGATTCCGGAAGAGTACGAGGACCAAGAGGGGGAGCAAGAAGTTCCTTACCAAGAGGAGCAGCCACAAACCCGGTGCGCTACATACCAAGATTTTTAAGGACTTGGATGGACTGTGGAGAGGATGCATAGCCTCTCGTTGAACCTCCGAGAATCAACTAGTAACCTCTCCACTCAATTTGCAAACTGGAGTAACGACTTTTTCCCGCCACCACAATGATTTGAAGGGCTTGCAAAAGCCTAACCTTGGGGAAGTTTCCTCATGTATCTTTATTTGGCATTTATTTGCTTTTATTTCGAGGTTTTGTTTTTATTTGAGTTTATAAGCACTCGTGTTGGTTTCCCCAACACTTTATTTTTCTAGTTCTTTCTATTTGCTTTTGAGATTTTCTAGTCGAGCTTTTCCGCCAATTTACTATTTTTAAATTCCCTCCCTTAAAAATCACAAAAAGATTTCTCCATTTTTCCTTATTTTCCCTCTTTCTTTTCTTTCTGCCTCAAGGTTTTCATGTATTTGCAGGAGAGTGATCGACTTCGAGTTTCCAAGAAACAAATAAAAAAAAGTAAGAGATAAGTGGAAGCAAACATGAGAGGTATGCCTTATGACTCCCCACTATTGAAGTTTGAGAAACCCATGCTAGTTAGTAGTAAATGTTGAGACATTATATTGGTGGAGTGAGTCTTTGTATTGTAGTAAGATTTTTTGTTTGCATGGGTATTTAATTGGGTACATTTTTTCAGCTCTCGTAATTAACCAAGTCTTGCCTAAAAACTGCTAAATAATTGTAATAAGAAAAAGTCTCACAATTGAAGGCTTGGGTGTTGTAGTGCTTAGTCTTGAAGGCTTATTTCTAGAGACACTCAACACCACTGAAAATGTTGATTGACTTGATAACTCTCTTTGAAAGGATTTGTTCATTGAATTAATGTTTAGCGGTTTTTGTGAGCATGCCAAAGTTTGACTTGTTAATCATAAGAATGATATAGATTTATGTGTGTTAAACTTCATGGGATGCCAACAACTCTACTGGCCTACGAACGATCTTCATGGAGCAGACTCCTAGATTTCGGCTATGAGTTGATTAAACACTTGTAGCAGCAATGCTATAGTAGGTAAGATTCTTAGCACTCCTGGGTAGCTGTAATCATGATGGAATCACTCCTCTGGGTATCATGAGTAATCATTATGCAAAAGGAACAAAAAACCTTAGTGATGCCACGAGTGTCCATCACAGCCTGATAAACTAATAAAAATCTTTGGCATGCTCTCAATTACATAAAAACTGAAATTCTTGAAGGACAATGAATAGAAAAGTAGTGCTTGAAAAGTCTTGATTTATTGATGTGGTAAATTTGAGATACTCTAGTGTATATGCTTTTCATGGCAACTCTTGCACTATTAATTTACATGATTATACTTTATTGTTCAAAGGGAAGCCTATGAGTTGATTACATGACATGGAATAAAGTTTACTCATTTGAATCATCCATGCTAACAATAATTTTGTTGCACTATAAGGATGCATAAAACCCGTATGATATGCTTGCCATTACTCTATCTATGCTGAAGTTTTTTAGATTTATGGAGTGGAGGAAACATGAGACTACCAATCATGAGTAAGATCACCATCTCGTTATTTCAGTTTAAATGCTGAGTTCCTTTTTGATTTTTGTTTTCTTGATTGGGGACGATCAAGTTTAAGCTTGGGGAGGTTAATGGATCTGAAATATAGCCATCTACGTCCACATTTAAACTGGATATTATACATAATTTTGATGAAATATCTCTCTAAACCCTGCCACTAATGCCCAATATTCAGAAGGGTATGCAATCCTTTCTTTTATATTGTTACTGCGCAGATAATGTCGTTTGAAGATGGGAATCGCTACATTAAAGTCAAAGATACGTGATTTACAACAACCAGAAGAAACCAGGAGAGGTAAAGCGGAGGCAGACGCTTTAACAACCAACTATATGACCGGAGCAAAATTCTGGCCATATAGCTCCGGTCGTATAAGATTACAAGCTCATGAATATAGCTTAAACTTTAATGGCATCCAGCTATATTCATGAGTTGGTCGTATAGTTGGCAATAAGTACTGCAAGTTACTCTTGATTATGGATAAATTAGCCTCGGTCGTATACAATAGAGTATCTCAATTCTCCCACATCAATAAATTAAGACTTTTCAAGCACTACTTTTCTATTCATTGTCCTTCAAGAATTTCAGTTTTTAAGTAATTGAGAGCATGCCAAAGATTTTTATTAGTTTATCGGGCTGTAATGGACACTCGTGGCATCACTAAGGTTTTTTTGTTCCTTTTGCATAATGATTGCTCATGATAGCCAGAGGAGTGATTCCATCATGATTACAGCCACCCAGGAGTGCCAAGAATCTTACCTACTATAGCATTGCTGCTACAAGTGTTTAATCAACTCATAGCCAAAATCTAGGAGTTTCCTCCATGAAGATCGTTCGTAGGCCAGCGGAGTTGTTGGCATCCCATGAAGTTTGACACGCATAAATCTATAACATTCTTTTGATTAACAAGTCAAACTTTGGCATGCTCACAAAAACCGCTAAACATTAATTCAATTGAACAAATCCTTTCAAAGAGAGCTATCAAGTCAATCAACATTTTCAGTGGTGTTGAGTGTCTCTAGAAATAAACCTTCAAGACTAAGCACTACAACACCCAAGCCTTAAATTGTGAGACCTTTTCTTATTACAATTGTTTAGAAAATAAGGAAAAATGGAGAAATCTTTTTGTGATTTTTAAGAGAGGGAATTTAAAGAATAGAAAATTAGCGGCAAAGCTGGGCTAGAAAATCTCGAAAGCAAATAGAAAGAACTAGAAAAATGAAGTGTTGGGGAAACCAATACAAGTGCTTATAAACTCAAAAAACACAACCTCGAAATAAAAGAAAATAAACGCCAAATAAAGATACATGAGGAAACTTCCCCAAGCTTAGGATTTTGTAAGCCCTTCAAATCATTGTGGTGGCGGGAAAAAGTCGTTACACCAGTTCAGAAATTGAGTTGAGAGGTTACTAGTTGATTCTCGAAGGTTCAAAGAGAGGCTATGCATCCTCTCCACAGTCCCTCCAAGTCCTTGGAAATCTTGGTATGAAGCGCACCGGGTTTGTGGCTGCTCCACTTGGAAAAAGGAACTTCTTGGTCCTCCTCTTGGTCCTCATCCTCCTCCAGAATCTCCTCCTCGGGTTGGTGTTGCTCAACCTGCAAGTCATATAGCAAACGTCCTTCCTCGATAGATAAAAGACCATTAGGTAAACGAGCAGGGTAGACACGCCCAGCTCCAGCAATATGCAGATAATAAACACCACCTCTCCTAGTGAGCATTCCACAAGATTTCAAGGTGGAGAAACCAACACGTGTCTCACCTAGCACGGGTTGCAATTCACCTAGGTCGATGCCTAGGGCAGTGGCAAGTGCAGTGATGATGCCTCCACCTGTGATTGGTCCTTGGCTTTGGGAGGCTTGGTGCTCCCAGTAGCGCACAAGGATGGCACCCAAGTTGAGTGACAGGATGCAGTTGAGGTAAGCAGCCTTTGCGAGGACTAGGATGTCCTCCTCATTGAGTCTTGTGAACTCATTACGTGCCTGCAAGGTGTTAGCAATAACATAGAACAAATAGCGAATTGCAGGATGTTGAATATTTTTCCCCTTGTTCACTCTACTAGTGAAACTCATTCCATTATAGTATTGTTCAGGGGGTAGGTTCTAAGCTAGTAAAGGATGAACGTAAGGCATGAATATCATTGTTTGGCAAATTAAAACATGCACACCATTCATATAATGTAAAAGTGTAGTTGTTGTTCATAAATGGAAAGGAAATAGTGTCCTCTCCTTGCCATTGTATAACGGTGCTTTGCAACGAACTTAGAAATTCAATGGTTAAGCAGCGATAAGTAGGCACATCATTATACACAAAGATTTGCAGGCCAGCTCTATTGCAAAGTAAATTGAAGTCATCAGAAATACTGAGTTGGTTCAATATAATGGGGCAAGCCCACTTGGTGGCCTTCACTTCACGGTTGTTGATCTTGTTGAAGCGATCACGTTGGAGCTCATCCTTGAACTTGATCCCCATGCATTCTTGAGCGGCAGCCCGAGAAGCACTAGCAGTGGCACGAGCACGAGTTTGGCTCCTTGTGTTCATCATCTAAAACATTGAAGAAAGACAAAAATAAAACTTTTTGATCCAACAACAGTAAGTGCAATATATTCATCATCATAGCACACTAAAGAATCTTCTCAAAAATAATAATCTAGGCAAGAAAATCAAGGCAATTGGTTCATAGTAGGTCTCACCCTAGATTGATAATGACAATAGATCGAAGATGAATTTGCAAAAAGTAATTGGAGGATCGGAGGAGAAACATACCGTAGATCACTCGTGTGCGAGGAAACCGAATGAAAATGAGTAGAGATGAAGTTCTCTTGAGGTTTTGAGAGAGTTTGGAGGTAGACGAGAGAAAAATGATTGAAGTTTTGGAGTTGGAGGTACCTTCCCGTGCGATTTTGTGGTCGGACGCAACTATACGGCCGAAACATTGTGTTCCCACCGTATAGTTGGCCTTCTGTCAAAAATTTAGGTTTTCCTCCTAGCAGTGTAGCTATACGGGCGCAACTATACGACCTGAATTTAATGTTCCCGCCGTATAGTTGGTCATCAAACTGTCTATCCCTAGGAAATAAAATATACAAAGGCATCGATATCTATACGAACAGAACTATACGACTGGAATTTTTATTCCCGCCGTATAGTTGGTCGTTAAACTCTCAGTATATATTAGAAAAGAATTCGTACGGAGGCACCAATATCTATACGACCGGAACTATATGACCGGAATTTTCACTCTCGCTGTATGGTTGGTCGTTAAACTCTTAGTACATTTTAAAGAAAAAATTTCGATGGCAAAGATATCTATACAACCGGAACTATACGGCTAGATTTTTTATTCCTGCCATATAGTTGGCCGTTAAACTCTCCGTGTCCATAATTTTTTCCGTTTCTTCGAGAATTGCTGCTTTTCCTGTAACTTAGTGATATATCTTGTTTATGACAGAAAATTGACAGTAAATATTGCCGACCAACAACAACATGTATGTAGCAGAATTTTAAGTACTACCAAACTTCTTCTCCTCAAATGGAGTTTTCTAGCACTCTTTATTAAACATAAACTTAAACTAAAAACTAAAAATTAACTCAAACCTTTATTTAACATGGGTTGCCTCCCATGGAGCGCTCTTTTACGGTCACTAGCTCTACCTTTACGATACTCACTTGGGCCAGATGAGTGGAACACCCACTCCAAAGTAATTGGCCTTCAAAGTGATGGCCTCCTTTTCGTCATGTTTGGCTTTCTTTTTTCCTTGGGAAATGGATAACAAAAGGATCCCGCGAAGGCAATTGCAGCTTCACGTTCCCTTCATGGAGGTTATTTAAAGCCTTTATATTTCTCAAGAAAGGACGCCCTAGTATTATAGGAGGAATAATATCTTCAGGCATGTCAACAATAACAAAGTCAATTCGAGCAGGACACACTTTAATGTAAACTAAAGTGTTCTCCTTAATTTCTACAGCTTGTTTGTAGTTAGAATCTGCTAGATGCAATTTTAATTCAGTGATTTCAAAGGATCTAAGATTTAACTTGTTAAAAAGACTCTTTGGAATTGTTGAGACGCTTGCACCTAAATCACAAAGTGGAGCTATCTCATTGGTTCCAATTTTTATATTAATAGTAGGCTCAAATATGTCATCTAGTTTAACAGGTAACTTTTCAGCGATTTTATTATATTCCTCTTCAAGATCGCGTACCTTAATTGCTACTTGATAAACAAAGTGTTGATACATGGCTTCATCGTTACCTTCACTTACTGAAATTTTGACGTTGATCCTCTTTACGAGGTCTTCGATGGTGTAGCTTGGTGAAGCGGCATCACTATAATCAAGTTCTTCAGGCTCCTCCCTTTGGATCCTCATCATTTTGAGTTCTTCAACGGGATTGGGATCAGCTTTACCTGCAAATTTAGCTAGAATGACAGTTTGACTCTCAGTTATCTTACCTAGCTGTACCTCAACGATCCTCGTTCTTTCTTGGAGGGCCTACAAATCATTTTTCAAACTAACAACTTGGTTAGATAATTTACCAAGCGTGGCATCATGGTTGTCTGTTATTTTAACAAGAATATTGTTTTGTTCATTTTGTGAGTCTATAAAAGACTTAAGTGTTTCTTGGAGACTACCATTACTAGTGGCTTAAGCATTCTTTCATCCCATGACTAGGATAGTTTCTTAAGCATTCTTTCATCCTCTCCCATGCAAGCACTAGTGGCTCATGCTCTTCCTGTCTAAAGCCAGTAATATTAGATCTAAGTTACATAGTCTTTGCAGGTGGGAAAATTTTAGTCATAAATAAAGAAGTACATCCCACCCATGATGTAATAGTATTTCTAGGCAAAGATAGCAACCATTCTTTTTCTCTCCCTCTTAGAGAGAAAGGAAATAAACACAATTTGATCGCATCGGGGTCAACATCTTTTATACACATCATATCACACATTTTAGTGAAAGGATTCAAGTGCATACCTGCGTCTTCAATAGTAGAGCCTCCAAATTGATTCAGTTGAACCAAGCTTAAATAATGGGGCTTAATTTCATATTCATCAGCAACAATTGCTGGCTGAGTAATAGGAGTACGCAAATAATCATTGTTGGGAGTAGCAAACTCCCCAAGCTTCTTTTCAGCCATATTTCCTAAGTTTTTGGGTTTTCTTAAACAAATAATTATAATAGTAAAAGCAATAATTTAAAGGCTAACTAACTTTTTTGGTTTATCAAATAAAGCCTGAAAGCAAACTAACAAAATTAAAAACAAGAACTAAAAATAGCAAGGTTCCTAATAACCTCACCAGGGTAGCTATTGCTACCCCGGCAACAGCGCCAGAAAAAGGCTTGATACCTTCGATCCGGATTACGGATGTAGTATAGCTTCTTTTCCCCTAGTAGACCTAGCTTATCGAATCCTCGGGAAGCGAATGCGTAGTGAAGTTACTTTAACGGACCTTCAGGATTTTTAGAATTTCTTTTGTGTTTTCACCGGACCAATAGCTTGCGCCTTTTTGTTGTTGTCGGTGATGGAGAGAGAGGGCCTAGAGCGTTCGGTTTCACCTGTAGCCGTGCAAAACATCTGATGGGAATAAAAGATAGTAATAAAGTATGCATGTACTTGTTAGAGCAAGATAAATTATGTGTGGGCAGTGCATCCATAATTGCTATTGCATCTGCAACCGCTTATAGCAATAACCTACTAGTCTCATCCATAGAAGTAAGAGAACTAATTATATGCATAGTGATGTCACCGTTCATCCCAAGTAAATCCCTCACATACATCCGTACTACCCCTTCTATCACTGGGTTCCCAACCTGCAGATCAGTCATTACTCATACTCCATATACCTGGATCAACCCTCTGGGTCTTGGGTACCTGACAAGTCCTTGGATTGAGGCAAGAGAGGATACAATAATCATCATGTCATACAAACTAATACGTGATCCCATCTATGATAAATAACATGCACAAACGCTACATGGCTAGGCCGATGCCCTTAGCCCAAGGAGAATTACTCACACATAGAGATGAGATCAACAATCACAAACATTGTAATGAAAATCAATAGTCTTACAATGTCGCCAATCGAAGAAGAGATCTACTATTAGAAGTGGTGGAATATGGCTATGGAGATGGATAAGGGTTTTGAGATCTGGAGGCGGCTGGTGATCTGTGGTAGAGACTTTTTGGCGAGGTCTGGCTTATTTTATCGTTGCTTGAGGCTTCTTTATATAGGGGTCCCTTCATGAAAGTTGTTCTGTTTGACCTAACGGTGGTGGCGCCAACTATACGACCAGAGCTATACGGTCGGAATTTTGCTCCGGCCGTATAGTTGGTCGTTAAAAGTGTCTGCCTCCACTTTACGGCTCCTGGTTTCTTCTAGTTGTTGGAAATCTCGTATCTTTGACTTTAATGTAGTGATTCCCATCTTCAAACAACATTATATGTGCAGGAAAAATAGAAAAGAAAGGATTGCATACCCCTCTAAATATTAGGCATTAGTGGCAGGGTGTAGAGAGATATTTCATCAAAATTATGTATAATATCCAGAAAATAGCTTGATGACTGCAAGTGTAAAGATCGTTTGTAGCTAGTTTCGAAATAAATATATCGATCCCATAGGGAGCAGGAGTCCGAATTCTAATAATTTTTGAAATAAATATTATGATATGAATGCTAGATAAAGTTCTAATTGACAAGATAAAATGCGAGTATTGTGTAAAAAGGTGTTTTTGGGTTTTAGGTATAAGAGCAATAATAAAATAAAGTAAAATAACTGAATACAGAAAGTAAGTATCACATATGTAAGAAAGATTGGAACTGCAGTAGGGAAAAGCATTCTCAGGGAGTAGCGGATACACCACTAGCATTATAAGGAGCTAAGATAAAGATTATCATCATGAACATTCCCAACTAGGTATGTGTGGGAGGAACTTCGTATTTGGACAAATAGGCGGCAACCGATGCTCACATCATCCTCATAACCACAACAATCAGCAATTGACATCAATTGAATTACTGTGCTATTAAGGGACATAATCCCGTAAGACGTATCCCATGACATGGATAGTGTTCTGTGAGTTTCCTCGGTTTCCCAAGTTGATACGTAAGGGGTGCCAATAGCTTTATAGTCACTATAAGTGCTAGCACGCCTCCATCTACCAACTATTAGTTCCCTCCATCAAGTCCCCATGAGAGGCAAATATTGAGAGGTCGACTTCTCTCAACATCAAGATGTACAAAATCTAACACATGGTCACAACGATGAATATCATAATAGACTTTATCTTATTTCAATCTCATACTAGGGTTTCTCCATCTTCCCAAGACTAGAGATCTACTCAGACATGGAGGCAATCAACATCATGTCAATGGTAATGGAAACAATCATAGATGAATAGTACTTGTAGAAATCCACAACGAGTACAGGAATTACAACAAGATGTAGACAAGATGTAGATGGGATGGATGGAGATGGTGCTGATGCAGCGGTGGATGATGAAGATCGATGCCTTAGCCTCCCGGATCTGCGTAGGGAAAAGATGGATCCCCGGTGGATGAGTTCCCCCTCCAGATGCCTTCCGTAGGTGAGATTTCTGCGATTTCTGGGTGTTCTGTATGTCGTCTCCCCGAACCAGTTGCACGGGGTGAAACTATTTGAGGAGGCGGAGGCAACACCAACTATACGGCCGAAAAATTTGCTCCCGTTGTATAGTTGGTCGTTGAACCTTCTGCCTCCTTTGTTCGCTTCTAGTTTTCTTCTGGTATTATTAATATTTCCCAAATAAGCGATATACGTTGTTTTTTACTCCTTTTCTCTATAGTACAACTGTTCCAAGAATTATATCCATTGGATCCATCATCTGTCCTAATCCTGGTGCAAACAAACATAAAATATGCGCGCGAGCACCGTAAAATACCAAGATCCTACATCTACAATGCAAAATAATAGTGTAAAACATGATGCAAATATGCACTCATAAACTTCCCCAAGCTTAGACTCTTGCTCGTCCCGAGCAAGTTTTAGCTTAATGGATGTGATCCTCATATTCATGAAGCTGAGCCCATTAAAATAAATGAGGCATTTGAAACATGTGTTTATCATATACGATACATAGGAATAAGTTCGTGAATAGTACCTTACTCGAACCATCTGAATAGTATTAGCAGGTTTCCACACCTTAGTGATCAACAGTTCATAAAATATGAATCTCAACATAATGTAAAATTATCCGGTTCAACCGAATGAGTTAGCGAGGTAGTCCCAAGTGTTTTAAGATCAAATGTTTTCACTTGGGATTCAAAATCTCAAAAGTGTCTCCTTGTCATACTACAATACAATGGTATATGCCTATTTACTCTTTGCACACTTGCTCTTTTCTTCTTTCTTTCTTTTCTTTTGCATATATGCTCACACTTTTGTTTAAGTGTTGTGCAAAGGAGCTAGCCATGTATTCCACCTTATGTAGGAATTCAAAGTTTAACGACCTCAATTATCAAATTCCAACTGTATATGAAGCATTCTTATGACTTGGAGATTCTACTTCGACTTGTTCTCACTCTATTTTGATAGCACTTTCACTTTCCTTTGTTCAAGGTTTCTTTTTCAATTTAACTGTATAGATAATCTTTGTTTGTAAATCAAACCGTAGACTTACAGCATATTGACCCAATTATCTTTATGTGTTCCATTAATACCAATGGTGTGGAAGACTCCTATTGCTATCATCAAGTGCAAGTAAAATTATACTCAAGCCATTCAGATATTGCTCCATATATAATAATAAACTCAGAATTTCATTAAAGGGATCGACTATTCTTGAAGGGAATTCTAATGATGCAAACTTTATTACTAGTTTGACTTAATGCAAAAATAGTAATAAAAACTTATAGGATAGATTACAAGGTCTTAAATATCTCCCCAAGCTTGGAATCAAACTAGGCGGGATCAAATAATCCCTTGTGATTATTTGATACCGTGATTGTTGTAGGTCACTATGGCGCCATGGCATGTAACACCGTGGTGCGTAGCTTCTTGTTGGTCTCCTCCAAAGTAGTTATGCAGCTGTAGCAGCTGCGCATATCATATTGCAGAGTGTCCACTCTATCTGCGAGCTTAGTCACCCATGGAAGGAGGTCTTCCTTCTTCTCCATCTCATTGAGACGAGGCCAGACTTCAACACGATGGAGTAGCTCCTGCTTCTGATATATCTCCAGTGCCTGCACGCGATCCTTAGTCCCGGGGACATCTTCTTCTTCCTCATCCATGATTGATGGATCAGGGAAGTGGAAACCGTACCTCCATTCTTCTTGAGGCTTAACCTTCATACGAGCACCAACGGTTGGCTTCACGAGTGGTGCCTTCACTCCCTTGCTAGCACCTGCACCAATATTAGATAATTCCTTACGCTTGTGTGGCGTTGGATCCGTGGTGATAAATTTGACCGTCTCCACACGTTCTTTTCCATGTGGCTTGGGATCTTCTCTCTCTTGTTGAGCTTTCTTCATCGCCGCCCAATCGATCTCCGGTGGATCATAGACATCACGGCAGATGTAGACGTCAACCATATCATCATCAGAATCGGTGTTGTAGTAGCTTGGCTCGATGTACTCCTTGTACCTCAGGCTAAACCTCTCCACCTTCTCGTCATCGTCCTCAATGGACGGGCTGCTAGTTCGGTCCCTAGAAGTAGCGATGAGCCCCATGGGTTTCCCACGGCCTGGGACGGGATAATGCATTGCTAGATTGGTTCCTGGAGATTATGATTAGAGAGAGAGACAATGGCAGTATATAAGGGGGGTTAGAGGTCGGTAAAACCCGTGAGAAACACCAAATTATCGTCCAAGAAAAGAACCTTAATGAAACAGGAAAAGAAATCACGGATTTGGAAGAGTCCTGCCGCGTAACGACCAACTATAAGGGCGCATCCCGTATAGCTCCAGCCGTATAGTTGGTTCCGAGAAGATATTTCCAAATATCTCGAGTCCAGGTCGATTAAATCACGACTCGGAATCGACAATATTTTTTTAGATCTACGAAAAGACAAACGAAATGTGTCTGAGAGTTTAACGACGAACTATACGGCCAGAATTTTGGCTCCGGTCGTATAGTTGCGATCGTATAGATACAAACAACAAAAATCAAAAGTGTTTGAGAGTTTAACGACCAAGTATACGGCCGGAATTTTTGCTCCGACCGTATAGTTGCGACCGTATGGATACAGACACTAAAAATCAAAAGTATCTGAGAGTTTAATGACCAACTATACGGCCGGAATTTTCGCTCTGGTCGTATAGTTACGACCGTATAGGCTCATATATCAAAAACAATTTCACAAAGATTATACAGAGAGTTTAACGACCAACTATATGGTAGGAGCTTCTTCTCCGGTCTAAGGAATTCAAAGGCAAATTTGCTAGAAGTAAAATTTGTGAAAACAAATCACTTATTTGGGTAAGAACACTTACCTTGCACTTACCATTTGTTTATTCAGGGATGAAAAGTTCCTCCAACAACGAAGACTTCTTCTCTCTTGGAGGAATTGAACTTAATTCATTGAATAATTCTCATCAACAAAAATCACCAGGACTAAAGTTTCTCTCAACAATATTGGTGTCTTGCTGGGCAATCATGGACACTGCATCTAACATTTTTATTTCTTGCCTCTGCATAATCTGCAACTCAAATTCTTGAAGTGATAGATTCCAACGGATCAGTCTTGGCTTATGGTATTTTCTCTCAAGGAGTTCTTTTAAACCATCATGATCCGTATGAACTCTTACCTTTGCATCAACTATGTAAGAACAAAATTTATAACAAGAGAAAAATACAGCAAAAAGTTCCTTTTCTTCCTTAGGGTAGTTCTTCTAAGCACCATTTAGAGTTCTACTAGCATGATGTATAATATTAAATCTGCGACCAATATGTTGTCCCAGAGTTACTCCTACAACATCATCACTAGCTTCACATATTAAGTCAAAGGTTGTATCCCAGATAGGTGGTTTAATGATGGGAGCACGAGATAACGGATTTTTGAGTTTATCAAAGGCTTTAAGACATTTATCATCATAATTAAATCTTACTCCCTTTTGTAGGAGGTTAGTCAAAGGTTTAGATATTCCAGAGAAATTTCTAATGAACCTTTTATAAGAAACCAACATGACCAAGGAAACTTCTTATACCTTTAATATTGTCGTATAGTTGGCGCCGCCACCGTTAGGTCAAAAGAACAACTTTTGTGAAGGGACCCCTATATAAAGAAGCCTCGAGCGACAAGAAAACAAGCCAGACCTCGCCAAAAAATCCCTGCCACAGATCACCAGCCACCTCCAGATCTGAAAACCCTTCTCCATCTCCATAGCCATATTCCACCACTTGTAATAGTAGATCTCTTCTTCGATTGGTGACATTGTAAGACTATTGCTGTCAATCTTATGATTTTCATTACAATGTTTGTGATTGTTGATCTAATCTCTATGTGTGAGTAATTCTCCTTGGGCGAAGGGCTTCGGCCTAGCCATGTAGCGTTTGTGCATGTTATTTATCATAAATGGGATCGTGTATTAGTTTGTATGACATGATGATTATTGTATCCTCTCTTGCCTCAATCCAAGGACTTGTTAGGTACCCAAGACCCTGAGGGTTGATCCAGGTATAGGGAGTATGAGTAATGACTGATCTGCAGGTTGGGAACCCCAGTGACAAAAGGGGTAGTACGGCTGTATGTGAGGGATTTACTTGGGATTAACGGTGACATCACTATGCATATCATTAGTTCTCTTTCTTCTATGGATGAGACTAGTAGGTTATTGCTATAAGCGGTTGCGGAGGCAATAGCAATTATGGATGCATTTCCCATATATAATTTATCTTGCTCTAACAAGTACATGCATACTTTATTTCTATCTTTTATTCCCATCAGATGTTTTGCACAGCTACACGTGAAACCCAACGCCCTAGGCCCTCTCTCTCCATCATCGACAATAACAAAAAGACGCAAGCTATTGTGCCAGCAAAAACACAAAAGAAATTCTAAAACTCTTGAAGGTCCGTTAAAGTAACTTCACTATGCATTCGCTTCCCAAGGATTCGATAACCTAGGTCTACTAGGGAAAAAGAAGCTATACTACATCCGTAATTCGGATCGAAGGTATCAACACTTTTTCTGGCGCCGTTGCCAGGAAAGCAATAGCTACCCTGGTGAGGTTATTAGGAACCTTGCTAGCTTTAATTCTTTTTTTTTTAATTTTGTTAGTTTGCTTTCAGTCTTTATTTGATAAACAAAAAAATTAGTTAGCCTTTAAATTCTTGTTTTTACTATTATAATTCTTTGTTTAAGAAAACCCAAAAACATAGGAAATATGGCTGAAAAGAAGCTTGGGGAGTTTACTACTCCCAATAATGATTATTTGCGTACTTCTATTACTCAGCCAACAATTGTTGCTGATGACTATGAAATTAAGCCCCATTATTTAATCTTGGTTCAACACAATCAATTTGGAGGCTCTGATGTTGAAGACGCATGTATGCACTTGAATACTTTCACTGAAATATGTGATATGATGTGTATAAAATACGTTGACCCCGATGCGGTTAAATTGCATTTATTTCCTTTCTCTCTAAGAGTGAGAGCAAAATAATGGTTGCTATCTTTGCCTAGAAATACTATTACATCATGGGTGGGATGTACTTCTTTATTTATGACTAAATTTTTCCCACCTACAAAGACTATGCAACTCAGATCTAATATTACTGGATTTAGACAGGAAGAGCGTGAGCCACTAGCGCTTGCATGGGAGAGGATGAAAGAATGCTTAAGAAACTGTCCTAGTCATGGGATGGAAGATTGGTTAATCCTCCATTTATTTTATAATGCTCTTAATCCTGTGTCTAAGTCTATGCTTGATTGTCAACACCCGGATTTTTAATCCCAGATGCCTGTTATGCCATACATCGCAATCCCAGGATTACCATTTTTGTGACACATAACAGATTGGATATCACAGTACATCATCCATTACAAACCATAATAAGGTCTTATAACCAAATAAAAGGATCTCATGATCCAGTCTTAATACAATCAAGTAGCGGAATAAATAGCATAGCAGTGGGGTCCATCTTCAGAGTCACATGCAATGCTGACGATGGGAGATGATCCTAGTTATCATAACCATCCTGCTGCCTTCATCTTGGTAATCTCCTTCATAGTCTGGCCATAGGAATAGCCAGGGACAAAATCCATGAGTACTCTTTAAGTACTCGCAAACTACCACTATCAAGTAAGATAGTTCTAGTAGGAATGCTAACTCTAAGTTTATTGGTAAAGTTAAGTTTGAAACCTAAGCTGAGTTCAGAAACAAAGAAAGATAAAAGAAGTTTGAAAACACCTAAGTGGGAACTTAATTGTCATAGTCACAACTCTGTTGTGGTCAAGTCATGTCACAATTCATTTCATAAGTTGTTTTGAAAACATCTGACAACAGAACAGTATGGCCACTCCAACTGTCCATAACATGAATGACTATTTGAATAGTTTGACACTCTGCAGAGGTGGTACACTTTCACCACAAGATTCGATACATCTGTCAGGGATAACCCTGAATCATCATACTTAGTATGCAGATAATCAAACATAACCACCTCTCCTATGAGCATGGACTCCCAACCATGACCATCTGTCATCTTGGGAACTGCATAGGTGGACAACATTGAGAGGTAGCCTCAGCTCAAACCTCTCCCGCGAGGGAACTAATACTAACGCATATAAACATGCGGCTAAGCCTTACCCAATTCAGGTATTGTAGTTGTACGGTAAAACTGGAATGGTATCGCATCCGAACCCAACCTTTAGTTTTTGTAGAAGGGATAAGGCTCATGCCTCAACATTTTCATCATCATAAACCATTTGTGTTTCTCAACACATGTCAAAACATCTCAATAGAATGACTCATCATTCCAAGGTTTTCACAATTCATTTTCACCAAGTATTCCCATCTAAAGTGAATCAAGTTTTGGTTTAGTTCCAACTCCTAAGTTAAGAGTGTTAAAAAATGTGGGATGCTGTAACTACCTCGGTGAATTACGCTCTTAGTTACATGCCTGGATGAGCGAAAATGGTTAAAATAGTACGGTGGGGCCAAGGGCCACTCACAGGTAGACCTTTTGGCCGTCCTAACCATTTTCAGAACATCGGGACAAGAACGAGCGGCGTAATCGGCAGGCGAAGGGATCAACAGTCCTCAGGCATGTGAGGGATCAACTACATACACAAGTGGGTATGTATGCAAGCCACATACAACAGTCCTTAGAGCCATTCCATCTAAAAGAAATAGAAATATTGCAACGCCATATGGCAAGATCCAAATATCCTAGATAGAGATAATAATTTAGGATAGCTCCTCATACATCAAACATCAGAGTATCAGGCGGAAGCGGAAAACAAGATCCGAGTATGGATAAGAAGCAAATCGGCATAAGATGCCACATAAATAAACACATCCCGCCCACAGATCTCACGGATCCCCGTTCCCGGAATCTCTACACCGAGTGATCGTTGCCAACATCGTCCGTCTCCTCCACCCATTATCCATCTTGCGAGTACACCTGTTCATTTGAATCAAACAATTTATCGTGTGAGACCCTAGGGGTACTCAACAAGTCTTTATGCCTCTAAAGGGGACATAACCTGGGGTGACGCAATTGCAGCAAAAGATAATAACTAACAAGTCTATAGATACCCGCTAACCATCCCCCTAACCAAAGATAGACTGATGTCCGTTAATTAAGAACCACAGTTATAACAGTATAATTAACAGATCCATCCTCCTTCTAAACACCAGCGAAAGCGGACGAACAACCCCCCATCCGTTGGCAGTTTTATTAACCATTCCATGAGTGTTGCACTATTTACTAGTCAGGTACTTAGTCAAATTAAAAGCAGTACTTTAGTTATACTTGTCTATGATCGAGAAACTGTGCTCCAAGTCCTCCATAACCGCGGACACGGCTTTTAGAAAGATTTATCCCGTAGGGGTGCACAAATAGCAACACACACTCGATCAACCTCGGAAAAACCAAATCAAAACCCAACAAGGCATTCACGACAAAGCGATCACAGGATTCAGAAATGTTTGAGGCCACCCCATTAAGCTACCTGTGAAGTTGGCGGCTCAGACGGACCCAAGGTTTGTGTCAATGGCTGTAACGACTGGAACCCGAAGTGTGGATCGGGCTTGTCGATACCGCGAAAACACTCTGCAATCCTAAACAGTACAGGTGCTCCTCGCACAATCTTAAATAAAGCAGTAAAACATGGCATAAGTACAGGATAGTAATAAAGCCCCAAACTACTTTGTGGCCTCAAGAAATAAGAATGAATCAAGCTCTGGCTCAGGGAGGGTCCACGACCTCCCGAATGTGGATAGTGCGAATAGTCAAGGAATAGGAATCAAGTACTCGGGGTCCTACGGGACACAAGTGAGCATGAACAACCAAATAGCAGATATTGCTCACCGGTGCCACTTTCATTAGTTATCCCATTACTACTCAGGTTAAGTTGTTTAGGTACCTCGTTATCCATCAGACACTCACATACCCTACACATGCTGTTCTATGACCCGCATGGCTCAAACAACTCCTGTAGTAATGGCTCATGGGATGGAGGAACAAGCTTCGGTACTTGGGATTCAATTTAATGCAATCGCGACTCAATGATGCAAGAATAAGATAGAGGCAATAGGTACTATATGTATGCAAGCATGTGGTAGTGCTTGCCTAGCAGCTCAGTTGAAGCGAGAGAAGGATCTGGGTAGTGCTCCTGGGATTCCTGATATATCCCCTGCTCAGCGTCTATTCGAAGAAGAACCAAACAAACAAGGGCCAACATAAATAAAGTGCACAAGCATATGTATTGAAATGCGACAAGCAAACAAGCATGCCATGATGAATGATGCACAATTTACATGGCAATAAAGTAGCATGGCATGGTGAGGTGTGGGGTACAAGAGTAAAGCATTTTATTAAGTTTTAGTCATGTTTTGCTCTCATAAAACTTGCTGTCCACTTAATATTTATATGATGCATGCTGCGATTCAAAACAAGGAATGCATAGATATAATGGGCTCGTCACACTGATCGATTTAGACATATTATTTGTTAAATTTGGAGTTATAAAACTAAAGTTATTAATTAATTAAGAAAAAAGGCATTTTATTGTAATTTTAATCATCTCGAAATTTTAAAGTGCTCAAATGATATTTTGAAGGGCATATTTGAAATCCTCACATTTTTCTGATTCAAAAACATATATCATATGTTTTATTTGGAATTAGCAATTAAAAGTTATTAAAAACAAAAGTTAAATCATATTAAAACATTTATGGAAATTGTTTTTATTAAACAGAAAAACATGCAGACTTTTTATACCCAGAGGCAGTTAGCCCAGACGGCAGTGGGACCAGTCTTGGTAGGCGAGCTTGTGGCAGGACTTTTCTCACCGCGGGTGAAGTGAGCCACGGTGACAGACAGGTGGGTCCGGCGGTGAAGCGGACCCACGCGCGGGCGAGCGAGAGGAGCAGCGACACATGGCCGATCCGGGGTTGCGGGCGAAGCTTTGAATAGGTTGGGAGCTTTTTTGTAAAAACGTCACCGGCGCTCTGGCTGACCAGTGGGCCAGGGACGGACCGCGGGTGGAAAAACAAAAACGCCAAGGGGGTACGTGGAAAAGGGACACTTCTACTGTTTTTCTTCCTGCATCTGGTGGGACTGACACTCGCGGAACACAGGCGCGGCACGGAATCGAACCCGCGATGCGGCGCATTCGCAGACGGTGGCTACCACTGCGGCTGGCTGGGCCTGGTGCTGGGTAACGGCTGCGCGGCCGGATAAGAATCTACGAAGCTGCGTTGTCTTCCCCGCACGTGGCAGAGACAGACGTGCACGGCGGTGAAGTGGGCGAGCACCCCAGGAAGCGCGTCTGGGGCCATAAGATGCGGCACGACGGCGCAGACTCGGTGGTGACCGAACGCGACCGAGGGCGCGTAACAACTACGGTGCTCGAGCAGACGGTTGATAGCTAGGGGATGCGCATCAGGTGCTCGACGAAAGGATCTCTATGCCTAGGAAGCGACAGAGCGCAGGGGCATGTCTACGGGGTCAGGCTGCTCACCGCGAGTTTGTCGGAGGCGATGGATCGGCTTGGGGTGACGCAGATCGTTGATGACGCTGGTGTTCCCGAGCTAGGGTTTTGCTTCGGGATTGACGGGTATCTTCGGCTTCGGCCCTTCTCCTCCTCGACGACGGGTACAGGCGGCCTCCTGGGGTCCTCCTCGACCATCCTCGACAACCAGCCTCCACGCCCACTTCCCCCAGCATCGGCGACTAGAAGTAGACCGAAGGTGGCGGTGGTAGATGGTGGCGATGGCTAGCAGGGCGGTGGGGATCTGGGTGGTGAAGGGCAGCGCCCAGGTGAGATCTGGAGGTCGACGTAGTAGGGAGGGGAGTAGATAAGGAAGAGGGGAGGGTGCACATGGGTTAGCTAGGGTGGAAAAGGTGGTGTGGCCACCTCCTTCTTCTCTCTCTCTCTCGAGTCGGTGGACCAGGAAGGGCCTGGGCAGCTGGGCGCCTGGGACCTGTCTTGACCAGCAAGAAGGCCAGCTAGGAGGGTTAAGGGGTGGGGCACAAGGGCTGGTCACATGGTATGGACATGACTTGGTCATGCCATGGTGGCTCAGGTGGGGTAGCTCGGTTGGGGTAGCTAGGTTGGGGAGGTGGTGGTCTTGGCCGAGCCAAGCCACAAGGTTTGGTGGGCATGGTTTGGGGAAAGGTGAGTGTGTGAGAAGCTAGGAGTAGTGTTGTGTAGGTTTAGGGTTAGATAAAGAGGTTAGGGTTAGGGTTTTGATGATGGCATAAGATGGATGAAGAGAGGGAGAGAGGCTAGGCTTGATCATGAGGAAAAATCCATGCTCCACTCAAAAACCGAAGAAAAAGCCAAAGAAAAAGGGAGGAGGTTGATCTTGCATGGCCTATGTATAAATAATGAATGCCATGATTATTTTGTGAAAACAATGGTGAATCCCATGGGCATTTATTAACACATGCTCCCAAAAATATGGAATTAAGGCCAAGCCAAAAGAAAAGAGTTGGTGTCCCAAGTGGACTAGATGGAATATGCTCATATGTGAATATAAAAAGGGAGATGCTAGTGTGTATGTGCCACTAGGTATTTAGTAAGCCCAAAAATATCCCAACATGAACATACGTTCATAATAGTCCATATGGAAACTAGAAAAACGGGTTCCACTCACAAAGCATGTAAAGGTGGCTCCACATATTAATAAGGTGGAACAACATGAAGCTAGGGTGAGGGCATGTGGAAAGTAGAAGTGGATCCATCCCAACCCACATGAGCTAGATTTAAATGCCAAAGAAAATTAGAGCTCATGGTTAATGAGGATGGTGGGGTTATAAGGTGGTGACAGGGAAAGGTGGGGAAGTGGAACAAAAGATATGCCCCCATCTCAACTTGGGCATCAAGCATTTATCAAGATTCAAATACAATATATCAAGAGCCAAATACAATTAATAATGCATATGATAGAAGAACCAAATCAAAAGGGTTTTATATGATGCTCAAATGCAAGGTGGCATGATGACATGAGCATGATATAATTATGATGCAACAATTATATGTAGGAAGTAGCCATTATATTACTAGACCATGTAGCATTACATATGTTAGACAAATGGGATGCTACATCCACCTCCTCTGACGAAGGTTGAGATCAGGCTGCGTGAAGATATACTTCAGATTCTTGTGATCAGAAAAGATTTCACAATGGTTGCCAAGCAAGTAGTGTCTCCATATTTTCAAAGCGAAGACCACTGCTGCGAGTTCGAGGTCATGTGTAGGATAGTTGATCTCATGCGTCTTCAACTGTCGAGAGGCATAACAACAACTTGTTTTTCTGTAAGATCACACCATAATGAGGTAAGATCCCTGTGATTGCAGTGCTAGTCCCTGGATCAAAAATGCTAGCACCCATAGTTTAAGATGAAGTACACAGAAACAAAGGTCATTATTACATTGCATATCCAGGAATATAATGGTTCTTACAACTCACTTAGCCCAAGGCTAAGACACTTCAAGTTCACATTACATAGCATAATAATAATAGAGTCTTTAGTCTTCATGTGCCACAGGCAAGCATGTCGAGTGTAGACCCGCAACCCTACTCATCATCAGAGTATCCTGCAACACAATAAGTTATAGCCACAAGGGTCAATACATTTGGAATTGTATTAGCAAGTGATACCATAGATACTTAGTATAATCCAACAACTACATGAATATAGGGCTAAGTGGGGTTATGGCTGGCTTTGCTAAAATTAGTTTAACTTATAGTTTTTGAAGAAGTTTTTCATTTCCAGCTATAAGCTACCAATGATGGACATCACTGAACCTTTACCCATGTTCAGCCACAAGTTTTTAACTTAGAGAAATTTGGATGAGGAGATTATTGAACTACTTCACTGTCTTGAGGCTCAGAAGTTGTCCATAACCGGTGACACGGCTAAGTACTTAGTTTTACCCTCTCAAGAGGTGGTGCACTTTCCCCACAAGACTCGACATGCATCGAGACAAGACTTTTCAGAAGCAATCCCTCAGACCACCACGGACACGTTCCATCCTATCATATCTACCACCTTCTGTCCGTCTAGCTGAGTTCTTGCAACTTAGTTAGTCAAGGCAGAGCCCATATGCCATGTGGTTGCACTGGAAGCTTCATGACAAGAATGTCTCCAATCTCTTTGTTCCTGGGTGTCCATCCACAAGTGTGATACACCAGCTGACCATAGACATGGCCCCTGAGTAACCACTCAACATAATCCAAGCAAGCCCCATTCCACCCAGGTGTTTCATTAACATTAGTTGTTTTCTTAGTTAAACAAAATAATATCTTTCCATACTATCTTATGTGTATATTCCACCCACGAATTCTAATAGCATGGCTAAGCACTCTAGCATACGAAGTCTTTTAACTAGGAGATGCTACCAAGATATAATCTATAGGGTAGTATAGCATAATATAGAACAAGTAAATAATCCTGTCATGCTAAGATCTACCAAAATAACACTAGTGCAATAGTGAAAAATAATAGGACATGAGATGAAATATCACTTGCCTTGGTAGCTAGGGGAATAGGTACAATCCTCACAGCAACAAACTTCACAATCCACACAATCTACACAAGAACAGTACAACAACAATATTTCAATCAATAAAATATTACAAAAACATGAATGCATCCAAAATGCAAAGATATGATCACAACTCTATAATTTACAGAGTCTACAGTACTGAGGATAGAATACCTCATCTAAATGCATAAGAAATACCCAAAAATAATTTATAGAACAATTTTTGTGAGCAAAATACTCCTAAAAAGGTTCTTCCTATAATTCAAATTTTACAGAGGCAAAAGTGTGAAACAAGGCCTCTATAATAAAGGTCTTATTTTTCTGAATCCTTGTAGCATCCCAATTGTCTAACAATTGTAATGCTACTTGGTCTAGTAAGATAATGGCTACTTCCTATATATAATTGTTGCATCATAATTATATCATGCTCATGTCATCATGCCACCTTGCATTTGAGCATCATACAAAACCCTTTTTCATTTGGTTCTTCTCTCATATGCATTATTAATTGTATTTGCCTCTTGATATTGTATTTGGTTGTTGATACATTGTTTAATGCCCAAGTTGAGTTGGGGGCATATCTTTTATTCACCTCCATCACCTTTTCTTTTCACCACCTTATAATTCCACCATTCTACTTACCCCTGGGCTTTTATTTCTTTTGGTATTGAATCTAGCTCATGGGACATGGGATGGATCCAATTCTATTTTCTTTTGCTAGGCCTTATTCCATATTTTGGAATGCATAAGAATAATGCTAGGTTATTTATTTTGTTTTCACAAGAATAACACATGGCATTTAATATTTTGCATGGGCCATGCAACCACCATCAACACCATTTATTTTCTTTGGTTTTGAGTGGATCCTTCTTGTGAGCTCTCTTTTTCTCTCTCAATCCTCACCACCTTGATCTTAGTTTGGGCCATGCTAAAACCCAACACCTCTTTCACCCATTCTTGTGTGGTCTAGCTTGATGCATGCAAGAACCTAAAACCCTATCCCCTCTCCATCACCACCTTGCTACCTCATGCTTTGCCTTAGGGGTTAACCCTAATCCCCTACCCCTAACACTCTAACACCACCACCCTCTCTCCTTTCCTCATCAACCCTAAGCCACCTCCCTTCCTCTCTCGGCCAGCAAGGGGCCACCACCTCCCCTCTCTCCTCGGCCCACACCTCAGCTACCCATACCCCATCCCGAGCAAACCCTAAACCTAGCCCATGTCTACCCTAGCCCGAGCTACGCCCCCTCCTCTCTCTCTCTTCTCCCTACCTGCCATGCTGGCCCCAATTCTTGACCTCCCTCCCCTGCCAGCTCCCAGCCGACAGGCCATGCTCGAGGGGAAAGAGAGAGAAGGGGCCGAGACCACCTTTATCTCCCCGTGCCCCCGACTGCCTCCCTCTCTCTCCCTCTCGCTTTACCCTCCTCCACACGGCTCTCCTGCATCGCCAGATCCGCCCCGAGACGGCCCTCTTCTTCCCCTTCTTCCTCTCCGACGCCTTGACTCCCGGCATCGCCGCCGTCTACCCCTGCTTCCCCGCGTTTTAGCCGGCCGGCACGTCGTGAAGGTGGCCTGGGCGACCGAGAGGACCGCCCTGCTGCTTCCTGTACGCGCCGACGTGGACGAGAAGCCCCAGCACCGCCGGATCCTGCGCCTCGCCGTCCGAAACCCTAACGCCGGGGAGCGCCTGCGTCCTCGCCGCTCCGGTGCCTCCCTGCCCGATCCAACTCTACCGACCCCTCCGCGGTGAGCAGTACTCCCTACCTGACATCCTCCGCTTCGCTGTCGCCGTCTAGCGCCCGCTTTCGTTCGCGAAACGCCCTCCGTGCAAGAGCTTCATTGTGTCTGCAAGCTTTCCGCGCCGCAACGAGCCTTACCTAGGCCCCAAACCCCCTCCTGTCAACTCCCCTAGCCCCGCCGCACTGGCTAGCCCCCTCAGCGCGGGCGCCCGCGACCCGGGTTCGATCCCCCGCTCTGCGCTGCGCGCTGTTTTCCGTCAGACCGAAGAGAACGAAGAACAGTACCGGGCCTGTGGTACTTTTCAAATAGCCCCCCTTTTTTTATTTCGCCTCAACCCGCGGTACCTCGTGGACCCACTGTCAGCCGCACTAGCTTTTTGCAGAAAGGTCCCTCTGCTTTCTCAGGCCGTAACCCGCGCTCCTCGCTAGCCCCACCTGTCGGCCTCTGGAAGTAACCCCACTGTCACGTGGGCTCGCAGCCGACGGACCCATCTGTCACCCTCAGTGGCTGGGTGGAGCCGGGGTAACAAAAGCTTTCCACGCGCGGGTCTCGCCCAGTCAGCAGCTGGCCCACCGTCAGTGGCTGTGGCTAGATTTGCCGGGGTGACAAAAGTATTTTCGGTATACATTTTAAATAAACCTTTTCCAAAATTGTTTTAAATTCAAATTCAAATTCAAATCAGATTTAAATAACTTTTCAAATATAAAACCAAATAATACAAATGATATATGTTTTTGAATCAGAAAAATGTGAGGAATTCAAATCTGCCATTCAAAATATTATTTGAGCACTTTAAATTTTCGAGATGATTAAAATTACAATAAAATGCCCTTTTCTTAAATAATTAATAACTTTTGTTTTATAACTCCAATTTTGACAAACAATATGTCTAGATCGATCAGCGCGACGAGCCCGTTCTATCTAAGCATTCCATGTTCTGAATTGCAGCATGCATCATATAAATATAAAGTATACATCAACTTATTTGAGTATAAAATGTGACTAAAACTCAATAAAATGCTTTATTCTTGTACCCCACACCTCACCCATGCCATGCTACATTATTGCCATGCAAATTGTGCATCATTCATCATGGCATGATTGTTTGCTTGACACATTATAATTCATATGCTTGTGCACTCTATTTATGTTGGCCCTTGTTTGTTTGGTTCTTCTTCGAATAGACGCTGAGCAGGGGATATATCAGGAAACCCAGGAAAACTACCCAGATCCTTCCCTCGCTTCAAATGAGCTGCCAGGCAAGCACTACCACATGCTTGCATACAAGCAGTACCTATTTCCTCTATCTTATTCTTGCATCATTGAGTCGCGATTGCATTAAATTGAATCCCAAGTACTGCATAACCTTTACTTTTAAACCCCACCGAAGCTTGTTCCTCCATCCCATGAGCCATTACTATAGGAGTTGTTTGAGCCATGCGGGTCGTAGAACAGCATGTGTAGGGTATGTGAGAGTCTGATGGATAACGAGGTACCTAAACAACTTAACCTGAGTAGTAATGGGATAACTAATGAAAGTGGCACCGGTGAGCAATATCTGCTATTTGGTTCTTCATGCTCACTTGTGTCCCGTAGGACCCCGAGTACTTGATTCCTGTTCCTTGACTATTCGCACTATGCACATCCGGGAGGCCTTATGGACCCCCCTGAGCTAGAGCTTGATTCATTCTTATTTCTTGGGGCCACAAAGTAGTTTGGGGCTTTATTACTATCCTGTACTTATGCCATGTTTTACTGCTTTATTTAAGATTGTGCGAGGAGCACCTGTACTGTTTAGGGTTGCGGAGTGTTTTCGCGGTATCGACAAGCCCAGTCACACTTTCGGGTTCCCAGTCATTTACAGCCATTGGCGCAAACCTTGGGTCTGTCTCGGAGCCGGCCAACTTCGTTGCGGGTAGCTTAATGGGGTGGCCCCCTGAAACATTTCTGAATCCTGTGATCGCTTTGTCGTGAATGCCTCGTTGGGTTTTGATTTGGTTTTTCCGAGGTTGATCGACTGTGTGTTGCTATTTGTGCACCCCTGCAGGGTAAATCTTTCTGAAAGCCGTGTCCGTGGTCATGGACGACTTGAGCACAGTTTCTCGATCATAGACAAGTATAACTAAAGTACCGCTTTTAATTTGACTAAGTACCTGACTAGTAAATAGTGCAACACTCATGGAATGGTTAATAAAACTGCCAATGGATGGGGGTTGTTCGTCCGCTTCCTCGTTGGTAAGCGAGGAGGAGGATGGATCTGTTAATATTACTGTTATAACTGTTTTTATTAATTCACGGACATCCGTCTATCTTTGGTTAGGCGGATGGTTAGCGAGTATCTATAGAATTGTTAGGTATTATCTTTTTTTGCAATTGCGTCACCCCAGGTTGTGTCCCCTTTAGAGGCATAAAGACTTGCTGAGTACCCCTAGGGTCTCACACGATAAATTGTTTGGTTCAGATGAACAGGTGTACCCGCAAGATGGATACTGGGTGGAAGAGACAGATGATGTTCGCAACAACCGCTCGGTGTAGAGATTCCGGGAATGGGGATCCGTGAGATCTGTGGGCGGGATGTGTTTATTTATGGGGCATCTTATGCCGATTTGCTTCTTATCCGTACTCGGATCTTGTTTTCCACTTCTGCCTGATACTCTGATGTTTGATGTATGAGGAGATATCCTAAACTATTATATCTATCTAGGACATTTGGTTCTTGCTGTATGGCGTTATAATATTTCTATTTCTTTTAGATGGAATGGCTCTGAGGACTATTGTATGTGGCTTGCATACATACTCATTTGTGTATGTAGTTGATCCCTTCGCCTGCCGATTACGCCGCTCGTTCTTGTCCCGATGTTTGGAAATGGTTAGGACGGCCGAAAGGTCTACCTATGAGTGGCATTTGGCCCCAGTGTACTATTTTAACCATTTCCGCTCATCCAGGCTTGTAACTAAGAGCGTAATTCACCGAGGTAGTTACAATTGGTATCAGAGCCATCCCGCCCTTCAGGGTCTCAGCCAAATGGTCGTTGTCAGTCTAGCAAGTATTTTTGGTAGCTATGTATACTAGGGAAAAACAAAACGTGAGAGTAGGACTGCTTCCACTTTTCTTCTTACCCACCCACCCACCCTTTTCTAGTAAGGAAGTGTAATGTTTTCAATCCTCTTCTAAAAATTCCAACTAGGATTCACGTGTTCTGGGTTTCCGTAGTACCATAGAAAGTGTGGTGTGTGTGTGTGTCATTCCTTGTCTATCTGTTGCATCCAATTTGTTATCACAATCTGCCTTTGGTTATCAACTGTTGGTACATTCCATACTGACAGGCTTTTGAAAACCGGCGCGATCTATCCGACTCCTTGTTAACCGGTGCCATCTTCTTAAGGGTGTTCTTCCTTCCAGCATGCTTTCACAGAATGTGGAGTTGCTAATCTCTACCTGATAAGTGATTTTGCGCATCTATTGGTATTTTAATGCCGAAAAATGCGGAATTTTTTTCTTTCATACATCTGTGTTTCCACACTCCTTTTCAGTCATGTGTGAAACATTATCTATCTCCCTTTTATCAGCATGCCCATGCTAATTCATTCTTTTGTCACCGGCGCTTAATCCTGGAGTTTCATTTCATCTCCAATTCTCTTAGGCTAATTACATAACATGTGTCGATCCGATGCTGGTGATTGTAATTTGGTTCTCGGCATAGCTATATGACACTTATCATGAGTGGAATATGGAAAATGCTATCAACTCTATCCTCCAAATGGTGACGGTTATCTCCTATGATTTTGAGTACACCGTGATCATATATATGCATATTCAAGCATCTTTGGAAATTCGGAGTTTCTCAAAGCACTACAGTGGTCTATCATCTGTCCATCATGCTGCACATCTTTTTGAACTCCATATCTGCAAAATTCTCTTTGAGACGAGGGGATTGCATCTTTTCGTCTCTGATAGCTTTGCTTAAGGTATGATCTATCATCTTTTCTTTATCCAAGATCTCTTTATCTTTTAACCGGTGATCCGATCGACAATGTGAACCAGGTGGCATTTCCTGTTCTCTTCCGAAGGACCAGATAATCTATTCTACCAGTGCATCTTTCCGACATGAATCCTTACTCGAAGTGTTGATCTTTCAAAGAGCGTTGAGCTCAGAAAGTGTTTCGAGCATTTGTTCGTTTCTCCCGCCTCTTGAACTTGATATTCTTGGAATATCTTGGTAATCTGTGGTGGTATATCTTGATGATATGCTTGCCTATTCTATATCAACGGAAGGACATGGAAGATCATCTGTGTTCCTTTCTCTCAAGCTGCGAGAACAACGCTTGTGTGCAAAGTTCTCAAAGTGTGAATTCTGGCTTCTTGAAGTCACCTATCTCGACCACGTCCTTCTGCTAAATACATTACATCAATTCTGGTATCAGCAAGTCCATTGTTAATTCCATCCTCCATCTTCAACCAATCTGGAGTATTCCTTGTTGGCAAATTATCATCGTCGTTCCGCCAAAGTTTTTCCTCAAGACTGCTAAATCTTTGTCAATCATTTCAAGAAGAACATGGAGTTCTTTTCACCTCATTCTCGTCAAGTGATCTTTTGAAACCCTCTCGTTCTATCATCTATGCTCAATCCACCGGAGGCCATGAAGATTTTTCAGATCTTTTGTAATCCTTATGTTCAAGTGGTGCTATCTTTTTCTTTATCTGTGGAAGCTTGCAGTTGTCTCCGTGATCTTCCTTCATATCTTTTCGGTGGCTGGTTACTTATGATATGATGACAACATCATCACCCTTATCTATCTTGGATCCGGTGAATCGTTTGCATCAATCTTTGTTTCTTACGGAGTTCCATGAGCTCTTCTTGTCAATACCTTCAGTCTGTTTCGGTAGTTGGGTTGCATTGTTTTCTTATTCATGTGCGGAGTAATGATTTGAGTGCGGGATGGAGTAGCTACCATACCACTACTCTTATCATTCGCTCTTGTACATTGAATTGGTGAATTAATGTGATTTCACTCATTCCACGGAAGTTAGAAGTGGCCTTTATTCCTCGATCCTTTTACTTCCGTCCTTGTTTTTCCGGAGTGCTCTCTCGAAGAAAGTAATCAATAATCTCTTGATGGTGGTCTGTCTATTCTAGATGGAGCAAAATCTACAATTATCTGGTGGAAACAAACGCAAACTCTTTTCTGTCCTCGTCATTCTACCGATGCTCGACATCCACAAACAAGATGAAAGGGAACTATCTCTCTCTTTGTTTCATCAATTCTTTTTCTGTGGTAAAGCCAATTATGGTTGAGGCCATCAGCCGCAAATCTATTGCGTTAGCCTCAAGGCTAAAGAAAGCAATAAGTATCTCTACAATAAACTCCAGATCCTCCATATTCTTTGCTACTCGGGATTCCACCATGATCTGGCTTCACATCCATCTCTGGGAGTTATATCCGCGCACCTCAATTGCGTGATCCTTTGGGTCTTACCGGCGCAAGAAGAATCTAATCCGATGATGTCTAACTAAATCTTTCTGTTGATATCAAGGGACTCTATTGTTTGAAGGAAATATTGTTTCCAAACTTCATTTCTCAAATCCGAGAGAAGATACGATGCTATTGTCATAGTGGTTCAAAACCTCTCCAACCTAGTTTTTTTTTCTTCCGGCGAGACAAAGATTCATCCTCTCTAGTATCGGTAAATCTTTAATCGTAACGGTGTGTCTTTCTTTATCCATGATACATCATCTTGTCCTTTCTTTGACAAGTGGTTCTATTTATCTTATCATGTTTCTTGAGAAAACCGGAGCTATGCCCATCCTATTCTTCTTGTCTCACGACAATCCGTCAACTCTTCTAACCGTTGTTTCTCAAGAAAAACGCAAGACTCGCAACAAGTCTAGCAAGTCTTGCAAGGTGTAGTGGTCGCACCATTCCGTTGTTCATCAACTTGGGAACGTGAGGGTCACCTTCGTTTGAACACCCGCCTCTCCTTGTGTTTTCTTCGTTTTCCTAGGAATCTCGGGGCGAGATTCTTGTTTAGTGGGGGAGAGTTGTAGCATCCCAATTGTCTAACAATTGCAATGCTACTAGCCTAGTCTACATAAATACTACTTCCTATATATAATTGTTGCATCATAATTATATCATGCTCATGTCATCATGCCACCTTGCATTTGAGCATCATACAAAACCCTTTTTCATTTGGTTCTTATCTCATATGCATTATTAATTGTATTTGCCTCTTGATATTGTATTTGGTTGTTGATACATTGTTTAATGCCCAAGTTGAGTTGGGGGAATATATTTTATTCACCTCCATCACCTTTTCTTTTCACCACCTTATAATTCCACCATTCTACTTACCCCTGGGCTTTTATTTCTTTTGGTATTCAATCTAGCTCATGGGAGATGGGATGGATCCAATTCTATTTTCTTTTGCTTGGCCTTATTCCATATTTTGGAATGCATAAGAATAATGCCAGGTTATTTATTTTGTTTTCACAAGAATAACACATGGCATTTAATATTTTGCATGGGCCAGGCAACCACCATCAACACCATTTCTTTTCTTTGGTTTTTCCTTGGTTTTGAGTGGATCCTTCTTGTGAGCTCTCTTTTTCTCTCTCAATCCTCACCACCTTGATCTTAGTTTGGGCCATGCTAAAACCCAACACCTCTTTCACCCATTCTTGTGTGGTCTAGCTTGATCCATGCAAGAACCTAAAACCCTATCCCCTCTCCATCACCACCTTGCTACCTCATGCTTTGCCTTAGGGGTTAACCCTAATCCCCTACCCCTAACACTCTAACACCACCACCC
Source organism: Avena insularis (assembly GCA_023614405.1). Classification (NCBI taxonomy): domain Eukaryota; kingdom Viridiplantae; phylum Streptophyta; class Magnoliopsida; order Poales; family Poaceae; genus Avena; species Avena insularis. Next base: position 441,837,397 of record CM042688.1, on the reverse strand, counting down.
TCTCTCCTTTCCTCATCAACCCTAAGCCACCTCCCTTCCTCTCTCGGCCAGCAAGGGGCCACCACCTCCCCTCTCTCCTCGGCCCGCACCTCAGCTACCCATACCCCATCCCTAGCAAACCCTAAACCTAGCCCATGTCTACCCTAGCCCGAGCTACCCCCCTCCTCTCTCTCTCTTCTCCCTACCTGCCATGCTGGCCCCAGCTGCTGTGCCTTCCCCTCACCATGGTCCACCTGCAGCCTCCCCCTACCGTGCCCACCTGCTCCCAGCCCAACCTGCACGTGCTGGAGGGGAAAGAGAGAGAAGGGGCCGAGACCACCTTTATCTTCCCGTGCCCCCGGCTGCCTCCCTCTCTCTCCCTCTCGCTTTACCCTCCTCCACACGGCTCTCCTGCGTCGCCAGATCAGCCCCGAGCCGGCCCTCTTCTTCCCCTTCTTCCTCTCCGACGCCCATCTACGGCCGCCAAACGCCGCCGTCTACCCCTGCTTCCCCTCGTTCTAGCCGGCCGGCACGTCGTGTGGTGGCACAGGTAAGAGGACCACCCTGCTGCTTCTGTGTCTTGCGTGGGCCGAGAAGCCCCAGCACCGCCGGATCCAGCGCCTCGCCGTCCGAAACCCTAACGCCGGGGAGCGCCTGCGTCCTCGCCGCTTCGGTGCCCTCCCGCCCGATCCAACTCCACCGACCCCTCCGCGGTGAGCAGTACTCCCTACCTCACATCCTCCGCTTCGCTATCGCCGTCTAACGCCGCCGCTCGTTTCGCTGAACGCCCTCCGTGCGCTAGAGCTCGCTGTTGTCTGCAAGCTTTCTGTGCCGCAGCGAGCCTTACCTAGGCCCAAACCCCCTCCTGTCAACTCCCCTAGCCCTGCCGCACTGGCTAGCCCCCTCAGAGCGGGCGCCCGCGACCCGGGTTCGATCCCCTGCTCTGCGCTGCGTGCTGTTTTCTGTCAGACCGAAGAGAACGAAGAACAGTACCGGGCCTGTGGTACTTTTCAAATAGCCCCCCTTTTTTTGTTTCGCCTCAACCCGCGGTACCTCGTGGACCCACTGTCAGCCGCACTAGCTTTTTTGCAGAAAGGTCCCTCCGCTTTCTCAGGCCGTAACCCGCGCTCCTCGCTAGCCCCACCTGTCAGCCTCTGGAAGTAACCCCACTGTCACGTGGGCCCGTAGCCGACGGACCCATCTGTCACCCTCAGTGGCTGGGTGGAGCCGGCGTAACAAAAGCTTTCCACGCGCGGGTCTTGCCCAGTCAGCAGCTGGCCCACCGTCAGTGGCTCTGGCTAGATTTGCCGGGGTGACAAAAGTATTTTCTGGCTGTCTGTTTTAAATAAACCTTTTCCAAAATTGTTTTAAATTCAAATTCAAATTCAAATCAGATTTAAATAACTTTTCAAATATAAAACCAAATAATACATGTTTTTGAATCAGAAAAATGTGAGGAATTCAAATCTGCCAATCAAAATATTATTTGAGCACTTTAAATTTTCGAGATGATTAAAATTACAATAAAATGCCCTTTTCTTAAATAATTAATAACTTTTGTTTTATAACTCCAATTTTGACAAACAATATGTCTAGATCGATCAGCGCGACGAGCCCGTTCTATCTAAGCATTCCATGTTCTGAATTGCAGCATGCATCATATAAATATAAAGTATACAGCAACTTATTTGAGTATAAAATGTGACTAAAACTCAATAAAATGCTTTATTCTTGTACCCCACACCTCACCCATGCCATGCTACATTATTGCCATGCAAATTGTGCATCATTCATCATGGCATGATTGTTTGCTTGACGCATTATAATTCATATGCTTGTGCACTCTATTTATGTTGGCCCTTGTTTGTTTGGTTCTTCTTCGAATAGACGCTGAGCAGGGGATATATCAGGAATCCCAGGAGCACTACCCAGATCCTTCCCTCGCTTCAACTGAGCTGCCAGGCAAGCACTACCACATGCTTGCATACATATAGTACCTATTGCCTCTATCTTATTCTTGCATCATTGAGTCGCAATTGCATTAAATTGAATCCCAAATCTTAGCCTTTACTTTTAAACCCCACGAGCTTGTTCCTCCATCCCATGAGCCATTACTACAGGAGTTGTTTGAGCCATGCGGGTCGTAGAACAACATGTGTAGGGTATGTGGGAGTCTGATGGATAACGAGGTACCTAAACAACTTAACACGAGTAGTAATGATGAAAGTGGCACGGTGAGCAATATCTGCTATTTGGTTCTTCATGCTCACTTGTGTCCGTGGGACCCAGTACTTGATTCCTGTTGACTATTCGCACTATCCACATCCAGGAGGCCTTATGGACCCCCCAGGCGAGCTTGATTCATTCTTATTTCTTGGGGCCACAAAGTAGTTTGGGGCTTTATTACTATCCTGTACTTATGCCATGTTTCTTGCTTTATTTAAGATTGTGCGAGGAGCACCTATCTTTGTTAGGATTGCAGAGTGTTTTCGGTATCGACAAGCCCAGTCACACTTTCGGGTTCCTAGTCGTTTCTGACCATTAGGCAAACCTTGGGTCCGTCTTGGAGCCAGCCAACTTTGTTCTTGTAGCTTAATGGGGTGGCCCCTGAAACATTTATGAATCCTGTGATCGCTTTGTCGTGAATGCCTCGTTGGGTTTTGATTTGGTTTTAGAGTTGATCGAGTGTGTTGCTATTTGTGCACCCCTGCAGGGTAAATCTTTCTGAAAGCCGTGTCCGCGGTTATGGACGACTTGGAGCACAGTTTCTCGATCATAAACAAGTATAACTAAAGTACCGCTTTTAATTTGACTAAGTACCTGAAGTAAATAGTGCAACACTCATGGAATGGTTAATAAAACTGCCAACGGATGGGGGTTGTTCGTCCGCTTCCTCGTTGGTAAGCGAGGAGGAGTATGGATCTGTTAATATTACTGTTATAACTATTGTTATTAATTCACGGACATCCGTCTATCTTTGGTTAGGCGGATGGTTAGCGAGTATCTATAGAATTGTTAGGTATTATCTTTTGCTGCAATTGCGTCACCCAGGTTGTGTCCCCTTTAGAGGCATAAAGACTTGCTGAGTACCCCTAGGGTCTCACACGATAAATTGTTTGGTTCAGATGAACAGGTGTACCCGCAAGATGGATATTGGGTGGAAGAGACAGATGATGTTGGCAACGACCGCTCGGTGTAGAGATTTCGGGAACGGGGATCCGTGAGATCTGTGGGCGAATGTGTTTATTTATGGGGCATCTTATGCCGATTTGCTTCTTATCCGTACTCGGATCTTGTTTTCCGCTTCCGCCTGATACTCTGATGTTTGATGTATGAGGAGATATCCTAAACTATTATATCTATCTAGGACATTTGGTTCTTGCCGTATGGCGTTGCAATATTTCTATTTCTTTTAGATGGAATGGCTCTGAGGACTGTTGTATGTGGCTTGCATACATACTCATTTGTGTATGTAGTTGATCCCTTCGCCTGCCGATTACGCCGCTCGTTCTTGTCTCGATGTTTGGAAATGGTTAGGACGGCCAAAAGGTCTACCTGTGAGTGGCATTTGGCCCCACCGTACTATTTTAACCATTTTCGCTCATCCAGGCTTGTAACTAAGAGCGTAATTCACCGAGGTAGTTACAATCCATAGACACCAAATTTGTATTTTTCTGATTTGTGGATCAAAAATTATTGAATTTCTAAGTTAAATACTCAATCTGTCTATTTTCTATTTAAACAGATAATCCTAGGCGACATGGCGCAATCTAATTGGCCCGTACCGGTTCGGTCGGATCGACCGCTGTGGGCCGTCAGATCTTAAGTAACTACGGACGGATCTGATTTGCCCGTACCCTTTCGTCCACGATCTAATCTTAGCCGCAGATACAAGATCTAATGGTCCCTAGCGACTTGGCCGGAGATGGGCGGCGCCGACCAGCTGCGTGCGGCAGCGGAGCGTCGGCCGATGAGGTTCTGGCGATTCTACAAGGGCTAGGAGACCATGGACACGTACCAGAGGTTGAGGAGGTCGTGGCAGTCTCGATGGAGGTCACTGCGGTGCGGGGGGTGCTCGGGCTTGGCCTGAATCCCTCGCCGGAGTTGCGCAGACGGCGGAGCTCACGGCTCGGTGTCGGAGACGGTGACCTGAGGCTCGAACCAACGAGCAAAGGGGTCAGTGAGATGCGCAAGGATCTGCACGACCTAGTAAAGACCAAAAGGGGGTGGCGGGAACCCTACCTTTACCGGAAAAGGTAATTGACGGTAGCGGTAGAGGGGTTCACCGGAGTTGGAGCGTGTCGTCGTCCTGGTGCAAAAGAAAGCACGCTGCTGGGGTTAAAACACGCGCTAGGTCACGTCAAGTATTTTAGAGCAGAGAGGTCACGGCGAACTGGCTCACCGGAATTCTCGCCGGAGTGGCTTCGGACGGCGGCGATTTGAGGTGGTGATTAGGGAGCCTGGGGCTCTCGAGCGATGGGGAAAGCGGGAGAAGGAGGGGATTAAGAAGGAGTGATCGCCGTGGAGGATTAATGCAAGAAACGCTCGAATTTGAGCCGATTCAAAACGGCAGAGGAGGTGGAGGGGACGCCGGCCGTTCGAGTGGAAGACGCCGAGGTGGCGTTGACGTGGCGTGGAGCCCAGTGGTAAGTGAGTGGGGGTGGGTTGAAGGGGTGTGCAGAAAAACAGAGAGGGGGAGAGGGAGGTCGGGTGGGCTAGTTGGGCTGGTTTGGGCCAAAAGGGCCAGAACTGCTGCTGCAGTTTAAAAATCCTTTCCCTCCTTTTCTTTTTCTTTTTGAATTTGTTTTCTGATTTTCTTTGAATTTAGCAAAAGTGCTCCAAAAAGCTTCAAAATTTCACCAAATTTTTGGAGGACAAATCTAATGCAAAGTAGTACATGCCATGATGATTTGAATGCTATGATGAAGATTTTTAAGAAATTTTTTGGGATGTTACAAATCTAACCCCCTTAAGATGAATCTCGCCCTCGAGATTCAGGTTGGCTAGCAAATAGGTGAGGGTGATCTCTCCGAAGTTCATCCTCTCGCTCCCATGGTGCTTCTGACTCAGTGTGATGGTTCCACTGTACCTTGCAGAATTTAATGGTCTTGGTACGGGTAATTCTTTCTGCTGTCTCTAGAATCTTAATAGGTTTCTCTTCATAAGTAAAATCATTCTCTAGCTGAACTTCCTCCAATGGTATAGTGTCCTTCAACGAAGTTTCTTCCATCTCTGGGTGACACTTTTTCAGCTCTTTGACATGGAATACGTTATGAACTGCTGACAGAGATTCTGGTAATTATATCTCATATGCCACTTCTCCTTTGCGGCTCAAAATTTTGAAAGGTCCTACATAGCGTGGTGCTAATTTTCCTTTGATTCCAAATCTCTTTACACCACGAAGTGGTGATACCCTGAGATAAGCTCTATCACCAACCTCATAGGTAACCTCTCTACATTTTGGATCGGCATAGCTCTTCTGCCGAGATTGGGCTACCTTTAGCCTATCCCTTACCATCTTGACTTTCTCTTTAGCTTCTTGGATTAGGTCTGGCCCGAACAAATTTCTTTCTCCTACTCCATTCCACAACAATGGTGTAGTACACTTCCTTCCATAAAGGAATTCAAATGGAGCCATTTCTATGCTTGATTGATAGCTGTTATTGTAGGAAAACTCTACGTATGGTAGACTTTCATCCCAACTAGATCCATAATCTAAAGCACATGCTCTTAGCATGTCCTCCAATATTTGATTGGTCCTTTCTGTCTATCCATCAGTTTGTGGATGAAATGTAGTGCTGAACTCCAGCCGAGTTCCCAATGACTCGTGAAGTTGTCGCCAAAAGTGCGAAGTGAACTGAGTTCCTCTGTCAGATACGATACTTTTAGGTACCCCATGCAAACATACAATTCTATTCATGTAAATCTTGGCTAGCTTTGCACTTGTATAAGTGGTCTTCACTGGTATGAAATGGGCCACTTTTTTCAAGCGGTCAACGATAACCCATATGGAATCGTATCCACATTTAGTCTTGGGTAGTCCGGTGATAAAATCCATACCAATTTTATCCCATTTCCAATCAGGCATTGGAAGTGGTTGTAATAATCCTGCCGGTTTCTGATGTTCCGCCTTTACATGACTGCACACGTCGCACAAGGCAATGTGCTCTGCTATGTCCTTCTTTAAATTATTCCACCAAAACCTCTCCTTAACATCCATATACATCTTAGTATTGCCAGGATGAATTGAATATGGTGAGTTGTGTGCTTCTTGTAAGATCAACTTCTTAAGTTCAAGATCCTGCGGTACACAGATACGTTTTTCGTACCATAAGATTCCTTGATCATCTACATGGAATCCTTTTGCCTTGCCTCCACTAACCTTACTTTTGATTTCATCTATTTCTTTGTCCAACTTTTGGGCTTCTTGGATTCTGTCCACCAGTGTGGGTTGCACTTCCAAGGATGCAAGGTACCCTTCAGGCACTATCTCAAGTCTCAGCTCTCTAAATTGGGCACATAACTCCTCCGCCAATTCTCCTTTATTGAGGCCATTTACATAAGCCTTGCGGCTTAATGCATCGGCTACGATGTTTGCCTTTCCAGGGTGGTATTGCAAACTTAAGTCGTAATCTTTGATAAGTTCTAGCCATCTTCTCTGTCTCATGTTGAGTTCTTTCTATGTAAAAATGTATTTCAGACTCTTGTGATCAGTGAACATCTCACAATGATTTCCCATAAGATAATGCCTCCATGTTTTTAGAGCATGCACTACCGATGCCAACTCTAGATCATGAGTAGGGTAGTTCACCTCATGATTTTTGAGTTGTCTTGATGCATAAGCTACCACTCTACCTTCCTGCATCAATACACCTCCTATTCCTTGGTGAGATGCATCACAATATACTTGAAAGTCTTTCTCAAGATCTGGCAAACATAACACTGGTGCTGAAACTAGCCTCTTTTTCAATTCCTGAAAGCTGGTTTCGCAAGCTTCTGTCCAATTAAACTTATTCTCCTTCTTCAGCAGATTAGTCATGGGCTTTGCAATCTTAGAGAAATTTTCAATGAACCTCCGATAGTACCCTGCTAGGCCAAGGAAACTACGGATTTCTTTAACTAATTTAGGAGGTTCCCATTCTGTCACAGCTGCCACTTTTGCTGGATCAATAGCTATACCATTACCAGATACTATGTGTCCAAGAAAACCCACTTCATTCAGCCAGAATTCACATTTGCTGAACTTGGCATAAAGTTTATGTTCTCTAAGTTTCTCTATTATGTTCTCTAAGTTTCTCTAGAATCAGGCGTAGATGTTCTTCATGTTCTTTGCTGCTCTTGGAATATACCAATATATCATCGATGAATACCACTACGAACTTGTCAGGGAATTCCATGAATACCTTATTCATCATGTTCATGAAGTAGGCCGGTGCATTAGTCAATCCAACCGCCATCACAGTATATTCATACAACCCATATCTAGTGGTGAATGCGGTCTTGGGTATGTCATGTTCTCTAATCTTTAGTTGGAAGTATCCTGATCGAAGATCAATTTTTGAGAACACACATGCTCCCTCTAGCTGATCGAAGAGATCATTTATTCTAGGCAGGGGATATTTGTTCTTTATGGTCACTTCATTGAGCGAACGATAATCTATGCATAGCCTTTGACTTCGGTCCTTCTTCTCAACAAACAAGGCTGGTGCTCCCCAAGACGACGAACTTGGTTGGATAAATCCCTTTTTCAACTGTTCTCCCAGCTTTTTCTTGAGTTCTTTTAATTCATCCACCGACATTTTATAAGGTCTCTTCGCTATAGGCCCCGTTCCTGGTAGTAGGTCTATCAGAAACTCCACGTCCCTATCTGGTGGCATGCCAGGTAATTCCTCGGGGAACACATCTGGATATTCCCTCACTATTGGCACATTATCTAGGCTAACCCCCTTAAGAGAATTAACCTTTCTCCCCTTGGGTTCAAAGTTAGACTTGAACCTGATCCTTTTCTTTTCTGGGGTAGTGAGCATAACAGTTCGCTTGGCACAATCAATCACCCCTTCATAACGGGTCAACCAGTCCATCCCTAATATTTAGATCTAATCCTTGGGACTCTAGGATTATTAAACTAACCGGAAACTTGTTCTTTCCAATTTCTAGAATTAACTGTCGGCACCCAGAATTTACTATCATTTCTCCACCTGGGGAGCTTACTTTAATGGGACATCCAATGGTTTCAGTGGAGAGTTCATTTTTGATTACAAATGCTCTTGAAATGAATGAATGCGATGTGCCAGTATCGAAAAGGATAAGTGCAAGAAAGGAATTAATCTTGAACTTACCGATCACGGCATCAGATCCTTCTTGAATTTCCTCCACATTAATGTGATTCACATGACCCTTTTGGAATGGGTTTGGCTTAGCCCCATTAGTCTTCTTTTCTGGGCATTCATTAGCATAGTGCCCTGTCTTCTTGCACTTGAAGCATTCCACCTAACTGATGTCCTTCTTTGCTGGCTGACTGTGACGGTTCTGACCATTTTGGTTCCCATGGCCATGATTATTGTGATTGTTCTTGAATCCACTTTTGTTATGTCCATGATGATTGTTTCCATCATGGTGGTGGTTGTTGTTACGATGGTTATTATGATTCCCATTCTTGTGGAATCCTGAGTTCCCACTTCCTTCACCATGAGGGCGCTTGTGAGGAGATCCTGATCCAAACTTATCAAAATGGTGCTTCCTCTTTCTACCCTCCACTTGCTTCATCTTGTTTTCTAGGATGGTAGCTTTATCACACAAGGATTGATAAGTTGGAACATATGCAACAGATAGTTGCATAGAAATTTCATCATTCAGCCCATCTAGAAACTCCTCCTTCCTCTTTGCATCAGTGTCAACATCATCGGGTGCATAACGTGACAAATTATTGAACTCCTCGATGTATTCAGAAATACTGCGGTGGCGTTGCTTGAGGTTATGAAACTCCTTTTTCTTCAACCCCATTATTCCAGAAGAGATGTGAGTGGTGCGAAACCCATCCTCAAACATTGCCCAAGTCACTTCCACAATAGGGTGAGTAATTTGGAAATTATCCCACCAAGCAGCTGCATGACCTTCCAATAAGTGTGCTGCAAATCTGACCTTTTCTGCATCCGTGCATCCAACCATGACTAGGTCCTTAATTACAGAGCGTAACCAATCATTTGCTACCATGGGGTCAGTGGTACCCGAGAACTTAGCAGGTCTCAGCCTTAGAAATCTGGTCAGCATATCTAGAGGTGGTGGATTGTTCTGGTTGTTATTGTTATTATTGTTGTTCTGATTCTGGTTTGCCATAAATTGAGTCATCATTTGCATCAATTGGGTCTGTGCAGCCATCATCTGCTGCATTCCATTGCCATTGTCATTGTTATCCTCGTTGTTGCGTCGGGGAGGCATCTGTGGGTTTAGTAAGGGTAAGTAATGATAGATGACCCAGATAAAAACAACAATCAGACAAACAAGCACATGCAAGTTCAACATCACAACCATGACAGAGTTTGCGAAAATAAACATACTAGCATAGTCACCCACAAGTCGGTATGACCTACGCGACTCAATATTAATAAAACGATAGGTAGATGGAATAGTATCACTACTCCTCCATGTCAACTTCCTCCTCTACTAGAGCAAGTCCTGCTGTTGCGAATCCTGCCTTGTATTCCTCTAAGCTTGTAGTCAAAGCATCGATCTTTGTTTGCAACTCTCTCTTCTGTGTGCGTAGCCTCTCTATCACCTCGTGATCCGCTTCCAGCTCAATGTTCTCCATCTCTAACTCGTTCTCCAAGTCTCTAATCTTCTTGTTCTTCTCCTGAACTCTCTTCTCTTGGCTCTTGAATTTCTTCTCTTGGTCTTCAAACTTCTTCTCCATTTCCTTGATTCGATTTTCCTGTTCCTAGAAGGCCTTGTCCTTCTCCTTGAGTTGGACTCGTAGTTCATCATTGCTAAGCATCACGTTAGTCCTATCAGTATCAAGGTGTCTAATAAGGCTCTCTAAGTCCTAGAGGTAGTGACGCATGGCCTTGATAGACTCCTTAGTGGCCTTGTCCAACACAATAGGCTCTCCATCCTCGTCGCGCCTCCCAAAGAAGTGGAAGTAGTGGCTCTTGATCTCAGAAGAGTGACGTCCACATAGGCGTCCCAACAGCTCCTGCATAGCGACGTCGAGGCCCCTCTCCATGTCATCATGGAGGATATTGAAGGTAATCTCCCCAGTTTGGGGCTCTGTCTCACGCCCTGGCTGGGTAGCTATGAATCCCCATAAGTCCTTCCTCTGAAACTTCCTCAGTTGGAGTCCCTGAATGGTGGGGATTGGAAGAGCGAGCACTTGGACTAGCTCCAACATACGAGTCCCAAAGCGAGTCCCCTGGAAATCCTCGGCTGTGCTGTAGACAAAGTTCAGCGTCTTTTGCATAGTATGGAGAAAATTAGTAACACACAATAGACAAAGAAAATACAAGTCACAAAATAAAAGGGAATTCAACAAACAAAACATTCTAAGTAGCAATACATTAATTCAACTCAAGTACTCAAGGTTTCAGACATAACTTATTTTTGCCATACCACATAGGTTGGTATGGTCGAAATACTAACGTAATAAAACGCCAAGGGTGGTGGTCCAACTAATATCTCACTCCTTCTTAACCAAGGTGGCAATCTGGGCATCCTTGGCAGCAATCTGCTTGTCTTGGTCTCATAGCTCCAAGGCTAGGCCTATGATATCCTTACTTAGGCGTTTCATAGTGGCCTTTGAGTCTTGGGCAAGACGCTTCTCCTCCTTGAGATCCTCCTGAGTATTGAGCATCCTATACTTGAGTCTCTCCCCAAGTTCCTCAATAGCTTTCCATGCAGCATTCCTTGCAGAGTCAAAGAATGACGGGTGCATTTCAGAGTTGGTGAACATGCAGAATCCCGTACTCTTGGGATCGTCTTCCTTGTTCTTGTACAAGTGGAGTTGCACCCACCAATACTCTTGTACTTCATCTATCACAGGAAATCCCTTGTACACGGCTTCACCATTCATCCCCAAGCCGAGCATGAGGTTTTTGAGCACATTGGGAAATTCTGTCTCACTCTGTGGTCATAGTCATCGGTCCCTTCTTGACGGATTCATTGATGGTGGACATCTACAAAAATAGATGAGAAGGATGATTAGGGAAAGCTTTACGAGATGAAAAGACAAAGTGTGAGGTCTGAAATATGGAGTTATTTTTCCTAAGGGTTTTCCTTAGTCTAATCCATTCTAGGGTCACGAACCTACAGGCAACACAATGCTCTGATACCATCTGTAAGATCTCACCACAATGAGGTAAGATCCCTGTGATTGCAGTGCTAGTCCCTGGATCGAAAATGCTAGAACCCACAGTTTAAGATGAAGTACACAGAAACAAAGGTCATTATTACATCGCATATCCAGGAATATAATGGTTCTTACAATTCACTTAGCCCAAGGCTAAGACACTTCAAGTTCACATTACATAGCATAATAATAATATAGTCTTTAGTCTTCATGTGCCACAGGCAAGCACGTCGATTGTAGACCCGCAACCCTACTCATCATCAGACTATCCTGCAACATAATAAGTTACAGCCACAAGGGTCAATACATTTGGAATTGTATTGGCAAGTGATACCATAGATACTTAGTATAATCCAACAACTACATGAATATAGGGCTAAGTGGGGTTATGGCTGGCTTTGCTAAAATTAGTTTAACTTATAGTTTTTGAAGAAGTTTTTCATTTCCAGCTATAAGCTACCAATGATGGACATCACTGAACCTTTACCCATGTTCACCCACAAGTTTTTAACTTAGAGAAATTTGGATGAGGAGATTATTGAACTACTTCACTGTCTTGAGGCTCAGAAGTTGTCCATAACCGGGGACACGGCTAAGTACTTAGTTTTACCCTCTCAAGAGGTGGTGCACTTTCCCCACAAGACTCGACATGCATCGAGACAAGAATTTTCAGAAGCAATCCCTCAGACCACCACAGACGCGTTCCATCCTATCATATCTACCACCTTCTGTCCGTCTGACTGAGTTCTTGCAACTTAGTTAGTCAAGGCAGAGCCCATATGCCATGTGGTTGCACTGGAAGCTTCATGACAAGAATGTCTCCAATCTCTTTGTTCCTGGGTGGCCATTCACAAGTGTGATACACAAGCTGACCATAGACATGGACCCTGAGTAACCACTCAACATAATCCAAGCAAGCCCCATTCCACCTAGGTGTTTCATTAACATTAGTTGTTTTCTTAGTTAAACAAAATAATATCTTTCCATACTATCTTATGTGTATATTCCACCCACGAATTCTAATAGCATGGCTAAGCACTCTAGCATACGAAGTCTTTTAACTAGGAGATGCTACCAAGATATAATCTATAGGGTAGTATAGCATAATATAGAACAAGTAAATAATCCTGTCATGCTAAGATCTACCAAAATAACACTAGTGCAATAGTGAAAAATAATAGGAAATAAGATGAAATATCACTTGCCTTGGTAGCTAGGGGAATAGGTACAATCCTCACAGCAACAAACTTCACAATCCACACAATCTACATAAGAACAATACAACAACAATATTTCAATCAATAAAATATTACAAAAACATGAATGCATGCAAAATGCAAAGATATGATCACAACTCTATAATTTACAGATTCTACAGTACTGAGGATAGAATACCTCATCTAAATGCATAAGAAATACCCAAAAATAATTTATAGACCAATTTTTGTGAGAAAAATACTCCAAAAAAGGTTCTGCCTATAATTCAAATTTTACAGAGGCAAAAGTGTGAAACAAGGCCTCTATAATAAAGGTCTTATTTTTCTGAATCCATAGACACCAAATTTGTATTTTTCTGATTTGTGGATCAAAAGTTATTGAATTTCTAAGTTAAATACTAAATCTGTCTATTTTCTATTTAAACAGATAATCCTGGGCGACGTGGCGCAATCTAATTGGCCCGTACCGGTTCGGTCGGATCGATCGCTGTGGGCCGTCAGATCTTAAGTAACTACGGACGGATCTGATTAGCCCGTACCCTTTCGTCCACGATCTAATCTTAGTCGCAGATACAAGATCTAATGGTCCCTAGCGACTTGGCCGGAGATGGGCGGCACCGACCAGCTGCGTGCGGCGGCGGAGCATCGGCCGATGAGGTTCTGGCGATTCTACATGGGCTGGGAGACCGTGGACACGTACCAGAGGTTGAGGAGGTTGTGGCGGTCTCGATGGAGGTCACTGCGGTGCGGGGGGTGCTCGGGCTTGGCCTGGATCCCTCGCCGGAGTTGCGCAGACGGCGGAGCTCATGGCTCGGTGTCGGAGACGGTGACCTGAGGCTCGAACCAACCAGCAAAGGGGTCAGTGAGATGCGCAAGGATCTGCACGACCTAGTAAAGACCAAAAGGGGGAGGCGGGAACCCTACCTTTACCGGAAAAGGTAATTGACGGCGACGGCAGAGGGGTTCGCCGGAGTTGGACCGTGTCGTCGTCCTGGTGCAAAACAAAGCACGCTGCTGGGGTTAAAACACGTGCTAGGTCATGGCAAGTATTTCAGAGCAGAGAGGAGATCTCGGCGGGGCCTGGGCTCACCGGAATTCTCGCTGGAGTGGCTTCGGACGGCGGCGATTTGAGGTGGTGATTGGGGAGCCTGGGGGCTCTCTAGGGGCAGTGACTGGGGGGAAACGGTCAGGGAGAAGGAGGGGATTAAGAAGGAGTGATCGCCGTGGAGGATTAATGCAAGAAACGCTCGAATTTGAGCCGATTCGAAACGGCAGAGGAGGTGGAGGGGACGCCGGCCGTTCGAGTGGAAGATGCTGAGGTGGCATTGACGTGGCGTTGACGTGGCGTGGAGCCTAGTGGTAAGTGAGTGGGGGTGGGTTGAAGGGGTGTGCAGAAAAACAGAGAGGGGGAGAGGGAGGCCGGGTGGGCTAGGTGGGCTGGTTTGGGCCAAAAGGGCCAGAACTGCTGCTGCGGTTTAAAAATCCTTTCCCTCCTTTTCTTTTCTTTTTGAATTTGTTTTCTGATTTTCTTTGAATTTAGCAAAAGTGCTCCAAAAAGCTTCAAAATTTCACCAAATTTTTGGAGGACAAATCTAATGCAAATTAGTACATGCCATGATGATTTGAACGCTATGATGAAGATTTTTAAAGAAAATTTTTGGGATGTTACATAAGGATCGCACCCAATCCTTGCAAAGAGGCGTCACAGAATATCTGGAAAGGCTTGGATGTATCTGGAGGAATCAAAACTGGTGTGGAAGTGAGCTTCTCTTTGAGTGTTTCAAAGCTTGCTTGACATGCAGGAGTCCAAAGGTATTTCTTGCCTTTCTTGAGGAGATTGGTAAGAGGCTTCGCAATCTTCGAGAAATTCTGAACGAAGCGATGGTAGTAACTAGCCAAACCAAGGAAACTCCGGACTTCTTTGACATTTACAGGAGGAAGCCAGTCAACAATTGTCTTTACAGTTTCTGGGTTGACGGCAATGCCCTTGGCAGAGATGACGTGACCAAGGTAGGTGACTTGAGGCAGCCAAAACTCACATTTGGAGAACTTTGCATACAAGCGGTTCTCACGAAGCTTGTTTAGGACACAACGAAGGTGTTCTTCATGTTCTTCCTTTGACTTAGAATAGACTAGGATGTCATCTAGATAGACCACAACGAACTTATCAAGATACTCCATGAAAAATGAGTTCATAAGCCTCGAGAAGGTGGCAGGTGCGTTGGTGAGACCGAAAGACATGACCGTGTACTCATACAGGCCATAGCGGGTGGTGAAAGCTGTTTTAGGAACATCTTCCTTGGGAATCTTGATTTGATGATATCCACTTCTCAAGTCAAGCTTAGAGAATACCACAGCTCCAGCTAGCTGATCGAAGAGATCATTAATCCGCGGAAGGGGATATTTATTCTTGATGGTTTTAGCATTGAGAGCCCGATAGTCAACACAAAGTCTATCAGTCTTGTCTCGCTTCTTCACAAAGATGGTTGGGCTAGCCCAAGAAGAAGTACTGTGCTAAATGAAACCCAACTTCTCTTGTTCATCAAGCTGATGTTTGAGTTCAGCCAACTCAACAGGACCCATTTTATAAGGCCGCTTGGAGATAGGAGCGGTACCAGGTTCAAGCTCAATCACAAACTCGACCTCTCGGTCAGGAGGCATACCTGGCAACTCTTCAGGAAAGACATCTGGGAACTCACAGACCACCGGAACACTCTGAATAGCTTCCATAGCCTCATCATTCAGAGCCGCCAAAGAGAAAAGCTGAATAGCAGGAGTCAGACTTGGAGAATAGACTATATGGCCTTCAGGAATTTTCAGAGAAACCGAGCGTTCAACACAATCAATCACAGCTGCATTTGCTGTTAACCAATCCATGCCCAAGATAACATCAATGTCAGAGTTGCCCAGAATAATCAAGGAAGCCGGGAGAGAAGAACCACCAATCTCAATTTGATTGCCATGGCTGATTTTTGAAGCTGCCATTTTTGCTCCCGGAGAAAGGACCATTAACCGCTTAGGGAGAGGATCCATAGCTAACTCATTCTCATTTGCAAATTTGTGAGAAACAAAAGAATGCGATGCACCAGAATCAAACAAAACTCGTGCAGGGACTGAGTTAACGGAAAGCATACCCATCACAACTCTAGGTGCATGCTCAGCTTGAGCGGCGTTGACACAGTTGGCACGAGCAACAATAGATCTGGGCTTGGTGTTGATGTTGAGAGCCCGAGGTGGTGGTGCACGAACCATAGGAGAGCTTGCCGCAGGTCTTGGAGGTGGAGGAAGAGCTTTGTTGTTCATTGGACAGTTCTAGTATTGATGCCCAGTGTTTCCACAAGTGTAACAAGCACCAGGTGGACATGGAGCAACATAGCCAGGGACTCCACCAGGCGCTCCAGGGTAGTTGTGGTTGTAGCCCCTGGGAGCCGCAGTGAAGGAGTTTGGTGGCCTTGCCGCATAGCTTGAAGGTCTTGGTGGAGCCGGGAGCGACGGTGGGGTGTTGGGAACCCAGACACGACGCTTAGAAGGAGTTGACATAGTTGAAGAGCTTGCTGCATCGCGGTTGTGTTTCTTTGACTCCTCAAACACTTGTCTACTTGCTTCTTCCCGCAGAGCTGTATGTTGGAGTTCTAGAAAAGACGCCGGCCTTGCATGTGTGATTGCATATTTAATCGATGCATTGAGCCCTTGTCTGAACCTCTTTTGCTTCTTCTTGTCATCAGAGATCTCATCGCCACCATACCGAGAAAGGTTCATGAAGTTTCTGATGTAGGTATTGACATTGTCATTGCCCTGCTTGAGGTTGAGAAACACTTCCTTCATCCTCTCCATGACAATTTTTGACAGATATTGCTCTTTGAAAGCTCCAGTGAACTGTTCCCAAGTAGGCTGAAAACCAGTGTAGTTTGCCTTGAGGTAATTCTCCCACAGTAGCTGCATCTCCCTTGAGGTGAGTGGCACATTTTACCCATTCCTGCTCAGGAACATCAGCAGTCACCAGTAACCTTGACATCTCACGCAACCAATCATCCGCATCAAGTGGCTGATCAGACACCTCAAAGTGGCGCGGGTTGAACTTCAGGAAGCTTTTGATGTCTCCTCGCTTGGGAGGTGGAGGTAGCAGAACAAACTCATTCCTCCTGACACTTTCTTCAAAACGCTGCTGGTTCTGCTATATTGTACCCAAGGCATTAGCAATACTTGTCAACGCAACCCCTAGTTCAGGTGGTATGTCCTCCTCAGAACGGTGTGGTGGTGCCATCCTGTGATTGATATAAAACACAAGTTAGTACCATAATGGAGAATAATAATAATCCAAAATAGTACCAAGATGGAATTAACCAAGATTTAAAGGATACAAATTACTAAGGTGATATTAAAATATCAACAAAGTTCAAAGCACCTAGAAGATATTAAGCATATCGCACACGACTGAACAAGGAGTGTGGTACACAAGCTAACAAAGAAATTTTCCCCGCAAATTTCGGCATTAAAATACCACTATATGCGCAAAACCACTTAACGAATCAAGATTAGTAACTCTACCAATTCAATATACAAGAGCGAATGATAAGAGTAGTGGTATGGTCGCGACTCCATCCCGCACTCAAATCATTACTCCGCACATGAATAAGTAAAACACATATCCCAACACCTTCTTCTTAAGATGAACCTAAAGATTAGTAACTACGGAAACGAACACCCCCAAACAAGATAACGTCGGATAACAAAGAGTAAGACAGATCGCGTCGGTATACAACGAATCAGATAGATCGTGTCGGTTTACAAAGGCCTGTCGGTATGGAATGTACCAACAGTTGATAACCAAAAGGCAGATAGTGATAACATGTTGGATGCAACAGATAGACAAGGAATTCACACACACACACACAACCTATGGTACTACAGAACCCAGAACACGTGAATCCTAGTTTGAATTTTAGAAGAGGATTGAAAACGTTACACTTCCTTACCAGAAAAGGGTGGGTGGGTGGGTAAGAAGAAAAGTGGAAGCAGTCCTACTCTCATGTTTTGTTTTCCCTAGTGTACATAACTACCAAAAATATTTGCTAGACTGACAACGACCATTTGGCTGAGACCCTGAAGGGCGGGATGGCTCTGATACCAATTGTACCTACCTCGGTGAATTACGCTCTTAGTTACATGCCTGGATGAGCGAAAATGGTTAAAATAGTATGGTGGGGCCAAGGGCCACTCACAGGTAGACCTTTCGGCCGTCCTAACCATTTTTAGAACATCGGGACAAGAACGAGCGGCGTAATCGGTAGGCGAAGGGATCAACTACATACACAAGTGGGTATGTATGCAAGCCACATACAACAGTCCTCAGAGCCATTCCATCTAAAAGAAATAGAAATATTGCAACACCATATGGCAAGATCCAAATATCCTAGATAGAGATAATAATTTAGGATAGCTCCTCATACATCAAACATTAGAGTATCAGGCGGAAGCAGAAAACAAGATCCGAGTACGGATAAGAAGCAAATCGGCATAAGATGCCACATAAATAAACACATCCCACCCACAGATCTCACGGATCCCCGTTCCCGGAATCTCTACACCAAGTGATCGTTGCCAACATCGTTCGTCTCCTCCACCCAGTATCCAACTTGCGAGTACACCTGTTCATCTGAATCAAACAATTTATCGTGTGAGACCCTAGGGGTACTCAGCAAGTCTTTATGCCTCTAAAGGGGACATAACCTGGGGTGACGCAATTGCAGCAAAAGATAATAACTAACAAGTCTATAGATACCCGCTAACCATCCGCCTAACCAAAGATAGACGAATGTCCGTTAATTAAGAACCACAGTTATAACAGTATAATTAACAGATCCATCCTCCTTGTCGCTTACCAACGAGAAAGCGAACGAACAACCCCCCATCCGTTGGCAGTTTTATTAACCATTCCATGAGTGTTGCACTATTTACTAGTCAGGTACTTAGTCAAATTAAAAGCGGTACTTTAGTTATACTTGTCTATGATCAAGAAACTGTGCTCCAAGTCGTCCATAACCGCGGACACGGCTTTCAGAAAGATTTACCCTGCAGGGGTGCACAAATAGCAACACACACTCGATCAACCTCGGAAAAACCAAATCAAAACCCAATGAGGCATTCACGACAAAGCGATCACAGGATTCAAAAATGTTTCAGGGGGCCACCCCATTAAGCTACCCGCAACGAAGTTGGCCGGCTCCGAGACGGACCCAAGGTTTGCGTCAATGGCTGTAAACAACTAGGAACCCGAAAGTGTGACTGGGCTTGTCGATACCGCGCAAACACTCCGCAATCCTAAATAGTACAGGTGCTCCTCGCACAATCTTAAATAAAGCAGTAAAGCATGGCATAAGTACAGGATAGTAATAAAGCCCCAAACAACTTTGTGGCCCCAAGAAATAAGAATGAATCAAGCTCTGGCTCAGGGGGGTCCACGTCCTCCTGGATGTGGATAGTGCGAATAGTCAAGGAACAAGAATCAAGTACTCGGGGTCCTACGGGATACAAGTGAGCATGAACAACCAAATAGCAGATATTGCTCACCGGTGCCACTTTCATTAGTTATCCCATTACTACTCAGGTTAAGTTGTTTAGGTACCTCGTTATCCATCAGACACTCACATACCCTACACATGCTGTTCTACGACCCGCATGGCTCAAACAACTCCTGTAGTAATGGCTCATGGGATGGAGGAACAAGCTTTGGTGGGGTTTAAAAGTAAAGGCTATGCAGGACTTGGGATTCAATTTAATGCAATCACGACTCAATGATGCAAGAATAAGATAGAGGCAATAGGTACTATATGTATGCAAGCATGTGGTAGTGCTTTCCTGGCAGCTCAGTTGAAGCGAGAGAAGGATCTGGGTAGTGCTCCTGGGATTCCTGATATATCCCCTGCTCAGCGTCTATTCGAATAAGAACCAAACAAACAAGGGCCAACATAAATAAAGTGCACAAGCATATGTATTGAAATGCGACAAGCAAACAAGCATGCCATGATGAATGATGCACAATTTACAAGGCAATAAAGTAGCATGGCATGGTGAGGT